>OY998185.1:46093716-47343716 GCA_963921935.1 Galeruca laticollis
AAAAAATATTTTCATCGATCCAGCCATTCAGTGAAGATTTATAAAGAGCTTCGGCAGGTCAGTCTTTTTCCAGGAGAGGGCTTAGTCTCTTTCTGGGGAAGATAAACATGGGCGGAATAAATCCCCCTGCAGCATTCATAGCACACATGACGGTAATATTTCGGCCTCTTTCGCCGCTAGTTACCACACCAACTCTTTTTTGTCCTTTGGTTGCGAGTATCTTTCCAGGATCCTGTACAGTTGTGATTCCCGTTTCATCTGCGTTATATATTTTGCTAGGGGAAAAGTTATATTTTGACATCACTCCTTCCACCAGTTTATAAAATCTAGCTATTTCATCCTTGTTGAAACCAGTCAGACGATTTAGACTGGTAGCCTCAGCTTTTCGCACTGATATGGTGGGATTGCGTCTGACGAAAATTCTCAGCCAGTCTTTTCCAGCCAGCCTTTGCGTTGCGTTAAAATTATGTATAATATGGTTTTTCTTAGCAAACTCAAAAACAAACCTTCTTAGTTCTTTTGTGGTAACACCATAAAAAATGGACGCCAAGTGTTTAATTTGATTAGCAATTTCGAGTTCCTGTTCAGTTGAAAACACAGGTCTTCTTCCCATTATAGGTGCTGAGTATTTTTTATTTTCTGCCCTTTCTTGTAGCGTTGAAAATGGAATTGCGTATTTTTTTGAAGCTTGTCTTATACTCGTTCCATTTTGAATGTCTTCTATCGCTTGCTTCAAATTATCTCTGGTCCATTTCGCTTTACCAGTTAATCTTTTTCGATTTCGAGAGATCTGTAAAGACAATTAAAAATGAAATAACCATTAACATAAACAGTGGGTAATGTCGGTCACTTGACAGGTATTACCCACCTGTGTTGACCGGCATTACCCGCCTGTAACACTTTTTCTTATGGGTCATTTTTTATGAGAAAAAAATGTTTTCTATTATATCTTTTTATAGGACACTAAAGAAAAAAGTCAACTTTTATGTATCAACCAAATTTTTATGAAAACAGAGAAGGAGTTTATCTCCAAACCTTATTTCACTTACCGTAAATCTTACATCAGAATTGCCGAAAACACGTGGTGATCTGCACTAACCAAAGTTTTAACACAAACTGAATATCAATCGGCTGTCGAAAATCGTAGGTCAGCTGGCATATTTGAGGCCACATTGCATTGTTGCCAAACCTAGTAATAATAATTTTTAAGGTATGACCGGTATTTGCCCACCTTACCCTATTGTCCAAAGTTGTCTCCAGCCACCAGAGAGATTGGGACCAGCACTTTTCTCTATTTGCGTTGTCTTATCGATTGGCCATAAATGAGTCCACGGGTAAAACACCTGCGAAAATTCTATTTGGACGTGAAATGAGGCTTCCTTGTGACGTGGAATTTGACTCTCGGCCTGGCGAAGATCTAGCTAGAGAAGATTACGTGATCCAATTGAGAAAAATGATGGACGATGTGCACGAATTGTTTCGAACGAGTGTTCAAGTTGCCAGTGACAGAATGAAAAAACGGTATGATACGCAGGCCATAGAAGGCAGTTTCAAAGAAGGGGACAAAATTTTGTTATACAACCCGACAAGGAGAAAAGGATTTTCTCCAAAATTACAGAAATCATATAAAGAAGAGGATCGACGACGTCATCTATCGCGTAAGCAAGATCCCCAATGGAAAGCCAAGAGTAGTTCACCGAAACCAACTAGCGCCATTCGAAGGAGACCATGACAATGAAGAAGAGGTGAACCATCTACAACAAGAGTCTGACCCAGCCTTCGAAGAACTTATAGGTGCATACGGAGGTACCGGGAAAACTAGATACGGAGTCACTACAGGACAAAGACAAGATTTGTTCACGCTCCCGGAAGAGTAGGTACCTACTCACTGGCACGTAACATCTCCGCCAGTAACAAATACGCACGAGGTCTGGTAACCGTCGTAATAAAAACGTTCAAAGAAATAAGAAAAAACATTACAATATGTTTGTGTCATGTTAGAAGACGATCCACACTGAGAATTAGAAAAATATCTATTATTTTGAGGCCTTATTGAATACTCTCCATCAACATGATTTTTACCCTGACTTCGATTAATTATTGAGAATGTGTCGTAATTAACATACATAATATGTGAATAGTTAACAAGTTGGTAACCGCAGGCTTAGTGAAATTACTAACATTCTTTCATCAATCCCAACTCTCAGTCTTTCATCAAATTACTAACTATCGATTACCATCCAATTTTAAGCTGAAAGCAAATATTCTCACCCACTTGTGGATTACCGGCGCTGACAGAGGCGTTCGAAAGTGTGGAAACCACTCATGGAAATGACAAAGAACACTGGAACACGACAAATTTCGATTTCAATAGCTGTTTGCTGTTTTAGGATAAATCTTTAAACGTATTCTTTATTTCTACTGAAACTGTTGTTATTTCTACTATAATATTGTATATTGAACTAACTTGGTTTGTAATCAACATCTGATGAACGTGAAAATATATTTTATTTTTAATAAAGAAAATATAATATGTCATACATTACATTTCTATCATCATAAAAAATATTCTCATAGACATAATGAAATAAATATACAAAGTATACAATCGTGATTACCATATTACAACAGACAACACTCTTTATATTTGTTTAGTTTTGAATTTAATGAAGAGGTATTAACAGCGATCTAGTTCAATCAATAAAACATTGATCCTAATACATTTTCATCTGACTTTCAAACAAAATAGAATAAATATTTAGTTGACATAAATTACCTATCATAAATCGTGCTGCTGTCTAACCATTTTCAATCTTTTGTCGTAATACAATATAGGGCAATATTTGTTGCTTTTAAATATGATTCTGTGCCGCCTTTGGAATAGAAGGGCGTTCGACAATTTATAAAGAAGCAACAGGTACACGCAATTTTGTTATGTAATGGTAGGGAGTTCGGTTAGCAGAGCTCTTGCGGTTTTCACTTTATTATATAGCGTCAGACAATGAGAACGGATGAAACTATGTTTTGACACTCAGATACTTCAATCCGTATACGTTGAACGCCATTAAAGATTAATAAAGCGATTCTGCTTGTTTAAAATATGTTCTTCGATGTAAATGGAACTCGAAGTAAATATCTTGATTTATTGCTATATTCCAGGCTAATTATGCATAAAATATGGTGAGCTTAGGGTTTTGAAAATTGATAAGGGCCTTATTATGGTGATACAAACGAAATATTAGAAATTTCAATCGATTGTACCTTTTTGAAAACGTTATTTAAAGTCAAATGTGAATGATTTTTTTTTATATTTGCTTTTCTCTTTTTCTTCTCCTCTTTCGTTTCTTTCCTTTTCTATTCTTTTCATTTCTATTCCATCCTATTCTTTCCTTTTCTTTTGCTTTCGCTTTTTCTTTTTCTATATAATAAATGAACTGTATTAAATCCCCCTAATAAAAGAATGACAAATCGATTCATGTATATTAATATAATTTAATCTTTCAAAATTGCCAAATATTATCCTAGTACCTTAGTAAAACATATTAGTATTTTCCAAATGATTACTAACATATTTCTAAAATCTTTTCTTCAATAAAATTAAACTATTGTCCCGAATTCCCATAAAACTTATTAACTCTACTATACCTAGATTTAAAATTTTACGTAACATACTATTATTTGTTATTCTAAAATTTCCTATATACATGTTGATAATGTCTTCTATGATCCCATTTTTTTGTAATATTTCCAACTCTGTACTTAATCTGTCTTTCAATTTATATGGAACTGGATATGATTTTGCTTTAAAAGTTCTCAATATTCTTCACTTTCATATTACATATATCCATATTCTTATTAAGCAGCCCTCGGTTTCTTCGACATTATTCTCTCATACGTCTTTAATAATTCATTTATAAATTCATAATATTCTTCATTACAATCTGTCCAATTACCATTCCTTTCACATCTTCTATTTCTTCTATCTCACGCACATAATTATTTGCCATTCTCATTTCTTTTTCAATCAATCCTTCATATTTCATTATCAAATTCTTCACTTTCTCTTCATATTTCTTATTTCCACTCACTAATTCCAATTCTTCCATAATTCCACTCCTTTTTATATTCCATAACTTCTTATCCTCTTCAATTGCCAATACTTTCATATTTACCTCCTCAAATTCAATTCTTTTACCACTTAATTCTATCTATCTTTTCAAAATCAATTATTTCCTTATATTTCATTAATTCATCAATAACTATATCTGTTTCTAATTTCTTTACCAACAATGCTTGCATATCAATTTCTTTCCCATTTTTTAATTCAATCTTTTGTATTATAGATTTGCTTAGTTCATATAACTTCTTTCCATTTGCTCCTATAAATGTAATTATTTCCTCCTGTCCATCTATTTTGTTGCCTAATTTCATTTCCATAATTAATGTCTACATGTTTATCATTTCTTCTATTATCAAACCCTGTTTATATAATTTCTATTTACATATGCTTTTAAATATTATTTGTTAATCATAAACTTTTTATTTACACATCGTTTTTATATCCTTTCCTTACCATGTACAATTCGTTTTTCATTTTCTAGATTTCGTTCCTATAATCCTGTCATATACTCGTAATTCAATTTTATTTTCTTTTCCTAAACTTAGTCTTATTTTCTTCTCTTATTGTTTGATTCTCTTTGTGTTTCTGTAGCTTCTTTCTGTTCTCCACCATATCTTTTTTAATTTTGAAGTCCCATATCTCATCAATTTCTTCCAATAAATGCATTGAAATTTTCATCTCAAATTCTTCCGAATCATTGAAATTATTTTTTATTATTTTCTTCTTCATAATACTTTCACTTCCTATCATTTTATTTTTAATTGTCTCATTAAATATTCTTGGATCCATTATCTTCATATTTCTGTCAAGTTTTACTTTAATTTTGACATTTTCTGTATAAATTATTCGTCCTCCATTTTGTCTTATGGTTTCTTCTATCTCTTCCATAGTTTCTTGTAATATTTTGTTCATTTTATTGAATTCCCAATTAAATTGTTTCCCCCTATTATAATTATTATTTCTTGTACCATATGGTACGAGTTGTTTTACTATATTAGTATCTAAGTCTTTTAATTCCCAATAAATATTTTCTTTATAGATTCGCATAACTTCTTCACTTCCTAGATTATGTAAATTAACATCTATCATTTCATTTTCCTTCTCAACTTCTTTAATCTCCATTAAACTTTGTATTTTTACTTCCTCAATTTCCTTTTCCATTTTATTACATATTTTCTGTTCTATAGTATCATCATTTATATTTATATTGTCATTCATATTTACATTCATCTTGTCGTGCCCTTTTATTTCTTGTATCATGCTATCCATGTTATCTAACATATCATCCGTCTTTTCATTATTATTCTCCTCTATTTTGTCGAAAGTTTCCACCATCATGTCTGATTTTTCACTTATTTTCCTTAAATCTCCACTTACTTCATCACACCACTTACTCATATCTTCCGTAATACCATTCATCTTTCCCCTAAAACCATCAAACATATTATCCATATTTCCCCTCATATTATTCATATCTTCTCTCATGCTCTTCCTCTCTTGTTCTTTCTCGCGTTGCCTGTCTCCTATACTCCTGTTTTCCATCTTTAAATGTCATTCTTCTCTCCATTTTAATTTTATTCTAAATATTACTAAAGTTTCCAAATTTATATAAGCTTTTCTTTTTTTATTTGCGCCTTCCTATTATTCGTGCCTCACGTTGCTGGTGCCAATTTGTAATATTTACCTATCTCACACGTTTTTTTATGAATATATAGATATCACAATTGAAAATTTATTTTTCCATGTTGTACAATCTTTGATTGTAGCGACACATACACCTTTAGCAGCGTATGCAATATGTTTTAAATTTGACAGTTGTTGTCAAATAATTCCCGGCTATAATAAATATTTTTGAGTGCTTCAAAAGATGAATTTATTTATGATGAATTTTAATCACTCTCATCTCAGGGTGGGATCAAATTGTTATTAAAACATTAAATAAAATTTTATAATTTTAAAGTATTATCCAAATTAAATAATAACTCTATTATTCCAGATTGTTAACACAAGAGCCTCGTGTGACTGTTTGTTTAATATTATGAAGGCCTTTTAATTACCTTATGACATTTACGACTTTTCTGTCACCAATAATTATCCAAATGTCACTGACTAAATTAAAATTTTTATTGAATGCTATATGTTTAAGTTCTATAAAAATATGTTCTAAATGAATACCACAGTAAGCTAGATTAAAAAATTTATATTCTATTATCAAATCACAAAATTTCAAAATTTAGTATTCCCAATAATATAGTTAAATAACAAAATCGTATTTTCATACAGACATCATAATTAAAAAAACAACCTATGTACTAGAAAACACCTAATCTCTAATTTCAACGATTATAAATACTTTTAACAAGAGTTCAAAATTTCGAATTTTCACTAGACATGTATAAATGTCAAATACCACAAACACAGTCCAAAATGTTTATTTCATAGATTCGTCGAATGATTTTTAAATTTTCATACGTAATGGTTATTTCATTTGAATTCAAAATGATATTTTCATAGATGCATCTATTTAATTTTATTAACAAGGCCTGTTATTCTCGATAGATAATAATAAACTGGAGCGGACTCACCAATACTATGGAACAGGAAAAGACTCGTACTATTCTAAATATAATTTAGAGTTTTGGAAACTTTCTAAATATATTTAGAAATCTGGAACTTTCACTCGAATTAAATACGATAAAATTTTCTTCAAATTACGCACGCACTGATATTATAATGGATGGATTTATGAATTTAATTATACTATTAGACTATTTCTACAATATTCACAAAAAGTGAGACAACTCTAAAATACGATGTTGTCTCGTGGGGGTTTCAAATTCAACTGACTAAACTTTTTTCAAATAAATAATTCTCTTCTCCTGTGGTTACGAACTTTTCCTTTTTTTAAAAAAAATACTAAATTATGTTTCCCTATAACAAAGATAGATTTTAAATTCTTTTATTATAATTGTAAGTATGCTAGCAGAGACCTCTGTATTTCGAAATTTCGAATATTTTTTTTTTAAATCGTAACATGATCTATCTATCAATAAATATATTCTGCATAAATGTCATCGGAAATTAAAAATATTTGATATATACTGAGTCTTTAAAAAATATGGATTTCTGATACAATACTGTGTATCTCAAAATATTGCACACAAAGTATAAATAATTTCCCTTATTTTTAACGTTTCTTTTAAATTTCAAAAGAAGGAACTGTAATAAAATATGTATATATATATATATATATATATTAAACTGAAAATTATCTATCAAGATAAATTAAAACAGAGATATCACTAAGTTAATGTGAATCTTAGTAATAGATGACAATAAATCCAATAAATTGCATAATAGTCCATAAGACAACAATTTAAATATGAGTATAAATATGTGAAGAAACACTTACAAACAAGATACAACTAATATTGCATATAAAAAAAATTGCTATTTAAGTTTGCAAGTATTTTTCTTCAAATTATATTTCATGACAGAAAACACAGACGTAACAAATAAATTACGTAAACATTAATTTGGTACATAACAATGATTATCACGGTATAATATTACATGAATTTCAAAATAAAATTCCATAATTGTAATTTTATATATTATAGACACTTTTCAGAAACCCTGTATGTTATGTAAATTATTGATTATTTTGGTATAAACTTCAAGGTCAAAATGTCATCGTAAAATGACGTTCGGTTAATAGTTCGAACGGTGTAATTTCGGAGTGACATTAGGAATGCATAAGAACAAAGTGAACTTATCTACAATAACATAGAAAACAGATATTTGGATTTGAAAACAATGATGTTTATTTATAAACAATTGAAAAATAAAACAAAAATTAAAAACAACTAAAAAGTTGTTGATTGAGAGCTTGGGAGACGCGGTGTAGATTCAATAATGTGAGGACACATTAAAATTTCTCTCCTCTAAATTTTTATAAATCTCAAACATTTTGATATATTTTAAGTTTAAAGAATTAATCATAGTATTTAAAAACAATGATGCTATAAAATAACAGAAACTTTCTATCGAATACATAATAAAAAGTGAAAAATTAGTGAAACGCCGAGAATTGGTAAGATGAACAATTTACCTCTATTAATCTGCTTTTCGTTTGCTCATTCACGTATCTTCTGTGAATAAATTGTTGCTCCTGGCGAAATAAATCACGTCACATCATTTTAATATCAAGATTTCGCATATATGATCATAGGCGATCGTATTTCTTCCAAATGTTTCATCCCAGAGACAAGAAGATGCCAAGCATAGACTTTTCCTTTCGTGTGTAACATATTCGTCCTATAAAACATCGTTCATAATTTTCATTTGTTAGGTTATATTGTGTAAAAATTTATTCGTTGGTAAAATTATTAGATATAGATATTCAATCTCCACTAGATCGGGATAGAACATTGAACTTACATTAAAGGAAATAATACTCACCAAATCATTACGATAAATCATCAGTTTGCCTCACAAACACACTTGGTTTTCATTCTTTATTTAATAACTGAATTATCATTACCATAGAATAACTCAACGTCACGTCAACATTAACAAATTATTAGAGTAGAGATTGAATGGTTTGTGGAAGCTTTCAAAAACATATAGAGATAAGTTATAGGAAGCGAAATTTATTTGATATGTTTCATATTTAATAGTATTCATAAAAAATAAAAAAAAACGTACTTACGCAAAGGTTTAATTAATATGATTATGCAATTATGATTCAGAAAATGTTCATTATTCAAACAACTATTCACAATTAAAATCTATTTATCTATGTTTTTCCTTTCTTTTCTTTGATATCTTACCTTTCAGTTTCTTGTTACTGCCGATCGCCAAGTGCCGAATCTCATCCCTGAGGTATAGTGTCATAAAGTTACATAGCTCATAATTTTGTTACTAAATAAAATTTTGAATTGGAAATTAGCGGTTAGCTAAACCAATTCTGGCGCCCACAATCATTATATATTTAAAGTCAAATCAATTATAAATAAATACTCATAAATATAAGATCCATAATAAAGTAGCATCCCAATATAGGATCATTAATAAATAAGTAAATGTTATTACTCCAATATTTAAATACATGATAATATATATTGTTATATATTCAATCTTATAATTGTAATTGCCCCGCGTTGGGTGACAATTTGGTACAATTTACTATACCTTTAATTTAATCAATATTACCAATAAATTTTTTATTTGGCCACGATTAAAAAACAAAATTGTACAATCCCTGATTGCAGCGACAATATTGTACACACAGCTTAAGCACCGTATGATATATATTTCAAAGTTGACAGTTGTCAAAATTTTCCAGCTAGCAGAATAACGAAAATTATTTACAATATTGAAAGATGAGTTTATTTTATCTTGAATTACTTGACTATATTCTCAGGTGGGTTCAGTACGCTCTAATATAACAGTTTGTAATAAATTTAAAATTATTTTCTGAATTAAATATTTATAAGATTAATTTGGTTCAATATTCTCTCCTGTGAATGTGTATTTAAGATTGGAAATATCACTCAATTGATTTCTGACACTTATTATCAATGAATGTCTTGTCTGTCACCAATGATTCACTAAGTTTCAATGTTCAAATAAAACTCCTATTCCTATATGATCTATATAATTTCGAATCAAAATACGTTTTAACAATTATGTAAATTTACTCAAATAGGCAAATACCAAATTTAACTTTCTTTCCAGAAACAAATAATGTTATCGTAATTTTAACGACTAAATTAACATTAAAACAACCTACAGACTAAATAACCTACTAATCTAATTTCTTTTCAAAAATTTCGAATTTTGAATTATCACTCAGTTGTGAATGTCAAATACACGATATTTTCTGCTAATTTCTTCCACTATTAAATTGGTCGATAATTATACTTATTTTTCGTAGTTAATTGAATTCAATATATAATCTCATTATTTATATGCATGTACTTTTAATTTAATTTTGTATCAAGGCCTGATATTCAATGATGTAAGAATAATTCTGGAGCGAACTCACCAGAAATCTGGATGTAGAGAAAAAACTGCCAAGCTCGTTCAACTGCAATACTAATTTTCGGAATTACACGCACTGAATTTAATTTTGAATTTGCCGAATAATACCTTATATCAATTAATTACAATGTTCAAATACTAATTTTACAAAAATTTTGGAGAGATCTCACAGGAGATGTTCCCCGTTCGGATTCTCAAATTCAACTACTGATTTTATTCAAATAAATAATCATATTCTACTGTGGCTACAAACTTTCCTTTTTTCCGAAAAAAAAACCAAATTTGTTATTTTTTATATCAAAGATTTGGAATACTTTTATTATCACTAAACACCTTGTAATGACTTCTAATTTCTTTAACCTTGAATGCATTGTTCAATTGTGACAAATAAATGTCATCAGAAATTAAATGATCTACCAAATCTTACAAATACAGGGTTTTTCAACTATATTGATTTTATAGACAATATAGGGTTTTCCGGAAGTATTGCATAAATTAAATTCTTTAAAATTTTAGGATAATAGAACTGTATTAAATTATATATATATATATATATATATATATATATATATATATATATATATATATAGGTGGGGATAACGGGGGATTTCAGTTAAAAAAATCAACGAAAGATCTTTTATTCACAAAATGCCGCCAAGCATATACTTATTTATAATATTCTTCCAGCTTTTATCTTTCAAAATGTATTATTTTCTATAGCTATTGATGGCTTCAATTCACTCGTTTTATATTTAATTCCTTCGAGTTTGTACAAAAGAAAAACTTTAGATTTCCAGGCTTTCCCACTTCTGTTAAGTTAGAATATTCCAAAGTTGAAAATTTCGCTCAGAACAATCAGTTATTCCAATTTAGTCTTCCTTTTATCTCATTCCTGTTCGTTTCAAATTTCTTAATAGGTTTTTATAAGGAAAAAGAAAAATTTCGCACCGAATATTTTGAAGAATAGTTAACAAAAATTTCTTGATGTTGTTCTCGATATGTTAATATAAAACTTGGTCGATACGTATCTCCAGATAAATCCGAAAAAATTGACGAATACATCAATTCTTTCGGATGTTGAATCCGGTAAATACTTTTTCTACGTGCTATTTCAAAGCAAACCCTTGCATGCACAAAACAGAATAAAAAAGCAATGACTACGTGTTGGAGATATTAAAATAAATAGATAGTGGGCTGAATATTTTCGCGTACGCACATTGAGAATAAATAGGATGGTAAAATCTATAAAGTGTCGCCATTTTTTTTGCAATGAGATATTTTTTTACCATAAATTAACAACGTATCTACATATTCATTAGGAGCAAATATGAATGGCATTTTTACTACTGAACGAAATTATAATATTTTAAAATTCGGTTTTAAAACTGCAATCTACGTATTAGGAAGGAAGAAATGTTTGTAGTTGTCAAAAAACCATTTAATTAGTTTCTCAAGGCTAATTTGTATGTAATTCAATATTCTGAGTGGTATTAGCCAGGAAAGTAGTTGTTTTTCTCTTCGAAGAACGGTCAGGTTCAACCTAAAAAACAAATGTAACACTTTTTTGTTTTTTAATCGATATCAATGTTTTTGGCGTCATTTAAGAGTTTTTCTTCTTTAATAAGATATGCTTAACAAAAATAACAAAATTGAACAATGTTGTAAACGCTATGTGAAAAAGTCGACAATTTTCCCATTTTTCTCGAAAATTTCAAATGTAATGAGGCATTTTTTAAATTCTGATGAAAAGGGGTCAAAAAAATAGGAATCTATTCCCAGATATAAGATTTACGATATCAGATATAAAAATTTTAAAAATGCTTCAATTTACATTTGAAATTCCAGAGTAGATACAAAATTATCTAATTTTGTTATCAATCTTATTAAACAAAAAAACTCTTTTAAATGCAGTTAAAATAATTATTATCGGTTAAAAAACGAAAAAGTTATACATTTGTTCATAAGTTTGAACCTTCCCCGCCCATTGTTTGAAGAATAATGGCAAAAAATCTCCTTAATTAAAATTTTTCATAATCTCATCAAGATTTCAAAAATTGTATTTTTAGGACACCTTTAGTATGTTTTTTTGGAGTATTATGTTTTCGAGTGCTCATTCCACCCCTAGCGGATATGTTAGAGACTGCAAAATATTTTCCAGCAAATTTTTCAGGATCACTTACCTAAAGGTAATTTTTTTGAAAGTTGTACCATGATTTTTTTCTGAGATGTGGCCTACCGTCGTTCTTAGTTGTTCACCCTGTACATTTAAAATAAAATAGCAAAAAAAGCAATAAAGAATATAAAACGTTTATTCAGTATTAATGAACAGTACAGTAAATTTGAAAAAACAGGTGAAAAATTAGAAAAAAAAATCTTGTCCAGGAATCCAACCTAAAAAAAACAAAATTGTGTAAGCATATTACATAACAAGTGTGGACACATTCAGTGAAAGCAAGAAATAAATAGGGTATATTAATCTGTAGTTGTCATAACGTAACATACTTTGAAACTGAATTAATAAAGTTTAACGGATACACATACATTACAGCTAGTTTACAAAAAATTTATTAGAATAGTTTTTTTAATAATATTAAAACTAATAAAAATTTTCACCATAAAGATTTTATGAAACTTTACATTAAATCAACAGAAATCTAATTTAATTAAAGAAAATTCTATCGTTTACTTACGGTTACTTTTTCTCACGCAAAAGTCGCTGTTTCGCGTGCCTCAACTATTCCATAACGTACACTTCAAAATCCTTATCTGTGAAACATTTAAAGGTGTTCTGAACAGCAGCTAATAAAATAATTACTTTAGATCAAATTGTGCCCATGGAGACCTTTGATCGATCCTCATAAACTACATCAAACTTGATTTTCAGCCAATTGACTGGGACCCATGTTCCATAAGATACATGCGGGGTTCTTGAAAGGAATAATAACATATTTTATTTCGAGAAGTGACTTTTCATTATTTACCTTGTATTACATGCCTCACTCCGTTTCGCAGGTAAATTCAGGTGTGCCATGAAAATTCATACAACTTTTCTGTCTAAAATAATATACTATTCTCATCTTGTTATTTTCATCCTGGAACATATTGTATATTAACATCGTGGAATTGTAACTTAATGAAAACTAAGCATTATTAATACACTGTATACAAAAAAAACTACTTATGAAGAAGAGATATGAACAAATTATCAAGTTAAATCAGTTTATAATTAATTGTATCCAATTGAGTATCCAATAGCTGTGTTTCTACAATAATAAATAATTGAATTCTGTTTATTGACTGGAGCATTCAGTGCCATAAGTCTACAGCTTATTTATTGTATTCAGTGTATTTTCAAATGGAAATGAGCTTTTCAACAGAAATTTATGTTTTTAAAGTCTTAAACAGTCTCTAATTGTTTACAAGAATTGTTAGTATTAATGTTAAAATTTTCTAAACCTGCAAAACTATATTTACGGCCATGACTACTA
The DNA here is from genome assembly GCA_963921935.1 of Galeruca laticollis. Classification (NCBI taxonomy): domain Eukaryota; kingdom Metazoa; phylum Arthropoda; class Insecta; order Coleoptera; family Chrysomelidae; genus Galeruca; species Galeruca laticollis. The sequence continues at coordinate 46,107,370 of OY998185.1, forward strand.
CTACAAAAATTAGAACTAGAGATACTTGATTCAATATTTTTTGTACTGTTTAATACAATGTCTGTATCAGACTATCTGAAATAGTTACTCCCCTTTACATAATTACCAACTATTTGTTTTTTATTTTATTTATGTAAGTGGCTTCTGAAACATCTCGAACATTGAAAAGATTTTCTTCTAGATTCAAATCTCTGCCAACATATGATCATGATTTATTATTAATAATAATATCTACCCTATTGCAATATTAAGTAGGATATAATGCATATCTAGGATTTGAAATATTGTGAATCGTTTCTCAAATATACTTACCAACTACAGTATTTTAAAAGTTGAACAAACCCTTATTTTGTAAACTCTATTATATAATGTTAGAGTACAATTCCGCCACCTGGAATTTCGATGTACAATAGACGATTAAAGTATTGAATGAGTATTTAGTTTTAATAATTATGATTTTGGAATAGGTACTTACCGATAACAACTGTTGCTCGTCCATTATAACAAGAATTATAACTAAGTATAGAAAGTGTAGCTGAGTAGGAACTAACGAAAACAAAGACCACTTTATTCAAGTACTTTTTCTTGCAAAAAATGTGCTTCCTGCAAATAAAATATAACACAAAACGGAAAACCACACGCCATTTCATGCTTGTCATTTGTTTCCACAGATAACTATTGTTTGATTTTTTCGTCAGTTCCTCTTCTGTTTTCTCCTTTTTTATGTTACTGAGATGTTTAATATGAGATATTACTGAAAGGTTTATGAACTAACATCGTACAGACGTAATCGTAGGAAGTTACTAAAAGTTATTTCGAAAGATGTAAAAGTAACTGCAACACATGTGATCATCTTAGAAACATGTAAATTGGTAATATTACAGTAACGTCCTGTATGTGATATTAGTGAGAAGTATACAAATTAACATCGTATGAATGTTTCCTATAGAAAGTTGCTAAAAAGAGGTTCATAGGATGTGTATGTAACTGCGAATTCAAGTATTATTGTGTACATCAAAAATATGTTTTATTTACATGACATGGATGTTAATAGAGTTGGTAATAAAATTAAGACATCTAGGAGATATCTTATTAACGTTTTAAATAAACATCACGAAAAGTCTCTCAGAAGATCATCACAAAAAAGAGTTGTTATGTTTCTTGTTTAGTGGGAAGTTAGTATATGAAAGGTTTTCAAATCGTGTTGCAAAGTGTGTTGTCGTCTAAACAGTGAAATTCTACTGGATGTAGATGGAATGCACAATTTTTATTTAAGTGTCTAAGGAATCCCTTAATTTAAACCATTTTCTACTTTCCTCTTTAAGCCAGACTTGTTGAGCAAATTTTATCTCTTTTTTGGCTTGAGGTGTTTTATTATGGCATTTTGGGTTTACATAATTTCTAAGGTATTCTTGGTTAAACCAGATGCTTTGGGGTGCTTTGCAACATTATTCTATTAACTTCTTATATAATCGGGTCTTCTCTAGAAGATTTTTAACGAAATTTACTGTTGCGACCCTTACTACGTGGAATCTACTCATGTTACTTTTTAAATGACACTGACTGTTTCTAAAGAATTCCACAATATAATGAAAAAAATGTTAAAAAATTTACAATCGTTTCGATATTAAAAATCATCGTCAGAACGATAATAATTATTTTTGGTTGGACCAAGAAGTGACCTATCTTGTGATCCACTTAATATATATGTTATATTCACAAATTCACACTTAAGTTTTTAAAAACAATTTTTATTAGTTATTATTGAGATACACAGTTTTATATGTTGTATAAAAGAATTAATTGTTTGAAACAATAATTGTAACTGAACTATTCTACAAAAAAAAACAAAGAATTTATAGATTTGGTTAAAACAACGTCAGCGTTTATTTTATGGAGAACGCGATGTAGCGTCGTTCCCATGAAAATGCAGAAATTATTATTCTTCTGTAACCTGATATGTGTGTTACTTATGGTGTTTATTTTATGAAAAATGCAACGTAGCGTCGTTCCCATGAAAATACGGAAATCGTAACCTGATGTTTGATATTGCGTAACCTAGTATTTGTATTACTTGAACATAAGAATTTTTTCTATATAACATTTGTGAATAGAAAAAAGTAGAGGATTTTACAAATATTAAAGCTTAGATATTATTACCCTACGGGGATGTCCTGGATATCTTTTCCTATTTAAGATCAGTTTTCCTTCCATAAGCTGAGAACCACAAGCGGAAATTGTGTAGAAAAAATCTTTTGACTAGAAAATCGAAAGTTCAGAAAGTGTACTTTCACTTAAGATTGGTCTGGTCTTATCCATGTAAGAAACCTCCTTCAGCTTGATTTTTCTATTTAAAATTAAGAAAAATGGAGTTGTCCGTTTCGGAAAATAAATATTCGTTACCTAATTATTTCACAAAAAATATCTTGAGAAATTTTTTTTGCAAAATTGTCTGCTCTTTTTAATGGTTTTACTTAAATTTTATAAAAACGCTTATTAAATAAGTTATTAGCAAAAAAAATATATTTTTAACAACTATAGTTGAATAAAAAAAATCGCTGGGGACTCTTCGGAATTTATTTTCGGATATCCAACAAAATCTAAAACTCCCGGAATTTGTTCGATGTTATTTTCCCGGCTCACTCTACTTAAACTTATATTGACACATTGTACTCGGAAGCAACAGCTCCTGGATTGAAAAGCCATACTTATCGATTATTCTTCAATATATCGACGAAGAGAGAAAATTGGAAGTTAACGAGAAATATGAAATGATTTTCCGTTGAGAATTGTTACAAATATCTTTAGCCGCCATAGTTTAGAGACGGAGGCGATTCGATCTTGTTTTATTTTCTAAGGTATGTTTACACAATAAGAAATTACTTTATCGATCAACCGAGGTGAATTTCTTACGCTGTTTGCTGCAACTCTTTGCAACATTATAGAGTATCGAAATTATATTTGAGGTTATACTTGTCAAGTTCCCACAGTGAGATTCTATATAAGTTAATCAGAAAATAAGAATTCTCAACGTAGTCTTCTCCTCACATTAGACACCTAGATTAGTTTTTGTGAGATTTTTTAGAAAAGATGCTGTTTTTCGACAAATCAACCTTTCTAATGGGCGCAAATTCAAGACGCCTTATTTTAAGCTGATGGAGAACTTTCAATACAATACAATACACACTGGATGCATTTAAACCATATTTAAAGAGAAAAAACTCAATTTGTGGTATTTTCACAATACCCTTTTGTATTTTAAAACAAGTAACTAGCTATATATACGGTATAAAGCACTAAGCGATGTACTGAAGATCTTCTCACTTAAACAGTTGATTGAAACACCAACTATATTCAATAGTGGACCTAACTTTAGGATGTTATCTTATATTCTAAGTCGCTCCGTATTGATACCGTCACTGGTCTCATTAACTGTGCGATAGAACATAGTAAACCAAATAAAAAAACTCTCTTTCACAAGTACAGAGATTTTAGGGTATACAGTTGCGAATCATTCGTGCAGTTGTTGAAAGTAAACCCGATGTTTGGAATTGAAAACGTTCATCATAAAGTTACTTTCTTGAAAGACCGTTAATGCCTTCAATATACTTGCACCATTCAAATTCTTTATTACTATAAAGAGTCTATAATAAGAATACAATGTATATATGAATATATAAATAAATTTAGCAGAAAAACCAAATAAGACATTGGTTCACAATGAAAATATACAATTTAAAAATTAATAAAAAAATTATTAAACTTAAAGGTGGGACCTTGTGTCATCTTGTTCATGAAAGAGAACACATGCTTCTCCACTGACTAAAGATTTCCACGGTATTAATAGCACCCTTGAATCGTTATATTCGTGCCACTGTCCCGTGTAGGGATGTCGGAAATATGCTGTGTAGTGACCATTATAAGTGGTTCCACAGTGATTTGATATAGCGTAGAGGTTGTACATACAAGGTGCCACATTATCAGCCGCGTACTGGATCATATCAAGCCCTTCTATTGGAAAATCTATTGCAACATTAAGTTTTCCACTAAATCTTTCTGTTTGCGAAATGCGCTTTAGGTGAATAACCAATATTTTCAGAAATTTATGAATTGAGAATGATTTAGTGCATCGTCTTCGTTCCTTACATTTCGAATATGTTGGTTTCTCATCACCGTCGAGTGTTTCTTCTCTTGTAAACAAATCTAAACATTGTGAAAGTCGTAATTGACCTGTTCTTTGGGGTATCGAAAGTGATAAATCCCAAAAGGGATCGTAGGTAACTGAACAGTGACTACAGTGTGTGATTTTAATTGACCGACAAAGTTATCGACAATCTTGGAGTTGTCCATTCTCGGTTATCTCAACAAATATTCTTGTGATTTCTCAATGTCACTAAGTTTGTCATCAATTTCTGTTAATATGTGCTTTGGTTTTTCATATACCTTGTTGACATCTTCGTGAAGTCCTGCTAATAGGTAACGAAGAAATTCCTGTGCATCATGTTGAGTGTATTCCATGAACCTTGAAGTAAATCGCTGAATCTGAATTTTCTATTATACTGTATTAACCATCCTGTCTGAACCGTCTTCAGACCAAAGCTCTTGAATAACTTCAGCAAATGCTTTAATTAGTGCTCCTTTCATGCTATATATGTTTATGATAATATCTCTTATGTTTGCGTCTTTCTTTACATATTCTAATAGCCACCTTATGTTTGATAGGCATTGGATAATACTATTCATGAAATATGTGTTACCAATATTTTTGAGGCATTTGAGACCCAAATATTCTTGGGGAATACCCTTTATGGATCTGATTGGGAGATATTGTTAAGAGCTCTTTCGCAACTACTATCATTGTCAGAATAATCTCGGATTCTATTATTGTCTTTATCACTTGATCGGCGTGATAAGGAATTTGAATTGATGTTGTTTGCTGTTGAATTGGATGTAGATATTACGGTTTTGGAAAGTTTGAATGATGTCGAAAGATCATTGGTCTGGTTCACTTTGTTAATATATTCCTTGTTATCTACATCATTTTTAGACGGGTCCTCTTGTTCTTGTTGAGTTTCATCCCCTTTCTGAAAATCTTTAATCGAAAATGAAATGTATGAAGAGAAGTTGTTAACTCTAGGATTATTTTTAGAAAGGGAATTGATTCCTCAGTTACTACGACCCTATCGACTTCTGAACCATTATTTTTTTCTACGTCTTCATTCTCTTCTAATTTTCAATTTGACTGCAAAACATCGCGGTTATTTTGACACTTGTTGGAGGCAATGTCATTTTTTTAGGTCACCGAAAAATTATTACTAGATTTTTTAACTCTGGTTGATATTAATTTTGTACTTAGTGGATTCACTCCATTGGTCACATTAGATATTTTGGATCTAACATCAGTTATCTTATTGGCGAGGTTAGTACCATTTTTTACTGTTCTGGAGAGTTTGTCCTTGAAATTTTTACTCAAATCGGCTACTGATGTGTGATTTCCGTTATCATCTTCATCATACAAATTGTCTATATTAGTATTGTTAGAGTATGCCACACTGTTAGTATAAATAACTTCCATTTGGTTGTTTACCTTTTTATTTGATGTCTTCAACTCTATTGGGGGTAAACCAGTATTATATTTTGTTTTGGTCAAAGATAATTTATTGCGTATAGGAATCGCATCATTCTCTAGCATAGTCATCTTCTTCAGATATTCCTATGAATGGGACATCATCTGGCTGGTGGTTATCTATATTTTTTATTACACTAAGGCCCAAAAGCTTGTTGGAGGTATATTTTATAAAATTGTCAACGCATGTATTATCAGAAGGCACACATTCTAAAGGAGAGAATGAAGATGTTAAATAAGAATTTCGGAAAAAGGAAAGATCACATGTTTTAGGGTCGGTAATGTGAGAAAGTTTGAAAGTGGTAGAAGAGTTAGGTTTCTTATGATTAGGTTTCATTAAAAGTTCTTCTAGAGGTTTAGAACGGGGAAACGTACCGAGAAAAGATGAAGCGTTTCCTCTTTGAATTGCAATACACATTTTTTGTATAAAGAACAAAGTTGCTCTTGAATCGTTGGTTTCTACTGATATTTTTTTACCGATTTCTTTAATGAATTTTAAAGCTTCATGACCGAAAACACTAGAGGTTTCAATTGCTACAGGAATAAAAATGTGAATGTTCTCCAAATTTTTGTATTTATTGATTTTAAAAGTTTCGCCTTGTAAAGCTGCAGCGCCTGCGGAAGTAGATGTTGATCGGACATGGGACGGAACCCAAGTGTCAGTGCAAGTGAAATCCCATATAACTGGTCTGCCGCGTTGCAATGGAATGAGGGTCACACCATCTGGACGTTTACTATCGTCGAGGCAAGTACCTAACGGTTCCAACGAATAGGGAATCTTTGCGGATGACAGGCCTCGTTTGATTAGGTCATTTATTGCAGAATGACGTGAAAAACGGCCGGCACTTAATTTGCAGCTTAGCTCGTGTCTACCATATTCATCAACATCAGCTCCGCAACGACAGCGATGTTTTACACAAATTTGACAACCTAAACGAAGACCAATAGAAATACGGAAACTTTCGTCATCTAAAAGCGTACCTAATGGGGTCGACGGTATAGCGTTCAACCATGCTCCTGATTCTTTTGAAAATTCTGCATTCAAACGAGCCTTGTCTGGTAAATTGATAGCTTTCTGAAGCAGATTTTCTTTCTCAATCTTCAATAAAGATATATCTCAGGATTTTTGAAAGGATTTATATTCATCGGGTACAACTTTGTTAGACCTTAATGACCAAATATTTCCTGCCTCCATTAATAAAGGGTCTTGTGTGTGGAAAAATATAGGCAGAATGTAGTTAATGAAAAGTTTTGAACTATTTAATGATGACAAAAAATAAGGAAGAGCTACTGAAACGATTGAGCGATTTCCTAAACCACCATATGAAACAGGTAGTGAAGCTTGTTTCCAAGAAAGGTCCTCTAATTTAATGTTAATTAATTACTCCAATGAATCATTATGTAACCATCTTAAGATATATGTTAATTTTGGAATTAATAGGCAATTCTTGAGAAGGTAATAAGCGATATGTGTCGGTAACCAGGATAAACGAGATGACATTTTTTTGAAAAAGGTTAGTTTTTCATTGAAAGCTGATAGAAAGGATTCGTTTAATAAAGAAGCACCTATTAGAAATAAATTTTGTCTGTTGGTAATTGTTATGCCTGGTGCTACAGAATTAAATTTATCAATGGTTAGATTATTTGGCGATTCTAAGAAAAATAACTCGCATTTGCTGAAATTGAGTTCAAGACCAATATACTTGGAATTGTTCATAAGACAGACAAGAGACTTGAACACGGAATTAGTATTACCACCTAAAGAACCATCATCAAGGCTCCAAGCATTGAATTCTGTGTCAATATTGCTTATAAGTTTGTGTATCGATAGGCAAAAAAGGAGAGGTGCCAAAGGGTCCCCTTGTTGGACGCCTTTTTCCAAATAAATGATGTTTTCGACAAATAAAAGATATGAAGGGAATCGATAACAGTGATTGATGAAAGGAAAAATTTCAGGTAGAATATCTGCTACAAATTTTGATAAATGATCGCGATGAATTGCATTGAAAGCATTTTTAAAATCAATTTTCAGAAAAACTTTATTATTAACGTCTGGATGATTGGAGACGAAACGTCTTGCTGCATGTGCAACTGCTTCACAACCACCTTTCGACCCGAAACCAAATTGTAATGGACGAAGTAAATATCCTAATTTGTCTCTGATGTTTGAACAAATTATTTTCGCTACTAAACGACGGTAAACTGTACCAATAACAATTGGTCTAATACTTCCTGCTTTTTTAGTTCGCTCCGAATAAAATAGGACGAATACTGATGTTGACTGTGTCATTTAAAATAAAATAACATAACTCACACAAATATGATAAGATATTTTTTTCTGAAGGGCCAGCACTGTAACTTATTAAATCTTGTAGATGTGAAGGTCTTAAAGAGTCTAAACCACCAGTAGAACTTGTTTTAAAAGAGTTTATTGCGTTACTCACAAATTTTTCTGTAATAAGTGAAGGAATAGGTTCCGAACTCAGAGTAGGGAACGTACTATTAAGTTTCTCTAAAGAATTTTACTCCTTACCCCTGTTACTTCATATTGCCGTTTGTATCACTTCAATCCAACCAATAACAACAAAGCTTTATGCCAATGCCCCTTAGCCTTTACTTCTACTCGGGATTTTACCCCATACCCCTTTTCCATCGCATTGCCGTTTGTGTCACTTCAATTCAACCAATAACAACAAAGCTACATGCTTATGTCCTTTTGGCTTTACTTCTACTCGCGATTTTTCTCCTTATCCTCTTTTCTTCGTATTGCCGTTAGTTCCACTTCAATCCACCTAGTAATAACAGAGATAGATGCTAATGTCTTTTTGGCTTTACTTCTACTTAGGATTTTACTCTTTACCCTTATTACTTTATATTGGCGTTTGTCTCACTTCAATCCGAACAATGGCAACAAAGTTGGCATGTGGTAATTAAAAAACTTGTACGAATTTTAAGGATTTTAATAAATTTACCCTCACCTATATTGAATAACAACAAAGTTACATGTTAATTCCTTCTTACTATCATGCTGGATGACACAAGATGGCTGGTAAGTGCCAGACGCCGAGGACTGCACATTAAATTCAATTTTACTCAAAAAAAGTCTAGAATGGACCTGAGCGATTTACCATGTTATTTTATATAAGGAATGAGCCAGAGCACCCCTAGCATATCTCAACAACTAAGAAGGTTAGAGAAAAATTGTATCTAATTATATCAAATATCCCTTAACGACTGTTCGTTTAATTTATAGGACATTCTGTATAGGCATAATTCGACGTTCATAACTTAAGTGCTACACTCCATAAAGTCTATTAAAAGTTAAGTTCGTCATAAATCATTTTGTTGACGTGTAATACGATTATCATACAACAAAATCATTCGAAAATATATATGTGCAAACATAATTAATCTGCATATATATTTCAAACAGACAGAAAATCCACAGAAAATCAGCGCGAAGCAAAATTCGTTATTGCTTATCCTGCGGCTACAAAAAAATATATATTCGTGAAAGTAATCATGGTTACTCTGAATTTTCATAGGAATGAAATATTAACGGTATTTATAACATAATCTCCTCTGAAGTGAAAAATGATGAAATGTGCGGCTGTAGAACGATTCTGATTAAACAATTTCCCTATAGTAACTCACAGAAGCAGATGTATTCTTGTCAGATTTATAATAACACAATTTTTAATACTAATTCTGATATATAGGAGGTAATAAAGAGGTAGGTCATGAATTAAACTACATATTTTCGATTGAATCTAACTAATATATCATACAAAGAAAAGTGAATGTAGTGAAGATATTAGTAGATGTGGCCGTATGACATTGAGACACAGTCATCGTCTCTAGTCGCTGTCATGTAGGTAAGAAAACCACATTACTTTACTTTCAACGAAGCAGTTTCCACGACCCTCACCCCTTCTCTCCACACCTTTCTACGATGGTATGAGTATAGGAGGTCAAATTTTAAGGTTTTAGTATTCGGCGATCGTTGGAACTGTTGAGATAGCAAGCTCCAAAATGTATAGTGTTTCCCAGCTTTACGGTAAGAAAGTTAAGCCGACCTATGAGAGATTTGGATTGTGGCTCCTGTTGGAAAATTTGGAAGGTAATAATCTAGTTACAGATATTGGAAATATTGATTACACAGAAGGCGAACACCCAATGGGACATGGACTTATACGAATTACAGAACCATTTTGCGACAACCTAATACTTGTAAAGGTATGCGGCTTAGAGGACTGCGATGGAAATTATAAACTTGTTAAAAAATAAATGTGTGGTTCTTTTAATAGTTACATAAGTGGTAAGTTTGGAGAATTGGTTTCTGCAAAACATGGTGTTAAAGCTAAGCTGACTTTCCTCTTACTAAGTAACAACCCGCTTGCCATTGGAACAAGAGAAGTAGTTGGAGATGATTTGGAAATTATTAAAAGGAAACATAAAGAACATGTATGCTGTTTAATTTCTAACTTGTCTAACTGCTAACATGATAGCTTAAATATTTATTTTCAATTCAACCTTGGAAGTTTTTCTGTCAGTTACAAAAAATTGTCAATGTCAAAAATAAAAAATTTCTACTTCATAAAATATATTTGATTTTTATCAACGATTCAAGATAATTTGAATGATATCCAATCCTTCCAAGTGAAATAAGAGCTATTGAAGCTTTATGTGTGTTTAAGGAATAATCGTTCGTTTATTTCCCATACATAATTTTGATCCCTCGAGTCGGATAGAGCATAAAACCAGCGATAAATCCTAATTATTAAAATTGGAAAATGGAATGTGTGTCTGGTATCTGGTAATTGGACTGGACCGATTGTGAATTGGACTTTGTCAAGGACTCATTCAGGTCAGACGTTTCCAATATATTTTTTATTTTTTGAACTGTTCAACATCTGACGTGCGAGTTTTCGCACACAGTTTGCAAACTTTTTTTACGTATATAAACCTGTAATCAAACAGGGATCCGGATGCGTTGTTATTAAAAGCGCACGCCGCTCGAAGAACTGCTAAAGGTAGTATCACTAGAATAGAGAATTTTATCAATGCAAATGCAGGTAATTTATTGCATAAACTTGAATATGATACCAGGTTAGAGCTACTTGAAACTTCTTTCAAAAAATTTTGTGAGTCTCAGGACGTCATTGAGGGCTCCGAGACAGATCTTGATAAGATTGGTGACCCTAGTGACTATGAAGAAAAATATTGTACTTTAAAAACTCAATTAAAAATTTTGATTGATCATTCTTCTCCTAAAGATAATGCTATCGTTCAAGGTACAAACCAACAAGGTCATCACGCAAATTCCATACAAAATGTTAATGTTAAAACAGAGGTAAAATCTAAGATGCCTGAAATTGTAATTGACAAATTTGCAGGTGGGCACCAAAGTTGGAATGGTTTCTATGATATTTTTAAAGCCCTTGTTTTAGACAATGATGATTTGGCAGAAATACAAAAACTTATTTATTTAAAATCAAATTTACTGGGTGAACCTCAAAAATTAATTTCAAATTTACCATTGGTCGCCTCTAATTTGTCAGTAGCAATTGAGATACTTAAGGAAAGATATGAAAATAAGTTAGCGAATATTTACGTTCACATCAAGGGCCTATTAGACGTTCCATCAATAAATAAAAGTAATTCAATGAATTTGCGTAACTTTGTTGTCACAGTTAAACAGCACACTGAGTGCTTAAAAAATTTGAATGTTCCTATAGCAGAGTGGGATTTGATTTTGGTGTATATTTTGTCCCAAAAACTAGACATTAACACTAGACGTGGGTATGAATTGGAAAGAGGTCCTACTCTTTTACCTACTTTAGACGGGTTCCTCAAGTTCGTTGAGAAAAGATGTCAGGCTGCTGAAAATTTGGTTTCGCCAGAGTTGCCTCGTAAAAACTCTAATTTTGCTAATGTAGATAAAAAGTTAAGTTGTTTGTTTTGCAAAATGTCAAATCATAACATGTTTAAATGCTTTAAATTCAAAGAATTGCCATTGAATAAAAGAAAACAGTTTATATTTTCAAATCGGTTATGTTTAAAATGTTTTGTTCCACATCATGTAAGTCAATGTGAGTGGAAGAATTGCCCTATTTGCGGCGAAGCTCATAATTCCCTATTACATGCGGGAAATTCTGTCGATTATTCGTCAAAATCTAATAATTCTCACAATAATACAATAAATGCTCAACAAAATTCGAGTTTTGATTCCAATCGTGGGCCTACCAATCACAAACAAAAAGGTTATTCCATGAACAAATCGAGTAGTAACTCAGATCAAGCTTCTAACATAGAACAAATACAAAATTCGGAGGTTACTCAAGCTTCCACTAGTGACAAGCTTGGGGCACAATCCAACACTATGTCAAGCCTTTTTATAAACCAAAAATCTCATATTTTATTGGCAACTGCATCCGTACATGTTTCAAATAACAATGGCCATTTAATATCTGCCAGAGCCGTGCTTGATAGTGGGTCTCAAGTATCACTAATCACACATAAATTAGCGAAAAGACTACAATACCCTACCTATAATAAAAACTTGTCAATTTGTGGTGTATCAGGTCACATGCAAGTAAGTGAAGGAATAGATATTAAATTGTTCTCAAAGGTTGATCCCACAAAAACATTTGAAGTAAATTGTTCCGTAACAAATTTTATTTCTTCTAAGTTGCCTCAATTTCCTCTACAAACAGATCGATTAGAAATCCCCTGTAGTATCGTCTTGGCCGACTCAAATTATGATGTTCCAGATCACGTAGATTTGTTATTAGGAGCAGATGTTTATTATTCATTACTTTTACCTGGTCTGATTAACCTTGGGGACAACCTACCCATATTACAAAATACTCATCTTGGTTGGGTGGTAGGAGGTGTCCTATCCCCAACAATCTTGTCAAATTTTATAACATGTGATCAAGTTCCCTCACATTCTTTATTCATTAATTTCAATCAAATCGACAATTTGCTGCAAAAATTCTGGGCAGTTGAAGATGTGCCACAAGGACGTATTTTATCAAGTGAAGATGAACTTTCTGAACAAATATTTAAGGATACCACAAAAATTTTGGATAATGGTAGATTTCAAGTGGATATGCCATTTAAATCGCCCGTTGAGAGTTCTAAACTAGGCGAATCTTTTTCATATGCCAAAAAACGTTTTCTTTCATTAGAGAAAAGATTGCATCAAAATAAGTCATTGTTTGACCAATATTCAGAGTTTATTAAAGAATACATCAACTTAGGTCATGCACGGTACATTCCTCTTGATCTTAAAAATATTCACAATAACCACAAATATTTTATACCTCACCATTGTGTGATTCGCAATGATAAAGTTACAACGCGTCTCAGAGTGGTCTTCGACGCGTCCCTAAAAACCACCTCGGGATATTCATTAAACGACATATGTCTAAAAGGGCTTGTTGTTCAGCCAGAGCTATTTGACATTTTGTGTCGCTTTAGAGCTTATATGTTGGCTGTTGTTGCAGACATCGAAAAGATGTACCGGCAAATCTTGATTAATTCTGATCACATTTACCTACAAAACATCTTATGGCGAGAAAATATAACAGATGATATTAAATGCATTGAATTGTTAACTGTTAGCTACGGAACAAATTTTGCACCTTATGTAGCCACTCGTTGTCTCGTTGAATTGGCAGACATGTATAAAAAAGAATTTCCGTTGGCAGCCATGGCAATCCAAACTCAAACATACGTTGACGATGTGTTGGCTGGAGCTGACTCTTTCGAGGAGCTCTGTGAACTGAAAACCCAATTAATAAAATTACTTAATTTAGGCCAATTTACACTTCATAAATGGTGTTCAAATTCCATTGAGTTTATGAACAATTTTACCTCAGAAACTGAATCCAAAAACTACTCTATAAATTCTGAGAGTAATTCCAATAAAGTGCTGGGTGTTTTTTTGGGAGCCGAAATCAGATCACTTTTCTATTTCTCTGCCCAAGAACATAAATGTAAATCCAATTACGAAAAGAAACGTCTTAGCTATTATAGCTCAAATCTATGATCCGTTGGGGCTTGTTGCTCCAATTGTCATAACAGCCAAAATCTTCATGCAGAAGCTTTGGTTATTGAATTTAAATTGGGACGACTGTTTAAATTTAGAGTTAAGTAACGAATGGATTCAATTTTCTACAAACATTCTTGAATTATCAGAGTTAAAAATTCCGCGATGTTTAATTAATAATCGCAATATCAAGCGAATTGAGATTCATTCTTATTCAGACGCAAGCTTAAAGGCATATGGGTGTTGTATATATTTAAGAACTGTTTATGAAAATAACAGTGTTTCTTGTCATCTAATTTGTGCCAAATCTAGAGTTTGTCCTTTGCGAACAATTTCTCTTCCAAAATTGGAATTATGCGCATGCGTGTTGTCAGCAAAGGTTACCCATCGTATTTTAGAAACATTCAAAAATAGCTTCCAAATAGCCAGTGTTAATCTTTGGACTGATTCGCAAATTTCGTTAGCATGGCTACAATCACATCCAAGTAGATGGGACATATTCGTCTCTAATAGAGTTTCTTTAGTTCAAGAACTAACATCGTTGTACACCTGGAGGTACATTCCTACCAAACATAATCCAGCTGATTATGTATCTAGAGGTATGATGGCGCAAGAACTTATTTCTAATAATATGTGGTGGCAAGGGCCCTCACATTTGAAAAATGTTGATTTTAATTTAAATTCATTTCAGTCAAGTGTTAATATTCAGAAAATTCCGGAAGAACGAAAAGTTGTTATGAGTACAACCTCTACTGAAAATTATATGATAAGTATTTTCAATAGGTTTTCAGATTTTCTGAAAATACAACGTATAGTTGCATTCTGTCTTCGGTTTAGACATAATTTACAACATAAAGATGATAAAAGGTTTGGTCCTTTAAAAGTAGATGAATTACAACATGCTTTAAAGGCAACATTGCAAGTTTTGCAACAACATTATTTTTCTCAAGAAAAAGATTTATTAAATAACAAAAAGGTCCTTCGAAATAAACAGTTTAATTCTTTGAATCCCTTTATTGACTTGGAAGGCTTAATCCGCGTTGGCGGGAGATTGTCAAATGCTGATCTGCCATTTGCACAAAAGCATCCAATATTATTGCCCGCTAGATGCCACATTGTTGATTTGATGCTACGGAGAGAGCACCTTAAATTATATCATGCCGGTGCTAGAACCGTGTTAAGTAACTTTAGACTACGTTATTGGCCTTTAGATGGCCTTAGAGCTGTTAAACGCATAATCCACAAGTGCATCCCTTGTTTTAAATTTAAAGCTAGGTGTGCTGAGCAAATGATGGCAGATCTGCCTAAAGATCGAATTTCAGTTTGTCGTCCATTTTTAAAGGTCGGTGTGGACTTTGGGGGTCCATTTTTAATTAAAACCTCGAATTTACGCAAAGCCTCTAAAGTTAAAGCATATATTGCTATATTTGTATGTATGACTACTAAGTGCGTCCATATAGAATTGGTGTCGGGCTTGTCGACAGAACAATTTTTGCTCACATTACAACGTTTCATATGCCGACGGGGTAATCCTTCGGTAATATACTCTGACAATGCCACTAATTTTTTTGGCTCCAGTAACCATTTGAAAACCTTATACGAATTTTTTAAATCCAAAAGTAATATTGAGTCTATTGAAAATTTTTTATCGAAAAATGAGACTCAGTGGAAATTTATCCCACCTCGTTCACCACATTGGGGCGGTCTTTGGGAGGCCGCAATTAAGGGTGCTAAGCATCATCTGATTAAAGCTATTGGTAAAACAGTTCCAAAATTTGAGGAATTTTCGACAGTCTTGGTTTGCATTGAGAGCATCATGAACTCGCGGCCTCTTAGCATTTTATCAAATGATCCGACTGATTTAAACTCTTTAACACCGGGACATTTTTTAATAGGCGACAATCTTTCAGCATTCCCAGACAAAGACTTGAGTAATATTCCAGAAAATCGATTGTCAATGTATCAGAAGTGTATTAAATTCAAACAAATATTTTGGAAGCGATGGTCCATTGAATATCTTAATAGGCTTCAGCAAAGGCCAAAATGGACCAATCAAACCCGAAATTTGGAAATTAATCAATTAGTCCTTTTAAAGGAGGATAACTTGCCTCCTTTCAGGTGGGCTCTCGCGCGAATCATTGAAATTATTCAGGGTTCAGACGGCAAAGTTCGTTTAATTAGAGTCAAAACATCAGATGGAACGTAATAAATTACATTCTCTCTGCATGCAGCTTTAATTGCCTCCCTGTTAACCATATGGAAGTTGTCGAAGAAAAGGAGAACAGAGATAATGTTCGAAATATACAAAAGTGTTACATTAAAGCTGGAGAGACTTACTTTTCTATGTCCAGCACCCCATTTTCTACTATACGCTGGACTAATCTCTACAGATAATTTGGTTGCACGTATTTTAAGGAAGAGAACTAATAAAACAAACAAACTTTCTCCTTATAAGATTAAAGAAATCGACCCTCTGTCGCAAGCTTACATTACATCGACAAGGAAACGAAAACAGGAAATGGATGAGTTAGATACCAAGAGGCGGAAGCTGAATTTTCTCGGAAAGACAACTGCAATAAAGGAAGAATATAGAAATCTACTGGTGAAAGTACAGAAGATAACACAATTGAGGGAGAGATTAGAAAACTATTTTTATAGCCATTGGATAAACCTAGACCCAGCAGGTGTGTATAAAGTGTCGGCGTTTACCAAAAACAATAAAAACAAATATACTGATGTTGGAGTGTTAGCGGAAAAGGATGCCATAAAAATGTCTACTTCTTAAAGGGTTACCTCAAAAATATATTTCTAAGTGTTTACAACAATACAGCAGCTCTTATTGCAGATGGTTATATTACAATACTTTATAATAATGGTATGTACGTTTGTAGCATTCACTACAAATGGTATTACGTCTTACCAAGGCAACACATTCGCTAAGATAGAATATTTACAGTTTTCTACGGAGGTATGGAAGGATATTCCTTTTACCCAAGAAGATATGGCCCAAATTAAAAACATGACTATGCAGAAGATAAAAGATCGTATTAAATTAAGGTTTTGCCAGCGCTTAGAAGAAATTGTCAAAGGAACAGAAATGGTAATTACCGCTATAAACGAAGTTAAACACAGAGAGAGACTTCGTTACATATAAAAGTTTGAGAATTCGGATTTTCTATTGCTCAAACTACTGGTTGGAAAGAGAATTTGCAGAAATGGACCTAAGTTATAGAATTAACATAAAAATAGATAAAATCAAACATACACCTAATAGAAATAAGGAAAGAGTTGTATTTTGTGTGTAATATTTGTATTTGTTTGTATTATACTCAACATGCTATTATTGTAAATAAAAACGATTGAAAAAATAGCGTGTTGTTACTGTTTTCTTTATCCCTACCAGTGTTGTTTTATTCCTATTTCCTAAAGATATGGGTTAAGGGAGGTGGTGCGTCCCTTTACACATGACAGAAGACACACACCACATGGTTAGCAGACACTCACATGCCACAGAACACAAGAAGATTGATAGGTGACACAGAACACATGTTTTCGTGAGGGTTTGCTATGTTAGATTACATAGACAGATGACACATTGCATTTAGTACACGTGACAGATGACGCATTGCACGCAAAGGAAATAGGAATAAACAAAACAGTAACAATACGCTATTTTTTCAATCGTTTTTATTCACAATAATAGCATGTTGAGTATAATACAAACAAATACAAATATTACATACAAAATACAACTCTTTCCTTATTTCTATTAGGTGTATGTTTAACTTTATATATTTTTATCTTAATTCTATAACTTAGGTCCACTTCTGCAAATTATCTTTCCAACCAGTAGTTTGAGCAATAGAAGATTTCCGAATTCTCAAATTTTATTATGTAACGAAGTCTCTCTCTGTGATTAACTTCGTTTATAGCGATAATTACCATTTCTGTTCCTTCGGCAATTTCTTCTAAGCGCTGGCAAAACCTTAATTGAATACGATATTTTATCTTCTGCATAGTAATGTTTTTAATTTGGGTCATATCTTCTTGAGTAAAAGGAATATCCTTCCATACCAAATTTAAAGTTTTCTATCTTAGCGAATGTGTTGCCTTGGTAAAACGTAATACCATTTGTAGTAAATGTTACAAACGTTTCTTCTGTAGGCAAACATATTATCTCCATACCATTATTATAAAGTATTGTAATATAACCATCTGCAATAAGAGCTGCTCTATTGTTGTAAACACTTAGAAATATATACGAGTATGTTTATCTTAGAAATATATTTTTGTAGTAACCCTTTAAGAAGTAGACATTTTTTATGGCATCCTTTTCCGCTAACACACCAACATAAGTATATTTGTTTTTATTGTTTATGGTAAACGCCGACACTTTATACACATCTGCTGGGTCTAGGTTTATCCAATGGCTATAAAAATAGTTTTCTAGTCTCTCCCTCAATTGTGTTATCTTCTCTTCTTTCTCCAGTAGATTTCTATATTCTTCCTTCATTGCAGTTGCCTTTTCGAGAAAATTCAGTTTTCGCCTCTTGGTATCTAGCTCATCCATTTCCTGTTTTCGTTTCCTTGTCGATGTAATGTGAGCTTGCGACAGAGGGTCGATTTCTTTAATCTTATAAGGAGAAAGTTTGTTTGTTTTATTCCTTCCTTAAAATACGTGTAACCAAATTATCTGTGGAGATTAGTCCAGCGTCCTGTATGTCAAAATCGTCCGGTATAGTAGAAAATGGGGTGCTGGACATAGAAAAGTAAGTCTTTCCAGCTTTAATGTAACACTTTTGTATAATTCGAACATTGTCTCTGTTCTCCGTTTCTTCGACAACTTTTATATGGTTAACAGGGAGGCAATTAAAGCTGCATGCAGAGAGAATGTAATTTATTACCTTCTTCCTTGCGTCGGATTCTTTTGGTAAATTTATTTATAATCCCGTCAATTTTCTTGTATTGCTATTGCCCCAATAAACATATTGCAGCATATTGTTAAACACAATACAACAGCAGTTCTGTAGACTCTCGGTCAACTTTGTCCACATTTTTGCAATCGAAACAGAGTATAACGGAGAATTTTGGAAGTACAACTTACTATCTTTTAGCAGCAATCTTCTAAAGGACTGTAGCCTTCTCCACGGAAATTTCCAATTGTGTAGTTATATATCGTAGCTACTAATCTAGTAATGGCCAATGCAGATGAGAAAGTTTCCTTTAATCTTGCGTTTGGGCAGTTGACGAAATCTATAATATGATTTCCAATGATCTTGTTAACTCCAGGACTGGTTATTTGACAAATCAATTTGTTGTATATTTTAACCATTGCGTTAGATGTGAGCCAAGTAAGGCAATCTATGCCAACTGTTTTATCATTGTTTACAAAAACGTTGCACCTTTCCTTGTACTCTCTTTGGATGCAAAAGTTAAAGTTGTTTGTTGAATAATTAATCATTTCCTCTTTGTTAAAAACTCCTGCAAAATCCTGCGTTATGTTTAAGTCCATTAGGTAGTAATCTTCCTTCCGGAGTTACTCCAATAAATTTGGTATCTCTTTAAGTAGCCTGTCGAGTTTAACGTTCGCCAATTCTACTTTGTATGGAATGCACACAGGTTCTTTATGTTTCCTTTTAATAATTTCCAAATCTTCTCCGACTACTTCTCTTGTTCCAATGGCAAGCAGATTGTTACTTAGTAAGAGGAAAGGCAGCTTAGCTTTAATAACATGTTTTGCAGATACCAATTCGCCAAACTTTTCACGTATGTAACTATTAAAAGAACCACATATTTCTTTTTTAACAAGTTTAGAATTTCCATCGCAGTCCTCTAAGCCGCATACCTTTACAAGTATTATGTTGTCGCAAAATGGTTCTGTAATTCGTATAAGTCCATCTCCCAGTGGGTGTTCGCCTTCTGTGTAATTGATATTTCCAATATCTGTAACTAGATTGTTACCTTCCAAATTTTCCAACAAGAGCTACAATCCAAATCTCTCATCGGTCGGCTTAACTTACCGTAAAGCTGGGAAACACTAAACATTTTGGAGCTTGCCATCTTAGCAGTAACAAAGGTCGCCGAATACAAAAGCCTTAAAATTTGACCTCCTATACTCATACTATCGTAGAAAGGTGTGGGAAGAAGGGGTGGGGGTCGTGGAAGCTGCTTCGGTGAAAGTAAAGTAATGTGGTTTTCTTACCTATATGATAGCGACTGAGAGACGATTACTGTGTCTCAAGGTAATTGGCTGCCTGAAGTACGGCCACATCTACTGATATTATTATTATTAATTATAAATCGAAAAAGGGTAGAGGATTGAACGAACCCGTTTGTGCCCAACAAAAGAGAAATACTATACATTATATTACTGCTATGAAATCTAAAAGCAAGAAAAAGAGTAATACAGTAAAATTACACTACAAAATAGATAAAGAACCAACAAAAATCCAAAATTATTAGCCAAACAAATATGCTTAATCTAGTAAAATTAATTTTTAAATAAGTTAACCTATGGGGAGTCAATAAGTCTTATAGAAGACCATTACAAACATCAAAGACCCTGTTGCTAAGAAAGTTTTGTCTAATTCTAGAACAGATTGATTCCTATTTCAGTTTCAGTTGTACGTTGTTCCCACCAAATCCAAATTCATTTAGAGGCATATTGGCATCATTTACTATAAGGCCCTTTCGTAAGATATTCACGAGCAGTGCAAAAAGAGCATTGAAACCCACTTCCATGAGAAGGCATTGAAATCTGCTAAATCTTTCCTCGAAGGTGTGCCTGTCGATTTGCAACTGAACAATTATTCCCAGGGAATTATTGAAGAAAATCGCAAAATTATAAAATCTATTATATCTGAAATTAACTGTCTCAACCATTACTGCGTGGAATCTACTCATATTAGTATTTTAAATGAAACTCACTGTTTCTAGCTTATTCCACAATATAATGAAAATTGTTGAAAATTCTAAAAAATTGACAATTGTATCGATAAATCAATATCATCGTCAGAATGACAGAAGTTACATTTCATTTGATGCCTACCTGATGTTTAGTAGTTATTTTTGGCTAGACCAAGAAGTGACCTAACTTGTGATTGACTTAATATATGTTAATAGAAAAAAGAAGAAGATTTGATATTACAAATATTAATGCTTAGATATTATTAGCCCTATGGTGATATCCTGGATATCATGTTTCCAAATAAGATCAGTATAACTGTGCAATGATATAGAAAACCTGGAAAACTATATCTGCTGATCTTTACAATTGTCTCTTAAGAAGACAGTTTATTAGAGGAGAACTCCCTAGATTTAACTTTTCATTGACAACTTCATATTGTGAGTTTCTTAAATGTGTTCTAATTTCCAATTCTTCAAGGAAATCCAGTTCTTGTTTCTTTTCACAAATATGAAGCACTTCTAGATTTGTGTTAGGTGTCAATGAATGATTGGTGTCAAGTAGATGTTTTGCGTAGTGGGATTTATCTGGTTGTTTTAATCTGTATGCTCGTAAGTTTTCACTGTATCGGATTTCAAAATTTCTAAGGGTCTGACCCAAATAGACAGCATTACATTCTGGACATTTGAGTTTATAAATACCTGATTTCTTTAATGGTGGTATTTTTGCTTTCATATTTAACAATTTTATACTAACGTTACTTTCTGTTTTAAAAGAAATTGTTGTATTCGTTGCTAAAGATATTGTCTTTGAAATATTATTATAAATATTTCCTGCATATGTGATGGTTTTATAAGTTTTTATTTCATCAGTTTGTTTAGGAAATATTAGTTTGTAATGCCACTTTTTCCTCTTTTTTATGAATTAGCTTATTTATCATATGTAATGTATAATCATTGGATGTTGGATTCGTTCATAGGAACTGAAAAAGCTCTATGTATCATTGAATTATATGCCGCTAGTTTATGCGACATGGGGTGATTGGAACTACATGGAATTGTCACATCAGTGTGTGTTGGTTTTCGGTAAATTGAATAAACAAGTATATTATTTACTCATTGAATTTTTAAATCAAGAAAACTGATTGAGTTGTTTTCTTCAATTTCTAATGTAAATTTAATTTTTGGGTGTAAATTATTAATGTGGTTGAAAAATACATCTAATTGTCGTTCACTACCCATTATACAAGCTAATATGCCATCTACATGTCTATACCAAAATAAAACATTTTTGGATATATTACTTTCAAAGATCTTTCTTTCTAAACTGTCCATAAAAATGTTTGCCAAAATGGGTGATATAGGGCTCCCCATTGGTAAACCTTCGTTTTGTATTTATGTAGGATTTGGATGTTTTAATAAATTAAATTCATGTTTCACATTCACTATTTTGTATTGAGTGTAATTCACACTTTGCGTAACAATTAAAAATATTATTACTATTTGCAGTTATGATGAAAGAGTATTTCACATATGATATTATTACTTTTTTATTATGATAAATGCAATGCAGATAAAAAGCCGGTAGGCTGTTATCACGTATGTGTGGATGAGTGACGAAGTAGTGAAGTTATGCCGAGAAGTTACTCGGAAGTGAGAAAAATAGGGTCTTATTCATATTTATAGGTCGTTCAAAGTGGGTGGTAACAAGGAGAATCATGTGAGGCTGTAGCCAATGGGGATTAGGATTTAAACTATAACCGTCATACAACTGTTGAAAATATCAGCCGATGCACGCATTTTTTGTGAATAAAAGAAATTGTTGTCTGTTTAGATACTGTCTTCTCTAAGCAGTTTTTATGACGCGATAAGAAATACGTTTTGAAGTACGCAGTTAGTGGAGATATAACATAAAGATAAGGCAGTAGTTGTCTGTGTTTTTCTATGAAAGCGACTTTTGCCTAGTTAAAGAAATATTATATAGATGCAGGGAATAATATTTTTATTTAAGATGTATGTGGAATACATGAATTTTGATATACAGGGTGAAGACAAAGTAAGAATTTACAGTAGGAATTTGAGTGTTAATTCAAATTCGTACAATCACCAATCCCAACAAATTAAAAAAACTGCTAAAAATCACATATTAGAAATCCATAGGTAAATCATAATCTGTTCGAACAATGACTACCTATTGCGAAATGCGGAAATCAAATATTTTTATACTGATCCATTGATATTATATGTTTTATGTTCATTATTCTATATTACTTTAGGTATTAATGCATATATTTAATGTTTTTATTTTTATTTTCCTGTTATACAGGGTGGGGCAATCTTCTGACTTCGGAGGATTACATCGTTGTGGTAAGAGATAAAACTTCAAAGTTTTGTGTGAGCTAATACAGTTACTGAGGGCACATTTTGAAAATACTTTCGATTCTACAGGGTATTCCAAAACCACGTAGCAACACAAACTTACATTTTTTTAAATGAAACGTACTATATTTTGTTTTAGAATCGAGAAGATCTCAGCGAGAGCGTTACAAAAATATAGCATTCTAATATTTATATGGGTGTTCGAAAAAGATATGGCCAATTATTGGCAAAAAAGACCTCCTCTTTAACACTCTGCAAAACAGTAAATCAAAATAAATTGACAGGTCTTTGTATTCAGTTATCATTCACATATCATTGGCTGTGCTCAGTATTAATTACTTTTCCATCTGTAGCTTCTTTAATACAGGGTGACACAAAACGCAAATCAAGCAATATCTCAAAATTTTTAAATGAATCACCCTATAAGTCTTTTTACAATTTGTTAGTACAATTATTAATCTTTCAAACGATGTAGTACATTTAGGGTATACGTTAATGGAAAACCGTAAATATTTTATGATAATGGTCAAAAACAAGTACTTTACGTACATAAATTAAATGGTATTAATTTTTTACATGCAACGTCTTGTAAATTTAAACATTTTTTGTAATGTAGTATAAGTATATTTTAAATTATTCTATTAACATCCTGTAGAATTAAGTTTATATTATTGTTTATAATGTTTATTATATAATTTTACTAACCTTGCGACTACGCAAAATGATTGTAAATATTAATTATTCTAATAACCTAGTTTTTAATTGGAATATTGAAAATTTTAATAAAGATATAATAAAAATAGACTTAGAAGAAGAAAGACGTTTAATTTTTGAACAAGTCCCATTACATGGCGGTCCTGCCAAAAGAACTATTTATATACATGTACAAGAAATAAAAAAAAATGGTTAAGAATGGGTTCCACTCAGAGTTAAGAAGAAATTGTAATTTCGCAAGCTGGCAATAGTGGAGGAATGTCGAATGGATTGTCCCAAAATGGAGCAAAAAATTCTGTTGGTGAAATAATGGGAATGGTAGCATTTGGTATGGTCATAATATTTGGGTTGGTCCTATTATATAACTACATGAAGAAAAGATTTGAATCTAAAATAAGGAAGGTAATTTCAAGAAGCCAGGAAACAGTCTAAATCCAAGCTGAGAATTTTTTTTATGGAATTAGTAAGAAGGTAATATTGTAAAATGAAGTTCAGGTTAGTTAATGTTACATTAGAGTAAATTTAATTAAGTATATCTATGTAAAATGTTAAATACTAGTATTAAATAAGGAATGAATCAAGTTGAAACATTTCAACACATATACGAGGAATTAAAAGTATTTTTAAGAAATTTAAATAAGTTAGACGCGATGATTATAGTATTACAAGTCATAAACTAAGTAAATTGGATCGAATTAAGGAATCATTAGAAATTGAAAAAGATCAATTTAACAGTAACAAATATAACCATCCTGATGATATAAAAAACGTTAAACTAATTGTAGTGTCTAGCGAAAAGCTAATTTTAGAAATAACAAAAATTTTAAGTAGTAGGCTAGGAAATTGTGTTCCAACAAATATTATAATGGGGGAGAAATTTGACATTAAAACAGCAGCTAGTCTGTTACCAATAATGAATGGTGCAGAAAATATAACTAAACAGCTAATCGATTCTATTGAATTATACAACGGGCTTTTGGATAATAATGGTAAAAAGTTATTAACTAATTATATACTGAAACGATGTTTATCTTCTTCTTCTTACAGTGCAATATCCGTGATCGGACGTAGGCGACAGATGTTTATCAAACGGTGCCAAACTTCGAATGTCTTCAACATACGAAAACAATGAATTGCTAATAGTAGATTTAAAAAAGTACTTTCTAACAAAAAAATCTCAAGCAATATTATCAGTTCAACTAAATAACGCTAGGCAGGGAACTAGAACTATTGAGAAATTCGGTCAATACGTCGAAGATTTATTGGTAGAATTAACGGTAGCGCAATCAGATGGTAGCGAAGAAAGTAATAGAATTTTGGGCGAAGTTAACGAAAAAATAGCTATAAACGCTTTTGTTAACGGACTTCAAAATAATGATCTTCGAACAATTGTCAAGGCTAGAAACTATACTAAATTAAATGAAGCTATTAGTGGTGCTAAAGAAGAAGAAATGTCACACAAGGATAGTCAAGGACTATTTCACATGCAGTCTAATAATTTTGGTCGTGGTAGGACAAATAGATCGTATCCTCGTAAAATACGAGAATCAGTTCCTCAACAATTTAGGCAAAATAATTATCAGTTTCCAAATAGGCAAAATAATATTCAGTTTTCAAATAGGGGTAGAAACTCAGATCGGAACGTATTTAACAATAACCGTGGTTCCTTTAATAATTCTAATAGTAGGGGTCGTAACAATTATCAAAGAAGCTACTACATGCAAGATGTAGAAAATACAAATTCGGACTATCGGTTTTTTCGTGCCTCACAATGAGTGCGAAGCTATAGTTTTAAGAATAAACGGATTAAATGTAGTTAGAATACGATATGGGTCAAATGATTTAAAATTTCTTATAGATACTGGCGCTTCTATTAGTGTTATTTTTAAGTCGAATGTTAAGAAAGGTCAGTTTATTGATAAAAGTAAAAACATTGAAATTCAAGGAATTGCTGGCACAACAAATAATTTAGGTTGTATTTCACTTTCACTTAGTGTCGGTAATAACTCGCTGAATCATGAATTTTTTATAGTTGACGATATCGCGTCCGATTTTAACGGAATAATTGGATCAGATTTTCTCATTAAATATGGTGCAATTTTAAATTATGAAGAGTTTTCTTTAAAATTCGAATATAAAGGAAGCCACATAATTATTCCTCTTGAATCAAATACAAGTAGCTACACAATAATTCCACCTAGATGTGAAATTATTAAATATTTTCCAGTAAAAAGTATTGAAGAGGGTATTATATTATCAGAAGAAGTATGTGAAGGGGTTTTCGTAGGGAATATCCTTGTGAAACCTGAAGATAATTAAATTCCAGTTAAATTTTTAAATACGACTGATAGAGAAGCTAAATTAAAAAAATTTACACCTACGGTTGAAAACCTAGAAAAATTTGATTGTTATGAATTTAATAATACTTTAATGTCTGTCGAACGCGTAGATAAAGTTTTAGATTTAATAAATATAGAATCGTTGTCAAAGGAAGAAAAATTAGCAGTACATAAAATATGCGCCAAAATTGCGGACGTATTTTACATAGACAAAGATCCAGTTACTGTCACTAATATATGTAAGCAAAAAATTCAATTAAAAAATGAGGTTCCTCCATCTTATATAAAACCGTACAGATTACCTTACGCACAAAAAGATGAAATAGATAAACAAGTAAACAAAATGTTAGCTAATGGAATAATTGAGCCAACAAATTCAAATTGGAATTCGCCATTAATTCTGGTACCTAAAAAGTCATATCAAAATAACAAAACCGTAGATAATAATGAAAATAAAAGCAACAATAATTGGAGAGTTGTAATTGATTATAGGCAGCTAAATAACCGTATAGAAAACGATAAATTTCCTCTTCCTAATATAGAAGAAATATTAGACGCATTATCTTGAGCTATTTACTTTTCGCATTTAGACTTATATCAAGGATTTTATCAAGTCGAATTAGAATCTACTTCTAGGCCTTGCATAGCTTTTACGACTAATAAAGGACAGTTTCAAATGACACGACTTCCTCAAGGTCTGAAAATATCTCCCAATGCTTTTTCTAGAGCTATGACAATAGCTATGTCCGGGTTAAATTATGACAGTTGCTTTATTTATTTAGATGACTTAATCGTTTTTGGGAACAGTTTAGAAAATCATAATCAAAATTTAGTTAAAGTTCTACAAAGATTAAAAAAAGTAAATTTAAAATTAAATCCTAACAAGTGCAATTTTTTAAAAAAGGAAATATTATATCTTGGTCATGCCATATCGGCTAATGGTATTATGCCAGATTTAGAAAAAATTAGAGTTTTAAAAGAATATCCCGTGCCGAAAAATGCAAATGAAACAAAACGGTTTGTTGCTTTTGCAAATTATTATAGGAAATTTATAAAGAATTTTGCAGAAATTGCTGGTCCACTTAATCAGTTATCTAGAAAAGGAATAGAATTTGATTGGACTCGTGACTGTCAATTAGCTTTCGAAACCTTAAAAAAGTGTCTCCAAAATCAGCCGTTGCTTCAATATCCCGACTTTTCAGAAAGCAATACGTTCATTTTAAAAACAGATGCTTCTGGAATTGCTTTGGGAGCGGTGTTATCAAATGGTGACGATAGGCCAGTAGCTTATGCGAGTAGAACACTAAATAAGGCTGAAAAAAACTACTCTACGGTAGAAAAAGAAATTTTGGCTGTTATTTGGGCAGTGTCTAAATTTCGACCTTATCTCTACGCAAGGAAATTTAAAATTTATACAGATGCTAAATCCTTAATATATTTATTTGGTTCAAAGAATTCAACTAGTAGACTTACAAAATTTAGATTATTATTGGAGGATTATGATTTTACAATAAGTTATATTAAAGGTCAAAACAATGTCACTGCAGACGCTCTATCTAGAATCGAAATCGATTCAAGTGAATTAAAAATATGTCTCAAAAAACAATAAGTGAAAATATACATGTTTTAACTAGGGCACAGGTACAAAAAACTAATTCTGAAGGAGATATAGGAAGTAATTCATTCAATGAAAGGATTGATCACCCTGGCATTGTGGAACTCTTAAAACCTCCTTTAGAAGGTGTTGAAGTACAATTAATAAACGAAAATAAAATTAACGAAATGATTAATATGAAATCCGACATTCAAAAAATTAACAATATAATTTATAATACAAAGTTACACAATATATACATTGGCGATACTCGATCAGCGTCAGCACTCGATGGGTCGTTGAGAGATCTTCAAGAAATTTGTATAAAAAATAAAATTAAGGAGTTAATTATTACTAGAAACAAATCAAGCGCGCTAACATTAAAATTGTATGAATTATTAATAAAAAACTCAACAATATTTAAAAAAGCCGGCATAAAGTTAACAATTATAAAAGGTAAAGAAAATGTAACTAATTTAGAAACAAGACAGTTAATTTTAAATGATTATCATATTTCACCAACTGGTGGCCATGCAGGTATAAACCGTACCTACAACAACATTAAGAAACACTATTTTTGGCCAGGAATGTATAAGGATGTACAAAAATTTATCAATCGTTGTGATAGTTGCCAAAGACATAAGTACTCCATACCTAACAAAGAACCAATTGTAATTACAATAACAGCGTCTTTTGCTTTTGAAAACGTTCTTCTAGATCTCGTAGGTCCGCTTACCTTTGATTCAGAAGGAAATAGATATATATTAACTCTTCAATGCGACTTAAGCAAATATGTTGAAGCTTTTGCTATTCCAAATAAAGAGTCAGAAACCGTAGCTAAATCATTTACGGAAAATTTCATTTTAAAATATGGAATACCTAAGCAAATTTTAACAGATCAAGGTACAGAGTTTATGTCACATATATTTAAAGAAACTTGCAAAATTTTGAACATCACTAGTCTTAATTCAACTGCGTATCACCACGAAACATTAGGTGCACTTGAAAACTCTCATAAAAATTTAGGTGCTTTTTTAAGAATATATTCTTCTGGAAATCCTGACACTTGGAGTAATTGGATACCATATTGGGCATTTTCTTACAATAATATTGTGCATTCAGAAACAGGTTATACTCCGTTCGAACTTGTTTTTGGAAGAACATGTAACTTACCATCAAATTTAACATCTGAAATCGATCCAGTGTATAATTTCGATAACTATCCAATTGAGCTTAAATACAGACTGCAAAAGGCCTGGGATGATTGTAAAAATAATTTAATTAATTCAAAAACAAAAAGAAAAAATAAACTAGATTGAAAAAATAATCACATAAATTACGAAGCTGGTGAAAAAATTTTAATAAGAAATACATCAACCAATAAAAGTGATCCAATTTATTTAGGACCTTATGACGTTGTAAATGATAAAAATCCAAATATAATTGTAAATTTAGGTAATAAGATTGTAGAGATACATAAAAATAGGGTTAAACGTTATATATAAAAAAAAAACAAAAATAAAATGTGTAGTTGTAGCCACAATTTTTTTTACGCCCCCGCGGAAGGTGTAATGTAGTATAAGTATATTTTAAATTATTCTTTCAACATCCTGTAGAATTAAGTTTATATTGTTGTTTATAATGTTTATTATATAATTTTACTAACCTTGCGACTACGCAAAATGATTGTAAATATTAATTATTCTACTAACCTAGTTTTTAATTGGAATATTGAAAATTTTAATAAAGATATAATAAAAATAGACTTAGAAGAAGAAAGACGTTTAATTTTTGAACAAGTCCCATTACAAAGGCATACATTTTAATCGTAATTTTGGATGCATCTAAAATATCTTTTACTCTTACCATTAGAGAAATTATGTTGGAAGCAATATTTCTGTTTACTGTAAGTAGGCTATTGTCATTATAGTACTAATAAATATAAAAGCAGTTTGCAGTCTTTACGAAATAATTAAGTCATCACGAACAGTATATCTTTGTTATCTAAAATGCAAGCTTGTATTTTATTTTCCAACTTTTTCTATTTTTAAAAAACTAACAATTATGGAAACCAACATTATAAAAACACTTACATTTACATAAATAAACATTGACATTTTATAAAAAGCATAGTTTATGCTAAGTGTTCAAAATGGCGATCATGTACTTCCATACACTTCTCAATTCTTTTCAAAAACGAGGATCTTACTGGAGTTATTGTGGAAAATGCGTACGTTTCTAGTACTTGTATTAGGATTCTCAACCAAATTTGTCATTACTAAAAATTCGTTGTCCTCATTGAAAACACGTTTTGGAAGAGCATGAGGTTGATAGGAAACATTACCTGATGTGTCGAATCTTTCCTTAAGCCTTAAGAAAGCTCTTTCGGTTGGATGTCTTCGATTGGGATATCTTTCACGATATACTCTTGAAGCTAGTAAACAATTTTTTGAACATTCTCCTAACACGTAAATCATATTGATCATGTCTTCCTGCGGAAAATTCATTATAGTTATTTATTATTTAAACCTAACAACACAAACGAAGAGTCCAGCAATATTTCTTTGACATTTATTAGTAGATACTATTTTGACAGCAGCCCACTTGATATAATCAAAAATATGGCTTGATTATGTTTCGCTCTTTCTCAAACAAGCCAATAATAACAATTCTTGAAAGTGACACATGCATAAATATAAAATTTTTGATATTTCCAAGTACTTACGATATTAACAAACATTTTATATCATTAATTAGATATTGTAGATGCATCCAAAATTACGATTAAAATTTATGCCTTAGAAATGTTAAAATTTACAAGACCTTGCATGTAAAAATTGAATACCATTTAATTTGTGTTTTTGACCATTATCATTGAATATTTACGGTTTTCCATTAACTCATACCCTAAATGTACTACATCGTTTGAAAGATTATTAGTTGTACTAACAAAGTGTAAAAAGACTTATAGAGTGATTCATTTAAAAATATTGAGATATTGCTTGATTTGCGTTTTGTGTCACCCATATAAATATTATAACGCTATATTTTTGTAACGCTCTCGCTGAGATCTTTTCGATTCTAAAACAAAATATAGTACGTTTCATTTAAAAAAATGTAAGTTTGTGTTGCTTTGTGGTTTTGGAATACCCTGTAAAATCGAAAGTATTTTCAAAATGTGCCCTCAGTAACTGTATTAGCTCACACAAAACTTTGAAGTTTTATCTCTTACCACAACGATGTAATCCTCCGAAGTCAGAAGATTGCCCCACCCTGTATGTGTATAGTTCCCGAAACAATTGTGTCAAACAGTTATCGGCTACTTATTTACTCACCATTCTTCTGAATTAGATAATTATGTAAATAATTTAAGTGAATAAAGATTATAATAAGAATAATATCAGGACTGCAACCGAATTTCAATAGCGTACGTGTTTTTATGGTACATGTCAGTAGTTTAATATTCTTAAGTTTTATATATGATTGGTTAATTATTTTTATTTTGTTTCAGGTGAGTGATTTTTTGACAGTTCTAAGCGCGGGTACGTATTGTCAAAGATATAAGAAGGTGTCAAATGATTAGAAAAAAACTTTTCTGATATTATATATCACAAATATAAAAATTTATTGTTTTAAGTTTAATTACAACTATTATATTTTGCTTTTAAAAATTAATGGGTTTCTTGACCCCAGGAATTAAATAATACCAGTTTTCTAACTAGCCAACGTTTCAATTTAATTCAAATCTTCATCAGGGCACTAGAAACTAGAAATTATTTCATTGTGGAAATATTTTTTTAAATTAAACTACAGAAAAACTTAAAAATTAGTTTGTTAGAGATAAGTTACTGATTAGTATAGAGGTTTTTCGTGTTCATAAATTATATCACCTGTAGACGTATGGTAAGGTTAGTATGATTAAAAGTGAACTTATTTTGAACGGTACTACATGTTAAAATATAAGAATAAAACTCATGAAAATATTAATTTTAAACGCTGTAAAAAAGTTAATACTTCAACATTCCAATACTTGAAACAGCTAGAGGCGAATTAAATTTAATAAGTAAAAAATACTTTTTAAAATTATTTAATTAAAATTTATGATTAGTTACAGTTGGTGATAGAATTATGACTGACTTCTTTTTTAATTTACAAAAATAAGGAAAATGCATTATAATTCTGAATAAAGAAGAAAAAATATATGATAAGAAAATTATAACAATTGTGTAAACAGGATGTCTCCACGTGTTTGCTGATTAAGGTTAAAAATTATAAATCCATTAATGTGGGAAACGTCCTGTCAGCAATTTAACAATAATTTTATTTTAGTTCAACAGGATGTCTCCATATGACTCCTCCCGCCTTTTTTGAAGGTGCGACCTTGTGGCTTTGGCTTCAGGGATTGGGGTAGCTCCATTGGTTCACCCTGGGAATATTCTGGATTTTTCATTTTTCTAAAATATTTTCTATACAGATACAAAAATAGTAGAATTAATAAAATGAAAATTATTATTGTTGTTATTCCTAAATGGCTTTGATGAAGTTCTATAGGTAGCAAATTTGGATCTTGAAACTGTGGTAGCAGCTTGGTTGGATCGTCCAGATGTTAATTGTTGATGCTGATTTTGTGATGAATTTCTGTGGGTTCTTTGAGGTTGGGCCATTCTTGAGTGAATGTTTTATTGGACCCTATCCAAGTATGTTTTTGAAGAGGATAAATACAATCATTCTTTCTTAGTACGACGTTACATGTTGAGATTTTCAATGATTGAAAATTTGGTTTGCAGTCTTCATTGATGGTAGTTATCCTCTTTAAGCAAATTTTCATATTTCCTTTAGTTAACTGAGTGAAAAGACGTTTTTTACTCGAGCGTAGTTGCAGAGTGAAAGGTCTTCCAAGTTACAAGGGTCTTCGTGTGATTTTTTTTCGCAATACCAGAAAAAAAACGTCTTCTTGCATTCTTCGTTTGTCCATGTTGTTGATCCTTTGGAATTTAATGTGAAGGCGTATGGAGATAGAAGGATATTATTCTCTTTACTGGGAATAGGGATTATTTTGGAAATATAAAGTAATTCATCGGCTACTATGAGTATTTAAGAGTAACATAAAAAGTTTTTGAAGTAAACATAAGATTAACTTTCTAATAAAGTAGGAATATCGGAAGCGATTTTATTGTGAGAATGAATAGCATGTAAATAATTGAGAATTTCTTCCAATTCCTTTTGTTTAATTAATTCTACATTTAAAATCTCTTGGTTACTAAATGATTTTGTTCTAAGTAAAATTTGAATATAGTTTCTTAGGTCTCTAATTTGTTCTAGCTGAATATGAATAATAATTTCGTTATTAAATCTATCATTCAAAGTATTTAATTCTTTTAGAACGTTTTCAGCACAATTTTGTATTTTACGTCGGTCTGTTTGCCAGCGTTGAGTAATCTGTCCTGCAAATGAATGCAACTTCGAAATTTCAGTTTGATTGATTTTTTCAAATGTATTTCGAATTTCGATTAGGTCGTTTTGATCAAGATTTCCTGAAATACATTCTACTACTGTACCTAGGCCGTCTATTAAACTTCTTTTAATTACTTTATTTGACGGAGCATACACTCTAAGTTTATTTATATCTCCTGAGAGTAAGTCGATATCGCTGTTTTAAATTTTTGCTAAAGTTATTGTTGAATCGTCAAGTCTACTAGCTTGATTTAATACTAATATACTATATAAGTTTTCAATTCCTTCAATCCTTATACTAAAATACTTGAAATTTAAATTAAATTGTCATATAAATACTGTTCAAAGTTTATTTGAGACGTATTTGTATTTAAATAGTTTATTGCTGTTTCGTAGATAGTAAAATAACGATTTTTTTAATTGTCACAACTGTAGTATTCACAACCTTTGATGCGAAAGAGAAGTATGTTGTAGTTTCGTTGAGTTTTAACTAACTTGATGATTGGGGGTGGTTGATGTTAAACATGTTACACTTTTCACTATTTATTCACTGATTTTCCAAAGTTTATTTTACTGCACTGCAATCAATAGCGTAACTATTGAGTTTATATATATTTTAATTTATGTTATTTTAGGTGAGGATGATGAATTTAAAACCCGCTTAACAATGTCGTACGTACAATGACGACTTGTAAATACATTACATTGACGAAAAATAAACACTAAGCATCACTTAATACATTTTTTTATATAGAGAAGCTTTTAGATTCTACAGATTTAAACTGTCGATTGCAACAAGGGAAATTACCCGAGAAAGATAAAAAAGTTATGATTTATTATGTGACTCTTGGTGTCGATATGATTAATTAAGTTTTAGTCTCGATCATATGGAAGAGTCGATATTTTTAGTATAGGTTGAATGTAGATGCCATCCTTAGTTTGTACTTTTACCGATCATTTTCGTCTTTTTCGTCTTTCCGACAAATATTTGTATAACGCGAGCTATTAGACAGCTCAGTGGTAGAGTTTCTTGGTCAAGAACTAGGACAAGACCACTCACCCTGATATTAGCTTTTGTTTTCAACCATTTAGGACGATTCTGAAGACGATGTGGATAAGCTGTTTTCCATTGCTTTGCCGCACCTTAGTACATTGTACCTTTCAACCATATAAATTACCAGGAGTAGATGAATTATTTCCAGCACTCCTGCAGCAAGGGATAGAGGAGATTCTTCCTCACCTGCTGAAAATTTCAAGAAACAGTCTAGCAGTGGGTCTAATATCTAGAAAACGGAGAGAAGGAAGGGTAACCTTCATATCAAAAATAGGGAAAAAAGATGAGACTGATCCCCGATCTTTTAGACCCATCTGTCTAACATCGTTTCTACTCAAAACGATGGAGAAAGTAGTGGATAATTACAAGAGAACAGAGAACCTGGAGAATATACCACTTCATAAATGTCAGCATGTCTATAGAGCAGGTCGATCCACTGAGACAGCTCTGTATCAGCTGACCGAAGTCATCCAGCGAACTCTGAACAACAAAGAAATCGTAATGTGCGCATTCATGGATATATCTGGGGCTTTTGACAACACAACTCATGTGTCTGTCAAAGAAGCACTAAAAAAGCGAGGAGTAAATGGAATCGTTGTGAAATGGATGTATGCGTTGTTGACGACGAGGATAGCTGAGACACAGGTTGGTATTATTGCTTATTCTGTACCATATTCTCCAGAAGAAAATGGTCATGCTGACAGACTGAATAGGTCCTTAGTTGAAAAGGCTCGTTCTATGGTTATAGGTGCACATCTGAATAAATACCTTGGGGGTGAAGCGGAGAGAACATCGGCATATCTGTTAAATCGGTCTCCAACAGTAGCTATAAATCGGACACCATTTGAAATTTGGCATAGTAACAAACCAGATTTATCAAATTTGCTTATATTTGGTTACAAAACATATCTTCACAAACCTAAACAATTTCGAAAAAGCAAATTTGACCAGATGAGTTTGAAATGTCTAATGATTAGTTATACTTTGAATGCATACAGGTTGCGAGTCTGTGAAAATGAATGTGTGAAGATTGGAAGAGACGTAATATTTGAATGCAATGGTAATTTCGTTGTTGAAAAGGTGATGATTGAGTTTTCTGTGAGTAATCTAGATGAACCTGAAGAAATGGCTGTGTATGACAATGAAAACTGTTAGAGTATTTGCAGAAAACCAGAATCAACTATGAATCAATATGCTAGGGGACCTGAGGAAGATCTTGGACCTTTGAAACACTCATCAAGAATCAAAAAATCTTCTTTGTAGCATAAAGATTTTGAAGTGAACTCATATTTTGTTTCAACATGTGAAAAATATCTCTCTTTCATTGGGGATCAAGTTTCGTTTGCTCTTTCAGCAGAAGGATTTGTTTATGATGTACCATTGTCTTATGATGAAGGCACGGATATATTAAAGTTGTTCCTTTCATCCTTAACCGTGTTTTACTTTTCCGCCCAACCTTTCTATATGCGAGAAAAGTATTGGTTCACCCCAAAAAAAGTTGGAATTTTGAAAATTTTATTCGAGTTATTTTTACGTTTTCCATCAACAACAACACAAAAAATGGTTTTTAGAAAAAAATCCTGTGTGTATGTCGTCGTCGTTGTCGTCGGCCACTTTTCCTTACATGCCTTGTTAGCACGGTACAGCCTCCGGAGTGTAATAAGTCAGCAATTTTATGATTGAATATTGTTAAGGACATGTCACAGATGAACCCTATTGATTTTCAATTCCCCAGAGCCCGTACAACGGGTGCTATGGTACTTGAAGTACGACATTTTGTCATTTTTTGAGAAATTTCAGTTTGTTAGCACGATACAGCTTCCGGAGTTCAACAAGTCACCAATTTTATTATTGATTATTATTCAGGACATTTCACTGATGAACCCTATTGATTTTCAGCACACCAGAGCCAATACAACAGGTGCTACAGTACTTTAAGTACGATATTTTTGAATAGATGAGGCTTTTACTTGATGAAGATCCATACTGAACGATGAAATAAAACAATATAGTTTGTTTAAATCTTCATATATTTGAACTAATGTTCAATTTAAACTTGTCAGCGCGTTTCACTAACACAGTAGCTTTGTCAAAACGAATGAAGGTTAAATATAAAAATGTCTTAATATATAGAGTGATAAATCTATTTACTAAGGTTAACAATGGTATTGAAAGAAATTACCTGGAAATCCATTCACTACAAACATTCCTAAGCTATCTTCTAGGTAAAGAGGTTCAATAAAGGAGACTGATTGATATATATTTAGTCGTTAAGGAGATTACCTGAATATTTATTTTTGTTAATCTCTAGGGCCTCTAATGAATTTAAATTTAAACTAAAGGATTTACCGACTACATGGAGAATTTCAAAATTTGGGTCGAAAATGTGTTGGTTTTCTAATAAATGATTTGAATAGTTAGAATCTAATTTTTTGTTGTCATAGCTACGTTTGTGTTCCGAAATTCTAGTTTTAAAATTTCTAAAAGTTCTACCGATATAAATTTTATCACAATTGTCATTACCACATTTTAATTTATAAACTCCTGATTTGTTTAATTTTGAAGATTTAGATTTATTATTTTTAATGAATTTGGATAGATTATGATCAGAAATCATGTATTCCCTAGATACATGAAATTAAAAAAAGACAACAAGAGCAGTCCAGCCAACAAAGCCAGTATCTATGGCAAAGAACAATGGTTAAAAGAAGAAAAGAACATTCAGTATAGTGAGAGATATATTTTTAGTATTTATGTTAAGGTAATTCATTCACAACTATCACATATACTACATCCCATAGAGTTTGACATTTTAGATAGGGACATAAGGGATAAAATTAAAGTAATTATTCACAAAAAGTACCAAGGACAAAAACGTAAATTAAGGTCACTATTAACCAACAAATCAGTATCAAGAAACCCACAAACCAAATTCTCAGAACATAAATTTTTTAATAGATTCGTCAATCTTTCAAATACAATTTTTTCTGATAAAGAAATTCAATTATTACAAAAAGGTTTTAAACATAAAATTCAACCCACATGCTCATTGGATATCTGCAACAAACTAGGTATAGAAACAGAAATTAATTTGTATAATTTTCCTAATAATTCTAATATAAAACATAAAGCTTCAGAAATTATTAAAAAAGAATTCGTCGAGTTTAACAAACCCAATTTTGAATTATCAGTCGCCAAATCAATTCAACAAAAATCAAAGTCAAATAGTCTTATTTTCACAAAAGCAGATAAAGGAAATACGGTAATAGCATTATCTAAAGAAGATTATATATTAAAAACCAACAATTTTATTCAGGCAAGCAATTTTGAGACCCTTAAAAAAGACCCAACTAATAAATTTCAGGGAGAAATAAAATTAGCAGTAGATAACGTTAAATCAATAATTAACGATAACGAAAAATATAAATTATTTTTACCCAATCCGCAACACCCTGAACTTTATTCATTAATTAAACTCCATAAAGAGGGGTACCCAATCGGGCCAGTTGTTTCTTATTTCACAGCACCTTCATTCAAAATTTCAAAGATTCTCATAGATGTCATTTCTACATATTGTTCATTGATACCTCGATTTTCAGTTAAAAACTCAACGGAATTAATTAATAATATTCAAGATATAATACTACCCCATAATTCTAAATTCATATCGTTCGATGTAACAAATCTATTCCCTAGTATACCTCCTAAAGAAACTATAACTCTTGTTGATAACTTGCTCACATACAATAATGTTAATCCTATAATTCAATCTGATATCATTACTTTATTAAAAGTGTGTTTGAATCAAAATTATTTTCATTTCAATGGAGAGGTTTATAGCAGTAAAGATGGTTTGATTATGGGCAACCCTCTCAGCCCCCTACTAGCAGAAATTTTCATGGATAATATAGAAAAAATAATTCATGAACACCCCCTTAATAAAAAATTTTGTACAGGCAACGATATGTGGACGACATTTTAGCTAGCTTCATCGGTACAAATAGACAAATAGAGAGCTTCATTACTTACATAAACTCGATTCACAATAATATCAAATTTACCGTAGAACTTGAACAAAATAAGTCTATAAACTTTCTAGACCTTACAATTTCAAATATAAATAATAAACATGATTTTTCTATATTTTATAAACCATCACATACAGATATTACAATTCATAATAGTTCGGTCCACCCATTCAGTCATAAACTAGCAGCTTTCAATAGTATGATACACACACTCTTAACAGTCCCATTAAATATTAATAATTATACCAAAGAATTAAATATCATAAAACAAATAGCAGTTAATAATAATTACGATCCAAATTTAATTGACAATATTATAAATAAAAAGATAAAAAACAGACTTTAGAACAAGTATTCCCTTCAGATAAAAATAATAAACAATTTAAAAGCTTAACATACTTTGGAACACCACCCTTAAAAATTAAATCATTTTTAGAAACTTTAGACATGAATATTTCCTTTAAAACTGATTACAATTTATCCAAATTCATTAAACATAATAAATCTAAATCTTCAAAATGAAACAAATCAGGAGTTTATAAATTAAAATGTGGTTATGACAATTGTGATAAAATTTATATCGGTAGAACTTTTAAAACTAGAATTTCGGAACACAAAGGTAGCTATGACAACAAAAAATTAGATTCTAACTATTCAAATCATTTATTAGAAAAGCAACACATTTTCGACCCAAATTTTGAAATTCTCCATGTAGTCGGTAAATCCTTTAGTTTAAATTTATTAGAGGCCCTAGAGATTAACAAAAATAAATATTCAGGTAATCTCCCTAACGAACAAATAGATATCGATCAGTCTCCTTTATTGAACCTCTTTACCTAGAAGATAGCTTAGGAATGTTTGTAGTGAATGAATTTCCAGGTAATTTCTTTCAATTCCATTGTTAACCTTAGTAAATAGACTTAGCACTGTATATATTAAGACATTTTTCATTTTACCTTCATTCGTTTTGACAAAGCTACTGTGTTAGTGAAACGGGTCAACAAGTTTAAATTGAACATTAGTTCAAATATATGAAGATTTAAACAAACTATATTGTTTTATTTCATCGTTACAATATTTTTGTCATTTTTGGAGAAGTTTCAGTTTGTTAGCATGATACAGCCTCCGGAGTATATACAAGTGACCAATTTTATGATTGGATATTATTCAGAGCGTCTCAAAGATTAACCCTATTGATATTCAGCTCATTAAAGCTAGTACAACGGGTGCTATGGTCCTTGAAGTACCAAATTTTTGTCATTTTTGGAGAATTTTCAGTTTGTTAGCCTCCAGAGAGTATACGATTGATCAATTTTATGTTTGAATATTGTTCAAGGTGTCTCACAGATGTACCCTATTGATTTTCAGTTGACTAGAGCGAGTACAGCGGGTCTTATAAATCCAGATATACTAAATTTTTGGTTATGGAGAAGTTTCGGTTTGTTAGCACGATACATCCCCGTAAGTGTATACAAGTAACAATTTTATGATAGAATATTGTTCAGGGCCACAGATGCGAAAAAGTTAGTTTTAATCTTTGAAACCGTTTATTTTTTGTTGAATTGTGTATTTCACAATTACATGTCCTCGCTTCTGATTTGAGTTGCGTTTGAAGCTTTCAGTTAGAAATAAGAAACAATTCAAAAAACTATGAAGAAGGTTACTGGGGGATGGAGACGATAGGAATAACAGAAATCGCAATGTGCGCATTCCTGGATATACCTGGGGCCTTTGACAACACAACTCATGTGTCTGTCAAAGAAGCACTAAAGAGGCGAGGTGTACATGAAACCATTGTAAAATGGATGCATGAGTTATTGACGACGAGGATAGCTGAGACACAGGCGGGGAGTCAAACCACCTCAGTTAAAGCCACTCGGGGGACACCTCAAGAGGGAGTGATATCTCCCCTTCTATGGAGCCTCGTAGTAGATAAGTTGCTCTACAGG
Organism: Galeruca laticollis; assembly: GCA_963921935.1. Lineage (NCBI taxonomy): Eukaryota > Metazoa > Arthropoda > Insecta > Coleoptera > Chrysomelidae > Galeruca > Galeruca laticollis. Next base: position 46,147,466 of record OY998185.1, read on the forward strand.
CTAAATGAGCTTGGCTTCGAATGTATGGGCTATGCTGATGACATAGTTCTAATAATCAGAAGCAAATTCGAGAGCACCTTGTGTGATCTATTACAGAAGTGCCCCAGAATCATTGAGCAATGGTGCTTGTCAGTGGGGCTAAGCATTAACCCAAACAAGACCATAGTAATTCCATTTACCCGTAAAAGAACACTTCCAGCCATGAGACCCATATCCTTAAACGGGGAAATCATAGAATGGAAATCAGAACTTAAATATCTAAGGACAACCCTAGACAGTAAGCTTCTGTGGAGTAAGCATGTTGAAATAACTGCTAGTAAAGCAATAAGAGCTTTGATGGCGTGCAGAAATCTAGGTAAGAGTTGGGGCTGTAACCCAAAAATACTGCGATGGATGTACGCCATGATTATGAGACCATCAATTACATATGGGGCAATAGTTTGGCATACAAAAGCAAGCTCAGTACAGCACGAGGAAGATCCTCGACAAAGTTCAAAGGGTTGCCTGTGTATGCATCACTGGAGCTATGAGAACGTGTCCAACTAGGGCACTTGAGATCAGTACAGATCTCACACCTCTACATCTGGTGATAGAAATATCTGCCCAAGAGGCTATTCTTAGAATATCTAAGGAAGGTTCAGGCAATGAGAATATTAAAAATCAGGGAGACTGGTTCTCTCTAACAAAATACATCTCATCAGTGACGAAATTATCAAGAAAGTAAATATCGAAAAGAATTTCACTACGATGCCAAATAAGAGGAGAGACTGGTAAAGAGAATACACCACCCAAAATCTCAAAAAAAATCACCATTAGATGGTATACGGATGGTTCAAAAACCACCACTGGAGCAGGCGGATGAATATTTGGGCCTAGCACCAGATACTCATTATCGTTAGGCTCCTTCCCGAGCGTCTTTCAGGCAGAAATACTTGCGATGGAAAGATGCGTGGAAATGAACCTCGAAATGTGACATATCCAATCGATTCATTCTGATAGTCAAGCAGCTATCAAAGCATTGATCTCCCATGTCATTGACTCAAAGTTGGCATGGGAGTACCGAATAAAACTTGATAAATTAGGCAAGACTAACAGGGTCTCATTAGTCTGGATTCCTGGTTACTCGGGAATCACGGCAAATGAAGAGGCCAATACCCTTGCCAGGAAAGGAGCACAAACCCCATTTATTGGCTCGGAGCCTTTCTGTGATGTAGGAAAATGCTTCGATTAGAAAATGACCAGGTGGATTTGGATCAGTTGAGTCATTAGACATTAACTTACATTTATGCTAATACTAAAAATAAATATTTTTCAACTAAAAACGTTAATGAAGAAAAGTGGCTATTCAATTTGACACATGAACTGAGGACGTAAAGTGGCTTCCCGATTTGACGACCGTCTAAAGTTGGTTTACTCTCTACCACTCTAAACATTCCCTCCTCTTTCTTTTACCTCGTTGATTTATGTTCAAAATGCTGTAGTTTTTTTGTTTTAGTCGTATATATTTTCATTGATATTTAATGCTGGGATACTATTCATGATATAATATTACTTAAAATAATTTTTATACATGAAACAGCTCGTATTTTTCAAAAACGTATCGAATACTATGGAATTTCACCCAAATGATAGTATTGTTCGTCTCTCCTTATTATGATATATCTTACTTTAGTTTTCTTTATTATCTTTTACCCCGTATATAAAATCTTGTGGGAGCGTAAGTTTTCCAAACAAAATTGAACAAATTATGTCAACAATCACAACAATAGAAAAATCAATCAAAGAAACCCTAAAACCTCCCCTTTGCTCCATTTATATGCCGAGAAAAGTTCGATAGCAACGTTCATACACCTGTTGTAGTTTGAAAGCTCAGGACTGAGAAGAGGGTGTGTAGCAATTATTAACTAAGATTTAATTAATCACATATAATATACGTCTGATGTATACAGCTACTAATGAAGCGCTTATGAGCTCTTTCGTGATACCATGTACTTCCAAATTAATCAATTTTGTATGATATACAAAATAATGCACCTTATATATAAAATAATGTTTAGTCCATACAATGAAGTTTTTGGCTTTACCTTGTCAATGAGTAATTGATAATTTTTCAGAACATTTTCGTCTTTTGAATAGTATAATATTCAGTGATATCGCTTCTTAAAAACCGTTTTAATTTTGTTCGCATTTGGTTTTAATTACCAAATTCTCCCGTGATTTTATTTCAATTTCCCCTGTACACTACATTTCGAATATTATGCTCGAAACATATAACTAAATATATCCTTATTTTCAACAGTTAATATTTCTTTACATCACTAAAAAAGTCATTTTAAATTTACTAACACCTAAGAATAACAGATAAATATCGTTTTCGGAAATTCCACTGAATATATCAAAGTACCCGACATCTTATCTCTTCATAAAAACGCTCTTCCAAACCCTGTTATCTGTATCCACGAAACCGTTTCAAGCCCCAAAAAAACATATCTCTAACTGCCAATTTCACTTGTTGTTTGAACGTTACATTTTAAAATACTTTTATCCCCTTGGCTAGACCCTAACATTTTGTTCATTCCTCGCACCGACGTCACCCTACGTATGAATACGAAACCAACCTCATTCTTACTCACTTCCCAGTCATCACTCGTGAACATCTCATTAGTCATTATACATACACTTCCCAGCAGTCACTCATAATTCATCCTTCGTTCCCTTTTTCATCAAGGTACTTCACTTCATAAAATCACCTGGCTTTTGATACCGGAAACAAACATGTGTACTTAGTCTTTATTCGTTTAACAAATTATCATAGTATGTGCAAAATACTCTCAATTATCGCGTCTATATAAGTGAATTCTTAATTGTTACGCAACGATACCTAAAATTATACATTCATGACAATATAAAACCTAAAGTGATTTAAGTGTTTAATTTCATTCTACGGTTCATCATTACATCAGTGAAAAACAACCGTAGTGGTCCTTCGATTAACCAGATAACCTGCATTCCATCTAATTAACCCAAAGTAAAAAGGGTTAATTTAGAACAAATTTTCATGTGAACCTCATACATAATTAATAATCATTCAATATACTGAAAAATAATATTCATAGCCACATTGTTGATTTAGTAAGCTCGCTTAAAGTGATTGTCAAAATTATTTATGTTTCCTTCCCCAACTGCTCTCTATACTCAAACAGTTATTAATCCATTTAGTTCGTCTACAATGCTCCATTTTATCAGCCCATCTCAAGTGTGTTTTGTCATTGTTAGGGCATTGAGTAATGTAATTTTCGAATGACCATGAGAGTATGCAATAAATTTGGTTTTTAAATGTGTTTAATCAGAATTAATAGTGTCTTTCATGAGATTACAAAAAAAGAAGGTAAAATGTACAAATGTCGAACCAAAACTTCAATTAATAACTTATTCTTTTTAAACACGTAAGTATAGAATCAAAATATCAGATCCATGCTACCAACAGTAACATTAATAAATTCAAAGTAAACTGTCTTGCAACGTTTGTGCATTAAAAGGTCAATCTTGGGTTCGTAGGGCTCGACCAATATCATATGTGCTATGGTGGATTTCTACAACGCGTCCTTACTTCCAGAAAATGGGCAAGGTTCGATTGTCTTTGATGAGAACTAGATTACTTAGGTTCAAACTTCATCTGCACCAAAAACGTTAGTATATCTGCTGCTCAAGTTGGAAACGAGTCTGTCGATTGACTGGAGCAGTGCTGCAGTCAGTGTGAGAGCCGGGATGAGACAGGAAACGTCATTTGGGCCAGAAGATAAAAGTATCAATGGCCTTGAATCGAGGATTGCCTCTATTTAACAAAATATAATAGTCAGCTCTTCAAAAGAAAAAACAATATTCCTACAAACCCCCTAAATGATATTTAGTGCTCCAAAGTGCGGATGCTAAGAGAGAATAATAATAAAAATGAATCGCTTAAGGCATGCTATAATCAATTTGGTATTTAAACTAGATATTACTTCAATATGAACAGCCTTAGTCGAGAAACAAATGAAGATACTAGCATAACATTTAAAGGTAATTGCCTATCGAAGGCCTTTTTCTTCAATTAGGAATGATCCCACATAATATACCCCCACTATAGTAAATGGAAAACTGATTTTTATACGGGTTGTAGGAAAATTACCCACCATTGGGTTAACCTGTATATGTAAAGGTTTGAAGGGTGGGTGGCCCCACAGCACTTAGGCTACAATTGGCCCATTGTGCATCCTTCTGAGATTCAAAACTTCCTTCTAGCTCGTCATCCAGCCTACTTCCTTGAAGTAGGCGATAACGTCGCCTGAATTAAATTCTCTCATATTGGCGTTTGTTAGCCTGTACTCGCCTAATACTTGAAACCTAAATTGAGAGAGTGTCTGACATTCGCAAAGAATGTGTTCGACAGTCTCATCTCCTTGATCACATCCTCTACAGAGTGGGGTGTTAGATAGCCCCAGTCTGTGAAGGTGTTTTCGAAGGGGGCAGTGACCAGTCAGAATTCCCGTGGTTGTTCGTAGGTTCCGCCTGTTCATAGTCACGTATTTTTTGGCTACTTTGCTATCCGGATACTGTAGCAGTTCCTTGGCAAGCCTGCAGCCTTCTGCGTCGTCCCATCTACCCTCAAACTTATTAAGGGAGTGTTCCTTTAATAGGTCGGCCGTTGCTGATGCCGATAGACCAATGAAAGTGCCAGGTCCCAAGAGTTTTTGGGAGGCTGCCTTCCTGGCTAGCGAGTCTGCAATACGGTTTCCTTTCGATTTCTCATGGCCCTTGATCCAGCCTAAAGTGACCGTGTTGTTGTTACAGGCTTCGAGGCTTCGATTAAGGCCATGTGACATTCTAGTACTAGGCCTGATGTAATACGTGGTCTGTTCAGGGCTAGTAGTATTTGTCTACTGTCCGTAAGGATGTATATCTTATTACCTGTGGTTTTCCTCTTGGTAATCTCTTTAGCAGCGATGCAGATAGCAGTGAGCTCTGAGCAACACCTGCATTGCAGCCCATTGCCCATTTTATGTTTAGATTCAGGGATCTGGAAAAAATACCACATCCTGAGCCCACATTGGATTTAGACCCGTCTGTGAAGATGCGGATTGCGCTTTCTTCCAATAGGTCTTGTGAGTTGTTTTTAAAGATTACCTTGTAGGGCCTGTTGAAGGCATATCGCGGTGGAATCGAGTCCGTATTGGCCTGCAGCAGTGGGATCTCCCCGAGGGCCTCATGCCACAAGTTACGTCTCAGTTTACCGGATCCTACATCAGGTTGTATACCAGTAGAGCGCAGACGTGCCATGGTCATCAAAACAACCTCCTTGATGTATATGTCAAGGGGAGTGAGACCAATGATTACCTCCATAGCTCTTGTTGGTGTGGTTTCCATGCCTCTTGTTGTGTTAAGGCATGCTGTTCTTTGGATTTGGTCCAGTTTACGGACGACTGTCAGCTGGCTTGCCTTAGCTCCCCAGGCAATCGCACCGTACGTTAGCATAGGTCTGATGATGGCAGTGTAGATCCAGGCAGCAACCTTAGGTGACATTCCCCAGGTGCGGCCGATGGTTCTACGACACTGCTCATAAGAAATATATGCTTTTTTAACTCTGTTTTCTAAGTGGAAGTTCTACGTTAACTTATTGTCAAAGGTGACCCCTAAACATTTCACCTCTGAAGAGAAATTAAGTTTGGTATCTAGGAGCTTTGGGGCTTGATGTTTTGCAAGCTTCCTTTTATTCGTGAAGAGGACCATCTCAGTCTTTTTTGGATTTATTGACAGCGAATGCACCATTGTTCTATGATATTGAGGGCCTCCTGCATTAAAGCGCAGAGTGTCTCCTCGAATCTTCCTGTTAGCAGAATCACTAGGTCATCTGCGTATGCTATTGTGTAGAAGTTGTTATCATTGAGGTGGCTGACCAAGGAGTCTAAGACCATGTTCCATAGTAGTGGTGAGAGCACCCCTCCCTGTGGACAACCTTTTACAACCAAGCCTCTGATGGTTACATCATCTACACTGATTTTGATTGCTCTTTTTGAGAGCATGTTATATATCCAGCCATTTATGGTTTGGGGGATATTCTCGTTGGAAAGTGCATTTGTTATTTTAGGAAAAGTGGTTCTATCAAATGCGCCTTCTATGTCTATGAATACACCCAGGGTGGACTCCTTATTTTCCAACGATTTCTCGATGCGGCCCGCCACGAGATGAAGAGCCGAATCCGTGGATCTCCCTGGAGTGTATGCATGTTGATTTGGATGCAGTGGATTTCGTGTTATCACCACATCTCTTATGTATCGTTCGCACAGCCTCTCTAAAGTCTTCATTGAAAACGATGTGAGGCTAATGGGTCGATATGCTTTTGGGATGGAATAGTCCATTCTTCCTGGTTTTGGTATGAACACGACTTTGACTTCTCTCCAACCTTTTGGAATATACCTCAGTGCCAGTGAGGATCTGAGGATTCCTACCAGGTGCGGCATTAGGTCATCCAGGCCCCACTGAAGTAGGGCTGGATAAATGCCGTCCGTTCCCGGGGATTTAAAGGGGGAGAAGCCTAAGATGGCCCACCTCAGTCTGTCCGCGTCGACGATCTGTCGTGATATACGCCAGTCATCGTCCGCCGGGTAGTGATTCTCCTCATCCTCCCAGGCCGCCGTATTTGTGGTTCTGGAGTCAGGAAAGTGAGTTGACATCAATAATTGAAGACTTTCCTTTAAGTTGGCAGTTTTAGTGCCATCCTCTCTGGTTAGTATACCGATATGACGGTGGGGATCTTTTGAGAGGGCTTTTTGGAGTCTAGCAGTTTGGGGGAAATCCTCGATTTCCTCGCAGTAGATTCTCCATGCCTCTCTTTGCTTTTGTCTGATGCCTTTTTTGTACTCCTTGAGGTGAGACTTGTATGAGTTCCAATCCTCTTCGAGTCTTGTTCTTTTAGTCTTATTAAAAGATTTCCTCGCCGTCCCCCTGAGCTGGTCAATATCATGGCACCACCACGAAGTGGAGGCTCCATCGAGATCGATCCGCCTGAGTGGGCAAGACATCTTGTAGGCATTAATAATGGTGTTTTGAATTCTTTCATAATAACTGGGTTAACCTACTTTGGATTTAATCTCAAACACTTCGTGCATGTTTTCACAGTTTGTCGAGCTAAATTTTTTCCTAATATAACCCAAAGTTTTTCGCGAGCAGCATAAACAAGCTGCTGAGGTCCAACATGAAGTAGCTCAATAAGTTGGATTTACTACATAAAAGATTGACACTGACCTCTCCATTCGAATTGACTGACCTTAGGTAAATGCAAGAACCATAGGATTTCGCAGATGCATCGGAAAACCTATGCAACTGAATACTGATAGAATGTTTGCAAACAGCATGCCGGGGTACGGAGAATGCTTGTAAAGATTTCAACTCATCTTGAATTTTGATCCAAGATGACCTAATGTAGAATGGAATGGGATCATCCCACGATAATTTTTCAACCCATAAAGCTTGCATCAGAATTTTTAATATAATTGTGAAAGTACTTAGGATTCCTTATTGTAAGCACTACGGCTTGAAAATGGACTGTATTTGAACAATGTTATGCAGTTGGCAAATCGTCAACAACTACAACCACTTATCAGCTTCAACGATCGATCGTTTTGCTTCTAGTTGATGCAATGTCTATATTTGCGAATAAATACACTTTATAAGAATTGCCACACGTCGTGGTTTTAACTGATTTTAAAGCGGTTTAGCAACGAGGAATTAATCGAAATGTATTTCGGAAACAAGGTGTTCCTCCAACGAAAGCAATCATGTCAATAATAGAACTAGTATCTTACCATAGTGCACAATTTTAACGAAAATTAATCTAAGAGCGTCGCGCCGAATTTTATGGAAAAATAAGAGGGTGGCGGAAACACCTATAAATCATCATAGATTTTGTCAAGGCACGCTCGACTTTTCCTTTTTGTAATGTTCTTAATGTCACAACATAAATCAACATTCTATCACAGCTCATCAGTTTTACAATACCCAAATGTCTTGGAAATGCTCCCAGATACTGTCACGGTCTAAATTGATCATTAAGTCTTGCTAAACGCTCATTCGAATAACTTCTCTATATCGATTACGTCGTAATCATAATATTTAAATGATACCTTTATCAAAACTAAGTTACTACTGTGTTTATTATAGTAATTATCATCACCTTCACCATATTAGCAAGGTTGTTTCAATGTTGATGTTTTTTTATCAATAAGTTAACTCCAATTGTTATTCTCTTTTATTTAATTAAAATACCTCACAATTACATTTATTCCAGTTAACGCACTGTTTATATCTATGTTTCGATTTTTATTCTGCTGTAACTACTTTTCTTTTAACCATATTATTTTTGTCAATAGAATATTGTTGGTAACTAAAGATTATCGATTGTTGAATTTATTAACCTCTTTCATATTATTTAGCAAACTCACCGACGAACTTAATCCATATCTAATGTAAATTTTGTATATAATATTGTTATTTGTCTATGTTAGCACATCCATAGTTGTTTCCAGGTGGTAATTCGAAAAATCTCTTGTGAATAACTGGGGTATTCGGCACTAACATTCTCTATTGATATGTATATTAGGCTGTTTAGTCTGAAATTGGGAAAATACAAATAATATTAACAAAAATGAAAGTTATTTTGGTTGAGAGTTTGAGTGTTTCGACTTTTGATTATCTCCACTTCTGGTTTTAGGTTACTGACCTGATAATCCCGGTGGGTTTTGTTCTGTTTCACGTCCTGTTCCAGTACTTAAGTTGATATTTGATAATTCTAATTTCTTAATTAAATTCAGACACATGACGAACACTTCGTTTTAATTTCTAGGTCAACATGCGAATAAACACTTGGTGGAGGAAACTTTTATACCACTATTCTCCCTGGTTAACAACTCTGGTTATTTAGCGCTTGTTTTGTCCAAAAGATCACAATATTCGAGTAAACAATCCTAAGTATGTTTATTTATAACAAAATATAATGTTTATATCGGTTCTGGTTTGTCGTGATGGTGTGCGCTATGAACACATGTTCTATCTTCTGCTCATACACTGGCTTAGTACTATTAGGAACACAGTTGCCGATTGTTATTGAATTTATCGAAAATCCATGCCTTTTATAGTTCATTCCTTAATTTAATTCAATTGAATGTCCATCTGATTTATTCTGGTTGTTAGCCGAAAATTAAGTTTGGCATCGGAGTTTAGTTTTACGCATGTGGTATTTTGGCAACGATCCTGGTGCGAAATTTGAGAAATTCTCTTTTTCCGGCCATCTTTTACCACAGAAAGCATATTGGAAGAGTGGTTAGAGTTTTTAATCTAAAATTTTATTATCCAGTTTGTATGGGATTTGATTGAAACTCTATATAATTAATCTCCATCTATCAATTCAGTTAGTTTATCTTTTATTTATCTTGGCTATTTTCTGAATTTTTTTGAGGAGATTTTATTGATAATACTACTACGTAGGATTTTTTGCCGTTCTTCAGGTAAGCTATTCATATTTTATAACTGAAGAGTAATTTTCTCGATTCAGCTTGTTATGCTAAATTCAGCGTTTTATTTATTTTGCTTTCTTCCTATTAGTATTTTAAGGTGGATAATCGAATCACGTTTTTTTTGGACTTGTCGATTCGATTCCAGACACTCAGTGGTTACATCCCGTCTTTGACATGGATACCGTATTTAGTTATTTCGTTGTTGAATCGTTTGGACAAGCGCAAGCATAATAAAAAAAACCCTCCTGGCCAGAGGCGTCACTAACACCCAACTGTTTGTCCATGGCACGCAGTCCTTCGTACACATTTAATATGAGGACTTTTTCTTCCCGAATTAAATTGTTACGACGCCGTTTTTTATCGCCAACACCGCTACACTCCGCCATTATTGTCACTAAATATACCGATATAAATATTACAATAAATACCAATAATAACCGATTTATCACACAAAACCACAACACAAATACTGATGTTACGTTCATGAAGAGAATAAACACCTCACATAACTGTTTACTATCACTGTCTCATTCGCGTAGCTCGATCTATCTATCTCGTTCTCAAAGCCGGAACATTGAAGCGACTCTCCAACATTGTCAAATCGGCGAGTTTTTCACAACAAACTTTGCGTTCAAGAAATATACATAAACACTTTATTTCACATTTCAAGTAAACTAATTATTATTAGTCTGCTTGAAATTTGAAATAAATATATTAAATTGGTATTGACTTAATTACATTGCATCTTTTGTACCTGAAATATTGACACAATGGATTTGAAGTGTATTTATAAAATACAGCATTTCTCTCTAGAATACATATGATAACTGCGCTTTAACCAAAGTGTTGATTAGATAGCTCTGACTCACTTTACACAATTTCGACTATCGAGTTATAGATAACCAATTTGGACTCAAATGCTCTAAGATTTTTAGTTAATTCGAGTGCCACTTGCGAAAATCAAAGTAACCTTTATTTAACACCATAGAAATGACCTTACATATTTGGATCGCTTGATCATTTCTTTCAGTACCTGTTAATAGCGACATAAAAATCATGTCTTATAATGCTTTTGATATCGGGCAAGGTTTTATTGTGCTCCTCAGCAAATTCAAAAATACATTTTATGGCAGGGTAAGAGGAAGAATATTGTCCATTAGTCACAGTGTTTAATTTATAAGATATTAAAGGATCTGCGGAAGACGAACGCCATAGAATTTTTTGCAAAGATCTGTTTTCTGGTCTAACCAAGGCCTAGCGGTACATTTTTGCTGTGTCTACTTCAATAACATAGCAGTAAATCGTCCTGCAAATTTGGACCTGTCAACAGAATATCATTGAGTGAATGACCGAACTAGAGAGTTAAAGAACGGGCCTCAACTTAGTAGTAGAGCTATCTTCCTTCAGGAGTCTAGGGTATTCTACCACTGTATTGGAAAATTGTGTCGCACATTCGCTCATGTGATCCAAAGCTAGATATTCGTCCATAAATTGGGTATACAGGTCTATGAAAAACTTGTTTCTTTGATTTGCTTTCCAAAGAGAAAAAACGTTTAAAGGCTATATACCTTGATTCTCCTAATTTACTGGAAGGTGATTTCAATGGTAGTAAAACAATGTATCTACCCATCTTTATGAATGTTTTCCCTGAAATGTTTTTCGCTAGCTTCATCGTCAGAATAAAGAAGATTTTGTTGTGAGAGTTCCACAGTTTCCCAGACAATAATTAAAGAATTGTGCAAGTCAGAATTTGTCACTAAATTACAACTAATAGGATTTAATGTTTAACTATTAAATGGTCCACTAACAATCCATCCCAACACAAGGATAGGCTTGTTTTTGCCAAGCATTATTTTGCCAGGACCTAAAATACGTTAAAAAAATCTGCGCCTATCAAAAAATCAATTTAATTAAATTTGAAAAGGTTTTAAGATACGCTCCAATTAATAACGTTAATGTTAGGAAAGAACCCCGAGATTTCTAGTATGACATACTAACAGTTGTAATACCAGTAGTAATACTAGTAGTAACACCTATGATATTTTCACTGTAATAATCTAGGAATCACTGTCACCACTGTAATAATCAATCAATGGATTCCACTATGACCCTAAATAAAACAAAATTCTATCACCAGTGTAATAACCTAAAAAAAACCGCTGTCACCAAAATGTAACAACCTAACAAAAATATATATAACTCTGCTGTCAAAATGTCCCCAATGGATCGAGAAGGCAGCGTAGCTGGCTGTCACCACCCACCTTTCCGTGGGAAACAGGAGTCGACGGCTCCTGTAAGAAATGTCCGAAAGAGCTGGCTTCGGCCTCCGCTGCTACCAGGTGTCGTTGGTAATGAGAGGTCTTGTATTATGGGGTTACGTCAGTTAGAGGGGTGTGTTGAGGGAAAATTTTAGCTGTAGATCTTATGTGTATAGGTTAGGTATTCCTGGTTGAGTAAATAAATTAACCGAAAACGATTTCTTAAACGAGTTTAATAAAAAAAAATATAAGAAAAATAGAAATAATTGCACCAAATTCACAAAGCGTCATGAACAATCGCATATAGTGCCTTGTGACTGTAATTAAATAACACCAGAAATGGGATCGGGAGAAAACTTCAGAAACCCCTTTTAAATCAGCGCGAATGACTCGCAGAAAAATAATAAATTTTGGTATTTAAAAAAAAATGTTTGCCAGAACCTGCCTATTTTCGCGTACCCTATATATGAACTTTGATATCAACAATTTAATATTAAACCTCAAATGTGCTCCCTGTTCCTAATTCATACGGTGATATATCACCATTAAATACTAGTATACGATATGAACTATCATACACAAAATAAATTATATAAATATAATATCATAGGAAGCGGGCTAGCAATGTTAATAATTTAACCAAACTACAAAAAAGTCATAATACACAGTTAGTATAATTTTGAAATCAGATTTACCAATTCCCTGACTGGGTGTTCACAAAAACGCCGACGGACATGATTCGCGTTTCGAACAAAAGAAGAAACCCTTTCAGAGCGCGTACAGTAGACGCTCCCTTGTAATCTGTTTTTCCCTCTTCGAGAAAAAAAATAATTATGCCTGATTGCTAAAACACTACTTTAATTATAAATTACTGGAACTCAGGACTCCTTAAAAACCGTTATCCGCGAAACCCCAAAAGAAAACTGGACCGTTCCCGACCGCGAGTTTTTACCAACTGCCACTTCAATTCTTACCCTTTCGAAGTTTCGGCATTTGTCCTTTGTCAGCGATCTTTCATTTTTTTTGTACCTGTTACTTTTTGATTGGTGGAACTTATCGTTCGATTAACACTTGGATTTTTACTTGAGTCCGCAAAATTTCGTTATATTGACGCAATTATTATTTCCGGTTAAAATATTATTTGTTTTACTTTTATTCAGCCAGACAAACGCTTAGACAAGTATTTTTTTCATTGTATGAATGTGAACGACCGCTTTCTATAGTTTAAACGTTACAATGTAAAAAGTAATTTGTTATACAGGATGATTCTCCCCATATTTCTTATTGGTATTTATTACACAGTAACATGAATAAATTAAAAAAAAACAAAATCTTTCTTGCATACATGTCACTTAATTGTATGTGGACAGTCATTTTTAGAATCGATAAAAGAATCTGTCTCAAATTTTGCCTTGCAAATGGAATTTTGTATAAAAAAGAGCTGAAAAAGCTTAGAGTAGATCTGATTTGTCAAACTAATGAGTAGAGAGCATTCACAAGCGGTTGTGATGTGGTAGAAACTTTTACTCGGGGAAAGAAACAATTTGAGCTAATTGTACGATTTCCGTTACATTTTTAAATTCAGCCTGTAATTTTACTGATTATAACTATTGATAAAAATTTTGATTCAACTTAGAGAGTCTCTAATTACTGTAACAATATTACCAACAAAGTTGTTTTGTTACTAAACACAATTACTATATACATAACAGACATTTTGCTTCACCAAAACTAAAACATTTCTATCCGGCAGTGTAAGTTCGAGATTAAGGGACTAAAACTTAGGAATAACAAGTCTGTAGGTGATGGATTTTCAACTTTGATGTGGGGTAAATCTAGATTAAATCGTGGTCACTGAATTAGGAATTGTAACGTCCAATCACTCAGATTGTGCCCAATGGATATTAATTTCCTATTATTGACTTGTAACTTTAATTTATGAAATACCGTAATCTCTGCTGAATGTATGGAACCTCCTTTGCACCTAGATTTTTAAGACGACTATTTTTAGCTGAAAAGTTTATCATCAAATGTCAAGCTAACGATCAGATTAAACTACTGCATTTGTATTTCAATAAAGATAATAAAAAAAATTTGTCCGGTTGAAAAATAACAATTCCTTCCAATTGTTTAAACAATTTCGGTTTAAACAATATTGCACCGGGTTGCCCCATGGCAACATGCATTTATATCATCAGTAGAGCAATTTGAAGAGGATCGCAAAAAAAAAATTGAGGTGAAATAGTTTTCGGTACTCATGCGCCGTCCTCCTGGACTAGTACAATATCTTTGTGGCTGAAAGGATTAATCTACTAAAAGCATTTGAAAATGTATTCCAACTTTGATATTACCTCGTTCGCTATTTATTAAGAACCGAAAACATTGGTGGAATCTGACATTGTTATCGTAAAGTTTAACATTTTTGATAGTATATGTAATCAGAACATTTTGAGATGTGAGTAATATTTTTGTTGTTTGAAGCTCTCGTTTAATTTAACTATTATCAAAACTTCTCAATAAATGATTACACTGCTCAACATAATTAGAAGAATACAGATTCAATCATAATATTATTAATTATAACAATATAGAAATCTAATATAATCCGGTCAAATTATCAGAAAAAATATAACGATTCAAAAAGTGGAAAAAGTCGTAATATTTATAATATGGATAATTACGCCACGTATGTAAATTAAAATAACATCGCTTTCATCATTTTATGTATCCACAATTTTAAGATTGAAATGTCAACATGGGAAATATTCAAATCACCTTGCTAAATTAGGTATTTTTAACACGGCTTCTTGAAGTTGCGATAATGTCACTATTGCAGATATCAATCATATAATAGTTAATTATATTAAAAATAAAAAAGAAACAGAAAACATTTATAAATCCATTAGTAAATTGAACATACAGTTCCCCATAAATCTAGCTCATTTATTGAGGCTGAATATTAAAATAGTCTTTGACGCTCTGGTTGAGTTCTTTAGACATGATCTGTAATGGTGTCGAAATGTAGATCGAAGTGACACTCATGTTCTGCTTATAACGGGTTTGTTTTGACACTAAGACTGCCAAACCAATTTTTTTAAATATTAAATGATCATTAGATTCTTTATTTGACAACTTTATTAATATAATATAAAAATTTACCTATTTGGCATTTTTTTGTAATACTTTACATATGCTTCTATAAGTATTTGCAGGTTGTGAAACTATGTTGATATTTTCTAACGTTTTTTTGATGTATGGATTTTAACAGAAGTCTTCTAAAAGTATTGTTGTTGTTATCTGTTTCTATCAGCTCAGAGTTTTAGTGATTACTCTGCCATCATCTTCCTGGTGAATTGGTGCAGGCTGCAGCCGACATACCATAACATCTTGACAGTAATTTTATATTATCAATCACTATTGATTGCTGGGTAAGTTGGTAAGTTGTATCTTCTGATACAAAAACGAGCGCCGCTGTAAATAGACTAATTTTTGTTATTCTTATTTTTTTAACTTACATTCTCAGGGTATTAAGGGGTCTTTCTCTCTCTTTTGGTTTTTACTGTAGATATAAATAACTGTGGGACTACTGATTTTTGTTCTGGTTACATCATATTGGGGTATTAGCCTCAGTAGTCCGAAAAACTGCCTGCTTTAGCTGATAAGTGCTATAACTTATTAGGGTTCGGATATAACCGACTCCTTGACTTTCAGTCTAAAACATATTACTAGTATTAGGTTAAGATAAATTAGTTGAATAACCTACACATACTTTTATTTCAGATAGGGGTATGTTTATTCTTCATTTGTAAACCACGTGGGCTTCAGTGAATATTTCCATATTAGATAACTTCATGTTAGGACATGGATGTCGTTCGGTATGGTAAACATTTATCCATAATACGTTAACTGTTTAGATTCCATCTGATTTGAACGGTAATTCCGGGTATTTTGGCTTTGTACATTAACATCTGCGGGGTTGCTATGGTACTATGATTATTTGAATTCATTTAAATAATTTCTAATATGTAAGCACTTTGTTTATATTGTGTAAATTGAAATTGACAATTGCTCGATGACAGATATAATATAATAATAATAACTTTATTCAAAAATATGGTTTTACAAGAATACTACATGAAGTGAATAAAGTAGGTTGGCGATAAGTGTTATTACACTTGTTTCGCACAAAATAAAATTTATTCATATATATTAGTCACATACAACAATACTAGTTATAAACTATTTGAATTCAATATAAATAAAAACACTATAAGTTATATGTATAAAACTGAATCAACGACACAAGGAATTTTAAATTATAATTAGTCCTAAATACGAACTACAGTACTAAGTATCACAAAATAAAATGTTATAAAAATAATATTTATTTACCATTTTAGGACATATAATACTACAGTTAAATTGAAATATTAGTCGGTTACAACAACCATTTTGATATGGGTAAAAGTGTGAAAGATAAAATATATATAAAATGTAATAGAATAACAATATTTCTTGGGGCGTACTCATATTTAACATACAGAGGACATATAATACTACAGATAAATTGGAATGTTAGTCGGGTACAACAACAATTTTGTTATGGGTAAGAGTGTGAATGATAAAATATATATAAAATGTAAAAATGTAATAAAATAACAATATTTCTTCAGGCTTATTCATATTTAACACACACGGACATGGGATAGAGATAAAAAAATGTATACGAAATATAACGAGGAAGTTTCTTGGTCAATATCGATTGGTTAAAATAATCATTGTCAAAATACTCAAACTTTAGATCTCTTCATGAACATTTTTAGCTGTTTTTTTGAATTGGAATGAGTTGGGTATAGCGCGAATTGTTTCAGGTAACGAATTAAACATTTTTGGTGCGTTGTAAGAAAAACTAGTTCTCAGCAGTGATTTTGTTATTTGTGGTATTACATAGTTATTTCTTTGTCTAGTGTTATAGGTATGTTTTGGTAAGTTTGACGAGTGTTTTGTTGTATAGTACTTCATGTTGACATTGTAGTAATAGAGTTGTTTAAGGTCGAGTACCTCTGATTCTTGAAATGTAGATCACTTGGATATCTTGAGTTTTTACTTAGAATAATTTTCAGGAATCGTCGTTGTAGAACTTCAATGGGTCGGATGTGGGATTTTGGTGCACCTCCCTATGCTAATAAACCGTATCGAAAGTGACTTTCAACGAGTGTATGATATAGTGTGAGCAAATGATGAACAGAAAGGATTTTTTTCATGTATCTTAATTTATAAAGGATACATTGTAGTTTATTGGCTACGTAGTTGATGTGTATGTCCCATTTCATGTGTCAGTCTATTATGACTCCTAAGTACTTTATTTTACTTTCAGCTGTAATTGTAGGATTGTTTTTACCATCGAGGATAATGAATATAATACAATATATTACAACTGAAATGTAGAAAGTTGGTTTTTTGAAAGTTTATAGTTAGCAACCTACTTGCAAGCCATTTTTCAATGATAATAAAGTCTGTTTCTACTATTTCTTTTAGTTCTGTCTAGGTATCCGCCTCGTAGAAAATCACGGTATCGTCTGCGAAACCGATAATGTTACCTCTGCTTTTCACAGAAAACAATCCATTCATGTAGATGTTGAAAAGTAAGGATACCAGGACCGTACCTTGAGGGACTCCACATTGTACGACTAACAATTTATTGTCGATACCGTTTATTCGGACTGTCTGATACCTATTCGTAACATAACTTTTGAATAAATCTAAGCAAGTATTTCTGATACCGATGTCCTCCAGCGACTGAAAGAGCAACTCGTGGCTAACAGTATCAAATGCTTTCGATAAATCAATGAAAACACATAGACAGTGTTTGTTGTTGTTTAAGGAGTTATATATTTTTTCAGTGAGGGTCAGAATAGCATATTGATAGGACGTTTTTTCTCGAAAACCATATTGTCTTTCGGAAAGTATGTTATATTTATTTATAAAATTTTGTAGTCTGTTTTTTAGAAGTTTCTCAAATATTTTTGATAAGTGGGTGATTAATGAAATGGGTCTATAATTTTCTGTCAGTTTTTTGTTACCTTTTTTATATATTGGAATGATAACTGAATGTTTGAATGTTCTAGGCCAGATACCAGTTTCTATGCATTTGTTGAAGATGTGAGTTAATGTTTCAGTTATTAATGACGCGATAACTTTGAGCGTTTCCGTTTTGATTTCTTACGATCCCACGGCTTTATGGTTCTTCAACTTTTGAATAATACTGTTTACTTCAAGAAGTATGTTTGTGGGTAGGAGTGTAGTTGAGTTTGGAAGGGAGGGTCTATTGATTTTGTAGTTAGGATCTGGGTTTATATTTTGAGCAAGTCTTTTCCCAGTGCCATTGAATGAGGTATTGAATTCGTTTGCGATGTCCTTAGGATTTGTTAATAACTCTCCTAGTTTATTTTCAATATTATCCATAAAGATCTTCGATTTTTTGGTGTTACTTACTTCTTGAACCATATTCCATGAAGCTTTTGTGTTTGATTTTTTGCGTTCGATTTTGTTTTTATAGTATTTGAACTTAGTTTTTTCAATTAGAGTCGACAATGTGTTTCTATATTTTGTGTATTGTAGTTTTAGTTCGTTGTCATTTGGGTTTCTTCTCAAAAGTTGAGCCATTTTATTCTTTGTGGTAGTTGAGGTAAGTAAAGCATTTGTCATCCAAGGGGCGATCTTTGTGTTTTTCTTTTCACATTTTTTTGTATATGTACATCTATATATTTTTGAAGTGTTTCAATGAAAGTATGTGTTGCATTGTTCGGATCTGGATTCAAGTATAAGAAATCCCAAGATTTTTGTCTGATTATATTTTTAAGTTTTGTTTCATCTATGTATTTCACTATTTCTCGTTCCTTGGGGCATTTGGTCTTTTCCAGTACTATCTGTAGTATTGTTGAGAAATGATCTGTAATGTCGGTTTGCAATACTAGGGGCAGTATTTGATCGAGTACGTTGAATTTGGATTTTAAAAATATGTAGTCAATGCATGAACTACGTCCACCCTGTATTCTTGTTGGATTATTAATCGTGGAAATGTAACCGAATTCGTTAAGTGTGTTGTTATAGTCTGTATTATATTCATTATCCTTTAGTAGGTCGATATTCAAATCACCAATGAAAATGTTATAACTTTCTGGTTGGAACGTTGAACTCTCAAAGTAATGTTGAAGACTGATAACGCTATTTGGGGATCTATATATATAGCATTGATAAGAAAGTCTAAAGTTTAATTTGCAACATGTTGCTTTCATTCAAAGGTATGATTGAGTATGTATAATTATACTCTGATTGTATGTATACAACAACTCCATCGTTTTGATTGAAATCCCCCTCGTTATATAACTGGTTGTAACCCTCCAAATTATATAGGTCCGAATTTCCTATTACCCATGTTTCTGATAAGACAATACAATCGAATCCGATATGTAAGTTTTCTAAGAGAATTTTAAATTCGTCTAGGTTTTTATTAATGCTTCGTATGTTATTATGGATAGTTTTAAAATTTTCATTTTCTTTGTTAATTTCTAAATTATCTCTGCATTCTTGTATGTGTATGTCATCTTGCTCGATGACAGATATGCCTTCAATAAGAGCGTCAGTTTGTCGTTTCGCACTGGGAGCAGTCGAGATCTCTGTCGCATTTGCTCTATGAGTTTACGAGTTATAGACAATTATATTTACACACAGATTTCCTCTCAGATGTGCTCGTAGATGATATGTGGATTGTTGTTTTATGGTGCGCGGTTAAGACGAATTCATGTCTGCTGGATTTCTATTTGGTTGGAAGATTACTCGAGTCTGCGATGTACAATGAACTTTAGAGACAGGAAAAATGTTAACGACACATTTCAATTTGGTTTTTGATGATGTCTAAGTGATTGCCAGTCAGTGAAACTGTATTTAATTTTATATATGGTATTCGAAACCATCCCAGTTAGGGGAGATTATTAATACCATCTTAATTTATTCGGGAAGCTATTGGTGATAGTACTATTGGGAAATTTTGTGGATAATGGTCGATTTTTGGGAACCATGCTACCTGACTCTTTGAGAGGAGATTATCAACTGGAATCCTAGTATCTTTGATAGAATTTTAAATTCTGATTGGAGAGAAGTTTGTTGGAATCTATAGAAATTTTGGAACCCTCGATTAGAGGTAAATGAAGTTTTATAGTATTTTTATATAGGTTATCGAGAACATTTTCACTCATTTTCTATTACAGAAAAGGGACTATGGGTGGGTTTTAATTGGTAACTATTAGTATTTTTTTCAGTCTGTTGTAAATTAGTATAATCTTTTTGTACAGTTCAGGGTAATTTGTTTGGTTTTATAGTAAAATAGTCAGTCACTTTGAACATAAAAACATCATTTTTTATGACTGTCACCTAATTGTGTTCCACTTACAGATAACTTCTTTCAAATAGTAGTCTAAATGATTTAATTGAGTAGTTAGCAGTATACAACATATCACGTATGAGATGTTGGGTCATATGAATAAAAATGAGCATTTAGTTTATACTTAGAAATTTGGAGTAAATACTCTACGTAGTATGAATAAAAACTAGAAGCAGATACTCCACTTGAGTAGGTACTCTTATGTACAATTTGTTGTGAGAATATTCTCATTTTTCATTTGAATAAAATTGTGTTTATGCTCTTTAGGATGAGAATGTACTCCATAATTTTGGAGTCTAATAGTAACCAGACTTTAGTTTGATCGCGACAGAGCTATGGCCGAGTTCATGCTAAATTTGCGTTTAAAAAAATATTATAAACCTAGAAGAAGTACGTGGGATCGTGATTTTAAATCATTATATCGATTTAGTAAAGAAAATGTCGAGTGGCTATCTACTAACTTTTTGGTTGTAGAATCAGAAGAAACAAGAGGTGGTGCTATATATAATACTGATAAAATGAAATTATTTTTGAGGTATGTGGGTGATCCGGAGTTTCAGACAGGAGTAGGAGAAGATATTGGTGTTCACCAAACTTGTGTCTGTGAAGTTGTGATGCAAGTTGCTGACCAGATGCTAGAAAAATGCGAACAGTGGATAAAATTCCCTCGCACTGCGGCGGATGTAATAAAAGCTAAATAAAGATGGCAAACAAAGTACAATTTTCCATGTGCAGTGGGTGTAATTGATTGCACCCACATAAGAATAAAAAAACCACCTCTTCATGGTGATGATTATATTAATCGCAAGGGATATCACAGCATCAATGTTCAAGCCACTTGCAATGCAGATGAGTGGTTTACAAACGTAGACGCATCATGGCCAGGATCTGTCCATGATTCACGGATATGGAACAAAATTTGTTTGTAATGATTCTGGTGAATAATTTATATATCTGTGATAGTAAGCTTATCGGCCGGTAGTTTTCGAGATCAGTTGGGTCACCTTCCTTGTAGATCAGAACAACTACAGCATTCTCCCAACTTTTGGGTATATATTCTTCTGTTAGGCACTCATTGAATAGTTTTAGTAGTTCTTATCTCGTCTTGATATCCCTTTCCTTAAGCATTTCAGGCAGAATGTTGTCTTCTCTCGCTGCTTTGCCATTTTTCATCTGGGATAGCGCTTTCTCTAGTTCTTCCATATCTATCTCGGGCATTTCTTCTGAGTTGACATTTACTATTCGAATTTTGTCCTCTACTGTCGTTATATTTGGTATTTTAGATTCGTACAGATCTCTATAGAAAGATTCCACAACTTTTAATATCTGCTTTCTGCCTTCCACTATAATGTTTTTCGCATCTTTGATCTTTGTTATCTCTTTCTTAGGTGTGTTGCGTCTTTTAAATATATATAGTCCCATATTCTGTTCTAATAGGGATTGTACTTGTTTCGTTTGATGTTTTAGTATGTCCTGTTTCGCCATTTTTCTCGCTGTTTTGTTGATTTCTGTGTACTCAATAGTGTCCCTTTTGTGCTTAAGGTAAGAAAAAGTCAGAATACAAAACATAATAATGATTTTAACATTTTTTGTCACAACTTACGTGTTTTATTTTGCAATTATTCAATAAAAATATTTAAATATTATAAATTAATGTTTTACTATTTTTACTGTCAACGATAGTACTATTGTTTGAAGTAGATTATTCAATGAAATCTGAATTTAGCTCTCTCTTCAGTTTTTCCTCCTTCATTTCCAAAACTCTTAGTTGTTTCAGCAGAACTAGTCTTTGTAGTTCGGTATTTGAAAGTTGTTTAGTAAGGTTTGTTTCATATTTTTCAAGAGAACTACTTCCATTATGTTTCTTTTTTTTAGGTGGATGTACTTCACTAGCAGCATCATTATTTGTCGTATACGTTTTAGAAGTAGAAGTTGAATGTCTGCGAATTTTATCTTCATAACTACTACCTTGTGTTGCGTCTGTTTGTTGTGTGGCGACAGATAATGCTCCTGAAATTAAAGTTTAAATTGAAGTAATAGAAAATAAAATATCAAGTATATGCAAGCAATTATTGATAGGTAACCTCGGTTTTAACAAAATTATGTTTTTTAAATCTCCTTTTCAACTTCAAATTGGGACTTATCGCATTCGAATTGGTAATAATTAAAAGTTAAAAAGGTGTAGATAACTTTGTGGATGAAATATAGTTTGGTTGCCTTATTTCTATTATTATTTATAAATATTACATTACCTGGAATCTTTGTAAGAACTGGATTTGTGTCGCCTTCCATAATTTCCAACAAAATCTTTTCCCAATCTTGCAAAATGATTTTCTTATTTCCAGTTCTATTAATATCAGTCTTTTTCTTGAGTCTGGATTTCATGTTGTTAATTTTTTTGTAGATTTGACTTGTCGTTATTTGTAAACCAAAATTAAGCTCCCATTGTTTTCTCATCGCTTCGAGTGCTTTCGATTTTGAAAGTCGGACAGATGGTGTTTGTGACTTCGACAAAAGTATGGGAAAATCACGAAGCATATGCACAAATCCCATTTTCGATTCGCAACTTTTATTACACTCTTCATCTTCACTGCTTTCACTCATTGTACTAATACGTTGATTGATTGCTTCGCAAATAGGCACTAATAACAAATGAAGGCATATGCCGAAAACCTGCTATCGAATAGGAATTGTTTGTGAACAATTTTTTGAATTTGAACAAGTTTGGAAATTAAATAGTGTGTATCTACTTTATGTATTAGAAGAAGAAACTCATCAAATTAAAATATTTTTATTCATATGAAATGGAGTACAAACTCATACTTTATGCTCATGCTCATGAGAACATACTCGGAGTTATACTCTGGTTTTATTCATACCACCCATTGACACATGTACTTGCAATATTCTTAGTTGAATAGTTGACAAGTATCACTTTGTTTTATATCTCTACGTACTGCGTGTAATCGAATTTGAACAAGTTTGGAAATTAAATAGTGTGTATCTACTTTATGTATTATGAGAAGAAACTCATCAAATTAAAATATTTTTATTCATATGAAGTGGAGTACAAACTCATACTTTATGCTCATGCTCATGAGAACATACTCGGAGTTTATACTCTGGTTTTATTCATACCACCCATTGACACATGTAATTGCAATATTCTTAGTTGAATAGTTGACAAGTATCACTCTGTTTTATATCTCTACGTACTGCGTGTAATCGTTATTTTTTTTATATATATGAAGGTCATTTTGTTAGATTGGATATAACTTCTATTCACATACTAATTATTCATGTTTCTTTTACAAAAAGTTGTAAGTCAGTTAGTAGAACACTAGGGAAAAGTATTTTTTAACGTAAATTGTAAATACAGATTTTTTTAGCGCCATAGGCGATACTTCCGAATATTAGATATCGGATGGTTAATAGATTTATGTCATCTTGGGAGGGTATGAAGTCGTGCCTCATATCTGATGCACATTGGTCTTTTTACGGTTCTTCTCCTGCTTGCCAGCTTGGGGAGATTGTCTTACCTTGATTAAGATACACCATATGGAACTTGACTCTGGTTTTGGGAGGCTGTAGTAAGAGGCTGCCAGTAGTTTTGCTCGACTTATATTCACACCTGGATTGGTGGCGTACTTCATTTTCTCTGGGAATCCAATACAGAGAGCAGTAGGCTTATATGAAGAGGATGTACATATTCGATAAGTGTCATTAATTCCCTTTTCTTATAAGTTGCGTTATAGTTTCAAGGGGGGGGGGTCATTATTTAGCTAAGGTTTTTGGGACTTTACATTATCAGAATGCTGTGCCGTTGTCTTTTGCTTTGGATCCAACGCAGGGTACAAACATGAATCTCAAGGTTCCCATAACGCCAGAATTTGTATGGTCTATTTTACGTGAGAACATTTTTTTTTGATAATTTTTGGTAAATTCATGTGATAAATAGAAAATTGTTATTACATAATAATATTTAAACTATATTTTTGACGAAATTAACTGTCTCGACCCTTACTTCGTGGAATATGCTCATATTAAGGTTTTTAAAATGAAACTCACGGTCTCTAGTTAATTCCACAATATAATAAAAGTTATTGAAAATTCTAGAAAATTGACAATTGTTTAGATAAATCAATATCATCGTCAGAATGACAAAAGTTACATTTCATTTTATGCCTACCTGATGTTTAGTAGTTATTTTTGGCTAGACCAAGAAGTAACCTAACTTGTGATTGGCTTAATATATGTTTATAGAAAAAAGAAGAAGATGTGATATTACAAATATTGAAGCTTAGATATTAGTAGCCCTATGGTGATATCCTGGATATCATTTTTCCAATTAAGATCAGTATAACTGTGCAAAGATATAGAAGACCGGGAAAACTATATCTGCTGATCTTTACAATTATCACTTAAGAAGACAGTTTATTAGTGGAGAACTACCTAGATTTATCTGTTCATTGACAACTTCATATTGTGGGTTTCTTAAATGTCTTCTAATTTCCAATTCTTCAAGGAAATCCAGTTCTTGTTTCTTTTCACAAATATGCAACACTTCTAGTTTTGTGTTAGGTGTCAATGAATGATTGGTGTCAGGTAGATGTTTTGCGTAGTGGGATTTATCTGGTTGTTTTAATCTGTATGCTCGTAAGTGTTCACTGTATCGGATTTCAAAATTCCTAAGGGTCTGACCCAAATAGACAGCATTACATTCTGGACATTTGAGTTTATATATACCTGACTTCTTTAATAGTGGTATTTTTGTTTTTACATTTAACAATTTTGTACTAACGTTACTTTCTGTTTTAAAAGAAATTGTTGTATTCGTTGCTGAAGATATTATCTTTGAAATATTATTAGAAATATTTCCTGCATATGTGATGGTTTTATAAGTTTTAATTTCATCAGCTTGTTTAGGATATATTAGTTGTAATGCCACTTTTTCTTCTTTTTTACTAATTAGCTTATTTATCATATCTAATGGATAACAGTTAGATGTTGCTATTTGTCTAATTGTATTAATCTCTCTATCAAAATTACATTTAGTGTCTTCAAATGAAACTCAAGGTCTCTAGTTAATTCCACAATATAATACAAGTTATTGAAAATTCTAAAAAATTGACAATTCAATAACTTGTATTATATTGTGGAATTAACTAGAGACCTTGAGTTTCATTTAAAAACACTAATATGAGCATATTCCACGAAGTAGGGGTCGAGACAGTCAATTTAATTAAACTATTACATTTGTTCATAGGAACTGAAAAAGCTCTATGTATCATTGAATTATATGCTGCTAGTCTGTGTGACATAGGGTGGTTAGAATTGAATGGAATTGTCACATCAGTCTGTGTTGGTTTTCGGTAAATTGAATAATCAAGTACATTATTAACTCTTTGAATTTTCAAATCAAGAAAATTGATTGAGCTATTTTCATCAATTTCTAATGTAAATTTAATTTTTGGGTGTAAATTAGTGATGTGGTTGAAAAATACATCTAATTGTCATTCACTACCCATAACACAAGCTAATATGTCATCTACATATCTATACCAAAATAAAATATTTTGCGAAATATTACTTTCAAAGATCTTTCTTTCTAAATTGTCCAATTAGAAATTCAATAGAACTAATCAAAAATTTGAAAGCAATCCACTTGCAAGATAACTATAAACTCATTTCGTTCGATGTAACTAATATATTTACTAAAATTCCTCCTAAAGAATGTCTAATACTTGTAAGAAAATTACTAGAAGATAAAAATATTAATCCAGGAATAATATCAGATACACTTAATTTATTTGATGTATGCATTAATCAGAATTATTTCACTTTTGACAATAAGATATATATTCAAAATGAAGGTTTACCAATGGGAAGCCCTATATCACCTATTTTAGCAAACATTTTTATGGACAATTTAGAAAGAAAGATCTTTGAAAGTAATATTTCGAAAAATATTTTATTTTGGTATAGATATATAGATGACATATTAGCTTGTTTTATGGGTAGTGAACGACAATTAGATGTATTTTTCAACCACAACAATAATTTACACCCGAAAATTAAATTTACTTTAGAAATTGAAGAAAACAGCTCAATCAATTTTCTTGATTAAAAAATTCAAAGAATTAATAATGTACTTGATTATTCAATTTACCGAAATCCAACACAGACTAATGTGACAATCCCATTCAATTCTAACCACCCTATGTCACACAGACTAGCAGCTTATAATTCAATGATAGATAGAGCTTTTTCAGTTCCTATGAACAAATGTAATTTTGATAAAGAGATTGATACAATTAGACAAATAGCAACATCTTACGGTTATCCATTAGATATGATAAATAAGCTAATTAGTAAAAAAGAAGAAAAAGTGGCATTACAACTAATATATCCTAAACAAGCTGATGAAATTAAAACTTATAAAACCATCACATATGCAGGAAATATTTCTAATAATATTTCAAAGATAATATCTTCAGCAACGAATACAACAATTTCTTTTAAAACAGAAAGTAACGTTAGTACAAAATTGTTAAAAGTAAAAACAAAAATACCACTATTAAAGAAGTCAGGTATATATAAACTCAAATGTCCAGAATGTAATGCTGTCTATTTGGGTCAGACCCTTAGGAATTTTGAAATACGATACAGTGAGCACTTACGAGCATACAGATTAAAACAACCAGATAAATCCCACTACGCAAAACATCTACTTGACACCAATAATTCATTGACACCTAACACAGAACTAGAAGTGCTGCATATTTGTGAAAAGAAACAAGAACTGGATTTCCTTGAAGAACTGGAAATTAGAAGACATTTAAGAAACCCACAATATGAAGTTGTCAATGAACAGTTAAATCTAGGGAGTTCTCCACTAATAAACTGTCTTCTTGAGTGATAATTGTAAAGATCAGCAGATATAGTTTTCCTGGTTTTCTATATCATTGCAGAGTTATACTGATCTTAATAGGAAAAATGATATCCAGGATATCACCATAGGACTAATAATATCTAAGCTTCAATATTTGTAATATCACATCTTCTTCTTTTTTCTATAAACATATATTAAGCCAATCACAAGTTAGGTTCCTTCTTGGTCTAGCCAAAAATAACTACTAAACATCAGGTAGGCATAAAATGAAATGTAACTTCTGTCATTCTGACGATGATATTGACTTATCGAAAAAATTGTCAATTTTTTAGAATTTTCAATAACTTTTATTATATTGTGGAATTAACTAGAGACCGTGAGTTTCATTTTAAAAACACTTATATTTTTGACTTTTGACTCATAATAAAGGGAATGTAAGTTAGGTTGTTCTTTTAGTTTTCAATTTTGTCAAATTTAAGTTGGGAAAAAATCTCTTTACAGCTCAGATAAATTTGGCTGGCGCCTAATAATAATTTTTATTTTAAGTTTAACATCCCAGATTCGAGACGTTCACCCACTTGAGTGAACCGGAGCCACATCGGTTGACATTTGGAATAACCGAAACTTAAAATATAAACAAAAGTTCATTGTATCTATTAAAATCTGTGGCTGAAGGATTTATTTCCACGCCACTTTTTCCCACATACATTCATCATTTCGAACCCTTATTATTATTATTTTTTATTATTCAATAGTTTAAAATTAAATAGGATCACAATAGACCGTGGAACAGGCCTACTGGGGAAACGCATTCAGTACACTACCTCACAAGTGACGTGAAACGTGTGCATATTATGAAGATAATGGTGGTTCTTAGGAAAAAAGTATTGAGACATTTTTTATAGATAATTATAAAATCTACAATTTTTGTCTGAACTAATTTTATGATCAAAAACGCGAAAAACCCCATTTTTATGGCTTACGACCTTATATAAATTTTTTCCGGTCATTTGGAGTCGCTTCGGACAACAGGTAGATTTTTTGAATATGTATTCACAGCGGCAACAGTGTAAAAGATAGCCCATATTAGTATGTTACCCAAATGTTTTTTACAACTTAGTTGTCGTTAGATGATGGTGTGTTGCGGTCGCACGTCGTGATCAGTTTTCCGTTTCACGTAATTTTTGTTTTGGTAAGAATTTCTTAATTCAAAAGATACTGAAAAGTAAGTTATGCCCACCTCATTTGCATATTTTAGTACAATTTTTGTTTATACTAGTAGGAAGGGTGATGTTTTGAGAATATTTCAGCCAGGAGTTCGTTTGTTTATCTTTACACACATTTCATATACAGGGGTGATAACAAAATTATACGTTTTTAGGGGGCGACTTCGGACATGGGCCGAATTTATAAGAAAGTGGTAAGTGGTAGAAGCTACCAAAATTATAAACCAGAAAAACTAGAAAAATGCCATCCGTGATGTGAAAACCCACAGGAAAACCATACGGCAATCTGCTGGATATTATGGTGTACCTAAATCGAATCAAAAAAGGTGATTTGTAAAAGAGGATCGAAACGTTGGATTCGTCTAAATCTAGCGTAAGTGTAATGATGTCGGCTTGAGCAAGTGGCGACCTTCTTCCACCCTTCGTGGTGTATAAGGCTAAGCATCGGTATCAAGAATGGGAAGAAAATGGGCCGAATAGATGTGGTTACAGTGTGAGCAGCTCAGGATGGTTCGATTCAACAACTTTTTTGGAATGGTTTCGCCAGATAGCTTTACATTATTTCAGAAAAAAGGATGGGCCGAAAATTTTAATTGGTGATAACTTGTCCAGTCACTTAACAGTAGAAGTTATTGAGGAATGTGCACGTCAGAATATAAAATTCATCCTACTTCCACCAAATGCCACCCACCTTTGCCAGCCGCTGTTGCTTTTTTTGCGCCCCTTAAGGAAACATGGAGGAGAATTCTGACTAAGTGGAAGTCCAAAAGAAAAGGTCCATTTCAGAAGAAAGATTTCCAAAACTTCTCTGGAAATCTTTAGAAACCATTAAAGCAAATTCAAAGAAAAACGTGTTGTCCGGATTTCACGCATCGGGTATTTGGCCCAACAATCCACAGGAAGTTCTAAAACGTCTGCCTCAAAGACTTATGACTGAAGATAATCCCCCAGGCGGTGAAATAGATAAATCGCTACTGGCATTTCTTAAAGAAAATAGAAACCCTGAATTGCAAACCAGAACAAACAAGGGCAAATGAGTCAATGTTCCACCAGGAAGGCTAGTCATCCTTGCAGATATGAATGTTGAATTCGAAAACGAACCACCAGAAAATATTCCTTCCACGTCTGGAGTACAAAAACCTAGAAAGTGCCAGAACAATCCATCTGATTCCGATTCATTTGATGAACATTTTTTACCAGCTGACGCATCTGATTCGGAAGAAGAAATGACTTCCGAGAAACCAAGAGACCATTCTTCAAATGAAGATATTAAGATAAATGATTTTACCCTCGTTAAACTTCCCATAGAAAATTCTTTAAAAAGCAAATTCTTTGTTGCACAAATTTTAAACGTAGAAGGTGAAAATTACCTGGTAAAATTTCTTCGACAAAAAAATTAGGGGCTGATGTTTTCTTTTCTTTTCTAAACGTGTCTGATGAGAGCATTATTGGAAAATTTGAAATTGTTCAAACGGTTTTTTCTTCACATTTTCGAAGAGGTTGACGATACCGGATCGATGAGGACTTTTTAAATTCTGTTTATAATAGTGTTCTGAACATTCTTACCAATTTTCAGCTTGGTGTGAATTTTTGTACCTTTGAATATCTAAATTGACCGGACTATATTAGTATTGACGATATTGAAAGTGCGAAAGGCCTATCGTAGAGGTTTGAAAAAAAATATCAGAATGAGTGTGTATTTTAAACCCGCGTCATCTGCAGCTGACGAAGAAGTGTAGATGTACGACAGCTGAATACGATAAAAAAAACAAAGAAACACTTTAGCTGGACATGTAAAGTTTATATTTATGACTCATTGTATTTTGGTTTCTGATTCGAATGAAATGATATGCTGGCAAGGATTACTTGAAAGAAGAATTTGTTTGAATTTATAAATATACTCGAAATCTATTTTAAAATGTAGGGATTAGTGATTTTATTTTTAATTGTTTGCTTAGGTGAGTTTAAATTAGGTATGTATAATTGGGGAATTTATATTCTTATTATTTTAATGCAATGCTTACAACTAACAGTTATTAAAGTATCTTGGGAGAATATTTTAACCAAGCTGTTGCATTTAGAAAATACGATCTAGAGAATCTAAACGAAATTTGAAGAATCCAATGCCAAAGTAAAAATATATCAGAAACCAAATTAAGAATAATTTACTAATCCTTTATAACGATCTTATTTTTGCGATATCTGGTTGCTATACAGATCCTGATGATTAAAAATATAACAGTCACGTTAATGCTTTATTTAATATCGTACCAGGTTTTGCAGGTTGACTATAAAATCCTTATGTAAGTATATTCTAAAGCCAAGAGATACAACAGTAAAAGACGAATTGATTGACCTCACTGACGACATTCACAGCATTTACATTGACGGGAGTGAAAAATCGGAAAGTAAAATAAATCCCCTCTCTACCAAGCTCTGAATCCAACATGCCCCTAAGTACAATAGAATTTTTTAAAGGATCCCGAACCAGGCAGCCGGCTTATGGAGAAATGGGCTTCGGTGAAATTTCATGAATTGTCAGTATATTTAGTCCAGGAGAAATCGGCGCATGAGTACCGAAAACTATTCCACCTCAATTTTTTTATGCGATCCTCTTTGAATTGCCCTACTGATGATATAAATGCATGTTGCCATGGGGCAACCTAGTGCCATATTGTTTAAACCAAAATTGTTTAAACAATTGGAAGAAATTGTTATTTTTCAACCGGACAAATTTTTTTTATATTCTATATTGAAATACAAATAAAAAAGGTCCTATGACTTTTCACGATAAAGTTAATATTTTTAGAGATATGAATTTTTAAAGGTTCGAAAAATCTCAAATTTGGGTACTTTTGACCCATGAAAAATATATTAAAAAAATATAATAAAATATAAATAATATTTTTTTTAAATTCTTTATACAATAGTTAATAATATTCTTAATAGAGACTTAAGAAAATTTCACTGTTTATACCTGTATTTTAATTGATTTCACGCGCTCACAAGTATGCGTCGCTACCTTTAAGTATCGCCGTCTCTCTCTGACTCATGCGCTGCATACGGTCTCTCTGTGTCCTGAATCATTATTAATCATTTATCTAAAAAACCATTAACTTTATCAAAATTGGTAAAGAGAGCAATGTTATTAATAATTAAATTGTCTACAATTTGTTTTTAACAAAAATAATTTAAGTTTGAATCGGAACATGTAATTAAAATTACTTTTTTGTTATTATCATAGTGATTTTTATCAACAATAATAAGATATAATAGTATTTGAAAAATTTTTGGAATCACAATTATATATAAATAATAAGCTTTTGCTTAAACATATATTTGGAAAAATGCATTGAATCCGGAATATAAAACATGATAATAACAAAAAAGTAATTTTAATTACATGTTCCGATTCATACTAAAATTACTTTTGTTAAAAACAAATTGTAGACAATTTAATTATTAATAACATTGCTCTCTTTACCAATCTTGATGAAGTTAATGGTTTCTTAGATAAATGATAAATAATGATTCAGGACATAGAGAGGTCGATGCAGCGCATGAGTCAGAGAGAGACGGCGATACTTAAAGTTAGCGACGCATACTTGTGAGCGCGCGAAATTAACAATTAAAAACAGGTATAAACAATGAAATTTTCTTAAATCTCTATTAAGAATATTATCAACTATTGTATAAAGAATTTAAAAAAAATATTATTTATATTTTATTTTTTCATATATTTTTCATGGGTCAAAAGTACTCAAATTTAAGATTTTTCAAACCTTTAAAAATTCATATCTCTAAGAATATTAACTTTATCGTGAAAAGTCATAGGACCTTTTTTATTTGTATTTCAATAAAGAATATAAAAAAAATTTGTCCGGTTGAAAAATAACAATTCCTTCCAATTGTTTAAACAATTTCGGTTTAAACAATATGGCACTAGGTTGCCCCATGGCAACATGCATTTATATCATCAGTAGGGCAATTCAAAGAGGATCGCATAAAGAAATTGAGGTGGAATAGTTTTCGGTACTCATGCGCCGATTCCTTCTGTACTAATTGTAGTTGATGACATTCTGAACAATATATAGTGTCCATGGGCCCAACTCAATCCTATTACTAGTTTCAAAGATACAGGGTGTTGAAGCTGGAAAATAGCCATTTTTTAAATGCATGTATTTCTTATTTTTTTCAATGTATCAAGAATTTTTTCCCATGATAGTGTTCTAATGATACTAAATATCAGTTCATCATGAGAGAAAGTTTCATTTTCTACAGGGATACTCAAAAATTTAAAAAAAAACTTCTATGACTCTCACCGCTTTCGACACATTCAACTTTTTTAAAATTTATGAATTTTTACCCTTTGAGTAGTTTTTTGTACTGTTGGTCCAATTTTACACGTTACTAATTCATTTACTCGATAAAATATTGTTGAATAATTATTCTAACTTCTACGTTACGAAAATACTCCAGAGGAGGTGTGAGAAATGTTCTTGAGTTAGAAGTTTTAGGAGTAGATTTTTTCTCATCGTAGTGAAAACAAAATGTTCTGGGCTACTGCTACACACTACATCAATAAATTGCCTATTTTTTGGTGATTTCAGAATTTCATTTACAATCATTGTAGTACACGTTCGAAACGGCAACCTTCTTCGCGTATACAGGTCCTACATCGACTGAGAAAACCCATTTTCACAGCCCTTAAACTTTTTACACGATTTCATTTGTCATCTGAATTTGACGGTTTTCGTTATATTATACCGAATACTTACTTCATCAACAGGTAACCCATTATCATCAAACTCTCCAACTTAAAAACATCAACACTCTGTATTTCACTAAATAAGAATATGAAAAGTCCCTTCCTCAATTTTCATGACTTTTTTCAAAGCCAGTCAATCGAAATAACATGAATTCATACTGAAAAACCTGCTACAATGAAAACACATATAGTCGAGGCGATGAAGCATCTTGATATCGATATTTTTGCACACGGTGAGTTCAGATCTCAACAAATCAACAACTTTTTTGAGTACAAAAAACTCTAGATTTGTTTCATATAAAACAGTTGCGATTTAAACTTTTGGTGTTTTTTGTATTCTATATAAAAAAGAATCAAAGTCTATCAATGTACGATGAAATAAAACAATATAGTTTGTTTAAATCTTCATTTATTTGAACTAATGTTCAATTTAAACTTGTTGACGCGTTTCACTAACACAGTAGCTTTGTCAAAACGAATGAAGGTAAAATATAAAAATGTCTTAATATATACAGTGCTAAATCTATTTACTGAGGTTAACAATGGTATTGAAAGAAATTACCTGGAAATTCATTCACTACAAACATTCCTAAGCTATCTTCTAGGTAAAGAGGTTCAATAAAGGAGACTGATTGATATCTATTTGGTCGTTAAGGAGATTACCTGAATATTTATTTTTGTTAATCTCTAGGGCCTCTAATAAATTTAAACTAAAGGATTTACCGGCTACATGGAGAATTTCAAAATTTGGGTCGAAAATGTGTTGGTTTTCTAATAAATGATTTGAATAGTTAGAATCTAATTTTTTGTTGTCATAGCTACGTTTGGGTTCCGAAATTCTAGTTTTAAAATTTCTAAAAGTTCTACCGATATAAATTTTATCACAATTGTCATTACCACATTTTGATTTATAAACTCCTGATTTGTTTAATTTTGAAGATTTGGATTTATTATTTTTAATGAATTTGGATAAATTGTGATCAGTTTTAAAGGAAATATTCATGTCTAAAGTTTCTAAAAATGATTTAATTTTTAAGGATGGTGTTCCAAAGTATGTTAAGCTTTGAAATCGTCTATTATTTTTATCTGAAGGGAATACTTGTTCTAAAGTCTGTTTTTTTTATCTTTCTATTTATGATATTGTCAATTAAATTTGGATCGTAATTATTATTAACTGCTATTTGTTTTATGATATTTAATTCTTTGGTATAATTATTAATATTTAATGGGACTGTTAAGAGTCTGTGTATCATACTATTGAAAGCTGCTAGTTTATCACTGAATGGGTGGACCGAACTATTATGAATTGTAATATCTGTATGTGATGGTTTATGAAATATAGAAAAATCATGTTTATTATTTATATTTGAAATTGTAAGGTCTAGAAAGTTTATAGACTTATTTTGTTCAAGTTCTACGGTAAATTTGATATTATTGTGAATGGAGTTTATGTAAGTAATGAAGCTCTCTAATTGTCTATTTGTTCGGATGAAGCTAGCTAAAATGTCGTCCACATATCGGTGCCAGTACATAAATTTTTTACTAAGGAGGTGTTCATGAATTATTTTTTCTATATTATCTATGAAAATTTCTGCTAGTAGGGGGCTGAGAGGGTTGCCCATAATCAAACCATCTTTACTGCTATAAACATCTCCATTGAAATGAAAATAATTTTGATTCAAACAAACTTTTAATAAAGTAATTATATCAGAGTGAATTATAGTATTAACATCATTGTATGTGAGCAAGTTATCAACAAGAGTTATAGTTTCTTTATGAGGTATACTAGGGAATAGATTTGTTACATCGAACGATATGAATTTAGAATTATGGGGTAGTATTATATCTTGAATATTATTAATTAATTCCGTTGAGTTTTTAACTGAAAATCGAGGTATGAATGAACAATATTTAGAAATGACATCTATGAGAATCTTTGAAATTTTGAATGAAGGTGCTGTGAAATAAGAAACAACTGGCCTGATTGGGTACCCCTCTTTATGGAGTTTAATTAATGAATAAAGTTCAGGGTGTTGCGGATTGGGTAAAAATAATTTATATTTTTCTTTATCGTTAATTATTGATTTAACGTTATCTACTGCTAATTTCATTTCTCTCTGAAATTTATTAGTTGGGTCTTTTTTAATGAACACCCCCTTAGTAAAAAAATTATGTACTGGCACCGATATGTGGACGACATTTTAGCTAGCATCATCGGTACAAATAGACAATTAGAGAGCTTCATTACTTACATAAACTCGATTCACAATAATATCAAATTTACCGTAGAACTTGAACAAAATGAGTCTATAAACTTTCTAGACCTTACAATTTCAAATATAAGTAATAAACATGATTTTTCTATATTTCATAAACCATCACATACAGATATTACTATTCATAATAGTTCGGTCCACCCATTCAGTGATAAACTAGCAGCTTTCAATAGTATGATACACAGACTCTTAACAGTCCCATTAAATATTAATAATTATACCAAAAAATTAAATATCATAAAACAAATAGCAGTTAATAATAATTACGATCCAAATTTAATTGACAATATCATAAATAAAAAGATAAAAGAACAAACTTTAGAACAAGTATTCCCTTCAGATAAAAATAATAGACAATTTAAAAGCTTAACATACTTTGGAACACCATCCTTAAAAATTAAATCATTTTTAGAAACTTTAGACATGAATATTGCCTTTAAAACTGTTCACAATTTATCCAAATTCATTAAAAATAATAAATCTAAATCTTCAAAATTAAACAAATCAGGAGTTTATAAATTAAAATGTGGTAATGACAATTGTGATAAAATTTATATCGGTAGAACTTTTAGAAATTTTAAAACTAGAATTTCGGAACACAAACGTAGCTATGACAACAAAAAATTAGATTCTAACTATTCAAATCATTTATTAGAAAACCAACACATTTTCGACCCAAATTTTAAAATTCTCCATGTAGTCGGTTAATCCTTTAGTTTAAATTTATTAGAGGCCCTAGAGATTAACAAAAATAAATATTCAGGTAATCTCCTTTACGACCAAATAGATATCAATCAGTCTCCTTTATTGAACCTCTTTACCTAGAAGATAGCTTAGGAATGTTTGTAGTGAATGAATTTCAAGGTAATTTCTTGCAATACCATTGTTAACCTTAGTAAATAGATTTAGCACTGTATATATTAAGACATTTTTATATTTTACCTTCATTCGTTTTGACAAAGCTACTGTGTTAGTGAAACGCGTCAACAAGTTTAAATTGAACATTAGTTCAAATATATGAAGATTTAAACAAACTATATTGTTTTATTTCATCGTTCAGTATGGATCTTCATCAAGTAAAAGCCTCATCTATTCAATTTTTAAAACGTTGTACATAAACACGTTATAAAAACCAGATATTGTTCAGCTCGAGTAATTTGCAAAACTCGCTAGCGCTCGTTTTGGCAAATATTACGCGTGTTCGACAATACCGTTATTTTCATAACTAATTGCGTAAATAACTATTAATTATTATACTATACATACACAAACACTAACCTGATGGTAAATGAAACAATAAAGTTATTGAACAGCACATTATAATAAGTATTTATCTCGTGGCGATTCTCACGAGAATTTGACTACATCATCTACATCATGGGTTAATTATTGCTTTGTCAGGCAGTCGCTAGTTTCCAGCGATAAATCTAGTCACGTGACCGTATTTTAAATTTCCCGCGATTTAAAAACGTAGTGAAAAAGCTGAAATTGTTGAGCTTTTGTCGCTAGAACTGAGCGACATGCAAATTCATAGACAAATCAAATAATAATATGTTTTTTCTCTATGTGCAACTTGTTTGTTATTGTTATATTATTGTAAACAATGGATTCAGGCGAGGTAAATATTTTAAAAGATTATTAATTGGTAAAGTATGAAAATATACGTTTAAACCGATAATTTTGTTTTGTTATACAGTTTTATCGAGAAATGATGTAACTTTTTACCACATACCACATTTTTGTTTGTAAAAGTTTTAAGATGACAGATATTTAAATGTTTTGTTGTCATAATTAAGTACTTGCTTTGTTTATTTATATAAATTCATGTTCCTTCATTATTAACAAAAAAAGGACAATTTTTTAATGATTGTGATAATTGAAAGAGCTGAAAAGAAACAAAATATTCATGTTGACTAGTAATAATATAATATTGTTAAATCAATAAATGAAACGTTTTTATACTGAAATGAGAAAAATCGCTGTGTATCCTAGTTTAAATTAAATATATTTTAATCAATTATTTTGTTTCAATTTTCTTTCCTTAAGTGAGTGTGTTTGTGCACGTGCGATATTGAACAATGGAGTTTTCTAGAATCTATTAGGTTCATTTGAGTTTGTGGACTTCTTGGGTTCTAGGTTTCTTTCAAATACAGAAATAAATTAGCCATATAGATAAAAAATACAAAATTTTATTTTTTAGTAACAGTTCCGGACAACTCAATATAATAATGTATTCCTACAATAGAATACAATAACAATATACATGTAGCATTAATACAATATTGAGAATTTAACTTCATTTGTGTTCCCATAAATAAAAAGCGTGTCTATGGGGTAGTGTATGGTTTAATAATAATAATATTCCAAAATAATTTAAAAAAAAAATTAGAAAATTTATATATATATTTATTTATACATATTATTATCAGGAGATGAGCAAACGTTTAAAATTTAACATAAATTAAAAGTAAAACTTCCTTTTTGAGACAACTCCAAAGTGCTCTGCACATTTCTGCAATTATGCTCGCTGATATCGTCTCTACCAGATACTGTGGTACGACATGGATGTGAAACAGTCACCTGTAGTTAAATATCTGTTTAAAAATTGTATTTAGTTTAGAGTCTGTAATCAATGTGGTTAAGCAAGACAAATCTACAATATTACTGTAGAATTAATAGAAGTTGTGCAGCAGCAGAAATGGGCTCCCTCACTGCGTTCTGTTTTGTTATGAGAGGCCCAACTAAAAATAGCTGCACTTCGAATAGACTCGGTGACATCCGCAAATAAATTTCAAATTTACCTGCGCACCAGAAGTGTGTAGAAAAAAAGTAATGTTCCATTCGTAATGTATACAATGGGTGAACCCAAAAACGTTTTTGACTACATTCCTTCTTGTATTTATGTAACAAAATTTCGTTTACTACGAGTGCTGCCAATATTCTTTTTTGCCAAATTTTCTGAATCCGAGCTCTGATACAAATTTGTTGACACTGATCAACCCACTTTTGATATTTGTAAGCAAACGACATCTCGTCAATTTTCTACTATCATAGCCAGAGTATCGCTGATTATAGATTAAAACGCTATTTTATTTTTATTCAGTCCTATTTCCTATTTCATTCACTTGTATCACTGCCACTAAGGAAATAAACAAAATTATGAAATCAGTTTTAAGGTTATCTGTCATTAATCTTTGTCTGTCAGCTTTCGAGATCGCTGCAAGCAGCAATGTTGTCGCTGCTTCCCATCTCGGCGATTTGTGACATGTCGCTACTTTTCATCGCGGCGATTTGTCAGTTGTCGCTACTTTTTTGAGTCGCGGGAAATTCAAAATTCGGTCACGTGACCAGATTTGTCGCTGAAACCGAGCGACGAGCGATAGCATGAGGTTACACCTTAACTCTGATAATTTCAACATATACGGTAACACTTTACGATGCTGGTAAATAAATAACTGTTACACCTCCCATTGAAGCACTTAAAGTTAGACAGCGCTACACCATATAATAGGTGCGTTCTTTTTGAGTGAGATCTCAGATCACTTCAGTTAAGGTGATCTGAGATAAAGTGATGTGAGTAAGCACCAAAAAGAACGACATCTCAATTGAAGCGCGCGATCTGTCGACGCATGTGTGAATAAGAAACAAAACATATAATAATAATAATGTTATTGTATCAATAATTTGTAACAAAAGAAAAATAGATTATGTGTGTTTTTATGTCAATGGTTAAAACTATAGATAACCTTGGTTAAAACTACAAATAACCCAAGCAAATCAAATATTTGTTCATCCCCTCCACTTTATTTCCGACTCAAGTCCATCTGATTCCCCCTTACAACACATTCAGCAACGGTGAAGGGGGAGGAAAAATCTCAGCTCACTTCAAGTGAGTAAAACAAAAAGAACGCTCACATTACTGATGTGAGCTGAGATTAACTGAGATCTCAGTCAAAAATAACGCACCTATTATAAATCTCTAAGGTGAGAGTTTCGATAGTAAAATACACCAATCAGTCCATTACGAGCGAATGATATTTTTTTCAAAAATTAAAGTACATTATGGGATTAGTTACAACTTTCTTTTCCCGTCAGAAAATATACGGCAAATCTCGGTTAAAATGCTTAATATGAGAGAAAACTAAAGTGGGATTCACAACCAAACTTTTTGCGTTTTGCTTTTTACGTTTCGTATTCTGATTGGTAGAAGCAGAATCTGGAATAAAACGAACGCAAAAAGCTAAATATTTTCAGCTTTTTGCGTTGCAAAATGCGTTGTGTTTACATCTCAGTAAAAATATGGCGAATGAAATACTGTCTTAACCTATTTTGCACTGCATACTGGGTCCTGCATTGAACTGTGATATAGTGATACTATCATACCAATCATAATTATTATTGTCATAATAGAGATACGAATTATTATTGAAATGGAAAATACTACTGTAAGTGGTGATACAACAATGATAATATAATTAATAAAGTAATTATAATACCAATAATGTATATATTTGATTTGTAGTATTTTTGTGATACTTGCCAAGAAGAATTAGACGAAAATGAGGTATATGAACATTCATGCTATATGGAAGCAGATGTGGAATCTCAAATTTTGACAGGAACTGCAGGAATCAAATATCGCCAGGGAGGACAAGAGGAAAAGCTAATCGCTCTCGTCTTCGAAAGACGGCCACTTTGGGACCACACCTTTCCATTGTCACAGCGGTCAAAATGTGTTAAAGATAAATTATGGGTTGAAATTCAGAAAATGATGAATGGTGTATGGTCTCTGGACCAGATACAAAGGAAGTGGAAATCTTTGAAAGATCGCTATCTTAAATTAAAGTCAGAGTTTTCTGAGAATATTCCAACTGGTAGTGGAAGAGATAAAGCTAGAAAGATTACATGGAAATATTATGAAATGTTGACATTTCTCAGTGATGTAAATGTTCCTCGATCAACAATTTCATCTCTACATCAGGTATGAATTTAAGTCATGCATCATTTCAAATCATACCTAAGTCATTTCTAATTATTTATAGGAAGAAGCAGCAGCGAGGTTTCCAGAATTATCTGCCTCATCTACCACTCTTGAAAATATTCAACAAGCAAAGGAAGCCCCCAAACCTAGCGGACAAAAGAAAAAAAGAAATTTGGATGAAGAAATTCTTGATGCTATCAAGAATACAACTATGCCTGCTCAAACAAACAATATTCAAAAAGTTAATCCTATTTGCATAGCCCTGTCAGATATTTTGACACAGTTACCTCCACAACAAAGTGCAAAATTGGAAATTGCACTATTGAAACTAGCTTATGAGTATAGATTCTCATCATAATTATTTTTTTACCAATTCTCAGAGAAAAGACTGAATAATTTCAAATTACTCCAGGTAAAATATACCAAAGTGATAAATGCGGGTACTGTTTAACATGTTAAACTTATGAAACAATATTTAAGTTTGTCATATTATTATCTTTTTTGATAGGTATCCAAATGGGATTTTAAGTTTTATAAATTTAACTATTTGTAAAATATACCTAACACATGAGTGTTACAGATACTCAACAGGTATAATTGTTCTTATGAAACAATATTTAAGTTGTCACTTCTTTTATTTGTAAAACACTACTATGTTCCATTGTGTAAATACATTTTCTAGATGAAAAGTTTTATTATTCATTGAAAAGTAACATTTCACTGTTTTGCCCGTTTTTATGTCAATGCTATTAGCTAATAGTATTTTCTTTAATCATGATTTAATTAATTGAAATCACTCTTCATTGAAATGGTCAATCGAACTGTCCAAATAATTATCACAGGAATAATCCTTGGTTTTGAAAAAACAGAAGGGAAAAATCAACACTAAAATCGAGTAAATCCATCCATAATTTATTGAACGAGTTTGAACAATTCAACAATTTCAATTAACAGTTACAAAACACCTCATTATCCATTCCACTGAGGTGGTATAGCTCCTACACCTATGAAGTAATCACTTAAGGCATTTCTGACAAATATAGCATCTTTGCTCATAGGCATATTGTTTCGACTTCCCTGTATGCTCCTGATGGAATGTTCTTTATTATTTGGAACATCAAGAGTCATTGCACTGTCAAAATCAACAAAATATTTGGTTTCTTTTTTGTCTAATAGCCAGTTGTGGAGGCAGACGCATGCTAGTATGATTTTGTCCGTAGTAACTAGTGATGCAATAAGAGTTTTTCTCAATACTCTCCATCTTGACACCAATATTCCAAAACTGTTCTCAATGACTCTGCGGCCTCTGCTTAATCTGAAACATTTTGATATTCAACAAAATCAAATCTAAACCAGTATAATTTAACTATAAATTTCAATTTCATAAGCATCTAGGCCACTATTAATAAAATTGAATGGCTACCTGTAGTTGAAAATGGATTTTCTTTCTTCGAGGAATCTTCCAGGGAATGGCCTCATTATATTCATTCCTAAAGGAAAAGCCTCATCTGCCGCAAAAAAATATGGAATATTTTGATCGATTCCATCAATTTTCCTAGGACCAGGTATATTCAACTGATTTGCTTTAAGTTTTTTATAAAATTCGGTTCTCCGAAAAACTCCACCATCACTCTGCCTTCCTTGTGCACCAACATCAATATAAGTGAATTTGTATTTCCAATCACATAGTGCCATCAATACTATGCTATGTTGATTTTTATAGTTAAAAAAATCACTTCCAGATTTAGGAGGTGCCTAAAAGTACATTAGGGTTCAGAATGTGTGAACCTGGTCAACTGTGTATAATAATATAGTGCTACAGTACTCTGTAAAAATGAAAATACCTGAATTGTGATGTGTTTTCCATCTAAGGAACCTATGCAGTGAGGAAGATTCCACCTATTTCTAAACCCTTCTTCAATATTCCGCCACAAATCTTGTGTAAATTTGGTAGGCAAAACGATCTTGGACAGAACAGTCCACAGGGCATCACATGTTTCCCTAATAATAATGGATACTGTGCTGATTCCAACATGATATTGATTGGCTATTGAAACCATACTATCACCTGATGCAAGATATCTGAAAATCCGTATAAATACTTACAAAGCAAAGTAACAATAGTATATTGTATAACTAGTGTGACTAGAAGATAAAGCACAAGCAATGAGTGATAAACCTGAAACACACATTACTACGAGACCTCAATAGAACATCAACAAATAACATGAATTTTGTGTAACCCCAATTATATCTACCCACACAAAATTTTGCCAGAAAAACCTAGTTTTAGGATTAAGTGTGCCTTAATATTTCATTTCACACTATTGTTTTTCGTCTAGGAAGCTCGGAACTAATTTATTTAATATTTCGCACTAGAACAAATTACATATTTTTCTGTGCTAGTTTACAGTGCAAAATGATACAAATTTCAGGTAGGCCGTCGGAAAATAACTAATCGGTGCTCCAAGGTGGCTCAAATTCTATTTCACAGCTACAAGGAAACCCCAAAAAAAATACATCAACACCACATCATTAGAAGAGTTGGAATTAAGACTTAATAGAAGTACTTAAAAAACTTCACCTTAACGTTAAACTTAATCTTTCAGCAGGGCTTATAGATTCTCTGTGGGAATGTTTTTCGATGTGGGAGCGGATCATCATCAACAGTTCATCAAAATATTGTTGTGACATTCGATAAAAGTTGTGGTAATTTTTTTCTTCCAAATTTTTTTGTGTTTCCAGGGAATAGTATATACTGTTTAATTTTCTACTTTCACACCTTAATGATGGTCTCACCCAATATTCTCTCTTTGTACGATGAATTTTTCCCTTTAAGTACAAAAGAAGGAGCAATTTACGTCTCTTCCAATTTTCATGTATATTATTCATTATTTAAATTATTATTCTTGTGATTATTTCTTTATTTTGCTCTGCCAAAGTACCAAACCAAGGTTATGTTTACTTTTTCTTCTGCTTCCTTTTGTTTCTTGTTGAGAAGCAAATCGAAAATTTTTGACGTTTTTATTGTGAATGACATTATTGCGTCAGGTTAAATTCAGATTCTGCTTCACCAATCAGAATACGAAACGTAAAAAGCAAAACGCAAAAAGTTTGGTTGTGAATCCCACTTAACACTTAGTTGTTTTTCTTTGGTTTTCTTACCTTTACGACAACGGAAAAAAGTAAAATGAGTAATTTAATTGGAAGAGAATTGCTTTTAGTCTAATGGGAACCATTGAGAAAATACTTCTACAAATTGTGCTTTTAACGACTTATCAAAAAAAAGGAATTGGATTCATTTGTACGAACTTCTAAAAATTGTGGATACACAGATACGAAGTTTTTGATTTGATGCACAATAATAATATTAATATTACTCCAGAAGTGTTAGTGAGTAATAATTCCGAAATCAATTTCAATTATAGAATATCAACTATCTGATAAACACACTTGCTTCTTAGGAACTCTTTATGTTCCTGGAACTTACCGCAACCCTGGGGTCGCGACCCCATGTGGGGTCGCGAAAGATATTTATGGGGTCGCCAAAAAAGTCAATAAGGTCCTGTACTTATCGTATTTTATTAAGGTTTATGCATAAAATATAACCTCTCTTTACGTACACAATTACTCAATGTCCTTTAAACGGATAGAATCGAAAATAATTACGACTATACGACCTGTCCAGTCCCGCCCATCACAACCTCACCGCTTCTGCGTCCGCGCCCGCACCTCGATCTCTCTTTCTTCGTTCAGTCTGACTGTTCAGTTAATTCTATCCGCACGTGCGTACTCATCGCCGCTTTGTCGATTGCAAATACATACTAAATTGATGTCAAAACACGAAAGTTTACTTCTGTAGAAAGTTTTTTTTAGAAGATTAGTATTCTCGTGGATAACCACGCACACGGTAAGTAACTGTGCACTCATACTTAGGTAATAAAGTGAAGCGTCATCGCGGCGCGGTCATGTTGGACGCGTGGGTTCAATAACAAAACCAGCGCGAATTTATAACTTCTGTACTTTTAAATTATAATTCATTATACATATTATTTTATTAATGGCCCAATATTTTATGGAATAAAATTTATGTTTTATTATAAATAACTTATTTATCGGGCAAGTGTACTCAACAACTGTCAATAAAATTGTTTTTTACGCTTCACTTATGTATTTTTTTGCTTGTCTATTTGTGCTTCGTTGAAAATAAATTTGAAGTAAATTCTGTTACCACGCGAGCATATGACGAAAAATCTAATATTAATCGTTTGGAATACATTTTTTATTTATTAATACGTATTTATTATTGCAGTTAACAATGGATAAGTGGCTAATAAAACGTACATCTAAAGATGCATGTGGCGGAAGTCCTAATAACGCATCACAAATCAAAAGAATTAAACACGTAGCT
This sequence comes from Galeruca laticollis, assembly GCA_963921935.1. Taxonomy (NCBI): domain Eukaryota; kingdom Metazoa; phylum Arthropoda; class Insecta; order Coleoptera; family Chrysomelidae; genus Galeruca; species Galeruca laticollis. The sequence continues at coordinate 46,192,272 of OY998185.1, forward strand.
CTTGACAACAGTGTCGCCTCAGATTCTACAATGACAACTACTGTTACGAGTAAAGTCGTGAAAACAATGCCGCCACTTCAAGTACTAGTAGTGTTATTACTATCGATGACAGCAGAGCAACATCTAGTTCCACTACTATAACTATTAGTCATAACAGCGATGATTGTAGTTCAACAGACACTTCTACCTTACACATCGATACAGAGAGTGACGCTTCAACTTCAACTAAACAAGCAACAGCTACATCGGAGACCACTAGGAAGCGTCAACGCATTTTTAAAGAATCGTACATCCAGTTTGGTGTTAAATGTACAGTGTTGAATTTTGAACAACGTCCACAGTGCGTTGTTTGTTCGGAGGTTTTAGCAAACGAGAGCATGAAGCCGGTCAAACTGAAAAGGCACCTAGAAACTAAGCATCCACAGTTAAATAATAAAGATGAATCTTATTTTAAGGAACTTGCCACCAAACTAACGTCACAGCAGGTTGATTTCCAAAAATACACAACAGTTAACCAAAAAGCGTTACAAGCATCTTTCGAGGTTTCCTTTTTGATTGCCAAAACTAAAAAACCTCACAACATTGGCGACACGCTTATTTTGCCAGCTGCAATGAAAATGGTTTCGATCATGCAAGGAGAAAAGTATGCCAATGTACTGAAAACAATCCACTATCAAGTGACACTGTTCATCGTCGTATCAATCTACTTGCTGATGATATCAAAATACAACTTACAGATCGCGTGAAACGGAGTCCCTATTATGTTATTCAGCTGGATGAAAGCACTGATGTAGCTAATGTAGCTCAACTTCTGATATTTATCCGATACCGATATGAAAACGACATATGCGAAGATTTGTTATTTTGTCAGGGATTAGAAGGAAGAACAAGCGGCGAAGCAATTTTTAATGCAGTTAATACCTTTTTTGAGCTCTATGACATAAAGTGGGAATATTGTGTATCTGTGTGTACAGACGGCGCGCAGCTGCATTGACCGGCTCCAAAACAGGATTCAAAGCAAAAGTAACTGAGATTGCACCTCACGTAGGCTTTGTTCACTTTATGATTCACCGTGAAACCCTTGCAGCAAAACATTTGCAACCAGATGTAAATAAAGTGTTAGAACAAGTCGTAAAAATAAATTTTTTTATTAAAGCTCGCGCATTAAACAGTCGCCTCTTCAAAATAATGTGTCGTGAAATGGGATCAGAATACGAAAATGTACTGTTACATCCGAAGGTCAGGTGGTTATCGCGAGGAAAAATAAACGGGTTTGAATATTAAAACTGCCTTTTCCGCATCTGTGAGATGCCCTAAGCAATATTCTATAATAAAACTGTCACTTTGGGGAATAAATCGTGCTAACAAACCAAAATTTCTCCAGAAATAACCAAAAATATAATATATCTGGATTTATAGGACCCGCTGTACTCGCTCTAGTCAGCTGAAAATCAATAGGGTTCGTCTGTGAGATACCTTGAACAATATTCATTTATAAGATTGGTCACTTGTATACACTCTGGAAGCTGTATCGTTCTGACAAAATGAGAATTCTCCAAAAATTACAAAAATTTGGTACTTCAAGTACCATAGCACCCGTTGGTATGGCTTTAGTGAGCTGATTATGAATAGGGTAAATGTTTGAGTCGCTTTGAATAATATCCAATCATAAAATTGGTCACTTTTATATACTCCGCAGGCTGTATCGTGCTGACAAACTGAAATTTCTTCAAAAATTACAAAAATGCCGTACTTAAAGTAATATAGCACCTGTGGTACTGGCTCGGCTCTGGTGAGCTTAAAATTTATAGGATTCATCTGTTTGATGTCCTGAATAGTATTCAATCATAAAATTGTTGAGGTGTTGTACTACGGAGGCTGTATCGTGCTAACAAGACATGTAACCAAAAGTGGGCGACAACAACGACGACGACATACACACAGAATTTCATTTTCTAAAAACCGTTTTTTCGTGTTGTTATTGCCGAAAAATGTAAACATAACTCAATTTTTTCTTCAAAATTACCATTTTTTTAGGGTAAACCAATACTTTTCTCGCATATTAGATAGGTTGGGCGGGAAAGTAAAAATTGTTGTATATACACTAAAAAGGCGTTTGCGATTATACTCCACGATCTCAAAATATGTGAAACCGCAAATGAAAACAATGATCTCTGACTCAATAAGCACCCTAGCAGATATTAAAATTGTATATCCGATACAATCTATCATCTCATTAAAAAAGAACTTTATAACATAAAACATCTCGTTTCTATGGGTACCATCACCCATAGGAATAAAATATAACGAGGAAGTTGACTCCTTAGCCCTCAAATCAACTTCGACTGATAATTACCCTCTCTTTAAAAATTTCCCACACTGCTCCTCAATTAAGGAATACATATAGCAAAAACGGCACACCATCTAGGGAGATACAGAAACCAATTTGAAACAAATATTTTACAATAGTAAAACCAAACTCCCACTCCCCAATTAAAGAAGAGAACAAGTTAACGTAAACTATAAGAACTGAACATACGTGCATAACACATCAGAGTCCGTTACTCGGATGAAGAACAAAAAATTAGATCAAAGAATCCGCTACAATTTAGAAAATAATTCGATATCAATTATTTCTTCAAGTTTACTCTAATTTGTCATCTCTAAACACAACATTATTTATATAATAGTATATTATATACCGCGGGACTGAAGTAGTACATTTAATCCTGAAGGTAAAGTTTATGGCCCGACCTTGAACAATATTCAATCCTAAAATTGATCAATCGTATACTCTCTGGAGGCTGTATCGTGCTAACAAACTGAAAATTCTCCAAAAATGATGAAAATTTGGTACTTCAAGTACCATAGCACCCGTTGTACTGGCTTTACTGAGTTGAATATCAATAGGGTTCATCTTTGAGACGCTTTGAATAATATCCAATCATAAAATTAGTCACTTGTATATACTCCGGAGGCTGTATCGTGCTAACAAACTGAAACTTCTTCAAAAATGACAAAAATATCGTACTTAAAGTACTGTATCACTAGTTGTATTGGCTCCGGTGAGCTGAAAATCAATAGGGTTCAACAGTGAGAAGCCCTGAAAAATATTCAATCATAAAATTGAAATTGAAATTTCTCAAAAAATTACAAAACGTCGTACTTCAAGTACCATAACAACCGTTGTACTGACTCTGGCGAACTGAAAATCAATAGGGATCATCTGTGACGTGTCCTTAACAATATTCAATCATAAAATTGGTGACTTATCGCACTCCGGAGACTGTATCGTGCTAACAAGACATGTAAGGAAAAGTGGCCGACGACAACGACGACGACGACATACACACAGGATTTTTTTTCTAAAAACCGTTTACTCGTGTTGTTGTTGATGGAAAACGTAAAAAGAACTCAAAAAAAAATTTCAACTTTTTTTGGGGTAAACCAATACTTTTCTCGCATATAGAAAAGTTGGGCGGAAAAGTAATACTCCGACGTGAATTTGATCTCAAAGATGAAATCAGAATATTTCTACTTGAACGGGAACCAAAGCTAGCGGAATATTTCTTGAATGAAAATTGGCTGGCCACAGTTGGCTATCTTTCGGATATTTTTGAAAAACTTAACGACTTAAATCAATCGTTACAAGGGAAGAGTACAAATGTATTGATTTTAGCTAACAAAATAAAAGCTTTTTGTAGGAAAATAAGTTTGTGGATAGACGAAATCAGTGCTGAAAACTACGAGATGTTTGCATGTTTGGAGAAATTTTCCGAAGAAAACAATATAAAGCTCGAAGAAGAAATTAAAACCAAAATCATGATGCATCTTACAAACCTTAAGCAAGACTTGGAAATAAGATTCCCAGATACGTCACACGGCGACCAATGGATAATTAATCCATTCACTTGTGATCTTAACACTGTGAAGATGAACTTAAAAGAAAAGGAACAGCTTATCGATTTAATATCCTATGAAAGCCTTCGATCTATTTTCAAAACCACGGATCTATCCAAGTTTTGGATAATAACGGAAAAGGAAAATCCACTGTTATTCAAAACATCTCTGCTGAAATTGCTGCCATTCGCATCTACATATCTTTGCGAGGCAGCTCTTTCCATATTAACTGCTATAAAAACAAAATATCGCTCCAGACTTAACGTAGAACCTGATTTGAGGCTCAAGTAAATAACTGTCAAGCAGATTCTATAAACTCTAAGCAGAGCTGAAGGCTTCAAACTCATGGTGCAGAAGAGCTGAGGGCCCCAAACTACACCGATGTCTCAATTCTAAAATTCTAGAGAAACGACCAAATTGTTCATGTACAACGATAATGCATATATCAAAATCAACAATGTACAGTTACAAGGGTTCACACTTCCGCAATTTATACCAATATCAATATAAATATAAATAATTACATAAGCCAAAAATTTAAATAGCAACGAGTTTAGCGTTGCTAGAGAAAATACAACTCAAAATTATGTACGGTGCAAGTTATATACATAAAATCATCAGTAATAGGCAAAAAAAAACCTAAATAACGCAATACCAGGTACGTACCGTAGTGTCTTAGCGTATCTTAAACTATGAGCAAAGATTTCAAATTTTTTAAATATCAAGTACAAGTGTAAGCGAAATAATAGTAATTGCCGCAAAAAAAAGAAATAAAACTTTATATGAAAAACGGTAATATGTGAAGCATAAATGAGAGTTTACTAATGAAGTTGAACAATAAAGAAAAGGAAAACTGTTCACTTATCCTTTTCCGGAACCAGAACAGGAACTGAAGTTGCTCCAGAATATTCCAGCTCTCCTGGAACTGGTCTCACTGACCCATTAAATTCCAATAAGTGATTTTTTTAATGTCCATATACAAAAACCCCCCTAAAATAGAGAAACGAATTAGCCTCTACATAGGGTTTACATTTTACCCGGTCAAATTTTCGACGTACCCCCGTAATATCCCATCATACTGACTATATTAAAAACACCCGAAATTTGCAAATAATCATACATCATGACTTTTAACTGTATAAAAGCCACCTACACTGAGGATAAAAACTATATGACTGGTTTTTTTCCGCTTAGCAAAAAAACTACGATACCAAAAAAACCCATAATAAAAAAAACTATGTCGTTGGACACATCCCTGAATATTTATACAACCCCCGTGATATATTCTTATTTCAACAAAATAATAAGCAATGAAAAATATGAACTAATAAGAATTTATGAAATGCATCGAAACTATCTCGTGAAATCCAGATTACATACTCCAATAAACTACGAATCAAAGCTAAAATTTCTACGTTAAAATACCTATAAAACTGTTAATTCCGAGAAAGTATTTTCAACCATTTACCTTGTTAACTAATCCTTCTAACTAATGCCGTCTACGGAAATTTACCTCAAAAACGCAATTCCTCTAAATTCTTATGGTACCCACAGTCATCGACCGATTTTGGACCAGAAACCTATCGGGTCGGAGCCGCCAGTTGTTGGTTTCAGCCGTATTTCTCTTCCCCTATGTCGGAATTGTCGGGTTTTCCAATAAAACGCTTATGGCTCCCAGAGCACATGCGAAAATTTTAAGTTGAACGATGTGTGCTTACACCTTGACGGCAAATGGAGGACTGACCTTTAACTTCGCGCTGTGACTTCTCTCAGTCGACAGGTTAGCCAATATTAAGTCTCCGACGGCTCGGCAAATTTTCGCGTTACAGTGTCTGTTTCTGATAATATATCACCAAGAATTAATATACTGACTGCAAGTGTGCAAGCACAAGGTTCACATTAGTTTGTAAAGTTACGTATATGTACCTTTTTTTTAAATAAAATATTAAAATAATTGGTTGTCTCATGTAATGCCATCATTAATATTACTCGTATGTTAAATGCATATTTTCTAGTTTGCTCTACTATTACTTTCCAAAATAAATAAACTCTTCAATATAAATAATTTACGAAATAACAGCTAACTTCGTTACCTGAACCAACCTTTGCACCTGTTAACTTAGTGATTTTTTTTTCTGGGGTCGCTCATAACTCTTTTTAATTTTGGGATGGCAATATCAAAAAGGTTGCGGACCGCTGATTTAGACACAATGTCCTCGATCAATCTTCGACGTTAAGGAAGCTAAATCCTTTATCTCTTTATTTTCGGTAAAAAATAACAAATATTCTGTATCGTATATCTATTATTTCACCAATAAAATATCGAATCGTTTTTTATATAGGGTGTCCAGAAACTCTTCTACCAAACGGAAACTACAGTTATTAGGGGTGATTTTAAGTCGATTTAGCTCAAATTACCTCAATCCGAAAATGCTTCCTAAGGGAGCTACAGCCCTTTGAAGAAGACATCCTCATATGAGTTTTCTTCAAATTACTCAAAAATACCGTTACTAATATTCAAACTTGGTATAATCAATAAACAGTTATAAACCTGTCGTTTGCTGTAAATAAATTTTTTCCAGATCCATCACAAGCGTGTCAGTTGAAAGGACCAACAGGTATTTTTATTAAAAAAATTTCATTTTCAAGTTTTTTATGTATCCGACACCGAATTTGGAAAATTCCAGATAATTTTCATAAAAAATCTTCTCTTCTTTCAAATCGACATCATGAACCGTTTTCTTACATAAAATCATGTTGGATTTTAAGTTGGGTCATATTTTACGAACTTGGCTAAAAAGTTTATTCTTTGTTTATTTTTCGGCTAACAATTCTAAAACGGCGCATGCTACAAAAAGTTTTACTCGTAGCTAGTGTAACCAATTGTGGGAGAGTGGGACACCTCTGTGTTGGATACAGTCCAACAACCATGCCAAATTGGCAACATCGCAAATTTCTTAGTTAATCTCTCTCTTGTTTCAAGATGGGTGAGGTTAGAAGAAAAAAGTGTAATCTCCTCAAAATTCATTTTAGAAGTGTGTTAATCATAGTTGTAAAAAAATATATAATAAAAATGCAGTCCACAAAAAAGAACAATTTTCTTTATGTAGTAAGAAAACCCTACATAAAAATGGTCCTTCGAGTCCTTCAAATAGTCACATATGGTCTAAAAAGCTCAACATTTCTTGCCACCAGGTGTTTAAAGGAAATTGCAGATTTAAACAAAAAAAATCCTTTAGCAGCAAAGGCTTTACAAAATTCCACATACGTTGATGATATACTTGCAGGTGAAGATTCCTTACAAGATGTTCTTGAATTAAAATCTCAATTATTTGATTTGTTAAAATTAGCCTCCTTTGAGTAACATAAATGGGCCTCAAACAATGAACTTATTTTGAATAATATACCCCTAGATGAACAACAGTTAGATGAAAAAGACATTAATAAAAAAAATAGCACAATAAAAACTTTAGGTGTATCCTATTATATAATAAACGGTTTTAAAGATTAAAACTTTTCCGCATCTGTGTATCATAAAATTGTTACTTGTATACACTTCGGGGGATGTATCGTGCTAACAAACCGAAATTTCTCCAAAAATAACCAAAAATTTAGTATATCTGGATTTACAGGACCCGCTGTACAAGCTCGTCAACTGAAAATCAATAGGGTACATCTGTGAGACGCCTTGAACAATATTCAATCATAAAATTGGTCACTTTTGTACACTCTGGAGGCTGTATCGTGCTAACAAACTGAAAATTCTCCAAAAATGACAAAAATTTGGTACTTCGAGTATCATAGCACCCGTTGTACAGGCGTTAGTGAGATGAATATCAGTAGGGTTTATCTTTGAGAAGCTCTGAATTATATCCAATCATAAAATTGGTCACTTGTATATACTCCGGAGGCTGTATCGTGCTAATAAACTGAAATTTCCCCAAAAATGACAAAAATATCGTACTTAAAGTACTATAGCACCTGTTGTACTGGCTCTTGTGAGCTGAATACCAATAGGGTTCATAAGTGAGATGCCCTGAATAATATTGAATCATAAAATTGGTGACTTGTTGAACTGCGGAGGCTGTATCGTGCTAACAAACTGAAATTTCTCAAAAAATTACAAAATGTCGTACTTCAAGTACCATAGCACCCGTTGTACTGGCTCTGGTGAACTGAAAATCAATAGGGATCATCTGTGACATGTCCTTAACAATATCCAATTATAAAATTGCTGACTTATTGCACTCTGGAGGCTGTGTCGTGCTAACAAGACAAGGAAAAGTGGCCGACGACAACATACACACAGGATTTTTTTTCTAAAAACCGTTTTTTCGTATTGTTGTTGATGGAAAACGTAAAAATAACTCAAAAGTAAAAATAACTCAAAAAAAAATTCAAATTTCCAACTTTTTTGGGGTAAACCAATACTTTTCTCGCATATAGAAAGGTTGGGCGGAAAAGTAAAAAATTATTGCTTCAAAATTTTTCCCCAAAAAATGAAAATAACCCATGTGTAACAAAAAGGCAAATTTTAAGCTACATTTGCAAATTTTATGATCCTATGGGGGTGGGGGACCTCTACTAGTAAAGGCAAAGGCCATTATGCAAAAGTTATGGGCCAGAAAGTTAGGTTGGGATGACATTGTACCCGAAGACTTGAAGCAGTTATGGGACCAATTTCAAAGTAGTCTAAATAGCATGCCCAAATTAAAAATTGAGCGACATCTGCATTTTTCCGGTGCACTAAAATTAGAATTGGTAGGGTACAGTGATGCATCTACCATTGCTTATGGTTGTGTCCTATATGTCAGAACAATTTTTGAAAATAAAGTATATTCAAACATTTTGTGTTCCAAGTCAAGAATTACACCCATAAATAAAGACATAACAATACTCCGTTTAGAGTTAAATGGTGCTCTATTATTGGCAAATGTAGCAAGTCGGCTTTATACATTGTTAAGTCCAAAAATTAACGAAACATTTCTATATACTGACTCGAATATTGTTCTTTGCTGGATTAAATCAGACGCAAAGGTGTTAAATCCTTATGTCGCCAACAGAATAGTTAAAATTCAAGAATTAAGCAAGAAATTTCATTGGGCGTATTGCACTTCCAAATCAAATCCTGCAGACATGCTTAGCCGAGGTGTTGATCCTCACAAATTCCATACATAAACAACTTGGTTTCATGGACCAGAGCATCTTCAAAAATTAGGAATTTTCTTACAATGTAAATAGCCCTGAAATTATCAGTCCTATGTCAGAAGTTATTGAAAGACAAGTTTTGACCAGTACAAATAATGAGAACTTATTTTTTCAAAACTTCTCTAGTTTAATAAAATTGCAAAGAGTTGTTACCTATATGTTTCGTTTCATAAATAATCTTAAAAACTAATCACTTGACAATTTAACTCCTTCAGAATTAGATAGTGCTTTAAAAATTATTATCAGAACAGAACAAAGTAAATACTTCTCAGAAGAATTAAAGCTATTGAAATCAAATTCTCAAATTAGAAGCAATATAAAATTTTTGCACCCCTTCGTTGATAAAGTGCGACTTCTCCGTGTGGGGGGTAGACTTCATAATGCTTCGGAAATAGCTTATGAACAAAGGCACCCTATAATACTGCCAAAAAACTTTCATATAACCAACTTAATAATTAAAAGAGAACATTTAAGGTTGAATCATGCTGGTCAAAAACAGATACTTAGCAGCCTAAATATGAAATATTGGTTAATAACTGGCAATCGTGAAATAAAAAAGAACATCCGATGCTGTACTGTATGCTTTAGGTTGAGGGCAAAAATTTCTACTCAATTAATAGGGTCTCTTCCTGAAGACAGGGTTAACTTGGGCAGAGTCTTTACACATGTAGGCATAGTCTATTGTGGATATTTTAATATTAAGCAAACTCGCATTAGAAAATCCATTATCACTAAGGCATATATAGTAGTATTTGTCTGTTTCAAGGTGAAAGTCATACATCTTGAACTGGTCTCTGATATGACAACAGAAACATTTCATGCAGCACTAAAGCGTTTCATTTTCAGGAGAGGAAAACCTTCCAAAATATATTGGGACAATGGTAGTACCTTTAAAGGGGTCAATCATAATTTAACTGACCTCTATAAATTACAAGCTTGTAAGGAGCACAAAGATTCTGTTATTGACTATTCAGCCAATGAGGTAATTGAATTCAAATTCATTCCCAGTTATTCTTCGATATTTGGTGGGCTCTGGGAATCGGCAGTTCAAAGCACCAAATATCATTTTAAGCGAGTAATTGGCAACTCACCCTTAATCTATGAACAATTTGATAGCGTAATAATTGAAATTGAAGGAATACTTAATTCACGCCCAATTTCACAAATAAATAATGACATAACAGACTTGAGTTACCTCACATCAAGTCACTTCTTGATAGGAGAACCTATAACCTCATATCCAGAATTAAATCATACCAAAACCCCCGACAATAGACTTTAATTCTGGCAAATATGTGTTAAAATTAAACAGTCATTTTGGAAAAGGTGGCAAAACGACTATTTAACGTTGCTACAAAATCGCCCTAAATGGCACAAAAATGAACCTAATTTGAGAGGGGGTATGCTAGTCATTTTAAAGGAAGATAACGCACCCCATCTCAAATGGCCAATGGGCAGAATCACAAAGGTAATTCCCGGAATAGATGCTAAAATAAGTGTGGTTGAGGTAAGAACACAATCAGGCACGATTGATTACAAAAATTGCTGTTCTGCCCATCGAGCAAAATAATGTAAATATTACTTATGTAAAATAATGTAAATATTACTTATGTGAACTCATGTAAATATAAGCCTTAATGTAAAAAAGACTTCTTGTGAAGGGGCGATAAAAAAAATTGTCATCAGTGAATCAAAACAGTGATCTTGTAAAACTTATGTATAAAAATGTATGAAAGAAAGTTCTTCTACTGTTATATTCCCTTGTAAAAACTAAAATACATACACACCTAGAAATAATGATAGTTGTAAGTAAAAAAAAATTACTTTGTAAAAACCTACTCAGTATGAAACAAGCCTTCGAATTGCAATTTAAGTAATCGCAAATAAATATTTTTCCATTGCAAAAACACGCAATAATTTACAATTCAATTCTATTTGCAAAAAAAACGCAAATAAAAATATTAAACATTTTTTTTTAAATAATTTAATTTTTTCTATTTAAATACTATATATTAAATGAAATTGACTGTCTCGACCCTTACTTCGTGGAATATGCTCATATTAGTGTTTTTAAATGAAACTCACGGTCTCTAGTTAATTCCACAATATAATACAAGTTATTGAAAATTCTAAAAAATTGACAATTGTTTCGATAAATCAATATCATCGTCAGAATAACAGAAGTTACATTTCATTTAATGCCTACCTGATGTTTAGTAGTTATTTTTGGCTAGACCAAGAAGTAACCTAACTTGTGATTGGCTTAATATATGTTTATAGAAAAAAGAAGAAGATGTGATATTACAAATATTGAAGCTTAGATATTATTAGCCCTATGGTGATATCCTGGATATCATTTTTCCAATTAAGATCAGTATAACTGTGCAATGATATAGAAAACCAGGAAAACTATATCTGCTGATCTTTACAATTAACACTTAAGAAGAAAGTTTATTAGTGGAGAATTCCCTAGATTTAACTGTTCATTGACAACTTCATATTGTGGGTTTCTTAAATGTCTTCTAATTTCCAGTTCTTCAAGGAAATCCAGTTCTTGTTTCTTTTCACAAATATGCAGCACTTCTAGTTCTGTGTTAGGTGTCAATGAATGATTGGTGTCAAGTAGATGTTTTGCGTAGTGGGATTTATCTGGTTGTTTTAAATAGACAGCATTACATTCTGGACATTTGAGTTTATATATACCTGACTTCTTTAATGGTGGTATTTTTGTTTTTACATTTAACAATTTTGAACTAACGTTACTTTCTGTTTTAAAAGAAATTGTTGTATTCGTTGCTGAAGATATTATCTTTGAAATATTATTAGAAATATTTCCTGCATATGTGATGGTTTTATAAGTTTTAATTTCATCAGCTTGTTTAGGATATATTAGTTGTAATGCCACTTTTTCCTCTTTTTACTAATTAGCTTATTTATCATATCTAATGGATAACCGTTAGATTTTGCTATTTGTCTAATTGTATTAATCTCTCTATCAAAATTACATTTGTTCATAGGAACTGAAAAAGCTCTATGTATCATTGAATTATATGCTGCTAGTTTGTGTGACACAGGGTGGTTAGAATTGAGTGGAATTGTCACATCAGTCTGTGTTGGTTTTCGGTAAATTGAATAATCAAGTACATTATTAACTCTTTGAATTTTTAAATCAAGAAAATTGATTGAGCTATTTTCTTCAATTTCTAATGTAAATTCAATTTTCGGGTGTAAATTATTGATTTGGTTGAAAAATACATCTAATTGTCGTTCACTGCCCATAAAACAAGCTAATATGTCATCTACATATCTATACCAAAATAAAATATTTTTCGAAATATTACTTTCAAAGATCTTTCTTTCTAAATTGTCCATAAAAAAGTTTGCTAAGATAGGTGATATAGGGCTTCCCATTGGTAAACCTTCATTTTGAATATATATCTTATTGTCAAAAGTGAAATAATTCTGATTAATGCATACATCAAATAAATTAAGTATAACTGATATTATTCCTGGATTATTATTTTTATCTTCTAGTAATTTTCTTACAAGTATTAGACATTCTTTAGGATGAATTTTAGTAAACATATTAGTTACATCGAACGAAATGAGTTTATAGTTATCTTGCAAGTGGATTGCTTTCAACTTTTTGACTAGTTCTATTGAATTTCTAATTGAGTACTGAGATTCATATCCGTAAGTATTGAGTATATTGTTGAGCTTATTTGCCAATATATTATTAGGAGCATTAACATAAGAGACTACAGGTCTAATTGGTTTCGTTATTTCATGTAATTTAACTGTTCCATATAATTGTGGACAATGAGGATTCTTATGTATGATAGACCTCTTTTCGTAATCATTTAAAAGTTAATGCTCCTAATAATATATTGGCAAAGAAGCTCAACAATATACTCAATACTTACGGATATGAATCTCAGTACTCAATTAGAAATTCAATAGAACTAATCAAAAAATTAAAAGCAATCCACTTGCAAGATAACTATAAACTCATTTCGTTCGATGTAACTAATATGTTTACTAGAATTCCTCCTAAAGAATGTCTAATACTTGTAAGAAAATTACTAGAAGATAAAAATATTATTCCAGGAATAATATCAGATATACTTAATTTATTTGATGTATGCATTAATCAGAATTATTTCACTTTTGACAATAAGATATATATTCAAAATGAAGGTTTACCAATGGGAAGCCCTATATCACCTATTTCAGCAAACATCTTTATGGACAATTTAGAAAGAAAGATCTTTGAAAGTAATATTTCGAAAAATATTTTATTTTGGTATAGATATGTAGATGACATATTTGCTTGTTTTATGGGTAGTGAACGACAATTAGATGTATTTTTCAACCACATCAATAATTTACACCCGAAAATTAAATTTACATTAGAAATTGAAGAAAATAGCTCAATAAATTTTCTTGATTTAAAAATTCAAAGAGTTAATAATGTACTTGATTATTCAATTTACCGAAAACCAACACAGACTGATGTGACAATTCCATTCAATTCTAACCACCCTGTGTCACACAGACTAGCAGCATATAATTCAATGATACATAGAGATTTTTCAGTTCCTATGAACAAATGTAATTTTGATAGAGAGATTAATACAATTAGACAAATAGCAACATCTAACGGTTATCCATTAGATATGATAAATAAGCTAATTAGTAAAAAAGAGGAAAAAGTGGCATTACAACTAATATATCCTAAACAAGCTGATGAAATTTAAACTTATAAAACCATCACATATGCAGGAAATATTTCTAATAATATTTCGAAGATAATATCTTCAGCAACGAATACAACAATTTCTTTTAAAACAGAAAGTAACGTTAGTACAAAATTGTTAAATGTAAAAACAAAAATACCACTATTAAAGAAGTCAGGTATATATAATTTCAAATGTCCAGAATGTAATGCTGTCTATCTGGGTCAGACCCTTAGGAATTTTGAAATACGATACAGTGAGCACTTACGAGCATACAGATTAAAACAACCAGATAAATCCCACTACGCAAAACATCTACTTGACACCAATCATTCATTGACACCTAACACAAAACTAGAAGTACTGCATATTTGTGAAAAGAAACAAGAACTGGATTTCCTTGAAGAACTGGAAATTAGAAGACATTTAAGAAACCCATAATATGAAGTTGTCAATGAACAGTTAAATCTAGGGAATTCTCCACTAATAAACTGTCTTCTTAAGTGATAATTGTAAAGATTAGCAGATATAGTTTTCCTGGTTTTCTATATCATTGCACAGTTATACTGATCTTAATTGGAAAAATGATAACCAGGATATCACCATAGGGCTAATAATATCTAAGCTTCAATATTTGTAATATCACATCTTCTTCTTTTTTCTATAAACATATATTAAGCCAATCACAAGTTAGGTTACTTCTTGGTCTAGCCAAATATAACTACTAAACATCAGGTAGGCATAAAATGAAATGTAACTTCTGTCATTCTGACGATGATATTGATTTATCGAAACAATTGTCAATTTTTTAGAATTTTCAATAACTTGTATTATATTGTGGAATTACCTAGAGACCTTGAGTTTCATTTAAAAACACTAGAATAACAAGAACTTTGGGAACAGGATTTATGATAACCAAACACAATGCAGGGAGAGTGAAAACATTCAAAGCGATATCAGAGCGAATGTGTTACTTGCAAATTAATACAGACATAGAAAATATGAGCATTTTAAACATACACGCACCATCAGAAGGGAAAGAGATGAAATAAAGAAAAAATATTACGACGAAATGGAAGAAGCGTTTAACATGATGCCAAAGAAAGACATCAATAGTAATAAACGTCGCCAACGTAAAAATCGGCAAAGAGAGTATGTATATACCAGTAATTGGAAAATACAGCAAACACGACGAAACAAATGATAATGGGAAAAGACTGATTAATTTTGCAACCGAGATGGGGCTAGTTATTGCCAGCACAAAGTTTGAACACAAATTAATCCACAAAGGAACATGGTAAGTACCAAACGGGAAGTACTCCAATCAAATCGACAATTTTCTTATACAAAAACAATCAACGAAAAGAGCAGAAAACGTGAGAACCTATAGAGGAGCAGATGTGGACAGCGACCACTTTTTAGTAGTCGCGAAAATAATGCAAAACAGTACTGAATGGAGTTTTTTGTAATGTGTATACTGGAAAAGATGCGATTAGCTCAATAAAAAATAAAATGTATGTATCCTGGCGAAAACACTGGGAAAACGCTTCACAATCCTCAAATAACACCTATTTTTGAATTCATCCTACCTTACCCTCACCTCCAAACAAGTTACAAGACCCAGGGGCGTCTCATAATATAATAGAAAATATGTAATGAACAGAAGAAAAAGAAGAGCTCAGAAGAACCCCCTTATTCAGCTTTTGTTGTGAATTAGGTTAAATTCAATTGGAAAATAAAGTTTTAATTTCTCCAGAAAACCTAGTCACCACAACCTCTATAACAATCATTTGGAATAATTTTTCTCCCTCTTTTAGGAGACACTTCTTGTCTTCTCTGCTCGACGGAAAAAGCCTCACTAGGTAAGAGTGACATCTTGAGAAATTTCAAATTGTTAGCAATTTAGATTTTATTTCATTTGATGATGTTTCTTAGGGACAAAAATGTGAGATTTTTAAGTTTTTAATTTTTTGGAATTATTTTAAAATTTTTGAATTTTTTAAATTTTTACATGAGTATACGTTTTTTAAGGTTTTAAAATTTTATGAAAGTTTTTGAAGTTTTAATGTTTTTATTGAGTATTTAATAGTCATAATCACCATTTGCATGTATATCTTTGTAGCCATGATAAAGGATTGAAATAAATCCGAAACGTCGGCATAGTGGAAAATCTGTTTCTTATTATCCTACAGACCCGATGAATAGTCATAAAATAAATAAACATCTAATGATTATACAACAATATAAGTAGAATAGGCCTATACAGAGTATACCACTTAAAACGAAATGCGTCTAAGACTCTACCTCACGGGTGTGGGAACGATCTTAACCTTCATAGGACTGGCCGGGGTCCGTTTGTACCCCATGACCTATGTTTTTGCTGTATCTTTGCAAACGCAAATTTTTAAACATTGATCTTTCATCTAGCTGCAGTTTATGAATTATTTTGATAAAATATGATGTATTTAATAGTTTTTATTGGCTGGTATAAACAAAAAATAGTTTTATATTCCTCCTTCGGATACATTTATGTTTTGTGTAAGACTTGTTACTGTCTTAGAGCGATACTAAGAAACATCACTGTTAATAAGAACCCAACTGTCAATGGCAGAGTGAAGATTGGGAATTGAACCCGAGACATCCAGGCTCCAGGATTTAGGATACAGATTCTAATCCTCCTTATTCCAAAGTGGTAGTATTAATATTTGCAACGTTCAATATTATGGGCAATATACCGTAATATGAAAATATACTTTTCACATTTGAATATCTATCCCTTTCATTAATTCGTGATGGCGAAATACTTTGTAGAATTAGCGAGGAATTAGTAGCCACAGGTGAAATCCTTGCGGTGTAATTGCGACCGTCGTAAATTTTGAACAATTAAACGACCAAACAAACAGAATGAAATCTTCGGCCTTTGTTATGGAACGAAATTTCCAACAAAGCATTTACTCAAAGGAATATAAACAACTACCAAGCATGCCATCAACGCAAAGGCCCGTCTTTAATTTTCGAATTTTCATCGCGACTGGAAGTTGCATGCCGCGTATACACAGATAACGAGGTAGAGAAGGTATTTTCATATTGTTTATTTTTAATATCTCATTTTCAAATGTGGGTTATGATATAGATATAATTTTCGGTCAAAGAATAGGTCGATAGAAATTTATAATCTATAATTTATTTTGTTTGAAACTGCATCAGTATCCGATATTTTATTCTAGAAGGTTACGCATTTCATAATTAAAACCATTATACAAAGTCTTCCAATAATAATAGCACATATAACAATTGCAGCATCTTCAATTTAAAATAATGTTGAGGTTATACGAGGATGTATTGATATCTAGTTAGCCTAGACCAGTTCCATGCATAAACAAAATATTGCGTTACCATAGCAACGAAAATTAACTTATTAGAAGTGTCAGTGTAAAGTTTGACGTCAAAAAAGTAAACCAGCGTGACGCAATAAATTCAAAGAAAAAAGATGTCCACCGAAATTGTGAAAATCGAAAAATTGTAGTATCGAGCCATCACCAAGTACCTGTATTTAAAAGGGTTAAGAGGTAAGCAGATTTACGAATATATGCTTAATACTCTTGGTGATCAATGTCCTTCGTATGCGACCGTGGAAAATTGGACTGCAAGCTTCAAAAGACGTAAATTTCTCATTGAAGATTGTTTTGTTTTAAAGTGATGAATTTATTTAAATAATACTTTTCTCAAGTTAACAAGTGAATATATTTACAATTCAATTATATACATAAGAAGCAGTTACTATCTATAGGAAACCTACAGCCAGAATGAATGCGTTTTACCAAAATATGGTTTAGGCGCTTAACATGGGTGGTTAAATAACATCTGGCTCGCCTTAATGACGCCACTTTCGATGTTTTTTTGTTAGATAGAGCATGAAAATACAATTAAGTTTTAGTGCCATTTAGAGAAGTGAAGGGCGTAAACATGCCCCCGGCCTTGGCAAGATTATGCCAAAGGAAAGTTTCATGAAGTTAAATTTAATATAGATGTAAATATAAAATTGAAGATGCGCTTATGTAATAAACACGAGATATGACATAGGAAATTTTAAGAACACCCTATATAGATAAAATTTTCTTGATTCGAAACAAATTAATAATAAAATAATTGTTGACCTCCGCCAGGAAAGAAGATACAAACAATTTTGTTATAATCAGCAAGGTCTATAAACATTATACCTGGTGTTTTGACATGCTTTGTTTATCAATAAATATAAACAAACGTTGCAGACTAGAATAATGAAATTTAAAATTAACCTTCAGACAAGGGCACAAACGAAACAACTTTAAAATAAATAGCAGGAATTTTTAAAACAAAAGAAAGTGAGGTAGTAACCCTCCATAAGTGACCCGGTTCAGTACGGCCGGCCACTTTATCGTCGACAGTAATATTGTGTAGTTGTGATATTTCAAAAGCGTAAGTTTTAACGTATAATTATTTTGTGAATATACTGTATTGATATTTTTACATTTGATTTGACTGGGTGTCCCAAAAAAAGGAAAAGGAGTCCTATATTTTCGGTCATATTGAGTGCACTATTTACATCTGAGCCCCTCACCTACCGATCTAGTCTAAAAATTATAGGCATATACAAAAGATATCGTATGTTCGATGATCATTTTTCTTATATGTTTTTTTTTCTGTATTGTGCAAGGATATTCCACTGTATGAGATATCATATTTATTCTATTCAATTCCGAAAGTTTTGTTTGATATTTGATTTCCTTATATTGTACAGGATATCCAAATGCACTAGATATCATAATTATTCTATTAGATTCCGGAAGTTTGTCTGATATAATTTTATACTACGGTATCCGCCAAAATAAACAGTACCGAAACAGAGAGTGCTGTGGAGTTGTTTATGTAATATGGATTTGTCATATTTGACTTAATTGTCATTAGTTGATATATTAATAGTACGCTGCAGTTAAATTTGATTTAAAAATGGTTCTAACAACGGAAGAAAAAGTTTTTTTGGTAGAGCATTATTTTCGTTCATACGGACAGGTGTCAATAAAATATCAACAAAAATTTAATAAAGCAGCTCCTAGTAAAAGTGTGATGTTAGCTGTTGTTGAAAAATTTCGTCGCACTGGTAGTGTATTGTGTCAACGTAAAGGTTCTTCAGGTCGTCGAAAAACAGTATGCACTAACGAAAATGAAGGACGTGTTTTTAACCAAGTTGTGCAATCACATCAAAGAAGTCTTGTAAGAACTGCATGTAAACTCAACATTAGTGAACGTCTTCACGTCGCATGTTCAAATCAATTGGTGGTTATCCATACCGTATTCAAGTTGGACAACGACTAAATGCTGCGGACAAACGTGCAAGAGAAATTTACTGTGGTCGCATGTTGAGTTTAATTTACGAAGATCCCGAATTTTTGAAAAACATATGGTTTTCAGACGAGAGTCACGTTCATCTTAGCGGCTATATTAATCGACAAACAACCAGATTCCTTGGATTTGAACGTCCTGATGTCATTGTAGAAAAACCACTCCACAGTCTTCGAGTTACCGTTTGGTGCGCGGTATCTGGTTATGGAATGATTGGTCCTTATTTCGTTGAAGATGATAATCAGAATCCACTTACTGTCAACCAAGAGCGTTATAGAGAGAAAATTATTATACCTTTTGTGAGAGATCTAAATAACTTTTGCCGTGCACGAAATCTACAGTTTCGCACACAATGGTTCCAACAAGATGGTGCAACGAGCCATACAGCTGTGCGCACCTTAGACTTACTCCGTCAGCATTTCGATAATAGAATCATTTCTCGGGGAACAGACTTCGAATATCCTTCTCATTCACCTGATCTGACGCCACCTGACGCATACATTTGGGGCATAATGAAGGACAAAATATTTCACTCGGAAAATCCGCCGGCGAATATTGCCGAACTACGGGAAAGAATACAAAATATTTTTCGGCAGTTACATCAACCACTTTTTATAAATATGTTTATTGACTTACAAAATCGATATGAAGCTTGTTTGCGTCGAAATGGTGAACATTTTGAACACTTACATTACAGAAATTAAAAATTAATTTTTATTTTTATTTTCGGTACTGTTTATTTTGGCGGATACTGTATATTGTACGGGATATTCAACTGTGCAGGATATCACATTTATACCATTCGATTTCAAAAGTTTGCTGATAATTAGTATACGATATTGTAGAGGATATACAACTGTGCGGGATATCACATTTATACCTTCGACTTCAAAAGTTTGTTGATAATTAGTATACGATATTGTACAGGATATACAACTGTGCAGGATATCACATTTATACCCTTCGATTTCAAAGGTTTGTTGATAGTTATTATAACATATTGTACAGGATATACAACTGTACGGGATTTCACGTTCATACCATTCACTTACGAAGGGTTGTTCGGTAATCATATTTCTTATATTATACCAAATATTTAACTATACGTGATATCGTACTTTATCTTTCATAAAGAAAGACCCCTTTCAAAAGTTTGGAAGACGTTGTGCCCGAGTCAGGTTTCTTTCGTTGGTTTTATTTCTTATACAGGGATAGTCCTATATAAAACATCCTTTACGGGTGTCACGAGAACGGGTAACTACTTCCAGCTTTGGAAAGACGTTTTTCCACAACTGAATTTTTTTAATGTAACATACCGGGGTATTCCCCCCCCCCCGAGTAACTGTCATTTTATACAAATCAGGGCTGTATAATTTCCTATTGTTTGTAATATATATTTATCCACCCAGTCTGTTTCCTTTATCAACAACCCTTACCCTCGTACCAGCAAGTTAGAACGGGCTGACACGACCTGCATTAGAACTCAGGTTTGGCACATTGTATAAGCCCAAGAGACCTCACGGAGACCTTGACGCTCGAGCCAGGAAAACACCTCCCTCGAGGTAACCCGCAGGGAGATTTCTGGCTCTAAATTTTGTACCGTAAGGCACTGGTCACAGGACGCTGCAAAGATTTCTTAGGAGAGGAATGTACAATAGGAAGTGAATTTACGGAAAAAGCCAATGTAAGTAATTTTTTGGATTAATAATACAAACCGTATATTTTATCTCAGTGCCAGAATTAAAAAATGCCGTGTTATATTTATGATACCCCTAGGTGTTCTCCAAAAAGTCACTATGAATTTATTAATTTATAAAATTAGGTTAGGTAGTTATTTTAAAAAGAAAATGGCAGGACCGTTTGGAGTAACTTGTCTCACACGTTGTGGGGCAAGTTGTCATGTGTGACTTTTTACCCCGATATTAAAAGAAGTAAAGCTCTGAATTGGATTTAATTTTTAGATGGTGCGCGAATACAGAAAAAGAACAGATCGAGGGAGTTTTGATAAGGAAACAATAAGGAAAGCGGTGTTACAAGTAAAAAATGAAAATATTTCTATTAGGCAAGCAGCAAAAATTTTTGATTTAAGTTATAAAACAGTGGGGCGCTATTGCAAAAAGCTTTCAGCAGAGGACCTTAATCAAGATCAGTTAAATATAGACGTGGGATATGGCAAACCTCGCATGGTAATAAGCCAAGAAATGGAAATGGATTTAAAAACATACCTACTCGAATCAGCAAATATGTATTTAGGACTTTGTCCTAAGGAAATTAGAAAGCTTGCATTCCAGTTTGCCATTTCCAATAAAATAGCTGTTCCCGAGCCTTGGAAAAGGGATCAAATGGCTGCTGGACCTGAATGGTTTACATCATTTTTAAAGAAAAGCAATGATTTATTTCTTCGCACTCCAGAACCAACAAGTTTCGCACGCGCAACAAATTTTAACCAAGCAAATGTGAACAGCTTTTTTACAAATCTGGAAAAGGTTATGAGAAAATATAACTTTGATCCATCCTCAATCTGGAATATGGACGAGACGGGGATGACCACTGTTCAGAAGCCTTGTAAAGTAGTGGCCTGAAAAGGATTTAAACAAGTCGGATCCATAACTTCTGGGGAACGTGGAACCCTCGTCACAGTGGCCTGTGCCGTATCTGCTTTGAGAAATAGCATCCCGCCATTCTTTATATTTCCAAGAGTGCATTTTAGAGAATTCTAGCTAACATCTGGACCAGCAGGATATGCGGGAACAGCTAATCGAAGTGGCTGGATGATAGAAGAAAATTTTGTGCTATTTTTGAGACATTTCATTAAATTTTCAAAATGTTCCAAAAAGCACCCCTGTCTATTACTTCTTGATAATCATCAGTCGCATCTTTCTATCGAGGGACTTGAGTTGGCTAAGGAAAGTGGTATAGTTATGTTATCTTTTCCTCCCCACTGCTCGCACAAGTTGCAGCCTCTTGATAGGTAAGTTTATGGCCCGTTTAAAAAACAGTACAATAATGCTTGCGATGCGTGGATGATGAATCATCCCGGTCAAACGATGACGATATATGATATTCCAGTTTTAGCTGCTCAAAGCTATCCCCTAGCCGCAACACCAAAAAATATACAATCCGAATTTCGTGTATCAGGGATATTTCTCTTCAACCAAAATGTATTTGATGAAACAGAATTCAGCCCATGTGAAGTAACAGACAGAGACTTGCACCAAGAAAATCATGAACCAGATCTCGAAAATCCAAAGCCCGGGACCAGTGGAATTTCATTCCAAACTGATGAACGAACAGTTGACGAAATGTTAACAAGTAAGTTAGTTACCTGAGTATCTTAAAATTATTCTGCAACAAAAAAACAACTGTGTTAGAACCTGCAAACACAGAACTTGACGACACTCAGCAGCCTGGTCCTAGTGGCTTATCCTTAGAAAAAATCCCAAACCATACTCAGCATTCTGGGCCTAAGGAAAGTATATTTAGTGTCTCAGATATAAGGCCCTTGCCCAAAGCAGGTAAGACTTTTACCAAAATCAGGTGAGGACACATTTTAAATAACAGTTACCTTAAATTTCAGCTTCAAGAAACAAAGGGTCAAATAGAAAGAAAAGGAAGTCGGCCGTACTAACTGATACGCCAGAGAAAGAGGCTCTTGAGGCGGAGTTTGCTAAGAGAAAAAGTGTAAAGAAAAATTTAAGAGGAAATATAAGAGTGTCAAATAATAAAAATAAAAAGGTAAAAAACCATAAAAGTGCTAAAGAGAAGTCCCCTGAAGAATCAGAGGACGAGGATGAAGAAAGTTTTTGTCTTGTCTGCTTGGAACCATTTTCCAATAGTTCACCAAAAGAAGTTTGGGTTCAATGTACAGTCTGTAAGCTATGGGCCCATGAACTGTGCACTCCCGGTACACCGTGGCACGTCTGTCAGAACTGTGAAGATGACGACACCGAATAACAAAATTGGAATAGAGCATAATATAATGTATTATTTGTTTCTTTTTATCTGTATTTTTGAGCTTTTTTAAATAAAATCTTACCTGATATCTGCGTGACATTTCACCCTTTTCCGTGAGACAACGTGCCCCATAATGGGGGCAAGATGTCACACTTGTAACAGTTTACGTTTTGCAAAAAAATTAATAAATTCGCGTTATTTATAAATACATTTTTAGTTACTTTGTATAGTCAAATAACAGAGTGACAAAGTGCACCAGAAATAACTTAGGATTAAAAATGGTTTCACAAAAAATTAACAACCTAATTTAGCCCCGGTCTCCCCTACTTATGGTTATTTCAAAATTTGTAAGCGAATTTATGTATTTCTATTTATTTGGATGATGTGCCTTTATTTTGCTAAAATGTTTGTTTTTTAATTTGTTGTGATATTTGTTTTAATGCAATTTAATAAACAAATGTGTACCTAGGAAGGGCTACTCGGTATAAACTCAGACAAAGCAATATTAAATATGTAAAGGAAGTAAGTAAAATAGAGGGAACACCCACCTTATGTGATTTCTTTGTCGTTGTTGTTGATGCTCTGTTACCCTTTATGTTTGTCTGGAACTGCTATTCTTACGGCCGAACTTCTTGATGGAACTATTTTTTATCGCGCTACCGGGTACTGCGTTTAGATTTGTAAGTTCTTTACACTGTCACTCCGGGGATGCAATTTTTATTAAACTTGCGCGTTCTTTGTTCGCTTTTACTTTCGAAAAGTTAATCGGACGACGAAGGACCAATTATGTTTTGTTTTTTAGTAATGAATTTATTTAAATAATAATTTTTTCAAGTTTCAAGTGAATATATTTACAATTTAATTATCTACAAAAGAAGCAGTTATTATCTATAGGAAACCTACAGCCAGAATTAATGCGTTTCACCAAAATATGGTTCAGACCCTTAACATGGGTGGTCAAATAACATCTGGCTCGCCTTAATTACGCCACTTTCGATGTTTTCTTGTTAGATAGAGCATGAAAATACAATTAAGTTTTAGTGCCATTATCTATATTTTAGAGAAGTGAAGGGCATAAACAAAGATGATTACCGATCGGGAAGGCCAGTTTCTGTGCCAGTCCCCGAAAATATCGATGTAGTTCATGACATGATTTTATCAGACCGTCGAAATGGGCTAAAACGGATATCTGAAGCACTGAATATTTCATACGAACGCGTTCAACATATAGTTGACGTCAATTCGGACATGAGAAAAACTGCTGCAAAATGGATCCCCAAATGTTTGAATGTTGACCAAAGGGTAAAAGCATCGCGTTCGATCTGTGCTCGATTTGAAAACGATGTAGACTTCTTAAACCGAATTGTTACTATGGATGAGACTTGGGTGCATTTCTACGATCCAGAAACAAAGCAACAATCGATGGAATGGCGATACTCTGGTTCTCCAAGACCTAAGAAGTTTCGTGTCAAAAAATCTGCTGGAAAAGTTCTTGCTTCAGTTTTTAGGGATTGCCATGGAGTAATCATGATTGATTTTTTAATAAGGGTAGGGCAATAACTGAAGATTACTAGTCAGCATTACTGACCACTTTACGGGAAAAAATTAAAGAGAAAAGACGCGGAAAGCTATCCAAAGGTATTTTGTTTTTGCAGGACAACGCCCCTGCATACAAATCTCATGTTGCCATGCAAAAAATTCGTGATTTAGGGTTTGAATTACTAGAACACCCCCCTTATTCACCAGATTTGGCTCCGTCCGACTATCATCTCTTTCCTCAACAGAAAAAAAGTTTGAAAGGTCGTAAATTTCTTTACAACGAGGAGATAATAAAAGCTGTGGAAGTCTGGTTTGCAGAGCAAGAAGAAACATTTTTTTGAAGGTCTAGAGACGTTGCAGGTTCGCTGTAATAAATGTATCCAATCAAGAGGAGAATATGTTGAGTAATAAAATATTTTGACATTGAAATTTTGTTTGGTTCTATAGTAGGCTAAGATGTTTTCAATTTATCCTCGTATACAGAAGGCAAGAAAACCAAAAAAGGAAAGATAAGGAAATGAAGCTAGGTAAACCAAGGAAAACCCAAAAAAGAAGACCAATAAGCCAATGGGTTAACCATATAGAGAAAATAGGACGTAATATAGGGAAAACTCTGGAAGTTCTGAATATACTTTTTTTACTTTAGCAGAAACTAGACATAATAGAGATATTCTGAAGGCAGATTCGGATTCTGTGCAGAAAACAGATCCGAAATTGACTCCTACTTTTCCAAAAACCACATTTATTGAAAATCTGTCTTATTTATAAGGGAACTGTATGATATTGAAGCTTATGCTGTATATCATGAAAATGTTACACGTCTAACCTGATACCTGAAGAAAAATATTTTGGCAAATAAGTATCGAAATAAGTAAGTATTACGAGAGACCAATTCTGATGAAAGGTGTTCAAGGATTTAGTATATCAAACTCGACTAATTATCTACAAGACATTAAACGATGCATTTGAGCAACTTCCATACATAGAACTAATTTGTGTAGAAGATGGAAGAAAAACTACAATTTTAGGGAGATTTAAGTTTGAATGAACAATATCTATCTTTATTTTTCGTATCGTGAAACTTTTTGGATGACCTCGTTGATTAGGAAGACCAGGTTTTTCCAATTTCCGACGAACCACAGAAATAAGTTACAGAATAGTATATTCTATAACACGTGTTTTAGACTATACTCTTTCTACGACTATCAAATAAAAAACAAACGAACAAATATAACTTTATTAATATTTAAAAATTGAAAATATCTGCGTTATATACAATATGTGGCATTAGTGCGAGGGAGTCAAATTACTCACTTGTCATGAGAGATACGAAAAAACTTTAATTAGATAAAAGTTAAGACATATATAGCACCATATTTTGAAAATATTTTCAAATATACAGGGCCACCTATATTGTCAGGATGAACAAAACTTATCTTTTTTTAAATGGAACACCCTGTGTATTTCCACATTTTTTATTCCCCTTGATTTTTTTGTTTGTGCGATATGAGGTATTGTAATGTTAGTGTTTTTAAATGAAACTCAAGGTCTCTAGTTAATTCCACAATATAATAAAAGTTATTAAAAATTCTAAAAAATTGACAACTGTTTCAATAAATCAATATCATCGTCAGAATGACAGAAGTTACATTTCATTTTATGCCTACCTGATGTTTAGTAGTTATTTTTAGCTAGACCAAGAAGTAACCTATCTTGTGATTGGCTTAATATAAGTTTATAGAAAAAAGAAGAAGATGTGATATTACAAATATTGAAGCTTAGATATTATTAGCCCTATGGTGATATCCTGGATATCATTTTTCCAATTAAGATCAGTATAACTGTGCAATGATATAGAAAACCAGGAAAACTATATCTGCTGATATTTACAATTATCACTTAAGAAGACAGTTTATTAGTGGAGAATTCCCTAGATTTAACTGTTCATTGACAACTTCATATTGTGGGTTTCTTAAATGTCTTCTAATTTCCAGTTCTTAAAGGAAATCCAGTTCTTGTTTCTTTTCACAAATATGCAGTACTTCTAGTTTTGTGTTAGGTGTCAATGAATGATTGGTGTCAAGTAGATGTTTTGCGTAGTGGGATTTATCTGGTTGTTTTAATCTGTATGCTCGTAAGTGCTCACTGTACCGTATTTCAAAATTCCTAAGGGTCTGACCCAAATAGACAGCATTACATTCTGGACATTTGAGTTTATATATACCTGACTTCTTTAATAGTGGTATTTTTGTTTTTACATTTAACAATTTTGTACTAACGTTACTTTCTGTTTTAAAAGAAATTGTTGTATTCGTTGCTGAAGATATTATCTTTGAAATATTATTAGAAATATTTCCTGCATATTTGATGATTTTATAAGTTTTAATTTCATCAGCTTGTTTAGGAATTTTGAAATACGATACAGTCAGCACTCCCACTACGCAAAACATCTACTTGACACCAATCATTCATTGACACCTAACACAAAACTAGAAGTACTGCATATTTGTGAAAAGAAACAAGAACTGGATTTCCTTGAAGAACTGGAAATTAGAAGACATTTAAGAAACCCACAATATGAAGTTGTCAATGAACAGTTAAATCTAGGGAGTTCTCCACTAATAAACTGTCTTCTTAAGTGATAATTGCATAGATCAGCAGATATAGTTTTCCTGGTTTTCTATATCATTGCACAGTTATACTGATCTTAATTGGAAAAATGATATCCAGGATATCACCATAGGGCTAATAATATCTAAGCTTCAATATTTGTAATATCACATCTTCTTCTTTTTTCTATAAACATATATTAAGCCAATCGCAAGTTAGGTAACTTCTTGGTCTAGCCAAATATAACTACTAAACATCAGGTAGGCAAAAAATGAAATGTAACTTCTGTCATTCTGACGATGATATTGATTTATCGAAACAATTGTCAATTTTTGTAGAATTTTCAATAACTTGTATTATATTGTGGAATTAACTAGAGACCTTGAGTTTCATTTAAAAACACTAATATGAGCATATTCCACGAAGTAAGGGTCGAGACAGTCAATTTATTGTAATGTTATACGTGGTAATTTGAAAGATATAAGCACTTTTTTAATAATTTCCTAGTAACCTCAACACCCTGTACCGTTGTATAGATTTGATATCAAGAAATCAATTTACGTTCAGACGATTTTTGATATAGTTTACTATTGTCCAAAATTATTAACATAGCGCGATATTCGCTCTTTATATACAGGATTGATCATAAATCGGAATGATCATTTACTAGGTTTTCATAAATGGAGTACCCTGTATTTTAGTATCGCAATGAAATAGTATTGTATGGCACTTTATTATTTCTTATACCTATACCTAATTGCCCTAATTTGTGAGTTATTGATGATACTTTCAGCCAAACATTATTTGAAACAAATATTAGGTGAAATTGTATTAGTTTGACGGTGGAAATATTTAACAAAATTTTCCAAAAAAAATCACAAAATAATTAAGCTAATAATGTATTTACCTTTGTAGCTAGGTATTTATCATCAGGCGCATTGTTTATAAAATAGTTAACTTCTTCTACAGTTAATGTTTTTGATTTTTTCGTTCGATATTGTCTTTTTAAAAATGCTTGTAACCTGGCATATTTTGACAAAATCCTCTTTATGATTTATGTTAATAGTGGTTCTTAGCATTGAGTATATTTTCCAGAGAGTAGATGGTTTATTTGACTTTGCTAATTCTGCAAAGTATACAAGAAATACAATCTCTGAAAATGATTGGGCTTTTTTTAATCTACGCCATTGGATAAACAGGTCATATTGTTGAAGATAAATATGCTTAGATTTTTCAGGCAACAGATTGCTTGCTGTCGCCTCTGCTAACTCCCTAATTTCTGGAGGAGTTGGGGCAAAACTACCATTGCTGTCAGTATCAGACACTAGAAAGGAATGAAGCCATGTAATAGCTATTATTTAAATAAAATCATATTAATTTACTTACTTTTTATGAAGTAATATGAATTTGAATTTAAGATTTAAAAAATTAGACAATTTCGACAGTTGACAATTGTTGCTAATAGATAGTGTATTATTCTGCACTTCTGGCTCTAACAAATAATATTCAACGATCATATTAGTCATTTTACGTTAAGTTTAGAGGATTTTTTATACATTCTAGTATTTCTGAACTACTTCTACTCTGCGCAGTGCAGCAGGTGTACAAAACGGA
This sequence comes from Galeruca laticollis, assembly GCA_963921935.1. Classification (NCBI taxonomy): domain Eukaryota; kingdom Metazoa; phylum Arthropoda; class Insecta; order Coleoptera; family Chrysomelidae; genus Galeruca; species Galeruca laticollis. The sequence continues at coordinate 46,221,215 of OY998185.1, forward strand.
GCACGCCTATTTTCTCTTTCTGTCAAATGAACCGTGATATTTAGAGGGCGCCACAAGTATTCATTCCATAACAAGGTCGAGAATGAATATTCTTACACTAGTGCTAGAATGAAGCTATTCCATAATCGAAAACTACGTCGGAATATAGAAATTCTACATTAGTCGTGGAAAAAAGTTATTCTATAAGTGAATATTAGTGACAGAATTGTTTGTAATATTTAAAAGAAATTTATTGTAGTCATTTCAAATGTTGCTGCTACTGTTCTGTTTACAGATGTAGTAACTTCTCAATACACGGCAATCTAAACGTTCAGTCAATGTTTGGGTTGGTTTTTGTTTATAAGAATAATTTTTTTATTTTTCAACGGTTAACTTCTGAGGTATAAAATCCATTTTCTTAAATATGATTTCCCGTTCTTCTGGAATATGTACATCTCATAGTAGAACAGCTATATGGATTTAAGTACTAAAATTAGTCTAGTTATAACCGTAGTATCCAAATATCAATCAACCCAATAATGTTGTACGAATCCATATATTCGTCGAACACGGACTAGAAGAAATATTGGGACTGGCCTATAAAATGAAACGCATGTTGAAAGTCAAGCTAATCGTCGCCAGTTTTGTTGGACAAAGATGAGTGTACGTGATGGGAATAGTTCCAGGCGTTGTAATTAAGAGGGATAATTCTTAAGTTCAGAAACATGTTCTTGTTTTACAATCTGTTGTGTGTCTTTGTTTGTTTGCTATTTTTCTTCACGTCTTTTGTCACCAATCATTGATCTCTATATTTCTAGTTTTTGTTTTAAATCCATTAAATAATCTTTGTTATAAAACATTCTTCCCATTTTCCATTTAATTGTTCATAGCAATTTATTCTCTTCAATTTAATCTGTTTCACTATATATAGTATCTCTAACTATAGTCTGTTTCTTATTGGCTGACAGCACGCGAAAAGGTCACAGATGCTTGTCAGGTAGTAAAGCATAAGCGTCACAGTTCATCTGATATATAAAGGTAATATAAATGTAAATTCGGTTAGTTAAAACAACTAACTGACCTTCATATATTTGTAGAGTACATACAGTTAAAACAATAAATTATTTTTGAAATAATCTTGTAACGCAACTATTCTGACTGAATATTTCATTAATTATCTTGAGAATTTGAAGCACGTTAATTCTTGGGAGACATATTGACAAACCATTTGTAGAAATTTTGCAAGTATATACGGTGAAACTTGGTCTCGCCCAAATTTGTATAATTTGTTTTGCTTAGAGTCGCTTATGTTCCACAAGTGTTAACTGTGTTGTGAAAAATGTCTTCAAGTTTTACCCCAGTAAAGTGTAAGAGCGTGATTAGCTTACAAACGAAGACTGTACTGTTAAATGTGCATGAAGCTGTTGTACATCAAATGCCGGCTGCTACTGTTAGAAATATAGTTTCGACATGTTCCAATATGACAGGAGTTAGTGAATCTACTATTTACAGGCTTCTAAGAGAGAGGAAAAATGGAAATATATCTCCACCTAAAGAGTCAACTGGAAGAAAACCGTTTGACCTTGATGAACATATGCAAAATACAATAAGACGAAAACTACATGAATTATATTTTAAAAAGAGATCCCAACCCTTGACATAATTCTAAGAATGGTGAAGGAGGACGAGAACTTGCCTGACAAAGGGCGAAAAACTTTGTGGAGAATATTACACAAATTAAATTTTACTTGGGAGAAGCAAAGTCGCAAATCAGTGCTAATCGACAACGAAGAAATAATATGTTGGAGACGCCAGTATTTACGAGATATCCGAAAATACAGACAGGAGGGAAGACAAATCTATTATCTAGATGAGACATGGCTCAATAAAGGACATTCAGTGAAAAAAATATGGCAGGACAAAAGTATTCAAACCAGTCGTCAAACTTTCATAGAAGGTTTATCTACTGGACTTAAAACTCCTATCGGTAAAGATCGCCGTCTAATAATAACGCATATTAGATGCAATCAAGGGTTCGTTGAAGGTGGTTTACTGGAGTTTCAGTCAACATCAAGCAAAGACTATCATGAACGAATGACTGCAGATGTTTTTGAAGAGTATTTTACACAAATGGTCGAATTAATTCCAAATAATGCTGTAATCGTTATGGACAATGCCACTTATCATTCGCGATTAACAGAAAATCTTCCATCTACCTATTGGAGAAAAGCTGATATTAGAAACTGGTTAATCGTAAAAGATATACCATTTGAAGATGATATGTTGAAAAAGAACTTCAGATCACAAGCTATAATTTAAAAAGTTTGTTATTGATGAAATAGCTAAGAATCGTGGGATAACAGTGCTTCGTTTTCCGCCATACCATTGTGAATTAAATGCGATAGAGTGAATATCGGCCCAAATGAAAGGTTATGTAGCTAGACATAATAAAATATTTAAAATGAAAGATGTTCGTAAACTCATGAAGTACTCATTGACAACAATAACTGAAGAGAGCTGGAGAGATGATGTTAATCATGTAATTAAAGAGAAAGAGAAAATGTGGGTTTTAGATAACCTCATATAACCGATAGTGATCTCTCTCGACGGGTCTTCGGATGATTCTTGTATGGCCAGCGAAGAGGATGATACTATAGATTGAATTTTATATTTCCTATAAATGGTATGTTTACTTTACTTAATATACATTAATTCATTGTCAATAAATTTGAATTATGAGAATTAAACTATATTTTCTTTAATTAATTTAATTTATTAAAAATGAAAATGTAACTTGTTAATAGGCCTAAATGAATGAATTTTATTTCAACTGTAATGTTGACCGAATCTAATTAAATAAGCAAAATGAACTAATATCGTAATCTCCGCCACTGCCGCACTGTTTATCCTTTTGCTGGCATTGTTCAGTTTTATTACCATATTGTATTTTGAGCCGAAACAGGGATGTACAGATAACCAATACAGACACCTACTTGTTTTGCATTAGAATTTCAGTATTTACTTGTAAAATTCTTAGGATCACTCTTTAAGAGATAATTTTCTATTTGAATATTTAATGAGGCTACTGTGCTGTCAGACATTAAGAAATAGACTATTGTAGTTGATATTTTTCAGTTTTCTGCATCTCCTTTCAAACTCTTCTAATCATTTTCAGTATTTGAATAAAATTTTCTACATTATTACAATTCTCACGAAATTATTCAATTCTTCTATGAAGGTTTTATTGAACGTACAAATTGTAGTCAATATAAGGGCTTTTCAAAGGGCTTCACACTCTGCCGATCATTTATGAAAATACACGACGCTGTCGGTATTTCAATTCCAACAAGGGAGAATTAAATATATTAATAGATGGAGAATGATTTTCTGCTTTCCCTTATTGTCCCTTATTAGGTCAAAAGTGTAACTTATTTTTATTATTGCTTTACTATAATGTCATGTCAAAAATATGCCAGTGGATAAGCTTATCACACAAATTCTCATCATTCAACTGGGCGATTATTTCGGAGATTCAATCAGACATATAGGAAAAACTTGACACAAATGAAATCTGATAATTGTGTGTGACTCTAGTTTTTTGTAAATAGCTTTAGTTCGATATTTGGGCATAAATCTGCAAATATTTTGGACATTTTTCGTTAAACAATCTATCAATTATTTTATAATTCCGATTGTCTTCAGGACACTCATTCATTCACTATTATATACTTATGTATCAACACATGTTAATTTACGTGTTAGAAATAAATTTTATTTACAATTAACTTTTTTACATAACAGGGGATAAATAACCATAGAAGAATTGAAAGGCCAAGTGCAAAAAGGGTAGAAATGGAAAATTTTGATTTTCGGTATTATTGCAGATTTATATACCTACGAGTAAGACCAAGTTCTGTTCGTGCATGAACGAGTGTTTAAACTGAGCGCCACTGCCATCTATGGAGCCAGTGAATATACTGTAATGTTTTTCTAATTTATTTAAACAGTAAACGTTTTTATTACGGGTGGGATAATCTTTAAACACTCGGTATGGCTACTTACTAATTTATTTAAACACTAAACTACTCATTAACACTTAATTTATATATACCTAACTATTCACTTAAATTTAATTTATTTACAGACAAACTTAATTATTAATTTATATCAACACTTCACTGTTCGCTATTTCGGTGTATTCTTGTTTATTTCACGAGATCACTTAATCAACTAAACGGACTCTCCCGGGTCGGTCTCTTATATATTAGTGCCTTTTTTACTAGATAATTCTAGATTACAAAAACAATTGGCTTTCTGGCATTTTCTAGTTAAGACTGGTCACAAAAACAATGTCTAGATTGGATAGTCACAATCGTAAACAATTCTAAGAAGACCTTATGGAAATAGCAGGGCACCGTCTTCATCGGATACTGATAACGGGGGTTGTAGCTGCAAATTAATATTTGGACACCGGTATCTCGAAAGATAATCTCTAAAATGTTCCTGATAACTCGCCAATCCAACTGGTTACTCGATATCTTAGGCATAGCCAGTTTCTTCACGCTGGATTCTAACACATGGTCTCGGAGGTTTCGAAGTGCTTCCCACGCATTGCGGTAGGTAGATCGATCTTGAAATTCGTTTTTAGTTACCACGTAGAAGACGTACCTCGAATTATGTTTCAGCGTCAGTGTCTTGCCAGGGGCTGGGATCTGGTCTTCAAGTTTTTCTAATTGTCCGAACTTCTTTCGAAAGACGGATGGCAACCCTCGTGCGTTCTTGAGACGGGCAGGGATGTTGTATGCCAGTGAATAATCTTCCGGGAGAGTGAACAAATCTTGTTGTTCTGGAGTAACTCCATATCTATCTTTCCCGGTACCTCCATACGCGCCCATAAATTCATCGAAGGTTGGATCAGATACATCTCGAATATGGTGTACTCCTTTCTCTAGGTCATGGTCTCCTTCGAATGGCGCTAGTCGGTTTTGGTGAACTACTTTTGGTTTTCCGTTGGGGAACTTGCTTATGTGATATATAACATCATTGATCCTTTTCTTGATTAAGTATGGACCTTCCCAGGATTTTTGTAATTTTGGAGAAAATCCTTTTCTCCTCGTCGGATTATCTAACCATACTTTGTCCCCTCCTTCAAAACCGCCTACTGTGGCTTGCTTGTCGTACAGACTTTTCATTCTGTCGTTGGCAACTTGAAGATTTGTTCGAACTAATTCATGAATATCGTCCAGTTTTCTTCTCAATTGGATCACGTAGTCTTCTCCTGCTAAATCTTCTTCAGGCCGCAGGCCGACAGCCAAATTCGGGGTCACAAGGAAGCCTCATTTCACGTCCAAACAATATTTTCGCAGGTGTTTCACCCGTGGTCTCATTGACGGCAGATCGATAAGCCTATGCGAATAGGAAAAGATACTGGTCCCAATCTCTCTGATGGCTGGAAACTACTATGGACAGGTATTTTCCGATACTCCTGTTAATTCTCTCCACCATTCCATCTGACTGTGGATGTAATGCTTTTGTCCCGGTTTTCTCCATTCACAGCTTGTCGCAAATCTCCTGGAATAGATGGGTTTCAAAATTTTTTCCTGTTCAGTGTGGACTTCCAAGGGCACTCCATATCGGCTGATAAATTCTTTTACCAATACATCCGCGACAGTTGTGGCCTCTTGGTTCGGGATAGCGTAAATTTTCACCCACTTTGTGAAATAATCCATTACAACCAGTATGTATTTGCCACCATTTTCTGTCGTCGGAAATGGTCCAGCGATATCTAAAGCAATCCTTTCGAAAGGGCTTCAACATTATACTGTTTCATGGGCGCCTTTCTCTTGCGATGTGGTCTATTACTCGTAGCACAAGTCGTACATTTCTTACACCAGTCCTATACATCGTCGGAGCTGTTCATCCAATAAAACCTTTCACAGGCTCGCTGAAGAATTTTCTTCACTCCCAGATAACCTCCTGATGGACTGTCGTGTAACTCCTTCAGTACCTCAGCTACTCTCGTTCTCGGGATAACTAGCTGTCTCCTCATCTCGGAACCATCATCGTTTTCAAGGACTCTTTTCAACGGCTCTTCTTCCAGGACAAGGGAGTACCACTGAACCCAATACGCCTTGAGTTTAGGTGGAAATCCTGACACTTCTTGCCAGGTAGGTCGTCGATTTTCTTCCTTCCATGGCCGGATAATCTTCAGGTGAGGATCATTCTCCTGATCTTCTCTGATCCTGGTCAGTGACCATTCCTCGTTGACTACAATAGTTCTTGAAACTGCAGCTTCCCTAGATTCCACCTTGTTGCAGTGGGAGCAGTCGGTTGGGCACGGCCGTCTGGACAGGGAGTCGGTATTTCGGTGATTCGGTGATTTCTCCTGCGACTGGAGTTCTTGGGTTGCAGGAGTCCTGGGGCGCTTAGACGGACTGCGTACGTGCTCGCAACACTTCCGGCATTTCATCTTCTTTCGCTTCTTGTCTGCCATACCTTTCAACAAGTTGACGATCTGGTCAAGTTTGTCACCGTCATCTTTTTCGTACATGGTCCTACCTTTGTTGTACCGCGAGCCCTTCGTGGCTGCTTTGCATTTAAGAGGTTCTTGGTTTGCAGGAGTCGTAGGACGCTTACACTGCGTGCATGCTCTAGCTCGCCACAATTACAGCACCTGATTTTCTTCGGCTTCTTGTCTACCATATCTTTCAACAAGTTGACGATCTGGTCAAGTCTGTCATCGGTCTGTCATCGTCACCCTCTTTCTGTATGGTCCTACCTTTGTTGTATCCCGAAGCAATCGTGGCTGCTTCATATTCAAGAGCAGCAGTCAATACATCGACTAATGTTTTCGGATGGGCTAAACGAAGCGTCCTTTGCATATCGGGGTCACGTAAGCCATCAATAAAGGCCTGAATGCCCATCATGTTCTCTGGTGCTGACGGATAAGCAAATCGAACTAGTCGGGCAATGTCCACTTCATACTCTTGAAGGGATTCATCACGTTTCTGCCTTCGGTTCTTCAGCTGGGATTGGTACAAATGTTCTAGATGTTTATGACCATATCGCATGTCCAACCCCTTCTTCAGCCGCTCGAAGTCATCCGTTTCTTCAAGTGGTATCGTCTGAAGTACATCTAAGGCATCTCCCCGAAGCGCGATGGTTAAGTTTACTTGCCTTCTCCCTATCGGACCAATTATTCATTCTAGCGGCTGCTTCAAATTGTTTCACATAATTGGTCCACGATGTCTTTCCGTCGAACATTGGAGCCTTGACTCGGGCAAAATTGCTAATATCTTCTGTCTTGAGTTGTGTTGCTGGCTTGCATATCTCGATCTTCTTTTGTTCTGCTGGCGTATCTTGTCTTCTTAAATTTGTTATCTTACTCTCTAACTCCTTGATTTTTTCGTCCATCGTTCTCATTTTATTCTCCATATCCGATTTAAAAGACGAAATTTTATTTTCCACGTCAGCGGCAATGTCATTTTTCATTAATAAGAAATCGGCAGAAAGTTTGTCCATGTTAGCAGAAATATCTTTCTTCATTGTTAAAATCTTCTCGTCCATATTAGCAAAAATCTTCTCTTCTATGGCATTAATTGACGAGATTAAGGCGGAAGCCTCGTCATTGAATAAAAATGATTCTGGATCGAAGCCGTCATTTTCCAGTGCCACTTCAAGTCTTTCTACTAATTCACTTTTCTTACCGGACGTTTCCTACTCACGATCTTCCAATTCTGCTCTTAATTCCGTCACTTTCAGATCACATAGTCTCTTGGCCATTTTTACGTAGCAATTTATTAATATTACCCCACTTCTGACACCAATGTAATGTTTTTCTTGTTTATTAAAAGTTTTTATTACGGGTGGGATGAATTTTAAACACACACGTTTAATTTACTCAAACACTAACTTAATTATTAATTTATATCAACACTCCATTGTTCGCTATTTCGGTGTATTCTTGTTTATTTCACGAGATCATTTTATCAACTAAACTGACTCTCCCGGGTCGGTCCCTTATATATTAGTGCCTGTTTTTACTAGATAATTCGAGATAATAAAAACAATTGGGTCTCTGGCATTTTCTAGATAAGACTGGTCACAAAAACAATGTCTAGATAAGATAGTCACAATCGTAAACAATTCTAAGACCCTGCGCGTCCGCCATAATTTTAACTTTCATACCTGGCTTAGGCAGAGTCGTAATCAGGGACTATACCAGTGTGCTGTTTCGTAACAATACTCATTCACAGAGTTTGTGAAAATGATTCCTGCAAAAACGGTTTAAGTGTACTTATACCTGGCTTAGGCAGAGTCGTAATAAGGGACTATACCAGTGTGCTGTTTCGTAACAATACTCATTCACAGAGTTTGTGAAAATGATTCCTGCAAAAACGGTTCAAGTGTACTTATACCTGGCTTAGGCAGAGTCGTAATCAGGGACTATACCAGTGTGCTGTTTCGTAACAATACTTATTCACAGAGTTTGTGAAAATGATTCCTGCAAAAACGGTTCAAGTGTACTTATTATACCGGTTTTGCACTAACTTTAGATTCCTAATCTGTACATATTCACAGAAAATAGTCTTGTTTATTGCGTTGTTTTCGTAAAAAATGGTGTTCAGTCCAGCTGTTTCATCAGTTCGGTAGATTTATGCCACAGTGCCTTCGTTGTGCTAATTACCCAATGAAATATGATGAAATTGATGGTAGGTTTGTTTTAAATTTGATAAAATTCATGACAAAATATGATACATCTCATATAGAATCAGACCATTATCAAACTGATGAGGATGCTGATTATAATACAGATGTGGATGGAAACGAATTTGATGCGGAAAATGAAGAAGTAGCTGAAAGTTCTACATCTGGACATTCAAAACCGGCCAAAACAAGGAAAAAGCTGAGACACGAGGAAAACTGGAAAAGAAATCAACGTAAACAAATGGGAACTGCGGAAAAAGAATACACGGTCATGAAAATGTTATACATGAGAAAAAATATGATCATGTATGTAGTGTAATACTACTGTTTTAAATGAAACTCAATGTTTCTAGCTAATTCCCCTATATAATGAAAAATGTTGAAAATACTAAAAAAATTACAATTGTTTCGATAACTGAATATCATCGTCAGAATAACACTAATATGAGTAGATTCCACGAAGTAAGGGTCGAGACAGTTAATTTTTAGTGTAATACTATCATTTCTGAAGGAGACAGACAAAAAATGTTTCATAAGTTTTACAAAATTCCAAGTTATGACTTGCAAACAGCCTATCTTGCTTCTTCTATAAAAAAGGATGATGCCAAGAGAAAAAAAGCAACAAATGGGTAAAATAGAACTTTCAGTACAAAAATAATCATTACGAATAAGCGGGTTTGCAAAAACTTTTTGCCTTAAGTCTTTCGACATCACCAATAGAAGATTTAGAACAGTTTGTGAAAAATCTTGACGTTTAGGTATTTGAAAACCTGACCTCAGAGGAAAAATCCCTAGTGTGAACAAAATTGATGAACATACTCGAAATAAAGTGATCCAGCATATCAAGAGCTTTCCCAGATACAAGAGCCATTACTCCAGAAAGGACAACTTCAATACAAAATACTTATCAACGGATTTGAGAATTACTCAAAATGTATTCACTTTATGAGGAATTTTGCACTCAGAATAACAACACATCTGTAGTTAAACTTTCCTGCTATCGACACATTTTCCATACAGAATTCAATCTGAGATTCCGTAAGCCACACTGATGCCTGTTTAAAATGTGATAGTCTTCAAAATTTAATCAAACATTCCAACGATGAGATGATAGTGAAATCGAGCTAGTTTCTCTCTATGTTTATCAGCGAAAAGTTGACAGCAAAAATGCTGACATTGAAACCTACAAGTATTCAACAGATACTCTGGTAATATGTTTCGATTTACAACAGACCTTACCCACCCCTTTGCTACAGACATCAAAAGTATTTTATATCAGGCAACTTTGGACCTACAATTTCTGCATTCACAATTTGATCACGGGGAAAGCTGAAATGTATACTTGGGATGAGACAGTGTCTGAAAGGGGTTCCCAACAGATAGGGTCTTGCCTGTTATTCTTATTTTTCGCGAACCAAAAATAACGTCGAATAGACTTAACTTAACTTTTTTAGCGAAGTAGTGCATAGTGTGTGACTCTTATTTTTCTTGTGTAGCAATTGACAATTGTTCCATAAATCCAATATTTCAACACTGAAGGCGGAGAAAGTACGATAAAATCGATGGGAGACAACCCTCTTACAAGGTAAACTTTTTTTAAAAAATTGCATTTTTACCACGAGTCGCCACTGTTCTCAAATTCTCTTAATTAAATATACACCTTTCTTTCCTTCGGTTGATTAAAACCAAGAGATGTTTCCCTCTTCATTTTCAATTCCATTGCAAAAGAAATGAATTACAATCTTATTTAGGGGCTTTAAGAATGAATAAGAGCAAACCAAGATTTGTTGTAGGGGGAATGAAGCTGAAGATCTCAGAAAAATTGGGTGTTTCCCATTTTCAAAATAATTGCTTTTTATGAGGAACAGGTAATAATTACCAACAAATAAATAAAGCTTTGGATGGAGTAATTTAGGGTGTTTCATTTCGAAGCATAAATACATAAATATCACTGACAAGATACATTATTGTTATTTCTTGATTTAGTTAACTATTTTACGGGGCATTTCATTATCTTTTGACCTATATTTATGAAACACTATATTTTTAAGTGCGTCGTTATTGTACGAATGACAAAAGTAGATGCCAAAAATTAGTCACGTCATAAAAGGTTCGGAAAATCTTAAAACTAGTGATAAATTACTATCCGTTCATAAATACATGTTTACAGAAGTTATGTAACTGAAGATTAAGGTGAAAATAATGTTTTTTTTTCGACGTGGTCATTAATAACTTTTACACTCATACATCCGCGGAAAAAGAATTTCCAAAGCTTATCCATCAACAAGCGTGAGAGGCGAAAATCTGCAAACATTTCTGGAGTATATTCATAAGGAGAATTGGGAAAATATTCATATATCCAAAAAGAAAATATATAGTGTGGACCAAATGGAATAAATTCATAATTTCGGTTACTGTAGTAGTGTTTTAAATGAAACTTACTGTTTCTAGTTAACTCCACTGTATATTGAAAAATGTTAAAAATTCTAAAAAATTTACAATTGTTTCGATATTACCTAAATATCATCGTCAGAATGACAGAAGTTACATTTCATTTGATGCCTACCTGATGTTTAATTATTTTTGGCTAGTCCAATAAGTGACCTATCTTGAGATCGACTTAATATATGTTATTAGAGAAAATAAGATATGATATAACAAATATTAAAGCTTAGATATTATCAGCCCTATGGGGATATCCTGGATATCATTTTTCCCAATTAAGATCAGTATAACTGTGCAATGATATAGAAAACCAGGAAAACTATATCTGTTGATCTTTACAATTATCACTTAAGAAAACAGTTTAAAAGTGGAGAACTCCCTAAATTTATCTGTTCATTGACAACTTGATATTGTGGGTTTCTTAAGTGTCTTCTAATTTCTAATTCTTCAAGGAAATCTAGTTCTTGTTTCTTATCACAAATATGTAGTACTTCTAGTTCTGTGTTAGGTGTCAATGAATGATTGGTGTCAAGTAGATGTTTTGCGTAGTGGGATTTATCTGGTTGTTTCAATCTGTATGCTCGTAAGTGTTCACAGTATCGGATTTCAAAATGTCTAAGGGTCTGACATTACATTCTGGACATTTGAGTTTATATATACCTGATTTATTTAATGTTGGTATTTTTGTTAGATACAAAAAACTCGCAATCTGAAATCTATACTAGACTATACCATTGTAAGACAAACTACAAAAATGAGAATCCATGATGTAAAAGTATGTAGGGGACCATCATGTGGTACCGACCATTATATGCTTAAAACGAAAATCGTATTCCCCAGCAAAGAACAACAAGAACTAGGAAACATAGAAACAATCGAAGAAAGTCAACCAATAAGTGAAACAATAAGATACAACTTGGATAGCCTGGAATATGACAGTGTAAGAGAACTATACAGAAAACGTCTGGACGAAAAACTAGGAAAAAACGAGTATAATCGGAATACCACAGAAGAACACTACGAATATATTAAAAAGTGCATACATGAGGCAGCAGAAGAGGCACTGGGAAGATACAATGGATCTAGACATAATTCAAAACTATACTGGTGGGGTGACGAAATAGAGGCTGAAATCTTAGAAAAACGACAAAATACCATAGATACTTAGCAACAAAGAGCGAGATTGACAAAATAATATACAAGCAAGCCCAAGCCAAAGTAAGAAAAAGAATTATCAAGAAGAAAAATGAAACGTGAGAAAAAAACTGTCAAAAATTAAATACATACATAGGGGGAAGAAAGTGTTCAGAAAGCTGGAAATTTTTGAAGAACATGAGAGCAAACAAGACAAAAGAAATAATATCACCAATAGGAATACAAAAATGGAAACAATACTTTAAGGGTCTACTAATTGAAAACAGGCAAGAATTTAACATAGAGGAAAACAATGGAATAAATATCACATCGTCTCCATTAAGGGTCAGTTGTAAAGAAGTCGAAGAAGCATGCAAATCCCTCAAGAACGGAAAATCCGCCGGACCAGGCGACATTCCAGCCGAATTAGTTAAAGTAGGAACCGACAGGTTATACGAACAAATGCGAAAACTATGCCAGGACTGCATAAATGGAGGAGAAATACATAGGGAGTGGCAAACATCCGTTATGGTAACAATCCACAAGAAAGGTAATAGAGACCAATGTGAGAACTATAGAGGTATTGCAGTGACCAGCACATTTAGTAGAATATACGGTAAAGTAATAAAACATATAATCGAGAAAGAATATAAAGATCTGGAGGCGGAAGAGCAAGCTGGTTTTAGAGCTGGCAGATCCACAGTAGACCACCTATACTGTGTTACACAGATGATCGAAAATAAAACAGCAGTGAACCAAGAAATTCATCTATTATACGTAGACCTACAGAAGGCGTATGATAGCATACCCCTTAATAAATTATGGGAAACGCTGGAAAAAACAAATATCACAAACGGGTTAATGAAAGCAGTTCAAAGAATCTATGAAAATAATAAAACACAAATTAAAGTAGGACGTAACATATCCAAAGGGTTCACGGTCACAAAAGGCCTGAAACAGGGATGCTGCTTATCGCCGGCGCTTTTTAAGATATACTTGGAACATGCACTTAAGGTATGGAAAAGGAAATGTAATGGAATGAGAATACCTCTCAACGACAATACTACACTCTACACGCTATGCTTCGCAGACGACCAAGTAGTTATAGCACAGGACCATGACGACTTAAACTACATGACTCGAAAGCTCGTAGAAGAATATAAGAGGTGGGGCCTTGAAGTAAATGTAGGAAAAACTGAATGTATGTCCATCGGAACAACGGCACAAGACATCGACTTGGAGGACGGAAAAAAAATTAAACACTGCGAGAAATACAAATACTTAGGAATGAAAATAACACAAAACGGAACACTAGACGCAGCTATCAAGGACCGAAACATACAAGGTAGAAAAGCTATATCTATGATGAACGGAATACTGTGGGACCAAACAATATCAAAGGCCAATAAAAAACGAATATACAACACAATCGTTAAAAGTATTGTAACATATGGGTGCGAAGTGTGGCAAATGAAGCAGACTACGGAAAGAATCCTACTAGCAACGGAAATAGACTTCTGGAGAAGATCAGCGGGTAAATCGAGAAGAGATAGAGTACGTAACGACAGAGTCAGACAAATCATGGGTGTCGGGCACACAGTAATAGATGATATCAAGACCAAGCAGTTGATCTGGTACGGTCACGTTCAAATGATGCCAGACGAAAGACTACCAAAGCAAGTCCTAAAATGGTCACCACACGGAAAAAGGATTTGTTTGCTAATTACAATCACGAGGAAAATTGTACAGAGCCACTTCCTCAGAGACCAAAAAGGGCGAGAATTTGTAGAAAATAGATGTAAATTTGTAAATAAATATTATTCTTAGTATCTACGTTTCGAATTATGTATAATATATATAAAATAAATGGATTGATAGATATAAATTATAAATATCATTGTACCTTATTTCTAGCAATCTGTAATGGTTGATAATAACCATACTATTAGCAAACCACAAATGCAAAATTTTTACAAAGAAAACAAAAATAAAAGCTTGAGCTTCGTTCACCTGCGAACGAGCGCTGACCCCCCACCACAACGCCAAGCAGCTGTCGCCGCACCGTTTGGCCGAGCGAGCTAGGATTACTATTTTCGTTTGAATAGACCAATTGACGGTACAAAAATGAAAATTTGTGTTTAAGTTGAGTTGGGATTCGACAACCTAGCGAAGTGATCAAAATTTGAAAATGTCAATCAATATTATCACAGAATCTAACAGACTTTGAATTTGTTTATCTCAACTTGTAAAAGTCGCATCTAAAATTTTTTTTTAAATACTCGTCTTTCAAAGACACATATTTATAACGTGAAAAAATATTTTAAACAAATTTTTCAACGCCAAAATGAGAAAAAACTAGATGGAAATTTTTTTATTTTCGGTAAATGTTCTAAAAAATGATGTAAAAAAATTTTTAAAAATTTTGTTTGTTATTTATAAAAATATAACTTTTACTCTGTCGATTGCAACAAACCGTTTCTCAATATCGTTAATATTCATAAATTTAGACGCGATTCAAAAAAAAAATTTTTTCCAATTTGCGCAGCCGCCATTTTGAATTTTCCAAATCTGAAAAAATGTAATTTTTTAGAAGTTTGCCCTGTTTATCCTTGTTTTGACCTCGATATTAATATTTTATTTATAATTACCAACCAAAAATATAATTTTCGTAAATTTTTTCAATTTTTGGAAAATTTAACATCGGAAATTTTTTTTTTTTGAAAAAACTATTTACGTCACCTTCAAGAGCATAAGATTTGCTTCTATTTTCATCTCTACGATTTTTTTGTAAGAACACATCCAGGAATGACACGAGCATAAATCACTTGAATTTTAGGTGGTCTGAGCTGTGCTTGCAAGCTGCGTCGCAAGCTCCAGTGGAAATTATTAGACAATCTAGGCGAGTGATGATGGGTCAATATATTTTCATTTAAAAATTAAAAATCAGTTATGGGAAACTTTTGACTTTTATTTCCTTACTTTCCCGGACTATTCAGTCAATGTTGATAGTCGTAATATTCGCTTTGTCCATAAAATTGTAGAAAATTTTCATGACAATGAAGCTTATCAATAATATTTGTAATTATTTTTCTCTGCCAATGACCAGCGCTGTCGAAGCACGTTAAGCTAAAATAGAAAAAAAATGACGGATAAATATCAAGGTATCCCAAAATTGAACAACTACGATTATCATAATCCCAAAATTTAGAAAATCAAGTAAGAAATAGAATTGTAAAATTTTTGTAGCATATGTAGGAGGAAGGTTACTATAATATTGAATAATAATTTAATTATGAGGATAAGAAGAAAGAATAAGGTGGAAAAGTAAAGTAAAAATAAATTTATTTGGAATGATGACTATTATTATTATGGAAATATAAAATAATTGAAATGAATATGAAAATATAATAATGAATAATGAATGACATGAACAGATATAAAGAACAGAACATAATTAAAATATTGAGATGTGTTTATACATAACAAGAGTTATAGGAATGAGATGTTATAATAAATTAGTCAGTTAAATAAAATTGGGTCTAGTGTTTTAATTGAAACTCACGGTTTCTAGTTAATTCCACAATATAATAAAAGTTATTGAAAATACTAAAAAATTGACAATTGTTTCCATGTAAATAAGGGTCGAGACAGTTAATTTCATTAAAATTTGGTTTTCTTATTTCTTTTACACATAACATAAATCAAGAAAACTAATTTTGGGAATGTTGTTGTAGAATGAATGGAGACGTACATAGTAGCACAAAGAAAATTTGATGATAAAGAAAATAATATCAAATTTATTATATATAATAGTAACATTTTATATCTGCCAATTGTAGTTCAATTTTATCAATTTCAAGTAATTTTGGACATCAGGTTATTTTAATAAAGTTGTATAATACTAAATGTAAACAAACGAGGTACAGGAAGAGACCGTCAAATCGGAATTCACAGCTTAAATACAAGGAATGTAAAAATAATCTTTCAACTTGTTTTCAAAATATCGAAGTTAATAATTTCCAATTACAGGTGAAAACAACTGAATAATAAATAGCGATACGAAATTCGTAACTTGTCGATGAGCATGTTACAAATGTAATAAGTTTCGAGGATATTGTACCGAATTTTGGTAATCAAATGATTTTATTTCACGTTAATTTGTGCAAACTTGATGTTTTTCGAAATTTTTTATATCAGCACATTCACTTATTAAGTGCATACTGTGTTTCAATCTTTGATTATTTAAATCTATTAACAATTCTACATCAACACCAAACCACAATATAATGAATGGAATAGTGTTAGATTCCTGTAAATAACAATGATTATATAGATCATTCCCTCGAGTAATCATTACCGAAAGTAAAATAATTCTCCATTTTCACAGACTGCGTTCAAGACGTTTCCCAGGCGTGATAATGTTTTCTAATTTTCCGGTTGATCCTAAATTACCAAGCGAAAAATATAAGTAAAACAAAAGTTTGTTGGAAACGAGAGAAAAATTATACAGAGAACCAAAGGGGTGGATGTTTTCCATATCTTCATTTTTCCTTTCTGTATTGTTATACATGGATCAATTTATACTGAAATTTGTTTCTGGTATCAAGAGTTTATGGACTTATTTAAATTTATGCTCAATAGAAGTCGAAGAATATGTGTTGATCGGGAGAAAGATCGTGTTACTCAGATTTTATATCCAATAAAAACAGGGAAAAAACAAATAATTATATTGACAAGGGGCTCGTTTAATGAATTTCAATGAAAATGTCACAAGATATATTGGGTCTAAACTAAGTATTTGTAACTAATAACGATTTCAAATAAAAATGAAAAAAATATTGAAATTTGAATTCTTGTGGAAGACTGTGGTAGTCTAGAGCCAATGGCAAACAAAGAAAATTTGCGCTGTTGTCACGAGGGAAAACTTTATAAGTAGACCAGTTATCTTTTTTCTTTAACACCCGTTAAAGAGAAATGCAAAGTACTGTCAAAACGTACTCTTTCAAATAACGTTCTCCTAATCGGGTGCCTCTTATTAGAAAAGGTAACTCTCGCGTAGTCAAAGAAATTTGGAAATATATATTTTAAACTGCAATGATGATATTAGTATTTTAATTGAAACTCACGGTTTCTAGTAATAACTAGAAACCGTGAGTTTCAATTAAAACACTAATATGAGCAGATTCCACGATGTAAGGGTCGAGACAGTTAATTGCAATGATGATGCTTTCAAAATAGATAATATAATGTAGAATGTATGTATAATGTAAATTAAATGTTCTCCATATAGTTTCAGTTGTTTGGAAAACATGTGATGTATCTGTATCTGTAAAGGTTTGAAGGGTGGGTGGCCCCACAGCACTTAGGCCACAATTGGCCCATTGTGCATCCTTCTGAGGTTCAAAACTTCCTTCTAGCTCGTCATCCAGCCTACTTCCTTGAAGTAGGCGATAACGTCGCCTGAATTTAGTTTCCTCATATTGGCGTATGTTAGCCAGTGCTCGCCCAATACTTGAAACCTAAATTGAGAGAGTGTCTGACATTCGCAAAGAATGTGTTCGACAGTCTCATCTTCTTGTTCACATTCTCTACAAAGTGAGGTGTTAGATAGCCCCAGTCTATGAAGGTGTTTTCGTAGGTGGCAGTGACCAGTCAGAATTCCCGTGATTGTTCGTAGGTTCCGCCTGTTCATAGTCACGTATTTATTGGCTACTTTGCTATCCGGATACTGTAGCAGCTCCTTGCCAAGCCTGCAGCCTTCTGCGTCGTCCCATCTACCCTTAAACTTATTAAGGGAGTGTTCCTTTAATAGGTCGGCCGTTGCTGACGCCGATAGACCAATGAAAGTGCCAGGTCCCAAGAGTTTTTGGGAGGCTGCCTTCCTGGCTAGCGAGTCTGCAATACGGTTTCCTTTCGATTTCTCATGGCCCTTGATCCAGCCTAAAGTGATCGTGTTGTTGTTACAGGCTTCGATTAAGGCCATGTGACATTCTAGTACTAGGCCTGATGTAATACGTGGTCTCTTCAGGGCTAGTAGTGTTTGTCTACTGTCCGTAAGGATGTATATATTATTACCTGTGGTTTTCCTTTTGGCAATCTCTTTAGCAGCGATGCAGATAGCAGTGAGCTCTGTTTGAGCAACACCTGCATTGCAGCCCATTGCCCATTTTATGTTTACATTCAGGGATCTGGAGAAAATACCACATCCTGAGCCTACATTGGATTTAGACCCATCTGTGAATATGCGGATTGCGCCTTCTTCCAATAGGTCTTGTGAGTTGTTTTTAAAGATTACCTTATAGGGCCTGTTGAAGGCATATCGCGGTGGAATCGAGTCCGTATTGGCCTGCAGCAGTGGGATCTCCCCGAGGGCCTCATGCCACAAGTTACGTCTCAGTTTACCGGATCCTACATCAGGTTGTATACCAGTAGAGCGCAGACGTGCCATGGTCATCAAAACAACCTCCTTGATTTATATGTCAAGGGGAGTGAGACCGAGGATTACCTCCATAGCTCTTGTTGGCGTGGTTCTCATGCCTCCTGTTGTGTTGAGGCATGCTGTTCTTTGGATTTGGTCCAGTTTACGGACGACTGTCAGCTGGTTTGCCTTAGCTCCCCAGGCAATTGCACCGTACGTTAGCATAGGTCTGATGATGGCAGTGTAGATCCAGGCAGCAACCTTAGGTGACATTCCCCAGGTGCGGCCGATGGTTCTACGACACTACTCATAAGAAATATATGCTTTTTAAACTCTGTTTTCTAAGTGGGAGTTCCACGTTAACTTATTGTCAAAGGTGACCCCTAAACATTTCACCTCTGAAGAGAAATTAAGTTTGGTATCTAGGAGCTTTGGGGCTTGATGTTTTGCAAGCTTCCTTTTTTTCGTGAAGAAGACCATCTCAGTCTTTTTTGGATGTATTGACAGCGAATGGTCTCTGCACTATTGTTCTATGATATCGAGGGCCTCCTGCATTAAAGCGCAGAGTGTCTCCTCGAATCTTCCTGTTAGCAGAATCACTAGGTCATCTGCGTATGCTATTGTGTAGTAGTTGTTATCATTGAGATGGCTGACCAAGGAGTCTAAGACCATATTCCATAGTAGTGGTGAGAGCACCCCTCCCTGTGGACAACCTTTTACAACCAAGCCTCTGATTGTTACATCATCTACACTGATTTTGATTGCTCTTTTTGAGAGCATGTTATATATCCAGCCATTTATGGTTTGGGGGATATTCTTATTGGAAAGTGCATTTGTTATTTTAGGAAAAGTGGTTCTATCAAATGCGCCTTCTATGTCTATGAATACACCCAGGGTGGACTCCTTATTTTCCAACGATTTCTTGATGCGGCCCGCCACGAGATGAAGCGCCGAATCCGTGGATCTCCCTGGAGTGTATGCATGTTGATTTGGATGCAGTGGATTTCGTGTTATCACCACATCTCTTATGTATCGTTCGCACAGCCTCTCGAAAGTCTTCATTGAAAACGATGTGAGGCTAATGGGTCGATATGCTTTTGGGATGGAATAGTCCATTCTTCCTGGTTTTGGTATGAACACGACTTTGACTTCTCTCCTACCTTTTGGAATATACCTCAGTGCCAGTGAGGATCTGAGGATTCCTACCAGGTGCGGCATTAGGTCATCCAGGCCCCACTGAAGTAGGGCTGGATAAATGCCGTCCGTTCCCGGGGA
Source organism: Galeruca laticollis (assembly GCA_963921935.1). NCBI lineage: Eukaryota > Metazoa > Arthropoda > Insecta > Coleoptera > Chrysomelidae > Galeruca > Galeruca laticollis. The sequence goes on from OY998185.1 coordinate 46,241,172, forward strand.
TTTGAAGGGGGAGAAGCCTAAGATGGCCCACCTCAGTCTGTCCGCGTCGACGATCTGTCGTGATATACGCCAGTCATCGTCTGTCGGGTAGTGATTCTCCTCATCCTCCCAGGCCGCCGTATTTGTGGTTCTGGAGTCAGGGAAGTGAGTTGACATCAATAATTGAAGACTTTCCTTTAGGTTGGCAGTTTTAGTGCCATCCTCTCTGGTTAGTATACCGATATGACGGTGGGGATCTTTTGAGAGGGCTTTTTGGAGTCTAGCTGCTTGGGGGAAATCCTCGATTTCCTCGCAGTAGATTCTCCATGCCTCTCTTTGCTTTTGTCTGATGACTTTTTTTATACTCTTTGAGGTGAGACTTGTATGAGTTCCAATCCTCTTTGATTTTTTTCTTTTAGCCTTATTGAAAGATTTCCTCGCCGTCCCCCTGAGCTGGTCAATTTCATGGCACCACCACGAAGTGGAGGCTCCATCGAGATCGATCCGCCTGAGTGGGCAAGACATCTTGTAGGCATTAATAATGGAGTTTTGAATTGTTTCATAATAACTTTCCAAATCTCCTTTATTGTTGGGCAACACATCCTCGACTCCTCGCAGATCCCCTTTCAAACAGTGGACATATTTTGTCCTATCCGTTTTCCTGGGGTCGCGAGTCATTGTGGAGGTTGTGAGCGCAAGTTTTATTTCGAATTTTATCCAGCGGTGGTCCGACATTGAAATATCGTCGGATACATGCCAGCCGGAGATTTTATTCGAAGTATTAATAGTATATAGGGTAATATCTATTCGCGTTTGACTACGAGAGTTAATAAAAGTTGGTTCAGTACCTCTATTTAGAATGCAAAGATTCTTGTTAGTTATATAATCATTAAAATACTTACCTCTAGTGTTAATATCTTTGCTGCCCCAGCTTACGTGGTGAGAGTTTGAATCGCAGCCTATTACCAGTTCAAGCTTCTGGGTGAGACAGTGTTCCACAAGGTCCTCCAGCTCCTTAGTTGGTGGTGGTTTAGCTGCGTCTGAGGGGAGGTATGCGGATGCCAGTATTAACACTTTCTTTTGACCTTTCTGTGCATATTCAACCTTCACTACCGTTAGATCGGAGGACGAAAAATGCGTCAGTGGGTAGGTCTTAAAATTTCTAGGGACGTATATGGCCGTCCTAGGTTGCTGATTGCTTGGAAAGCTGAAAATTAAACCTTTTGGATTATTTAGACCCATGATTTTGGTTTGTCTTATCCAGGGTTCTTGGATAAGTGCTATTGTGTCCTGCATCACATCCAGGTGGCGGCAAAGTGTTGCCGAAGCCATCTTTTTGTGTTGAAGGTTGCACTGTGTGAATCTTATCTTTTCATTGTCCATCTCGGCTTGATGGTGGTGAGATGGGTATTTCTTTTAGGCCATCTCCACTTCCTCACTTGGAGGTGTGTTGACGTCGCCTGTGTCCTGGCTTAGAGCTGTTAGTTCTGCCAGGAGAGTGTCGGTCGCCATCTTGGAGGATGGTTCGAAAGTCTCCGCAGAAGCAACAGCTTCTTGGAGTTCCTCGGGTGGGAGAGGGGGGTCCGTGCTCGATCCTTTCCGTTCCGGGTCCAGTTTCTTGGTTTTAACAATCAATGAGGTGAACGCGTAGCTCATCCTCATTGATAGTTTTTTAGGGCACCCATTTCCTCGTCTCTTACGCCAAAGACGAATAGGTGTCCTTTGGGGTTGACCTTTGCTTCGGGGTGGAAGTAAAACCATGCATCCACCCGAAGGTCTGGGTTTTGTTTGTCCAGCCGGCGCAGCACATCCTCTTTGTCACCCAGGTCAGCGTGAGCTTCGCTGGGGACCCAGAGGGTGGCTTTTGTCAGCTGGGGGAGGTTGTCGACGTGCACCACGTCGAGCTTAGCCTCCTTCCACGGTTTCAGTTTTGAAACTGTATTCCTTAGCCACTCTAGCGTTTCGTCATTATCGCAGGTGACTCTGATTATTTCACCAGAGTGCGACCATGACCTGAAAGTAGGTGGCTTTTTCATACTGCTGGAGGCGGACATAAGGGTTATGTCCAAAGCCTCCATTAGTTGTTTTTTGATAAGGTCTCCATTATCGGTAATTATTTCACCGTATGGATCGGCCTTATCTATAATGGCTACCCGTAAGTGGCTGGTAGCTGCTTCGCTGTAGCTTTTGTTTATGGTTTTAGCGCCCATCCGCGTCCTCTTCCCTCTTGAGGAGTTTTCCTCTGAGGTGTTGGAGCGGATGCGCTTCTTTACTTGGGGAGCGACGCGTTCCGGGCCTCTTTTGGAGGAGGAACTGCCTTCGCCACCCTTAAGTTTTTGGCCGCTGGTGCCAGGTTTAGAAAGGTAGGGGCGAGTGGCGCTAGTGGTGTCTGTAGAGACGCCAGCTTGCTGCCTCGCTTTCCTTATTCTCTTTGCCTCAGCACCGCAGATTCTTTTTCCTCGACGGTGCTTTGGTGGAGGTGAGCGTTCTCGCTCATCCTCCGGTTTTTGTTTTTTTTTCTAGTTTTTGGTCCATTTTGGTCCCACGAGTAGCTAGGGAAATGTTCGTCATCCCTGGCAGAGCCCCGCATGCCAGGGAAAGGCTGTTTTGCAAGGGGGTGTCGCCTAGTACCCCCAGGGGGACGTTCGTGGTCGCATTCCCTGCGGCCATTCAGCCATCTGCACGTTCCTCACACCTTAGCTTGGGTTGTTGGAGTGTCATTTGGTTGGTCAACACTGCTGTCACTGATGACCAACAGTGCTAACGTATCCAGCGGTGCCACGAGGAGGCAGACACTCGATGGTTGCATTTCTCCATTGGGCTGCAGAAAGCTACCTACAAGCAGACAAGCAAAGCGCATGCAAGCAAATAAGCAAACCAACTACAAAGCAATGGCCAACTTACAACCAACCCCGCCAACATGTGATGTAACACACATACACAAATTGCGTTAGCCCAGAATTCCGAACTCAATTTAATACCGGATCTTTTATTCTTCTCTTGTTTAGGGGAGTTCGAGTGTACTGAGACACCGTGTCCACATCCACTTGAGGAAGATTTGTCGAATTAGCTTCGGTGAAACATGGATCCATTTTAAAGACGTCTTTTAAAAGGCAATCAAACGGAAGCACACTTTCTACTATAAAATAATATAACTCAAACAACTAAAAAGTCGGCCAGGATGATATCTGTTTGAGGTTGGTTGTGGATATCGATGTCAATTGTCAAAGTCTTCTAGTCGACTTTCACTTTGTCTTAATCAAGTTGGATAGTCAAGTAGGATTTGTCAACAAAACGTACTTTCAATCTGGCAACAAGGGTTTTTGTCATTGGTCGACTTCCAGAGGTTTATTTAAATTATGGAGGGTAGAAAGTAGGGAGGACCGTCTTGTATAGGGGATAAGTTGAAAAAGTGTCCAGCTGTAAGCAGCAAATTACAGCTCAATAACCGACCACAAGAACGCTAGCGTAGCGAGTGGAAAGGATATGAAATTAGCAGTTGTAAACGGAGTGAAGTGCGCTGAGTTGGAAAATGTAATGTCTCTGATGACTAGTGTAGTTGAGCATATTGCAGTTTATAAAACGTCAACTATTTACGTAGTCAAGTGTTGATTAGTAAATAGAACCTATAAAACTGCTGAACTAACGTGGATAGTGATTCGATTTTTATAAACATTAGTAGATACATTTTTTGTTATTATTATTACGAATTTGTTGTTGTCAATTCAAAAAGGAAAAAACATGGAAATAATGGGAAAGCTTTGTTTAGTGAAAAGTTGTCCAAGTGGGCGAAAATTAAAAAATAAAGCAACTGATGCGTCTCAACCTCTGTCTTTTTTTAGACAAACAGTGCGTATAACAAATTTTTATTTATTATTTTACAATACTGAAGTTAAGAAATATAAAACAATTATTCATTTTTTATAATAATTGTGAATCATTACCATAAAAATTAATTAACAAACTTAAAAAGTGCTAATTTTTGAAACAGTTTTGTCATTATTATTGATGAGTTATAAACATTATTCAAAACTGTCAAATATCAACTGAATAAAGTGTCGTATTATTTTTTCAACTGCTAGTATGTAACTTATATAATTATATAATACCTAGATGAATCAACCTATCAATATTGTTTTTCCATATTAACTTTTAGTCATCGTGATAACAAAGCGGAAGTCTTTCTTTCCTTTTTAATTTAGTATCCTACTTCTAATAATACAGGTTTCTCGATTAACCATCGAGAAACCTGTATGAGAACCGATTAACAAATAAACTGGAAGGACTTAATACGCTGGAGTGTGATGTGGAGAGCTGTTGGAACATAATCAAATCATGTATCGTAGAAGCAGCCGAATAATCCATTGGTAAAAGAAAAGTTAACATAAATGGGACCAATAATAGCAAAAAACCCTGGTTCTGTCAAGAAGTTAAAGAACTATCGCAGCAGAAAAATAAATCCTACCTGATATACAGGAGCTCACCAACACCAGAGAAACACTCCGAATATACAGAAGTGAGAAACAGAATCAATGCCAGAATCAAAGCCATAAAACGGGATTACTGGGCAAAATTTACAAGCGATATGGATTACGACCTATATGGAGCACAGAAGAAAGTCTGGAAGATGCTCAAGAATAGGAAAAAGCCAATAAACGAGTTCGTGCAAACAAAAGGAGTCACCAAAGACGTATGGGAAAAATACTTTAGGGAACTTTACAACACCGAAGAAGCCATAAGGATCGAAAACTACGAGTCAAATCATCAAATATCACTGAACGAAGAAGAGGTAACAGCAAAAATAAAAAAATTGAAAAACAGAAAAGCTCCCGGAACAGACCTTATCCCAAACGAACTTCTAAAATATGCTGGACCCAAGCTAGGAAAACATCTGAAAATTCTCTACAACAAAATTTTAGAAACATCGGAAATACCTACGGAATGGCACAAAAGCATAACTATCCCTATATTCAATAAAGGACAGAAGACACACCCAGACAACTACAGGGGCATAACGCTGCTGAACACAAGCATGAAACTCTTTACTAGCATTTTGAAAAAAAGACTCGAGGCACAAATAACAAACAGGGAAAAACAACAAGGTTTCAGACGAAACAGATCCACGACCGACGCCATATTCATTATCAAACAAATCAAAGAAAAATCAATACAATTGAATACACCAGCGTATGTCTGTTTCATCGATTTGACCAAGGCATTTGATAGGGTTCGTCTCTCCGACATCATAAACATACTGATAGCGAAAGAAACGCCAGACACCATAGTAAGAGCAGTCCGCAGTCTCAAAACGAACAACATGACCAAAGTAAAGGCAGGAGACACTTATACGGAAGAGATACCAACACCAGGAGGCATCAGACAAGGCGATAGCCTTAGCCTATTTCTGTTCAATCTCTTAATGGACAGAATTATAGAGGAAATATCATCACTAAATATGGGATACCGAATGGAACAGAATAAAAGAATCAGCATGGTATGCTACGCCGACGATGCAGCTATTATTGCGGAAACGCAGGACGATCTACAGAGACAACTGCACAAATTCTACCAGGTCAGCCAAGCGATGAACATGACCATATCCATAGAAAAAACGAAAAGCATAACCTTTGCTAAAGAACCTGTAAGATGGAAGCTGGAAGTCCAGGGAAAAATCATCGAGCAAGTCTCACAATTCAAATATCTGGGTATGGATCTGTCGAGTTATCAAGACCCAGTGAAGGACCTAGGAAGACAGATTAACAAAGCGACTGCCATATCGGGCTGCTTAAAGCAAACAATATGGGCAAACGAATACATGCGAAAGGATAGCAAGGTCAGGATTTATAAGACTTGTATCAGGCCAATCTTGACATACGGAATAGAAACCAGAGAAGAAACCAACAAAACGAAAAGCATGCTTAGAGTAGCCGAAATGAAAACGCTCAGGACTATAGTGGGAAAAACAAGAAGGGACCGAAGTAGAAACAATGACATCAGGGAACAATGTGGAGTGCAAGACATCGTAAGATGGGGGAGACAAAGAAGAAAACATTGGTACGCTCATGTGAGAAGAATGGAGGAGAGCAGACTGCCACGCATCGTACTTGAAGGGAAACCAACAGGGAAAAGAGCACCCGGTAGACCACCTAAGAAATGGAAGGACAGTTGGCAGTCCACCTCCCAGGAAATGATAAAGAGGAACCTTCAAAACTAATAGATAACAAGATCTGAAATACGAATAAGAAGAAGAAGAGACTTCTAATAATTTATGGCGCTGTTTTTAAAATCTTTCCACTTGCTACTATGGCGCCACCTTAATATGCTCCCTGTCAGCGGACACTTTTTCATACACTGAGTTGGTCCTCCTTACTTTCTACCCTCCATAATTTAAATGTAATAAAATTTTTAAATCTCATTTTCGAAGATATTTATAACCTTTTGAGATAAATATTGTTATTGTGATATATGACAACTCGTAAAAGTATGCCTAAGAGGTTGGCATTGCTGGGGAGTCATCTGTCAACTATCGAGCAATAAAGAGAACTTGGTATCTAGACTTGAAAAGGTGTTTAGTGTTTTATTTCATACATACATTTTATTACAGTTATCATAGAAAGATATATGTTATTGTTAATCCTTCTGATATGATTTCACTTGTTAATTCATACCCATGAAACTAGCTCATTTATTAATTGTAAGTACACTACATCAAAATAAACTGTAATCTGACGTCATCACCAACAACCACACGAAATGCATCAAAACGAAGTGGTTAATGTTACCTTGTCCTGTACGTAAATATTTTCACTATTTCAATATCTTGTTATAGTATATTTTTCAAAATACACAGCTTAATACAGGCTCTTGAGCTTGTGATTTAAACATTTTTTCTGGCATGTACTAAAACAATGTAAAATATTGTCAGATTTGCAATTAATTCACAATTAATATTAAAAATAATATAAATGTAAGCCTATCTTAAAGTCATTGTATTTGAATAAAAAAAATCAAAGTATAGTGTGTTTTTATCATTATCTGTGAAACATTCTGATTTGAACTATTTCGTATTTCAACATCTGTCCTACACCACATTAAAAATGCAACGCAATTTGTATAACGTCAAATTAAGCTCGACTTCCTGTAAAATAATCAGAACGTATGAAAGCAAAAAACTTGAAATACGACTGGACATTTTTCCATTTATCGGATGTTTTATGTCACCAAACATCAAACTGATAACCGCAGACATGTTTTCAAAGTATTATAAGCTTGATGTGAGTTTTTAAAATCATCACATGTTAGTGTGTCGGATGGAAGAGTTGAATTAAGTTTCCGTAGACTGTCACTTGAAGAATATAGTGAATGAATATGACATTTTATATTCTGTTTGCATACGTATTTGAAAATTAAATCAAAAAGAATGTGTACATAAGTTGAATGAATAACTGACTACGTAGTATACCTCACTGTCTTTTTCTTCATATCTTTTTCATATCTTAGGTAGGGTTCCTTAGGAACAGTTGGGATGATTAAGACTAACTTATATTATAAAATTGAACAATCGTTAATAAAGTAAATGTTTCATAAAAAATATTTTTCATAATGTTGGTTGGTTTTCTCTTCTTTTTATTTACGCCCATATCAACTACTTTTCGCAACACAAATTTTCTTCCTACATGTTTATTTTCTTATTTAGTTTAAAAAGCCAGGAATATTTAGTTTATTTATTTAAATTAAACTACCATATTTAGCATACTGTATGTTTTAAAGTTATATTAGAGGAATACAGATAAATTCTTGAATCCTTTGTTATTATTTTAAACATTTTTTCAGGAATTTTTAAATTCACATAGTGGTCTTATAAGTTTGACAAATATAACTAATTATTTTATTCATTTTCGTGGTGTAATAATTTTGACAAATATAACTAATTATTTTATTCATCTCCATTCGACAAATGTACCGATGTCTGGTTTTGTCCAGTGACCCGTTATGAAATAATTTTGTTTTTTATTGGAAATTTCTTGATATGTATATACTGGAATAATGCGAATGTGAAGAAAAGAAAAATAAACTCAAACGGAATAGTAAATATAACAAATTGAGATGTAATCCAAGTGAGGTTATATTAACCACACGATGCTAACATTAAATAGAGAAAGAACTAAGAAATACTAAAATATCACTTGTTTTTATTAAAAAAATTATGATATTTAAAACAATAAGTACTGAACAATAATATAAAACATCACAGATATAAGATAGGAAATTATAAATAGATTGTAGCCATATAATAGCACAAAAATAAGTAAATCTAGATAAGTATGAATAATAAACAAAGTAAGTACTTGAACAAGATAGTAGAAATTATGCATTCGTTATAACAAGATCCAAGAAAATTGATGGGATATGACAGGATATTGTCAGGTCACACAATGGGTTGAATTCACAAATAAATATAAGTCATTAAATATTCCAAACATTCAGAGACTCAATAACAAACGCTAATTGTTAGTGGTAATATTTAATTATAAGAAGTGTAATTGTTTAACATGAGCCGAACAGTAATGGACAAATAGTAGACTTTAAAAATAAATTTTAATATACAGTGCTATTCAAAAGTCCCCTCCCACCCTCGTATCTTTTGAACAGCTACACTTACATTAATAAAATTTGGAGGGTGAAAATAAAGTGTTGTAAACTTCTCTACGAACGGTAACAGGTGATGTAATAGTAATAGATGACGTCACAGTGCCAGTCTGGCCAATAATTTTAAATGGAAACTTATGGCAAGTGATATCTCGTTTGAAAGGCATTGACATTGGCTACATAGCCATTTTAATCTTGTTTGGGTTTAAATTAATTTTGACGGATGAATCAAATGAATACCAAAATTATTGAAATTATTTGTTTGAATTTAATTAATCAAATATCAACAATGGATTCTTATAACAAGTGTTCGAAATATGCTCCGTCTACTTCCTGACAGTCATACATCCTATTAGTGAACTCTTGTCGTACTCGTTCGAATGTGTCAGCTAAAATAGCATTGCATTCTTCAGTAATTCTTTCTTTCAAAACGCCAATGCTATCTGGTGCCGTAGTATAAACCTTGGATCTCAAGTACCCCCATAGAAAAAAATCTAATGGTGTCCGAGGTGGCCATTCTATAGGATCTCGCCGGCCGATCCATCTACCTCGATATTCTTCATCCAGGTAACGTCTTACTGCATCATAATAATGTGCAGGAGCACCATCTTGTTGAAATGTTATTTCCAGATGTCCGAATTCATCTTGATTATCTTCCAGAATTTCAAGAATTAACGGCTCAATTGCATTTTGTAACATCTCCAGATACACTTCACCGCTTAAATTTGAATTTAGGTAAACAGGACCAACTATGTGGTTTCCCAAAATACCTGCCCAAACATTGACTTTTTCTGGAAATTGAGTATGTTGTTCACGAAAGGTGTGAGGATTTGTGTCACTCCAATACCTTACATTTTGTGTATTCACATTTCCATTGAGGCAAAAAGTACTTTCGTCACTAAAACAAATGGTTTTTGTGTAATGTGGGTCTTGACTAATTTTATTTGTCATACATTCACAGAATTCGACTCTTCTATCGGGGTCGTCATCCGAAAGGTGGTGCACCATTTTTAACTTGTGTGGATGAAATTTATTTTTAGCCCACACTCTCTGTACTGTACTTTTACTTACTTCACAGATAGACGCAACTTTAGTTGAAGAGGAAGTAGGATTCACTACCATTTCAGCAACTATATCAATATTTTTATCATCACTAAATGTTGGTTGACCAGATCGTTTGGCATCTTGAACACTACCTGTTGCTTCAAACTTGTGAAGAAGCTCCCTCAAATAAGTTCTCGAAATATGGCGATCTGGGTATCTCTCAATAAACGTTCCGCTTCATGGAGATTCTTTCTAGATTCACGAATTATTAAGATAGCTGCTACTTTGTGGGCTTGAGTACGTACCATTTTGCCTATGTAAACTCTCAAACGTCTCGTTAAACAATAATAAAATTAAATATTCAAGCTATTTAGAAAAACTTTGCAAAGCAACAAATACTATTAAATTAAAAACGTCAATTTTTTTGACAAGTAACCAGAGGCGGACTGAAAAATCTTCAATATTTAAATGTGAAATAATAATTTTGGTATTTATTTAATTTATCCGTCAAAATTAATTTAAACCCAAACTAAATTAATATGGCTATGTAGCCAATGTCAATGCCTTTTAAACGAGATATCACTTGCCATAAGGTCCTATTTAAAATTATTGGCCAGAGTGGCACTGTGACGTCATCTATTACTATTACGTCACCTGTTACCATTCTTAGAGAAGTTTACAACACTTTATTTTCACCCTCCAAATTTTATTAATGTAAGTGTAGCCGTTCAAAAGATACGAGGGGGGATGGGGACTTTTGAATAGCACTGTAGTTATAGTATAATAGATTTAGAGAAATTTTGAGTATGGTGGTAATTCATGTTGATGAAGAACTCTACAGCGAATTTACTCATGACAGATATTTTTATTTAACAGTTTCATGTATAACTTTTGATCATCTTAGTATATAAGAATTGACAGAAAATTCAATTTATTTCATGAAATCAAATGAGTCTATATAAACCTGTGTAGAATTTGACGGGTAGCTTATTATATTTGAATCGTCAAGGGGAGATGTATGAAAAATGTGTGCCATAATTATTTGTAAAAAGAAGGCTGTGAAAGGTGATGGAACAAAGGAATTGAAAGAGAGGGAGCCATGAAATTATGTGAAACAGTAGCAGGAAACTTGGAATTCGAGTAATAAAAACATGCTAAAATTAACAAATAACACTTAAAAAGGATATAAGAGATGCAGAACTTACCTCAAATAAACCAGGACTAAACTGTGAGTTACTTATTTACACATCCTTACCAGGATTCATTTCAATGAAATATCGAAGGCATATAACTGTACAGTGACTATATACAAGACAGTGGCGACAATTATGGTCGTCCTAGTGATTGGTTACCTATGTCACGTGGTATCGGCCGCCATTAGTTTGCTAAATGTTTGTTTATTTACCATTGGGTTGTATTGTGTTCTTACCACAGTTTTTTGGTTTTTGAAAGTTTTCGTGCAAAATTTGTTATTTATAAAAATTATAGACTTATTTATGTATGGTTTAGAGTAACAAAATTAGTGATTAATGCATATATTATTATTATTTTTATAACCAAATATCCTTGGTTCTTACAGTGGATTTTGAGCATAGTTTTAGACATTGAATTCATCGATTAAATTAAAACATAAATGTATTCTCGAGTTTTACCAGTTGTTACTTGTTATTTCTAAAACCTCTTAGATGTATAAAACGTTGCATAAGAATTAAAGTCTTTTGAAAATTATTTTGTTTAATAGGACAATGCCTGGCTGAGCTGATGTAAATTGCAGTAATTCTGCAAGAATGGGGTTTAATATGAAACACTTTCCAAAAGATCTTGAAAGAAAGAGGCAGTTGCTCATTAAAACCTGAAGGGCAATTGGCAAGATTTTTATGTCAAAAAAATGTGTGAAGAAAATTCAGTTCTAAATATACTTAATTGTAATAAAATTATTAAACGATACATTGTAGTCAGATTAAAAAATTAGTTAGTAAGTCCGTTGCTTGTCATTTGTTATGAATATTCAATAAACAATTGCAATAGAACATTTTACTTTTCCGCCAACCTATTTAATATGCGAGAAAAGTATTGGTTTACCCACAAAAAAGTTGAAAATTTGAAAAAATTTTTTGAGTTATTTTTGGCTAGACCAAGAAGTAACCTAACTTGTGATTGGCTTAATATATGTTTATAGAATAAAGAAGATGTGATATTACAAATATTGAAGCTAAGATATTATTAGCCCTAGGGTGATATCCTGGATATCATTTTTCCAATTAAGATGAGTATAACTGTGCAATGATATAGAAAACCAGGAAAACTATATCTGCTGATCTTTACAATTATCACTTAAGAAGACAGATTATTAGTGGAGAACTCTCTAGATTTAACTGTTCATTGACAACTTCATATTGTGGGTTTCTTAAATGTCTTCTAGTTTCCAGTTCTTCAAAGAAATCCAGTTCTTGTTTCTTTTCACAAATATGCAGCACTTCTAGTTCTGTGTTAGGTGTCAATGAATGATTGGTGTCAAGTAGATGTTTTGCGTAGTGGGATTTATCTGGTTGTTTTAATCTGTATGCTCGTAAGTGCTCACTGTATCGTATTTCAAAATTCCTAAGGGTCTGACCCAAATAGACAGCATTACATTCTGGACATTTGAGTTTATATATACCTGACTTCTTTAATAGTGGTATTTTTGTTTTTATATTTAACAATTTTGTACAAAATTGCCAATCACAAGTTAGGTTACTTCTTGGTCTAGCCAAAAATAACTACTAAACATCAGGTAGGCATAAAATGAAATGTAACTTCTGTCATTCTGACGATGATATTGATTTATCGAAACAATTGTCAATTTTTTAGAATTTTCAATAACTTTTATTTTATTGTGGAATTAACTAGAGAACGTGAGTTTCATTTAAAAACACTAATATGAGCATTTTCCACGAAGTAAGGGTCGAGACAGTTAATTTCATTAAAAATCTTCGAGAGAAGATTTGACCCGACTGTACCAGAAGTTACAGTTACTACAAAAACGATACAAAGCATCACAAAACATTTGGTTTAACCAAGAATGCCTTAGGAAAAAGGTAATACCAAATTATGTGAATATAAAATGTCACACTAGAACACCACAAGCACAAAAAGCTATAAAATGTGCTCAACGAGTTTGGATAAAATCAGAATGTAAGAAATGGTTCAAAGTTAGAGACTCCTTAGACAACTACATAGAAGTTGTACATTCAGAACTCACATTCCAATTACATCCAGTAGAATTTGACTGTTTGGATGACAAAATTAGAAGAGAAAATGTCAGCACGATGAAGCATATAAAATTTAAGAAACAAGAAAAGAAGCTACAGAATCTTGAACACACACAACATAAAATTCAATACTCAAAACATCATGAAACTGTAAGTACCTACATACCAACACACTTTGCACCACGATTTGAAAACCTTTCAGACACTAATTTTACAGATAGTGAAATAGAATTTTTAAATAAAGGTTTAAAGTACAGCATACCACCAAAATTTACGAATAATATTAAACAAATTATAGCTACAGAGTCAGAAATAGCTTTAAAATCTAATTCAAATAATTTTCTTTATGAGAAATTAAAAATTGCCAATTTAATCAAAAATATTGAACCTTCAAAAGTTAAACGTCAAACAAAAAATGACATTACAGTTTTAAATGCAATAAAAAAGAAGATAGAGGATAATAACCTAACAGTTACAAAATCTGATAAGGGGAACACAACTGTCATTTTGACGACTGAAAATTACAATTCCAAAGGATATAACTTTATAGAATCCAGCGATGTAAAAGTTCTTAAAGCAGACCCAACAAAAAAGTTTTCTAATAATGTGAGGGATATTGTTAATAATTTAAATTATCTTTTAAATGATTACGAAAACAGGTCTATCATACATAAGAATCCTCATTGTCCACAATTATATGGAACAGTTAAATTACATAAAATAACGAAACCAATTAGACCTGTAGTCTCTTATGTTAATGCTCCTAATAATATATTGGCAAAGAAGCTCAACAATATACTCAATACTTACGGATATGAATCTCAGTACTCAATTAGAAATTCAATAGAACTAATCAAAAAGTTGAAAGCAATCCACTTGCAAGATAGCTATAAACTCATTTCGTTCGATTTAACTAATATGTTTACTAAAATTCCTCCTAAAGAATGTCTAATACTTCTAAGAAAATTACTAGAAGATAAAAATATTAATCCAGGAATAATATCAGATATACTTAATTTATTTGATGTATGCATTAATCAGAATTATTTCACTTTTAACAATAAGATATATATTCAAAATGAAGGTTCACCAATGGGAAGTCCTATATCACCTATTTTGGCAAACAGTTTTATGGACAATTTAGAAAGAAAGATCTTTGAATGTAATATTTCGAAAAATATTTTATTTTGGTATAGATATGTAGATGACATATTAGCTTGTTTTATGGGTAGTGAACGACAATTAGATGTATTTTTCAACCACATCAATAATTTACACCCGAAAATTAAGTTTACATTACAAATTGAAGAAAATAGCTCAATCAATTTTCTTGATTTAAAAATTCAAAGAGTTAATAATGTACTTGGTTATTCAATTTACCGAAAACCAAGACAGACTGTGACAATTCCATTCAATTCTAACCACCCTATGTCACACAGACTAGCAGCATATAATTCAATGATACATAGAGCTTTTTCAGTTCCTATGAACAAATGTAATTTTGATAGAGAGATTAATATAATTAGACAAATAGCAACATCTAACGGTTATCCATTAGATATGATAAATAAGCTAATTAGTAAAAAAGAAGAAAAAGTGGCATTACAACTAATATATCCTAAACAAGCTGATGAAATTAAAACTTATAAAACCATCACATATGCAGGAAATATTTCTAATAATATTTCAAAGATAATATCTTCAGCAACGAATACAACAATTTCTTTTAAAACAGAAAGTAACGTCAGTACAAAATTGTTAAATGTAAAAACAAAAATACCACTATTAAAGAAGTCAGGTATATATAAACTCAAATGTCCAGAATGTAATGCTGTCTATTTGGGTCAGACCCTTAGGAATTTTGAAATACCATACAGTGAGCACTTACGAGCATACAGATTAAAACAACCAGATAAATCCCACTACGCAAAACATCTACTTGACACCAATCATTCATTGACACCTAACACAGAACTAGAAGTGCTGCATATTTGTGAAAAGAAACAAGAACTGGATTTCCTTGAAGAACTGGAAATTAGAAGACTTTTAAGAAAACCACAATATGAAGTTGTCAATGAACAGTTAAATCTAGGGAGTTCTCCACTAATAAACTGTCTTCTTAAGTGATAATTGTAAAGATCAGCAGATATAGTTTTCCTGGTTTTCTATATCATTGCACAGTTATACTGATCTTAATTGGAAAAATGATATCCAGGATATCACCATAGGGCTAATAATATCTAAGCTTCAATATTTGTAATATCACATCTTCTTCTTTTTTCTATAAACTTATATTAAGCCAATCACAAGATAGGTTACTTCTTGGTCTAGCTAAAAATAACTACTAAACATCAGGTAGGCATAAAATGAAATGTAACTTCTGTCATTCTGACGATGATATTGATTTATTGAAACAGTTGTCAATTTTTTAGAATTTTTAATAACTTTTATTATATTGTGGAATTAACTAGAGACCGTGAGTTTCATTTAAAAACACTAATGTCAATTATTTCCCCAATTTCAGGTGTTAGAAGGAAAACAGATGTTTGGTTTTACTGTGGATGTAAAAATCTGCAGAAAGTAGGCCAATCCACGGAACTCTTTTAAATAAATAAATTAAGTCAAACTATGAGTGAAAGTTTATTTTTCTTTAAATTTTGTTGTGTTCTCGTTGATCATTTAAGCCCTACATTAGCATAATATAAAGTAAACATATTAGATATGTATTTAAAAACATACAGAAAGAACATATATGTATACTCGCCGTATGTACACTCTATATAATAAATATACATATAACTATAAAATATATAATTAACAATTATTACAAAACACATATACGCAGACCATACACAAACAAACGAGAGTTGGTATAATTTGTTTTACCTAACCTCAAATCATTTATTATTTTTTTCTACGCCCATGTCTGTAAACGTCAAAAATCGCACTGTGAACATTCCTTGTAAATGACATTTAACAATAACATGCACGTAATGAGATCTCATAACATACACGTGCGTTTTGAGAAGAAAACTTAAAATTCTTGGTTTAATTAAATTACAATCAAATTTTTATTTACGTAAGACTTTATTTGGTCTATTTACACAAATTTAGTCAATTAAAAAACATAGAAACTTTTAGCATTAGCGAGGGATATTTAGGATTGAAAGAGTGATGCTCCTAAATGTGGACAGCACATTATACAATTTCTTTAAAAATAGGACACGTTTTCTTAAATAGCATGCTATGAAAATAAATGTAATATCATTTATATTGTCGATTTTTTGAACAAAATATAATACAATTATAAATAACCGTTCATCACCATTAAATAATAAGGCACAATCGATTTACAATAATTGTTCAATTGTTATTAACAACTATTATAATAAAGTTTAAATGATTGCGATGTTTTTTATTCAATGGAACAAAATGAATGGGCGTAGAAAAAGTATAGTACGTTACACGAGTTGTAAGCCCATTACGCACTCATGAAATTTATGCACGAAGCCGCGCAGCGGCTTCGTGCATAAACTTTTTCATTTCGTGCGTAAAGGGTTACTTACAACTCTTGTTACGTAATATACTATTACCTACGACCACCCCTGTATCTAGTCAAATACACACAGTCAGCAATCAATGTAAGACGTCTATTACGCACGGTAAACCAAAACGCACGGCTGTAAAGTAAAACGCACGGCTTCCCTAACAACCACTTAGCAACTGTCAATTGACGTCGCGATTTTATTCAAAATTTATCATTTACATATTAGACGATGAATTTTATTCTATATATAAATGGTAGATAACATTCATTAGATATGAGATTGCATTTAATACTAAGAGTTATTTGCAATTATATGATAATTGCTTCCGTTCCATTCACTCCGCATCTTTTAGTTGACTAAATGTATCATAATATTTGTAAACAAACATATATAATGATATAAGCTGTCAAACCATCAAAATTAAGTAGACTGCGATAGGGATTTGAGAACAAATATCAAGAACTGTCAATAAATTTACATTTTCTGTTCTGTTGGTGTAGTTTTTGTTCAATTAAAAAATGTCCAGTGACAGTGAAATGGATTTAACTCCACCCAATATAACTGAAATCGCTGAATTAGCCAAAAACGACTTATTACCGGCGAAATCTGAGAGTCGGTACAAACATATATACCAAAAATTCATGGATTGGAGGTTAAAAAACGGCGTAAAATCATTTTCCGAGAATGTTATGATGGCATATTTCCAAGATTTGTCAAAAAATATGAAGCCTTCTTCACTTTGGTGTTTTTACTCTATGTTGAGGACAACAATATATATAAATCAAAATATAAACATTGCAAGCTATTCCAAATTACAAGCTCTATGTTCTAAATTAACCCTTTTTACTTTGGGTTAATTAGATGGAATGCAGGTTATCTGGTTTCAGGTGTAATCGAAGGACCACTACGGTTGTTTTTTACTGATGTAATGATGAACCGTAGAATGAAATTAAACACTTATATCACTTTAGGTTTTATATTGTCATGAATGTATAATTTTAGGTATCGTTGCGTAACAATTAAGAATTCACTTATATACACGCGATAATTGAGAGTATTTTGCACATACTATGATGATTTATGAGATGAATAAAGATTTAGGACACATGTTTATGACTGGGAAGTGTATAATGACTAATGAGATGTTCACGAGTGATGACTGGGAAGTGTATCTGGGAAGTGAGTAAGAATGAGGTTGGTTTCCTATTTATACGTCGGATGACGAAGGTGCGAGGAATGAACAAAATGTTAGGGTCTAACCAATGGGATAAAAGTATTTTAGAATGTAACGTTCAAACAACAAGTGAAATTGGCAGTTAGATATATGGTTTTTTTTTCGGGGCTTGAAACGGTTTCGTAGATACCGATAACAGGGTTTGACAGAGCGTTTATATGAAGAGATAAAATGTCGGGTACTTTGATATATTCAGTGGAATTTCAGAAAACGATATTAATCGGTTTTTCTTGGGTGTTAGTATCTTTAAATGACTTTTTTGGTGATGTAAAGAAATATTAAATGTTGAAAATAAGGATATATTTAGTATTTTTTGAGCATAATATTCGAAATGTAGTATACAGGGGAAATTGAAATAAAATCACGGGAGAATTTGGTAATTAAAACAAAATTCAAACACTCTACTTAAAAGAAAATCTGACGGATTTAAACCCAAAAAATCCCAAATTTTAACAAACGAGAACATTAATAATTTCCTAGGAAATGCACCAGATGATAAATATTTTTTTAGGAAGGTAAGATATATTGTGCTCAATATACTAATAGATACAATAGATACTTATGTAAATTTTCTTTCAGGTATAAGCGGTGCCTGCAGAAAACAAGAATTACGTGATATAAAACCATCGCATGTTCAAGATATAGGAAAAAATTTTGTTATTAAAATTCCTAATTCAAAAACTAAGCGACAACGTTCTTTTGTGGTTTCAGAATATTTTTACCCCAAAGTGATAAAATATATTAACCTTCGCTCTGCAGTAAATGCGGCTACAGAATTACCTTTTTTTCTTAATTATGTAAACGGAAAATGTACCAGGCAGTGTGTTGGTATCAATAAAATAGGGAACGTACCGAAACAAATTGCTATACACCTGGGATTAACAGACGCAGTAACTTATACTGGGCACTGCTTCCGGCGCTCGTCAGCGACTATTCTTGTTGATGCGGGTGGCGATCTATTGGATTTGAAAAGACACGGCGGATGGCAGTCATCGGCCGTAGCTGAAGGCTACGTGGATAATTCCTTAAATAATCAAACAATTCATCTAAAATAGCATCTGCAATAGCAGGTACAAGTAATAGTAATGAAAATGAAGGTTTACCAAACACATCTAATAATTTAAATCTTTCTTACGCTTCAACAAGCAGAATAACCGATTTACCGTTTATATTTAACAGCTGTAATGTCACCATAAACAATTATTATAATAACTAATATTATGTAATCAAATGTTATAAGATAAAATTATTGGAACTATCTTATTGTAGATGTTCTTAAAGTATCATTAATAAGTTCATCAATACAAGTACAAGTAGGTCGTAGGTAAAGTATAGTACGTAACACGTGTTGTAACGCATTTTACGCACTCACGGAATTACGCACTCGCCGCTACGCGGCTTCGTGCGTAACTTTTCCGTTCGTGCGTGAAATGCTTCTTACAACACACGTTACGTAATATACTATTGTTTATACATAATAATGATTGAAATGTATGTAAGTTGTTCCGTTCGTTATGTAGTTTAGTTAAATAAAAACGATTAAACGTTTATTTGTGTAATCACTAAATCACTATAAAAGGTGAGAAATCATTGAAGATATTTACACCTACGAAATAGTTTTATCATAAAAATAATCGGACAAACCCAAACCTCTCAGTAGAGCGCCACTGCTGTTGAATACTTACAATGGCTCGGAGTGAAAAATTCCAGAAACTAGTGACTAATAAAACATTTACAGGTCTGATTTTTTCTTTTTTATGAAAGAAAAAGAATTTATATTGAAATACGAAAATACATTATTAATTAACAGTGTTAAACTGTCCAAACATTTCTCTTTTTCTTAAATCCATTTCAAAATTGAGATTCAATTAAAGTGTGAAATATTTTTCCGGTTGCGAGACATTTCCGAGACTTATTAAAGATGCTAAACATCTGAATTCAAATCAAATTATTCAAAGATTATAAGCTTAGTATTTAAAGTGGGTTATAAAACGAAACTTTTTAAGAATAATATCTAATAATTATAATTCAAAACTTGACAAAATTCTGTGGATAAGATTAAAAAGTTAAATTCATTCACTAGATTTGGATATAAAGAAATAACATTGAGGAAATAAGTAGGGAAGAATTATTATTATGAATAGAGAATCCGAAAATCTTGTGGATGAATATTAAAATGAAGAGTCAGTTCTGAATTAAATTTAACTTTGAAGATATCATTATATACAGGGTACACGTAGTACTTGCATTGACCATATATTTTTAAAATCCAAAGTCAACGTACTCGATCAAATACTGCCTCTAGTATTGCAAAACGACATTACAGATTATTTCTCAACAATACTACAGATAGTACTGGAAAAGACCAAATGCCCCAAGGAACGAGAAATAGTGAAATACATAGATGAGACAAAGCTTAAAAATACAATCAGACAAAGCTTAAAAATACAATCAGACAAAAATCTTGGGATTTCTTATACTTGAATCCAGATCCTAACTATGCAACAAATACTTTCATTGAAACACTACCACAAAAAATAAAATGGAGAAGAAACCCAAATGACAACGAACTAAAACTCCAATACAAAAAATATGGAAACAAATTGTCGACTCTAATTGAAAAAACAAAGTTCAAATACTATAAAAACAAAATCGAACTCAAAAAATAAAACACAAAAGCTTTATGGAATGTGATTCAAGAAGTAAGTAACACCAAAAAATCTATTGATAGTATTGAAAATGAACTAGGAGAGTTATTAACAAATCCTAAGGACATCGCAAACGAATTCAATACCTCATTCAATGGCACTGGGAAAAGACTTACTCAAAATAAAAACCGAGATCCTAACTACAAAATCAATAGACCCTCCCTTCCAAACTCAATTACACTCCTACCCACTGTTACACTCCTGTTAGGAAAATGACCAGCTATTGCTTAGAGGGTGAGTGTCGTACCCTTGGGCAGGTCTGACAAAGAGTTCAGATAGGAAGAGTGCAACTGTTGCGTCGTTGCCCTCTCGGTTTATTATCCAAATGACAAATTAGCCGTATTAACCCACCAATCCAAACTCGATGCCTGTCGAATAGAGGTTGTAAAAAGAATAAAGCAAGACTTAGCAAAAATATCACAGCTTTTATTTCCTATTTCTCTTTTCAATGATTTGGTTTACAAAGTTTTGATTTTTAGATTAGCTTGACGATACTGACAGGATAAGAAAAGAAAATTACAAAATCATTTATAACAAAAGTTGAAGTTGACAAACTTCGTTAATTCTTACAAAGTAAAAGTTTATTACAAAAGTTAAAGTTGGCAAATCTTGTCTATTCGCTTTATAAAATAAACTGACTATTAATCTTTCTTTATTTGAAGAGAGACTCTAATTTGGTGACTACTTGAAACATTTTTACTTATCTTGGAGTCATGAGCCGCTCCTCCTTGGGTTCAGATTCGCTAATGTGTTCTCGGTCACACTTCCGTGGTCTTGGGGTGCTATGGGTACTACTATTACAGGATGAGCTTATCTTAGCTCACGGAGCTCCGTCAGGTTAGGACATGTACTAAGTGCCAGAGGGTAAATGTGCCTAAAACATCATAAATGGGGAGAATCTGATTTGACCCAAAAGCATAGAAATGGTAACACGGTTCTGGTAAAAATGTTTGAATTCGTCACAAACTTAGATCGTAATACAGTGAACAAGAGTCTAAATTAAAAGTGAAACTACGATTTTAATCAATGGAGTTGATTACAATTCATATAATAAAGTGATCTGAAAGAATTAGGATTTTAAAGACTGTGCCTAATTATTAATTTAAAGACAAAGTTCAAATAAACAAAACAAATGAATAGCTGATTAATTTACTATAAAAAGTGAACTTAGTTTAATTCTCATCATCAGAACTATGCTCCAACTAAGTCTGCTTACATTTTATTATACAGAAAGTGAACAATAAAAATAAAAAAAATAAGGAAAAGAACTGAGTTATTAACATTTCGAAAAAACTAGCAAAACAAACTATGAAATATTAATTCCCCGACATAATTTATTTTCCCTAAATATAAACTAAAATAGTCGCCTTTTCTATCTGAGGGATAGAAGGTCCCAATATATCCAGGTAACTGGAAGAATATTTTAATTGAACGATTTACTCCTCGTGTTAATTCAAAAAAAAATTAATTACGGTTATCTTCAATTTCAATCAAAAAATATCACGCTATCAGAGAAAAGAAACAGTAACAGAACTTATGTTTTTATTAAAACCGAAAAGTATGTGTCTCATAAAAACCATGATTCAATAAAAAGCATCAAAATAAACTTGAATATTTGCTCTACCGAGAATCACTTTCAAGTAGCAATCTCTGTATATTGCAAGTAAACAGTGATAGGTCTATAAAAAGTGCAGTGCCAGTGCAGTAAAACAATATAAAAATAACATTTTAAACTGTGAGTACCATTCACCATTTTACAATAATTATTTATCATCATAGAACGTACTAATTACAACAAAAACTAGTATGCCTACTATGTCAACTTGTTCCAATTGTTCGAAGCCGGTAAACACAAATGATCGCAAACTTCAGTGTGATGGTTGTAAGCGACAAATACACATGACATGCACCGATGTTTCTGCCGACGACCGGGTTACGCGGCAGAGGGTTCGTGGCTTGTCTATCCTCTGCAACAATTGCAGTTCAAATGTTTCAAATTTTTCGGAATTAAAAACTCTTCTGCTAGATTTTAAAACAGAAATTCACAAGAAAATAAGCGACTTTGATGATAAATTAACTCAATTAAATAATAAACTGAGTCAGTTCGATGCAGTTAATTCGACCGAATTCACGGACAACATCGCAAATGAGGCGGTAGATCGCATAGTGCGAGCCAAAAATATTATAATCAGAGGCGTACCTGAAACTTCCTCTGGGGATGCTCAACTTAGGAAGGATGATGACACGAATAAAATTAAGCTTGTCTTGGATACTGTCGGATGTCATGAAATCCCCATTACCTTCTACAGAGTCGGCAAAACCAACCAAAAGTTTCCTCGCGTGATCAAAGTAGTAATGCCTTCAGAACACCATGCCAAGAACATATTGAGAAATAAATCCAAACTTCTCGAGGAGAAGCGTACTGAAAAGTTTTCTATAATAGATGACAAGACGCCCACACAACAACAACGATTAAAAGAACTTCGAAGTGAACTAGATACTCGTAAAAATAATGGCGAACATGATCTGACAATCAGGTACTCCAACGGCATTCCAAAAATCTCGAAATTTCGTTCATAACTTTTCTACCCGCAGTTTCAATGACTGGCTCTTTTTATACACAAATTTAAACTCACTTCACGCTAAACTTGGCGAATTCACATGCACAGTGCAACTTCTTAAACCACAAATTATTTTTATTACCGAAACCTGGCTTAAACCTTCAACTCCAGACTCCTTAGTTAACATTACTGGCTATACAATTTATCGTAAAGATAGAGAAAATCGTGTCGGTGGAGGTGTATGCATTTATTTATCTGACGATATTACCGCAAATTTTTCTACTTAAATTAAACTATTAGACATACCTGGGATAGATAGTATACACGTAAATATTGCTAAAAATTTATTTTCTCTTAACCTGGTATGTATATATCGTCCCCCGGATACACAACTTGCGATAGACAACATATTGTTTGAAAATCTCGAAGAGTTATCACTTCTTGATAACCTCATCATTGCTGGAGATTTTAACTTCCCAGAAATATCCTGGCCGATAACCTCATTGTCAGAAGTCGTAAATTCACAAAACTTATTTAAAAACTTCGTTGCAAATTCGAACCTTATTCAACTTATTACAGAACCCACAAGATTCAGAATTAATAATCAACCTTCCATTCTAGATCTCATACTCACCAATGATGAACAGCTAATCTCATCTCTCGAAATAGACTCTCCTGTTGGAAAATCAGACCATGCAGTTATAACTGCCCACGTTCAGTTTATCCAGACATTACCGGGCAAAAATAAAATCACAACTTATGCTACTACTGATTTTTCTGAAGTTGATTCACAGCTGTCCCGACTTGATTGGGACTTAATTTTCACAAATTTATCCGATCCCTCGTTAATGTGGGACGCATTTCATGATACTACTCTCAGGACAATCTCTGCGCACACCACTGTCCGTGAGATTTATAAAAACCATCTCAAACCCTGGATAAACCACGCAGCACTACAACGTATCAAACACAAACGGCGCCTCTGGCGTAAATATCAGCGTACACAGCTTCTGAGTGACTTCCTGAATCATCGCAGATTTTCTAATACCCTTCAACTCTCTCTCAAAACTTTAAGACAAAATTTTGAAGAAAACATCATTTCCAGTGGTAACAGTAAAAGGGTTTTCAAATATATACGATCGTCCCTATTATCAAAAGTTTCCATTCCCCTACTTCAAAAACCCGACCATACTGTATGCTCTTCTAATAAAGAGTCTTCTGAGACGCTCTCTCTAGCCTTCTCACAAGTTTTCACTCAAGAACCCAATAATGACAACCTCCCATTAATTAACTGTCCTCGCCTCAAGGCATCTTTAGAACGTGTAGTATTTACACCAGACCGTATAAAACAGCACTTACTGCAACTTCGCACTAACGCATCACCTGGTTTAGATGGTCTAACTCCCAAACTCCTAAAAAGCTGCGCAAACTCGCTTGCAACTCCCCTGTCGTTAATTATGCAGACTTCCTTTACTCAAAGTTCCATACCCCCCAGCTGGAAATTAGCATCTATCACCCACATATTCAATAAAGGTAACGAACTTGATTCCAATAACTACCGCCCGATTAGTATGCTGCCAGTGGTCAGTAAAGTCATGGAAGCCATTATTTCGGAGGAGATGACCAAATTTCTTATCCTGGAAAATGTGATTCCAACGCAACAACACGGATTTGTCGCCGGCCGTTCCACCCTAACCAACCTGCTACACTGTGTTAATGACTGGACATCATCTCTTAACGATCGGCAGCCAGTAGATATTGTCTATCTGGACTTTTCCAAGGCCTTTGATCGTGTTCCCAGGCGCAGACTTCTACACAAGCTGGAACACTTCGGCATTCGCGGCTCTTTACTTAGCTGGATTGACGACTTCCTAACAGACAGATATTTCAAAGTAAGAGTTGGCGAAGACTTCTCAAGGGATAGACTGGTGGAAAGTGGAGTACCACAGGGTTCTGTTCTTGGTTCTCTGTTTTTTACAGTTTACACCAGCGATCTTCCTTATCACGTAACTAATAAAATATCTTTCTACGCTGACGACACAAAGATATATACGAATCCAATCACCAACCAACAAACCCTCCAACTGGACTTAAACTCCATCTTCAGATGGTGTTCCCAGTGGCTACTTCCGTTGAACACGGAAAAATGTGTAGTGCTCCGAATTGGTAAAAACAACCCACTACTACCGTACTTCGTAGACGGTCGACCATTAAATTATGTGTTTTCCTATAACGACCTCGGAATTATCGTAAATAGCAACCTAACTTGGTCTGATCATATAACTTCAGTTTGTAAGCGCGCGAATACCAGACTGTATCTCATTCGTAAGTGCTTTTCGAGTGTTTCGTTTCAGTCGTTTTGCAAACTGTATACTATCTATGTCCGACCAATTCTCGAGTACGCCGGTCCAACGTGGTACCCAGACCTAGTTCGCGATAAAAATCTTTTGGAAAATGTTCAAAGGAGAGCCACTCGACTGTCCCTGGGACAGCGAAGACCTTCCTACGAAGAAAGACTCTCCATGGCCAACCTAACTTCCTTTGAACTTCGCAGACACCGCGGAGACCTCATTACCACTTTTAAAATATTAAAATTTAATTTTGGTAATCTTGATATGATGTTTACTTTAAATCCAGATGACCGCCTTAGAGGACACTTTTTTAAACTCAAAAAAGAAAACTTTACCGTCAGATCAAGACAGAACTTCTTACCTAACAGGGTATTCGACAGCTGGAATAATCTTGATGTATCCACAGTTTCTGCACCATCTACTAACTCGTTTAAAAACAGACTTGATCATGCACTGCTAGAGCACATATAGTTTATTTGGTGTATTGTTTATATTGTACTTATTTTTCTGTTATTTACCTACTAGTAGGTTACTTATGTAATTATCTGTTTTTTGGGCACAATAGGGACTTGTCCCTCTGCCCTTGTCTAAATATAATAATAATAATAATAATAATAATAACTTGATTCCACAAAGAGAATTAATTTTAAGCTGATTGACAAATTATAAAGCAATCGTTAACATACCTTTGATTTTTGGTTATCCTCGACAATATTTCCAATTTTCAAAAGACACATCCTTTTCGTTTCAGCTTGGAAGTTGGAGAGAGCTCCAAAAAATTCATTTTTATTTTCATAAAACCTCGCTAGGAAATGTCCCCAGTACTTATACACCTGTCTCAATCTTACTACAGTCACTTAATCGCTTTCTTCCTTCTCGGAAAATCAATAATTACAATAGGTACCTGTCGCGTATATTGCAAATTAAGCTCGAGGTGGGAATTAATTCTTTGAGTAATAACTTCAAATAACATGAGTAACTACATTTCTATTCTCAAATACTATTCAAGGGACGATTTATCCTAGATGTCGTTACGAACATGAAATGACCGTTACACCACAAACACACTTGAAGTAAACAGCATTATTCAAGAGTTGCGAAACCGCAAAGCCGTGGGATGAGACGAAATCAAAACGGAAACGCTCAAAGTTATCGCGTCATTAATAACTGAACCATTAACTTACATCTTCAACAAATGCATAGAAACTGGTATCTGGCCTAAAACATTCAAACATTCAGTTATCATTCCAATATATAAAAAAGGTAACAAAAAACTGACAGAAAATTATAGACCCATTTCATTAATCACCCACTTATCAAAAATATTTGAGAAACTTCTAAAAAACAGACTACAAAATTTTATAAATAAATATAACATACTTTCCGAAAGACAATATGGTTTTCGAGAAAAAACGTCCACTCAAGATGCTCTTCTAGCCCTTACTGAAAAAAATATATAACTCGTCAAACAACAACAAACCCTGTCTATGTGTTTTCATTGATTTAACGAAAGCATTTGATACTGTTAGCCACGAGTTGCTCTTTCAGTCGCTGGAGGACATCGGTATCAGAAATACTTGCTTACATTTATTCAAAAGTTATGTTACGAATAGGTATCAGACAGTCTGAATAAACGGTGTCGACAGTAAATCGTTAGTCGTACAATGTGGAGTGCATCGGTTTCGTAGACGATATCGCGATTTTCTACGAGGCAGATACCTGGTCAGAAGTAAAAGAAATAGTATAAACAGACTTTATTATCATTAAAAAATGGCCTGCAAGTAAGTTGCTAACTATAAACTTTCAAAAAACCAACTTCCTACCTTTCAGTTGTAATAGAACAAATCTTCCTCACTTTACTCAGCTCAACATCATCGATGGTAAAAACAATCTTACAATTACAGCCGAAAGTAACATAAAGTACTTAGGAGTCATAATAGACTGGCACATGAAATGGGACATACACATCAACTACGTAGCCAAAAAACTACAATGTATCCTTTATAAATTAAGATACATGAAAAAAATTCTTCCTGTTCATCATTTGCTCACACTGTATCATGCACTCGTTGAAAGTCACTTTCGATACGGTTTATAAGCATGGGGAGGTACACTACAATCCCACATCCGACCCCTTGAAGTTCTACAACGACCATTCCTGAAAATTATTCTAAGTAAGAACTCAAAATAACCAAGCGATCTACTATTTCAAGAATCAGAGGTACTTGACCTTAAACAACCCTATTACTACAATGTCAACATGAAGTACTATACAAAGAAAATACTCGTCAAACTTACCAAAACATACCTATAACACTAGACAAAGAAATAACTATGTAATACCACAAATAACAAAATCACTGCTGAAAACTAGTTTTTCTTACAACGCTCCAAAAATGTTCAATTCTTTACCTGAAACAATTCGCGCTATACCCAACTCATTCCAAGTCAAAAAACAGCTGAAAATGTTCATGAAGAGATCTAAAGTTCGAGTCTTTTGAGGATTATTATTTTAATCTAACTTCAACAAAAAATTAAAAGATTACATCTTAAGTAACGACAGAAGATTAATAATCGATCTGATAGAATCGAAACCATAAACAACATACTTACTGCATTAATATAGATAATCCCCTCTAGACTCTAGACTCTTCAGTCTAGTTGTGGCTTGACATGGTGTACATCGAATTTTATTGAATTTTAAAGTCTTGTCTCCTGATGAAGCTATTAAATAATGGCGAAATATTGAGAATAGGAATATAGAGTTTTAATTCTTATACTGACCGCATACCTGATAATCATCACCTTTTGTTTATATATATATATATATATATATATATATATATATATATATATATATATATATATACACAAATAAGTTGGCAAATATCTTTTTTCAAATTAAATATATATATATATATATATATATATATATATATTAAGCCAGTCCTCTAGTATAGATAAATATTCATATATTAGATTGAATTAAAAAAGGATTTTTTTTGTATATACGTATGGTGTATCATTAGACACTACCTAATTAAGAACAAAATTTAACATAAAACGAATGAATGACTTAAGCAAATGTATTATAAAATATTGAGTACATCAATTTAAGAAATGGATTAAGGATAAGGAATAGAATGGTAATGATAATATAGAAATTAATTCTTAAGAAAATGTTACCTTCACAAATAAATCCTAAGGTCAAGTCAATGTCAACAATTTTCATTAAAATCAATCTGAACGCTGCTATGTCCACACTTGAATCGGGAAAAGGATGTTAATTTGTTCAAAACCTAAAATAATAAGAATTAATAATCAAATCACTAATTTATTAACGATATGCAAATACAATAAAAAGTTGCAATTTGAAAAAAAGTAATTTATAAAAATAAAACTGTATGAAATATGACATTCGGAATAAGAGCCATATTGTATGTCATAGAAATCTAGTAATCAAATCGAAATCAATGAAGGAAGTGATTGAATCTAGTTATAATATTGCCAACCTAAATTCAATGAGTTGGAAGTTAATATAAAACAGAGAATGTAAATTTGAAAATAAGTTAGAATTTATATAAAGCGAAATTAGTGCTAATTAAAGAATTAAAAAATAAACAGTTCCATATATATAAATCATAAATTTAGATTGTAGAAATTGTATATTAATTGTAAACAAATTTACTAAAAAAAAGGAATTACAAGGATTGAAACCATTGTAATACATGTAAAAGATTATTTATATATTCTATAAGATATTGTTAAACCATTTATACAAGTGATTTCACTCTCCAAGACTATTTTAATTGAAGAATTCAGTATTTCCATAAAAAAAACATTATCATTGACAATTGTTGAATAAAATAACAAATTAGGAGGCTGTGTTTTAGAGATTGTAAAAATGTTGTTGATTTTGAAAAAAAAGAAAGTCGAGAGTTAGTTGGGGAATGATGAACTGGGATGTAATTCTCTGAGAAGATTTTTGTAAAAACTTTAAAGTAAAAGTAATAATTCTAAATCTAAATCAATAAAAAATTCATAATATTAATGTCGATTAACCCCTGTGAAAAAGTGAAACGTGCCGAACGAGTATTTCTTGGGTAAGGAATACCTAAGAAAAGAGACGAGATGTTGCAGGTCCACCACGCCGAGAATGGAATATAAGGTCTGTGTTATTTGAGTTTTTTTAATTTGGAATTCCAAACAAACAAAGAAAAAGTGAACTTTTGAAATTAATTTGAACATTTAAATTTGAATAATCTAAAATTGGCCAATGAAACTTTAAAATAATTAATACCAAATTTTATCCATGGATAATTAAAGAACTCTAATTTTCTGCAACAATAATTTTAGATATTAAATATGTACTTACTTGTAAAAAAGTTTTTCGTTTGTAAAATAATCAAAGTTCACACCACAAATGCTTTTCCAATCTTAATTTCCGCTTTGCATGCTGACCTATTCTTATAACTATCAAACACACACTCAATTCACAACTTGAATTATATATGTAACTGTTTAATATAAGTTTTCAACCATATTATTCTAAATGCACTAAATTGATGCACATTGAACTGTTAAACGTTTGCATCCTCCATGTGAACTGTGTACTATAATTTTGTGACGACGAGAAACGTTGAACCGGAAGAGTTGCTCCGTTGCGCCGAAGCAGCTACTATAAGCGTTCAGTGCGCATGACCATCAAAGAATACAGAGGAGGTTCAGGAATATTTGTGTGTGTAAAATTTTGAAGATTTCATCAACAATTTATTAAAATATTTTTATTTAAGTGTTGGTATTTTTCTTATTCCAGTCAATGTCCATAACACTTTTCACGAACATTGTTTAAATCATTCATTCGATTATCATATGGTGAGATGATTGAAATAAAGATATATAATTTATTCAGGAATAGACCTATCACGAAATCATAATAAGTAAATGTTCATATATGTAAAAATTTTTTCTAATAGGTGTCCAGGACTCAAAGAGAGAAGTCTCATGCTTCCGACTGCAATATAAAATTTAAACAATACATACAATAAAAAAATTTTCATATAATCATATAGGGCTAGCCGAAGGTAAAAACGGGTAAATAAAAATAAATCATATAAGTATAAATAATAAAATATAACATATCCACTATAATATATATATATATATATATATATATATATATATATATATATATATATATATATATAAAACCACGAATATTGGGGTAACGGCAAGTTAATTTAAAGAAAACTCTTGTTACTGTTTTTCTTCCAAGCTTTCGGAAACGTTTATTTCCATTATCAAGGATAAGTGAATTGAGATTGTTATAAATTGGTAAATATAATTATATTTGAATTTTTTAAAAAAAATTTTTTCAATCATAAATCATTTTGACATTTTGACAGATTCATGAATGTAAACATTTTCTTTATATGCTAAAATGTTTTTGAAAACAAAAGAAGAAAATTGGTTATATTTGTAATATAGGTTATTAGTTATTCAAATATTCTTCTTTTATTATATAAAATTCAACCTCAAATTATTATAGATGTCATCATGTCATCTTAATAATTTAAAAGTATTGAAAACATTTTTAAAATCATTTACCTAAAATAAAATTATTTCTAAAAATCATCAAATAAGAATTTTATTTTAGGTAAATGATTTTAAAAATGTTTTCAATACTTTTAAATTATTAAGATGACATGATGACATCTATAATAATTTGAGGTTGAATTTTATATAATAAAAGAAAATATTTCAATAACTAATAACCTATATTACAAATATAACCAATTTTCTTCTTTTGTTTTCAAAAACATTTTAGCATATAAAGAAAATGTTTACATTCATGAATCTGTCAAAATGATTTATGATTGAAAAAAAAATTTTTTTAAAAAATTCAAATATAATTATATTTACCAATTTATAACAATCTCAATTTACTTATCCTTGATAATGGAAATAAACGTTTCCGAAAGCTTGGAAGAGAAACAGTAACAAGAGTTTTCTTTAAATATTTGTCTATTTCCAGGGTCGGAAGGTTCAGACAGGAGAGCTATAGACGCCTCCGTGTCTCTGTTGGTTGTTGTCCTGAAAACTCGGGATCTTCCATTTGAAGGCACAAATGTGCGTTTGGTTATCTTGTTGAAATCCGTTGTTTGTGGTTTCTCATGTTTCAATTAACATCCTTGCTCCCAAGTTGTACATCTTTTCTTGGTTATGCCGTACCGATGAAGGCTAATGAGCCAGAAACATGCATGTCTACGGTTACCACTCATTCTCTGTAACCTCTTTTGCGTGATATGCCCGCTAATTCTGTTTTTGTTATATATATATACATATATACATATATATATATATATATATATATATATATATATATATATATATATATATATATATATATAAATGACTATAATTTCATAAAATACGAGGTGCTATATGAAATATAAATTTCGATTTTCTACTACACCTGTTTTAGTCGAAATTTCGATAATTTCGACTTATTGGCCTGACCGTTCTTCGAAGGGCAAAACAACTACATTCCTGGCTAATACCACGCAGAATATTGAATTACATCCCCTTCGAAAACCGTGACGTCGATCGGCCATTTTGCCGATACGGACATCTGTGGTGATTCGCAACTGATAGCGGAAGAGCATAGTACACTTACGCGTTTCGACCTTCTTGGGTCTCTTCAAGAGTGCCGTAATGCCTTCCAGTTCAGAATCTCTAATCCGAACTGAAGATTACACCCTCCGACAACCTCTCTTGGTTCGTGTAGTTACACAAGCGAGAAGTAGTCAGTTGGCGCCATCTTCACTTTCAGTTGCGAACCAACACCTCAGATAAATGCGACCGTATTAGTCGTATTAAATAAAAATGACTATAATTTCATAAAATACGAGGTGCTATATGAAATATAAATTTCGATTTTCTACTACACCTGTTTTAGTCGAAATTTTGATAATTTCGACTTATTGGCCTGACCGTTCTTCGAAGGGCAAAACAACTACATTCCTGGCTAATACCACGCAGAATATTGAATTACATCCCCTTCGAAAACCGTGACGTCGATCGGCCATTTTGCCGATACGGACATCTGTGGTGATTCGCAACTGATAGCGGAAGAGCATAGTACACTTACGCGTTTCGACCTTCTTGGGTCTCTTCAAGAGTGCCGTAATGCCTTCCAGTTCAGAATCTCTAATCCGAACTGAAGATTACACCCTCCGACAACCTCTCTTGGTTCGTGTAGTTACACAAGCGAGAAGTAGTCAGTTGGCGCCATCTTCACTTTCAGTTGCGAACCAACACCTCAGATAAATGCGACCGTATTAGTCGTGTTAAATAAAAATGACTATAATTTCATAAAATACGAGGTGCTATATGAAATATAAATTTCGATTTTCTACTACACCTGTTTTAGTCGAAATTTCGATAATTTCGACTTATTGGCCTGACCGTTCTTCGAAGGGCAAAACAACTACATTCCTGGCTAATACCACGCAGAATATTGAATTACATCCCCTTCGAAAACCGTGACGTCGATCGGCCATTTTGCCGATACGGACATCTGTGGTGATTCGCAACTGATAGCGGAAGAGCATAGTACACTTACGCGTTTCGACCTTCTTGGGTCTCTTCAAGAGTGCCGTAATGCCTTCCAGTTCAGAATCTCTAATCCGAACTGAAGATTACACCCTCCGACAACCTCTCTTGGTTCGTGTAGTTACACAAGCGAGAAGTAGTCAGTTGGCGCCATCTTCACTTTCAGTTGCGAACCAACACCTCAGATAAATGCGACCGTATTAGTCGTATTAAATAAAAATGACTATAATTTCATAAAATACGAGGTGCTATATGAAATATAAATTTCGATTTTCTACTACACCTGTTTTAGTCGAAATTTCGATAATTTCGACTTATTGGCCTGACCGTTCTTCGAAGGGCAAAACAACTACATTCCTGGCTAATACCACGCAGAATATTGAATTACATCCCCTTTGAAAACCGTGACGTCGATCGGCCATTTTGCCGATACGGACATCTGTGGTGATTCGCAACTGATAGCGGAAGAGCATAGTACACTTACGCGTTTCGACCTTCTTGGGTCTCTTCAAGAGTGCCGTAATGCCTTCCAGTTCAGAATCTCTAATCCGAACTGAAGATTACACCCTCCGACAACCTCTCTTGGTTCGTGTAGTTACACAAGCGAGAAGTAGTCAGTTGGCGCCATCTTCACTTTCAGTTGCGAACCAACACCTCAGATAAATGCGACCGTATTAGTCGTATTAAATAAAAATGACTATAATTTCATAAAATACGAGGTGCTATATGAAATATAAATTTCGATTTTCTACTACACCTGTTTTAGTCGAAATTTCGATAATTTCGACTTATTGGCCTGACCGTTCTTCGAAGGGCAAAACAACTACATTCCTGGCTAATACCACGCAGAATATTGAATTACATCCCCTTTGAAAACCGTGACGTCGATCGGCCATTTTGCCGATACGGACATCTGTGGTGATTCGCAACTGATAGCGGAAGAGCATAGTACACTTACGCGTTTCGACCTTCTTGGGTCTCTTCAAGAGTGCCGTAATGCCTTCCAGTTCAGAATCTCTAATCCGAACTGAAGATTACACCCTCCGACAACCTCTCTTGGTTCGTGTAGTTACACAAGCGAGAAGTAGTCAGTTGGCGCCATCTTCACTTTCAGTTGCGAACCAACACCTCAGATAAATGCGACCGTATTAGTCGTGTTAAATAAAAATGACTATAATTTCATAAAATACGAGGTGCTATATGAAATATAAATTTCGATTTTCTACTAACCTGTTTTAGTCGAAATTTCGATAATTTCGACTTATTGGCCTGACCGTTCTTCGAAGGGCAAAACAACTACATTCCTGGCTAATACCACGCAGAATATTGAATTACATCCCCTTCGAAAACCGGTCAGGCCAATAAGTCGAAATTATCGAAATTTCGACTAAAACAGGTGTAGTAGAAAATCGAAATTCATATTTCATATAGCACCTCGTATTTTATGAAATTATAGTCATTTTTATTTAATACGTCTAATACGGTCGCATTTATCTGAGGTGTTGGTTCGCAACTGAAAGTGAAGATGGCGCCAACTGACTACTTCTCGCTTGTGTAACTACACGAACCAAGAGAGGTTGTCGGAGGGTGTAATCTTCAGTTCGGATTAGAGATTCTGAACTGGAAGGCATTACGGCACTCTTGAAGAGACCCAAGAAGGTCGAAACGCGTAAGTGTACTATGCTCTTCCGCTATCAGTTGCGAATCACCACAGATGTCCGTATCGGCAAAATGGCCGATCGACGTCACGGTTTTCGAAGGGGATGTAATTCAATATTCTGCGTGGTATTAGCCAGGAATGTAGTTGTTTTGCCCTTCGAAGAACGGTCAGGCCAATAAGTCGAAATTATCGAAATTTCGACTAAAACAGGTGTAGTAGAAAATCGAAATATATATATATATATATATATATATATATATATATATATATATATATATATATATACATATATATATCTATTTCTATTTTAGCTAATTAATTTTAATATTGCACAATGTATAATTGTGATAACATTTTCATTTTCATGTGTATTTTATATCTTCTAAGCATGTTCATGTACATGAAATTATTTTTATAGTTATATTCCGCAAATATCGAAACAAGTGATTGATCACTTATCGATTATTTCTTTATTCATCACCTGTAATGCATGCATTCATTTATATTATATTATTATACAGTGATGGGTAAAAGTGTGGAACCAAGTGAATATCTCTGGAATGGTTAAAGATAGCGAAATGAAATATGGTATGCATGTATTACGCAAAAAGTTTAACCTTTGAAAAATATTTTGACAACCGTTCCAGTTCCGGTTGTACCGGAAATGGACAACTACATCGTTATTTTAAATGGAACACCCTATATATTAATGGATTTTTGAAATCTATGTAAAATTTTAGGGCACTTCTGTATGAAATACTTCTTTCCAAAAATGAATACTTTTTGAATTATTAATTTTATTAGAAAAAAGTTGACCTATGTAGACCCTTCACAAATAATATTTGTACGAGCAAACGCATAAAGAGTCGTAAACTGTTTCTGTAGGGTGACTACTAGGTTCGTCAAAGGTATTTGAATATGTGTTGAAAAGCTCTTTATTGTATACAGGGTGCGCATAAAAGTTTAAATATTTGAACTTTGAAAACTTATGTTTTCAAATCGTTATATCTAAACCTAATAGTTTTGAAGATATTGCAAACTTTTACATTTCTACCATACCTACCACTCATTTCAATGAAATTGAGAAAAATTGGGGCGTCCTTTTAAAAAATGAAGAACTTTTATATTTTCGAAGTTCAACTTTTGAAATTTTTCATGCGCCCCCTCTATACAATGAAGAGTTTTGTAACACGTATTCAAATACCTTTGACCTTCCTAGTAATCACCCTACAGAATAAGTTTACGATTCTGTAAGCGTTTGCTCGTACAAATATAATTTGTAATAGTCTACAAAGGTCTATTTTTTCCTAAAAAAATTAATAACTGGAAAAAAGTATTTCATACAAAAGTGCCCTAAAATTTTACATAGATTTTAAAAATCCATTAATATATAGAGTGTTCCATTTAAAATAACGATGTAGATGTCAATTTCCGGTATAACCGGAAGTGGAACGGTTGTCAAAATATTTTTCAAAGTTGCAACTTTTTGCGTAATATATGCATACCAAACTTCATTTTGCTGTCTTTAACCATTCCAGAGATATTCACTTGGTTCCACACTTATGCCCATCACTGTATATTGTATTTCAATAAATAGAGTTCATAATAATCAATCAATATTGACCAAGAAACTTCCTCGTTAGTTATATTTCGCATACATTTTTTATCTCTATCCCATTTCCGTGTGTGTTAAATATGAATACGCCTCAATAAATATTGTTATTTAATTACATTTTATACATATTTTATCTTTCACACTTTTACCCATATCAAAATTGTTGTTGTAACCGACTAACATTCCAATTTATCTGTAGTATTATATGTCCTAAAATGGTAAATAAATATCATTTTTATAACATTTTATTTTATGATACTTAGTACTGTAGTTCGTTCATGTTGTTTGTAGTTTATAACATTATTGTACTGACTTCACTCCAATGGATTATATACATAGTTCTACTGTATGTGGGCCTAATTATAATTTAAAATTCCTTGTGTCCTTGATTCAATTTTATACATATCATTTATAGTGTTTTTATTTATATTAAATTCAAATAGTTTATAACTAATTATGTTGCATGTGACGATTGTATATGATTCAATTCTATTTTTTTGCGAAACAAGTTAATAACACTTATCGCCAACCTACTTTATTCACTTCATGTAGTGTTCTTGTGAAACTATCTTTTTGAATGAAGTTATTATTAAATGTCAATTTATTAGAATTTCTATTTTTTCAATATATTGTGGAATTATCTAGAAAGTTATTTTCATTTAAAAAGTAATACAGGGTATTGTTTTGGGGCGGAAAAATATGGTAATATTTTTCAAATACGGATCTGGAATTTCAAAATTATAAATACTGTAATCGATTGGGTACTTTTAGAGAAACTCGCCTATCTAATATGAGATTATTATACCAGGTGATTTGAAAGTTATGAAAGTAGAAATAAATTGCCAGAATCGATAAAAAATCCTGTATCTCGGTTATAAAGGGCAACATACCCATAATTTATGGTTTCTTTGGAATCACCTATTTACTGTTAACGCATGCCGGTTTACCTATCAATCACCCTGTTTAGAGAAATTAAAAAGCAAGAAATATTTTACTTAATGGATTTTGACGCTCAATTAACTTAGAATCTATTCGGATTTCTCTTTAGGTAACTGCCATAATGTGTTACTGAAATGAAATAAATTCGCTAAGTATTTTTACGTCTGTTGAAATATCATGCGCACTAGATGTTTGAGACCAGATTAATATAAAATGGAGTCAAAAATATGGTATGTGGTAATAATAAAATAAATCAACTGTAATTATAGTTATTTCCCACAGATATAGAGATAACGCGTGCATTTCATCACCGCAATAAATAATGTTGTTTATCTACGTGCCTACTCTACTTTCATCAAATTTTGATAAAATTTAAACAATACTGATGTTAAATAAATAAAATGCTAGCATGAGATTAATTCGTTTATTTTGTCTGTTGAGTGTAGATAGTCGAGAAAACCCTAAAATGATGGCATTGAATGCGAATAAAAGGGAAAATCTGAACTCATTACCAATGAGCTGTACCTAATCCCGTTAAAAACAAGGGAGATAAACATCATTGTTACCAGTTACTAAAATGGTTCACAACAGACCCACTCACAAATAAAGTTCAAACTTCAATAAACTATTGTTAATTAGAATCTACAATGCAAATATAGAATCATTCTTATTCAGAATAAATCGCACACAAGGCATAGCAAACGATGTACACCAATACTGAAATCTCCGTTATCGCTGATAGTTCATGTAACACTTTTTAAACTTGTATCTTAATAGCTATTTAACGAACAAGTCTATTAATATGGGCGATTAACACTCGATATTGTTAATCGCCATTTTAATTCACGAGTTCGTTAAAAAACTTATATGATTTCTTGTAAATGTTTACTTTGTTCATTTTCTTTAAATCTGAGATTTAATTACATTTTAAATGAAGGCATTTTCTATATCACTTACGTTGTTTGCAATTCTCCAGTACATGGTATCTTCAGACCGAACTAAATAATCTGAAATCTATAAATAGGTGTATTTATAGAAATATTTAATATTTTCCCATAAATTTAATATTTCATAAAATTGTTATTTATAAATGACGAAATAAAATCAGCAAGCTCCATTAGGTGCTTGAAAATCCTATTTCCTGTGAATGTTGATATTTTGACAATAAAACAGTTTTATGGGGCTTTAGGAAATTACAACAGCATTAAGAGAATATAAAAAATGCTTTCATTTATATGCTCGGGAGTAGATTCGGTTTGATTTTTATTTGAAAGCTTTCAGCGGTCAATTAAGTTCGGTGAATATTTTCAAAATACAATAAACCAAACTGAAAATTACATACCGTTTAACATGGTTAGAAAATTTTTATTATTGTAAATAGGTTGGATAATCGATTCTAGTTTGTACACAATAATATTTTTTCATGACAGTAGCGTTTTAGTCACATTAAATAAATAAATAAATAAATTATTTAATTAATAAATAAACATTGATTCTGCGTCTATTGCCCCGTGTTCTGTGAAGATTGTGCCTAGATATTCATATACCGATACTCTCTCTAGAATATTTTCTTTGCATTTTATTTCTTTACTGTTTTGGTCATCTTTATTTTTTCGTTTATCATCATAACATTCGTCTTGTTTCTATTTATTTCCATTTTCAGTCTTTCAACCTCTTTACTCCATATATTTACTAATTTTTGCATTTTATTTATGAAGCAATAGTGTATCATCTCCATAGACCAAATTACTGATTCTAACTGTTTCAAAATTTTTATATTGTAACGTTTTTCTAATTTATTTAAACGTTTACGTTTTTATTACGGGTGGGATAAACTTTAAACACACGGTATGGCTATTTACTAATTTATTTAAACACTAAACTATTCACAAATAATTAGTGAATATACCGTGTATATAATTATTATATACACAGTATATTCACTCAATCAAATTTATTTAATCACTTAATTTATATTCACTTATTTACTGTTTATCTCACAATGTCAAATTATAAACTAAACTAAAAATTTCTTGATCGATGCCTTATATATTAATGCCTTTTTCATTAGATAATTCTAGATTACAAAATCTATTGGCTTTCTGGCATTTTCTAGATAAGACTGGTCACAAAAACAATGTAGATAAGATAGTCACTATTCGTAAACCATTCTAGAAAACCCTGCGCGTCCGCCATAATTTTAACTTTCACACCTGGCTTAGACAGAGTCGGATTTAGGGACTATACCAGTGTGCTGTTTCGTAAAATTACCCCCTCCTTAAATGGAAGTTCCTCCTGGAACTTTTGTGTAGCCGAGACTGGATGTTTGAATCGGCAACTGGCCCTATTTCTACACTTTCCGATCTTATGGAAATAGAAGGGCACCGTCGTGTAACTTCTTCAGTACCTCAGCTACTCTCGTTCTCGGGATAACTGTCTCCTCATCTCAGAACCATCATCGTTTTCAAGGACTCTTTTCAACAGCCCTTCTTCCAGGACTAGGAAGTCCCACTAAGCCCAATACGCCTTGAGTTTCGGTGAAAATCTTGACACTTCTTGCTAGGTAGGTCAACGATTTTCTTCCTTCCACTGCCGAATCTTCTTTAGGCAAGGATCATACTCCTGATCTTCTCTGATCCTGGTGGGTGACCATTCTTCATTGACTACTGTAGTTCTTGAAACTGCAGCTTCCCTAGATTCCGCCTTGTTGCAGTGGGAGCAGTCTGTTGGGCACGGCCGTCTTGACAGGGAGTCGGCATTTCGGTGACTCACACCAGCTCGATGTTCGATGTTGGAATCGTACGCTTGAAGTTGTTCAATCCATCTAGCGATCTGGCCCTCGGGATTCTTGAACTGCATCAACCACTTAAGTGCTGCATGATCAGTCCGGATTAAAAACTTCCTACCATAGAGATACTGGTAAAAGTGTTCAACGGACTGCACTACCGCCAAAAGTTCTCTTCTTGTGACGCAGTAGTTTCGTTCTGGTTTGGAGAGAACTTGAAATATCCCATCACTCTTCCTTGCCCTCCTTGGATCTGTGAGAGCACTCCACCAATTCCTACGTTGCTTGCGTCAGTGTCAAGAATAAAGTCTCCCTCTGGTAATGGATATCCTAATATCGGCGCCAAGGTTAAATGCCTCTTCAAGGTTTCAAAAGCCGTTTGACAGTCTTCGTCCCTTTGCAAAGCTCTTGCTTCTTCTGTAAGTCGAGTTAGAGGCTTGGCAATATCTCCAAACTTCCTGATAAATCTTCTATAATACGTGCAAAGTCCAACGAAACTCCTAATTTGATGTTTGTCGGTTGGTTGCGGCCATTGCTGAATGGAAGCAATTTTCTCTGGATCCACCGCCACTTCTTCATTGCTCACTATATGACCTAGATAGTTGACTCGGTTTTGGAACAGCTGACATTTCTTCGGGTTTAACATGAGCTGGACAGCTTGGAGTCGTTTGAATACATCTTCCAAATTCTTCAGGTGTTCGTCAAATGTCTTCCCCAGTACTACGATATCCTCCAAATAGACCAGGCATGTCTTCCAAGACAAGCCTCTCAAGACATTTTCCATTAGTCTTTCAAATGTCGCAGGCGCATTACAGAGCCCGAATGTCATGACGTTCAATTGCCATAATCAAGATCCGGTAGTAAAAGCAGTCTTCTCTTTGTCTTCTGGGTCCATTTCCACTTGCCAATAACCATACTTCAGGTCCAAGGAGGATAACAGTCCAGTGTCAACCAGCAGAACATATTTCTTGCAGTTTACTTCGCCATCCACATATACACTGTCGTTGCGACATAGGAGAGAAGCTATCAGTATGAGAGGGTCTTTGGAACGATCATGGGTCGGTGCTGCCCCCTCGTAGCCGACCCGTTCTAGTTTTCCTGTGACTGGGGTTCTTGGTTTGCAGGAGTCCTGGGGCGCTTACATGAACTGCGTATATGCCCTAGCTCGCCACAATTCCAGCATATCTTTCTCGGCTTCTTGTCCATCATATTTTTGATCAAGCTAACGATTTGGTCAAACTTGTCTTCGTCGCCTTCTTCTTGGATGGTCCTAACTTTGTTATAACCCGAAGCCTTCGTTGCTGCTTCATATTCAAGAGCAGCTGCCAATGCATCAACCAATCTTTTGGGATGGGCTAAACGAAGCGTCCTCTGCATATCGGGGTCACGTAAGCCATCAATGAAGGCCTGTATACTCAGACATTACATCATGTTCTCTGCTACTGATGGATAAGCAAATCGAACGAGTCGGGCAATATCCACTTCATATTCCTGAAGTGCTTCGTCACGTTTCTGCCTTCGGTTCTTCAGCTGGGATTGGTACAAATGTTCTAGATGTTCGTGGCCATATCACATGTCCAACCTCTTCTTCAGCTGCTCGAAATCATCGGTTTCTTCCCGAGGTATCGTCTGAAATACATCTAAGGCATCTCCCCGAAGCGCGATAGTTAAGTTCACTGCTTTCTCCTTGTCGGACCAATTATTCACTCTAGCGGCTACTTCAAACTGTTTTACGTAGTTGGTCCACGACATTTTTCCATCGAACATTGGGGCCTTGACTCGGGTAAAACTGCCAATACCATCCGTCCTGTGTGTCCTGTATCTTGTGTTTTTAAATCGGCAATCTTTATCTCTAACTCCTTGATTTTCTTGTCCATCGTTGTCATCTTATACTCCATGTCTGATTTTAGAGACGAAATTTTATTCTCGACTTCAGCAGCAATGTCATTTTTCTATGATAAGATATCTGCAGATATATCATTCTTCATAGCAGAAATCTTCTCGTCCATATTAGTAGAAACA
Organism: Galeruca laticollis; assembly: GCA_963921935.1. Lineage (NCBI taxonomy): Eukaryota > Metazoa > Arthropoda > Insecta > Coleoptera > Chrysomelidae > Galeruca > Galeruca laticollis. The sequence continues at coordinate 46,283,132 of OY998185.1, forward strand.
TTGACCATGTTAGCAGAAATATCATTCTTCATAGTAGAAATCTTCTCGTCCATATTATCAGAGATGTCGTTCTTCATAGCAGAAATCTTCTCGTCCATGGCAGAAATCGACGAGATTACGGTGGAAGCCTCGTCATTGAATCAAAATAATTCTGGATCAAAGCCGTCATTTTCCAGTGCCACTTTAAATCTTTCTACTAATTCACTTTTCTTACAGGACGTTTCCAACTCACGATCTTCCAATTCTGCTCTTAATTTCGTCACTTTCAGATCACATAGTCTCTTGGCTATTTTTACGTAGCAATTTATGTATATTATCCCCCTTCTGACACCAATGTAATGTTTTTCTAATTTATTTAAACGTTTACGTTTTTATTACGGGTGGGATAAACTTTAAACACACGGTATGGCTACTTACTCATTTATTTAAACACTAAACTATTCACTAATTATATACACAGTATATTCACGTAAACTAATTTATATACTCACTTAATTTATATTCACTTATTTACTGTTTATGTCACAATGTCAAATTATAAACTAAACTAAACTCTTCTTGATCGGCCCCTTATATATTAATGCCTTTTCACTAGATAATTCTAGATTACAAAAACAATTGGCTTTCTGGCATTTTCTAGATAGACTGGTCACAAAAACAATGTAGATAAGATAGACACTATTCGTAAACAATTCTAGGAAACAATGCGCGTCCGTCATAATTTTAACTTTCATACCTGGCTTAGACAGAGTCGGATTTAGGGACTATACCAGTGTGCTGTTTCGTAACAATATCCTTCTATTGAATCTAGTTGTCTTCATTCTTCTTTACCTCTTTTAATTATATTATTCATGATCAAAATAAATAGTGACGGGCTTGAACTGTCTGCTGGTTTTATGCCTTTTTTCATTGCAAATTCTTCCGATCTTCTTCCAACTATTTATGACTGGCACTGTTTCGTATGAGCTTTTCATTGCTTTTACTAGTGTTGGTATTTCCATTTCTTCTAAGCTTTTCCATATTTCCTCCTATAAATAATCCTAACCTAAAAGTAAACAAAAACACAATTTCTTGGTTTATCAGGGGTTATATCACATCGTGAATCAGTTTTGTCTAAATTATTTTCAGTCTGAATTTTGTAAATTAGAGATGTCGTCATTTAAGGAACTATATCTTTGATTTATGCTGGCTTATGTGGCTTAATCTTGTCTTGCCAGATTGGGAACTCAAGTTTTATTTCTCTAATAACTCCAACTGTGCCTAGGTGATGGATCATCGCTACATCGGTTTGTATAATCGTAAGAATTGAATCTATGTGATTTTTTTATCCGAAATTATCTTAAATCATCCGTTTCTAATACAACGATCGTTGATATCACCTTTTGAAAAATCGTATTTAAACCATATAAAGATAATTAAGTCCCTCATATTATAGTTACGTTATTTTACCATAATAGAACTAAGAATTATTTCGATTTTTATCACTGAGGACTTAAAGAAACACAAACATACCGAATTTAACCATAATAAAATGAAATAAATCTATTTAGTATAATTTTTAGACTTAGGATTGAATCATTTAGAATAAATAGTTAAAGGGACTACAAGAAATGTGCCTTTGGTTATTGACGTGGAGAATTACATTAGGGAACCTAGCAGAATATGGACGCTGACTGGTTTTCGATAAACGAATTATGAAAGTAATTGAATCCTCCCGTGGATATCAACGGATCCCTTCTAGTTTAAATCACATCAAAATTCGATGTTTGCTGGTTGTACACGTCTGATATTTTTGATTTGAGCAGAATTTATTGAATTTATTTTATAATTTTTATCAGGAATCATGTATTTACTGAAAAGGAAAAGAAAGCTTTAAAGAGTATTATTCATAATATGGTTGATAACATGTTGAATAATATTGCAATTTTCAACATTGCATATCGTTAAAAACCCTAATCTTAATTAAAAATATCTTCTAGCATTATTTAATATAACAGGCGTGGTTGACCTAATCGCAAACGCAGTTGTTGTCAAAATTCCCAGCTAGCAGAATAAAAATTGTTTTAAAATATCGAAAGATGAGTTTATTTCGCTTTGAATTATTTAACTCTATTCTCAGGTGGGTTCAGTTCGTTCTAATATAAAAGTTTTCTGTAATTTTCAAAATATTTTCCGAGTTCAATATTTCCATCATTAATTTTGTTCTGTATTATCTCCTGTGAACGTATATTTAAGATCAGAAATACCACTTAATTGCTTTATGACACTTACTATGAATGAATGACTTGTTTGTCACCAATGTTCCACTAAATTTCACTGTCCAAATGAAAATTTCTATTTAATTAAATATGTTCAATTTCTATCAACGTTTCTATAATGATTTAAATTATTTCCAATGAAAAATAAATTTAATAATTATATACAATTACCCAAATCAACAAATTCCAATTTTAGTTTTCCTTTTTTATACAAATAAAGAAATCGCACCTTTTACGTATAGATTGAAATTAAAACAACGTACAAATAAAAAAAACACCTAATATCTAATTTCAAAAGTTTCCAAGTTTTTCAAAAAAGTCCAAAATTTTAATTGTCACTTGACTCCTCGGTAAATGTCAAGTACCCGATTTTTTAAATAATTTCTTCCACTGGTTGAATTGTTCGATGAGTATACTTATATTTTGTTCTTATTTGTTTTAAGGCCTGATGTTCGGTAAATAATAATCTATTTAATTAATCTGGAACGGACTCACCAGAAATCTGGACGAGAAAAAACTGCAACCTCGTACAACTACAAACACTAATTTAGGATTCAGGATCTTTCACCTATTTTTTTTTTTAGAATTATGAATGACTTTTCGAAAAGCATACGCACTGAATTTACTATGAATATACCGAATAACGCCTTATACTAATTAATTAGTAATCAAAATCACAGGTAGTATAATTAATTGTTATGTATATAAATGGTATATTTTATTTCATTATAAGATCTACATACAATAAATAATGATATGTCCCTGTTTTGTTACAACAGTTGCTGTAGATGCTTAAATTGTCATAATTGGTAGACGACATTCTCAAAAATGAGTTTCTTTCATTTGGCTACATCGATTTAAAAAAAAATCATAAAAATCGGCCCAATAGAAGCCGAGATACAGCAACTTTTTGCGCCGCGCTCAATTTGAAGAGTCGATTTCAAGTTTCGCACTCTATCCCCACTCCCCTCAGATTTGACGCGCCGATCGCTACCGCTACAACTTTCTTTGATTTTTCCTACTACATGCACAAGGGAGATGTTATATCTTAAAGCACATACAAAAACTTCTCGGAAAAATCTATCTGCTGGCATTTTTTTTATTGTTACTTTATTAATAGTTATACCGCAAACACTCTCGATCTTTGACGTTTATTATCTCAGCACCTATTCGGCCAAATTGAACGCATTTTGTTTAAAAGGAGCGTCTTTCCGAGATCGTTTTTTAGGTACTTTGAGTATTTTTCTTGGGTATCCAAATTCGCTTCAAAAATTAATTATTTCTAAGACGAAATTTTTTAACTTTTCAAAATCGTGTAAAAAAATGATAAAAACTTGAAAATTGTTCATTATAACTATTGTGTATTATAGTTTAGATGTCTAAGTAGTTGTAAAAAAATCGGCACCTATTACAAGTCAAAAATGTAAGCCTGGCGTGAACGCAAAAATGACGTTAATTTTTTCGCGGAAATTAATTTACAATTAATTCATGTGAAAACTATCAGGCCAATTTAATCGGAATTTGGCATATTGTTTTATACTATAATAAGGTTCTTAAATCCCAATTTATAGCGTGATTGGATGATTTCTTATCTGCGAAACAACTGCTTTAAAATAACCTCGTTTTTTAGCTACTTTTTTTGCATTTATCGCCATTTCTCAACGAAAAAATTGAATATATCGATTTTAAACTAATTCTATCTTGTAGAGAATTTCGTAAAGAACAAATTCGTAGATATACTATTTTTCTCTATTTAGTATATTTAAAGAGTTATTTTAAGAAATATCGGAAACAATGAGCGATTGTTGCGTTTTTTTGCAGTTTATGATTTTTCCTGCAAATAGCACAACTTTTTCAGCTGGCGGACCTTCATATTTTCTTTTCTGAGATGATTTCCGAGCAATTCCAACCAATATCTAATCTACGTCACGACACAGCCATATTTCAAAGGTTTGGGGTCTAATTCTCCTGGACTATGAGGAATAGATTTATATTTTCTTGAATTTTTTAATTTTATTTTACATATATGTCCTCCCTCAACAATATCACACCACATACTACTGATCGCTTCCAAATCAACAAACTGTTTTTTCTTCCCGTTGTCATGGACAAAATTAATCATTAAACTAGATTTTCTTACAACTATCTACATATCCGAGGCCTTTTTATTTAATTTCATATCTTTTTTCAACTATATTAGGATATTTAATGTTCTTTTTATTTCCAAAATAATTTAATCTACTGAATTAAAACTCAACTTCTCTAAAAACTATCTCTATTTATAAAAAAAAAATCTCTTAATATGTATTACCTTTTCATTCTCATATAAACAAATCTACAATCTAATTACTCTGAAATACATATGCAATCCTTTTCCATATATTTCAGAATTCTTTCACAATTAGAGTTCAATATAAACTCGGCCTGAAATTTCTATTTAATTAAAGCATGTGTGTGCTGTTTTACGTCATAACGCTAAATATACCCATCAGAAACACACATAGTTCCATGCCAAAAATATTCTGTCGCTAGCATTCCATGCTTTGAAAATAATTTTGACGTTCACATATGGTTGACAGTTCTCTGCGTCATTTTTAGAATTTCCGGAACAAACGCTTCCAAATCAATAATTTAGAAAACGCGAAAAACACTTGCACTTTAGCGGTAATTATTTGTGAATAGTACACGCACTGGCTTTACAATAGGCAAGATATGTTGAACTGATAACAATTATATAAATTCCCTAATAATCAAAATTAAATTTGTGACAACTCTTATTATGATGTTGTCTCATGGGGATTTTTTCAAATTCAACTAACTAAAATGTTTCAATAAATAATTCTCTTCTCCTTTGGTTACCTAGCATTTTTTTTTAAATTACAAATTCACGTTTTTATATACCAAGAGAGATTTTCATTATTTTATTTATAAGTGCCATTTGCTAATAGAGACATCTGTATTCTGGTTTTTCAAATCGTTTTAAAATCTATCTGTCATTAAGTCTATTCTGCAGTAATGTCATATGAAATTGAAATGTCAAATTTTATTAGTATATTGAACCTTTCAAATTAATGATAATACAGTGTGTATTACTAGTATTACATCTGAATATGCATATTTTCTTTATTTCAATGTTTTAATGTTTTCTATAGAATTTAGATAGAGGATATGTATTAATATATATATATATATATATATATATATATATATATATATTTATATATTGTATTGGTTTCAATATTTATTTATTATTTTATTATTTGTGATTGAATAATCATTAAACATGTATACCAACTCTATCAAAGGGTAGGGTTCAATTGCGCCCTTCAAACTTACTCTAATTATTGGTTTGTGAAATTAAAATGAACAAACTTATGATTTCAGGAATTTTTTTAAACATAGAAATTTATAAACAGAAAATGTGTACAGATATACTACAGAAAAATAAACTACTATTACTATGGAACAATTAAAATTATTTTTTAAATAAAGGCCTATTTTGATTTAGAGATCTCTAATATAATATTTTTAAATGGTACCTTTTATTTACTAAGTTTATATCCCTTCAAACTAATCTTCACTATCAATTTCTTCCTGTTGTACTGTCCAAAATATTATTGAAAAGCTCTTCTCAAATTTCACCGCAATGCCTTGATTTTCTTCCAAGATATCTATCCTTTAACTGGATATAGAATCATCTTCTCTCTTCTTCTGATGATTATAAAATTGGTTTAAATTTCCATGTTTATCAAATATAAACGTGTTTTATCGTCCTTGTAGAAATAAATTACAATATCCCTTGCCTCTTTTTTTGACGTTTTTAAATCAGAATGACTTTTCTCTCCTGTATATTGCAATTATCTTCAAATTATTATTATTATTATAAAATTGGTTTAAATTTCTTCCTACTGTACTTTGAATATCAACTTTTTGTATCGTTCTTATTGACGAGATCAATTATAATACGACTTCCAACTTTGACATTTTAAATCCAACTGACTTTTTTGATTTCCATCATAATCTATCTCGTTGCGGGTTGCCATCGAAACTCTTCTATATTGTATGAATTGTATAAACATTGTGTGATTAACGACGATTCGCTGTTTATATTACAATAAACCATGAATTTTTAAGCCGTATATGAAACATGAAAATGACATTTTTGTATTAGAAATTAGCATATATAGAGATGAAGATTTTTATACATATAAATATTAACATAACTTATTTACTATTTATTAAAATTCCTGAAATCCCTTGCATACAATATCCTAATTACTAACTATATGAAAATTTCACGCGTTTCTTTTAAATGATTTTGAATTTCATTCTAATTTCAACGGATGCTTTTGAAATTACATCAAGTACTGCATTATTAATTTTAATTTCTGTTGTATCTGAATCAGATTTCAATATTTTCGATTCTGATGGTTCAAAGAGTATATCGTCTGTTTCAATATCTTTGGTCAGATTTTCTTCAGTATTATAGTGAGGATTTTGTTCACTGTTTTTACTATCAGCATCTATAATTAATTTAGACATGTTTTTTTTCTACAATTTATAAATATTCGTTAAAATGATGGCTAGTAAAGTACAAGATGGAAAAATCCATATGACTTATTTCAGTAATACTATTAATCCTTATTAAATTGAATACAACCAAATGAAACTGCTTCAATATATAAATATATATTGTAATATTTTTAATCCTTTATATAATTACTTATTATTCTTTAAATATTTAATATTCTTTAATTGTAATTGCCCTATGTTGTGAAGACAACTTATAATATGTTGTCGCAGCGACAATTATTGTACATGCAACTTAAGTACGTATTCTATTTCAATTTTGACAGTGGTTGTCAAAAAAATATGCCCGGCGCCAATAAATATCAATCTAAAGATGAATTTATATACAATCGACCTATTACTCATATCTCAGGGTGAGATCAAAGTTGTTCAAAATTAATTCTTCAAATCTATTTGTTTTTTAACGTATTTCCAAATTAAATGTTTCACTATTATCAAACTCTCGAATAATTGTTAATTCAATATAATAAAAGGCCCTTTAATTATTTCATGACATTTACTATTTAACTGTCACCAAAAAATCAACCAAATGTCACTGATTAAATTGAAAATTATATGAATGTAAAAGTTCAATGAGATTGGATACTAAATGTATACTACCGTGAGTTAGAATCAAAATTATATATTATACTATCAGATACGCAAATTCAACAAAATTATTATTCCCAAAAAATACCATAAAAGAACAACAGTCGTAATCACTACAAAAACTTAAAATTGGAATACAACTATGCTAAAATTTAACCTAATTAATTATTATTATCAAAACGTTCAACTTGTGTAATTTACACTTGACGTTTATCAATGTCAAATAACGAAATTTCTGCTTAAGTTATCTATTCACTTGATGTTAAAACTGATATATGTATCGATAATTTTGGTATATTTCAAAATTTCTTATATAGATGCATCTAAATTTTCAACTGTATTTAAAAAGGCCTGATATTTCTCGAGAAATAAATTAAAAACTGGAGTGGACTCACCGAATGGATCAGGAAAGCTTGTACTAATTCTAAACGTATTTAGAATTCTGCAAACTTTCTAAATATATACAATTTAGAAAACTGGAACCACTTACACTTTTTACGATGTAATTATTATCCGAATTATACACGCACTGGCTTTATCATAGGCGTTATTTATCTGATTGTATGATATACAATTTATACAATCTACCAAAAAATTGAGACAACTCTAATTCTGATGTTGTCTCTTCAAAGGATAAAAAACTACTGACTAAATTTTTATAAAATAAATAATCCTCCTTTCCGTTGGTTACCGATTTTTCTTGTTTTTAAAAAAATTACTAATTTTCAATAACCAAGTGAGATTTTGAAATTCTTTTATTACATTTGTAATGTTGCTAGCAGAGACCTCTATATTTTGCAATTTCAAATATTTTCTCCCAATCCTATTATGTTCTATCTATCATTAGATATATTCTACACAAATGTCATCGAAATTATGAAATGTCATGTTTGATATTCCTACTGAATCTTTCAAAATTTAATAATTTACATATAGTACAGTGTGTATCGAAAATATGGCAGCCAAAATTTAATAAATTTCCTTATGTTTCACTTATTCTTTAAATTTCAAATAGAGGATCTGTATATATATATATATATATATATATATATATATATATATATATTTCAGCCTGTAGCAGACTATTCACAGTTTCAAAACAAATTAATAGTTGACTTATTTGATGAGGAAATAATTTTGCATATGGTGAAGGAAACCAACAAGTACGCTCTCTTCTAAGACCAACCCGATCCAAGAGAATCGCCAGATAAAATAAAATGTTTAATTGCCATATTGATTCTTAGCGGTTACACTGATCTACCCAGTAAGCGAATGTATTGGGAATAAAGCCGTGATATTAGAAACGAACTGGTATATAATTCAATGAGCAAATTTTTAGTTTTCTGCACTTAGCTTCCAACGATAACATGCATGAAGGTGATAAGATCAGTAAAATAAGACCGTTCGTAAACAAAAGAAAAGTGTAGAAAATAATTTTTACCTGAAAAACACTTGGCTTGATTTCAGAATTGTGCAGTCTATGGTAAAAGTTTCTAGCCGTTTCACCTGGAGAATTTTAACGTTGCACTCTTTAGGTGGATGGAGATTTCGCAATTAGGACACTCTTCTAAATTTATATTAACGATGTGCATAAGGCTGCAAGTAATTGAGACATTTTGTTGGGAACATGCAGTCCCCAAACCATTAAGTTAAAATTTATTAATTCTAACTTTAACATATTCTCCATAATCAATCACTGCATAATGCAATTTTGAACGTAGCAGTCTACATATTAGTTTTCTAACGCAATGATCCCGTAATCCACCATTTTACGATGAACAAATCCGACGCAATTCAAAAGCTTTAAAATCAACGCGGCCATAGCAATTTTATTTTAGAGTAAATTTGTCGGAGAACAAAATGAAACTGTTTTTATTGTTACAGTATATTGTACCTAAGTGAAATAAACTGTTATACGTGACGATAAAAGATTTGAAGTTTCGCACTCCTTTTTCGTTGAACTTTGAGCTTTAAAAGCTGATCTAAAGTATTTAAAAAAAACTATACCATACTTTACCGTATCAGCTGTGACGTAATACTTCAATTCAATTTATAGTGAACACGTATAGGTTGGAACAAATTCGTTAAAAACTTGATTAGGTTATTGGGAAAAAAGCTCAGACACGTCGATTTTATTTTTCAGTTACACATTTTTTGGTATACTCATATTTTTGATGAGGTCATCACTGTTCTAGTTATTACGTCGTTATAATTTTTACTTTTCCGCCCACCCTATCTATATGCGAGAAAAGTATTGGTTTACCCACAAAAAAGTTGCAATTTTGAAAAGAATGTTTGAGTTATTTTTACGTTTTTCATAAAGAACAACACGAAAAAACGAATTTTAGAAAAAAATCCTGTGTGTATGTCGTCGTCGTCGGCCACTTTTCGTTACATGTCTTGTTAGCACGATACAGCCTCCGGAGTGCAACAAGTCACCAATTTTATGACTGATTATTGTTCAGGACATCTCACAGATAAACCCTATTGATTTTTAGCTCACAATAGCCCGTACAACGGGTGCTATGGTACTTGAAGTACGACATTTTTGTTATTTTTTGAGAATTTTCAGTTTATTAGCACGATACAGCCTCCGAACTATACACAAGTGACCCATTTTATGATTGAATATTGTTCAGGGCATCTTATAGATGGACCTTATTGATTTTTAGCTCACCAGAGCTAGTACAACGGGTGCTATGGTACCTGAAGTGCCACATTTTTTATCCTTTTTGGAGAAATTTCGGGTTGTTAGTACGATACAGCTTCCGGAGTGTATATAAGTGGCCAATTTTATAATTCGATATTTTTCAAGGTCTCTCATTTAACCCTTAACCGGGGACCTGGGGTGTTGTCAACACCCCTCGTGAAGATTTGTAGATATAATTAGCATGTCTTGTTAATGCCAACTTTGAGGTTGGCAGTATCTTCCTGTTAGCTGTCATTCTATGCTAACATAACCTCACAATTTCGTTTTTGTGTGATTTGTAGCTGTAAAGTCGTTTTTTAAACGTTGGGGTGTCATCATACCCCTCCCTGACCAGTTGCGTTTTTATAACTAACTAGTGTAAAATATGTAGCAAAACGTTTAGAAGCTATGAAGAAGAACAAGAATATTTACAAAGCCTCTTGCTTGAATCGGAAGATCGCCCGACATTTTATGATGACTCTGATGGGGAAGAAATAGATTGCTTAGAAGAACGGAGTAACAGCGATAGTGAGCAAGAAGTTTCAAATTCTTCTGAAAGTGATGCTGAACAAAGTGTTGATCGCGATACACCATTTTACTTAGGCAATGATAAGAAAACGAAATGGACAAAAATGTGCGGATCAAGTAAAGTAAGAACACGTGCCCAAAACATAATCAGAGACTTGCCTGGAGTAAGGAATGTTGCTAGGGATGTAAAAACACCAGTAGATTGTTTTTTTCTTTTTTTGATGATGGAATGGTACAAGATATTACAAAATTCACGAATATTTACATCCAAACTGTTTGTGGTAACTATAAAAATTACAGCGATGTGAAACCTACGGATGAAACAGAAATTATTTCTTTTGTGGGACTTCTGATTTTAGCTGGTGCTCAACGTGCCGGTCATCAGAATCTTGAAGACTTATGGGATCAAGGCGGTTTTGGAATAGGAATATTCTATACGACAATGTCTCTGAAACGCTTCCTTTTTCTGCTACGTTGTTTACGATTCGATGATGTTCGCAATCGAACCGAAAGGAGGGCGTTAGATAAGATGGCTGCGTTTAGGAATATTTTTGAAACCTTTGAAAAAAATTGCCAAAAACATTATTCAGTTGGAGAATACACCACTGTAGACGAACAACTTGTAGCATTTCGTGGAAAATGTCCATTTCGCCAATACATCCCAAGCAAACCGGCAAAATATAGCGTAAAAATCTTGACCTTATGTGATTCCACAACATGGTATACACTAAGTATGGAGGTGTATGTTGGTACGCAACCTGACGGCCCTTATCTTGTTTCAAATAGTGCCAAAGATGTTGTTATGAGGTTGGCGAAGCCAATTGCAGGAACGAATCGCAATATAACGGCTGACAACTGGTTTTGTAGTGTACCATTGCTAGAAGAATTATTCAAAATCAAATTAACATTAGTTGGGGCATTACGTAAAAATAAAAAGGAACTTCCGTTAGAGTTAGTGAATACAAAAAATCGACCACTCAAAAGCAGCATATTTGCGTTTCAAGACAATATGACATTAGTGTCATATGTTCCCAAAAAGAATAAAAATGTTTTAGCCATATCTTCTATGCATTTTGATGACTCTATTGACCCAAAACCAGGAAGATGTGTAGTTTGTCCTAGAAATAAAGACATTAGGACTAAATATTTTTGCTTTGACTGCAAAAAGCGGATGTGTTTGAATCACATGATCAACATTTGTAAAAATTGTCAAGAAAACAAAAATAATTAAAAAAATAAATAAACAATTGTTTTAATTTGTCGATATTATTATTTACTTCAACTAGAGTTCTCAAAAAACAATAAATCATATGGGGTGTTGTGAACACCCCACCTGACCAGTTGCGTTTTAAAACTTCACCTCCCTGGTTAAGGGTTAAGGTGTCTCACATATGTACCCTACTGATTTTCAGCTGACTATAGCGAGTAAAGCGGGTCCTATAAATCCAGATATACTGCATTTTTGGTTACTTTTGGAGAAATTTCGGTTTGTTAGCACGATACGTCCCCCGAAGTGTACAAATGACAATTGTATGATAGAGTATTATTCAAGGCATCCCACTGATGCGGAAAAGTTAGATTTAGTCTTTCAAACCGTTTATTTTAAATAGGAATACCCTATTTTGATAGTACCATCAAAAAGAACGCATTTTTCTGTGTACTGATGTCATATTTTTCTATGTTTCATAACCGTATGTTCGAGAAATAAAATATATTGAATTCAAATTAATAGTGCTATTCAACACTTCGACCTTGATTCCGATTGTGTTTATAATCAAAATCGAAAACGGATTAAGGTTTGTTGAACGACCAAAAAAAATTGTCATTTATCATGTCATTTTACAAATCAAATAAACCAATATTGACATAACCTCATCATTATTTTGGTTCATTTCACGTGTATTTCACACTTTTCACAAGTTCATTCAGTTTAATCACGTTTAATTTTCTAGAAGCTGTTCTGTTAACTAAAAATGTAATATACAATTGCAAAATATCACTCACATCACATAACCCGTAGACAAACGGTAGTTTATTCAAATTTTTCGACCAATCACATGCTTCCGATTTACGATTGTTTTTAATAGCATCATAATTTTAGACCGATTATAATCAGAGTGATCGATTGGTATCGAAAATGTATTGTTGAACATGTTGTTTTTTAAATGACAGGATATGATTGTAATCGATTGCCGCGTTGAATAGCACTAATGTAATTTATAAAAATGTAAACATGACTAAATAAACCTACAAACTATCAAATTAAATGCTCAAATTGGAAACCCTCTTGACAAATGCAAGAGGATGTTGAAAGTCTTGAAAAACAATATGAAGGGTATCACCGTTAATTGAATTAAGTTCAGTCCCATTCTCTCTTTTCATTATCAATATTAATAGGTCTGTTAACTGTTGACTTAAGGTATCTCCACAAAGATAAAACTAATAGGGATAGATCAGGAGATCTAGCTGGCCAGTATAAAATCTTGGTCTGCCAATCCGTCTGTTGGAAAAATATTAATCAGTCTCTAGTTAAAACAGCTGAACATCGGATACTCGTAGGAGACCACACCAGTCGACCGCAGCATGGAGTGTTGTATAGAAATATTGAGACACTTGGTCTATCTAGAAAGCTAACCTTTGCTTTCATGAAATCTGCTGACCTCAAGTCTGAGACAGAGTGTCTCCGGCTTGCCTGCCCAGACGGTGTAATAAACACTCTAGTATATTGAATAGATGAGGCTTTACTTGATGAAGATCCATACTGAACGATGAAATAAAACGATATAATTTGTTTCAAACTTCATTTATTTGAACTAATGTTCAATTTAAATTGGTTGACGCGTTTCACTAACACAGTAGCTTTGTTGAAACGAATGAAGGTATAATATGAAAATGTTTTAATATATACAGTGCATAAATACAGAATTCTAGTTACTAATGTTAACAAAGGTATTGAAAGAAATTACCTGAAAATTCATTCCCTACAAGCATTCCTAAGCTATCTTCTAGATAAGAAGGTTTAATAAAGGAGAGTGATTAATATTTATTTGGTCGTTAAGAAGATTAGCTGAATATTTATTTTTGGTAATCTCAAAGACCTCTAATAAATTTAAACTAAAGGATTTACCGGCTACATGGAGAATTTCAAAATTTGGGTCGAAAATGTGTTGGTTTTCTAATAAATGATTTGAATAGTTAGAATCTGATTTTTTGTTGTCATAGCTACGTTTGTGTTCCGAAATTCTAGTTTTAAAATTTTACCGATATAAATTTTATCACAATTGTCATTACCACATTTTAATTTATAAACTCCTGATTTTTTTAATTTTGAAAATTTAGATTTATTATTTTTAATGAATTTGGATAAGTTGTGATCAGTTTTAAAGGAAATATTCATGTATAAAGTTTCTAAAAATGATTTAATTTTTAAGGATGGTGTTCCAAAGTGTTTTAAGCTTTTAAATTGTTTATTATTTTTATCTGAAGGGAATTTGGATCGTAATTATCATTAACTGCTATTTGTTTTATGATATTTAATTCTTTGGTATAATTATTAATATTAATTATTAATATTCAATGGGACTGTTAAGAGTCTGTGTATCATACTATTGAAAGCTGCTAGTTTATGACTGAATGGGTGGACCGAAACATTAGATTTTGCTCAGTTGGAAATGGGCTTTTGTTTATAAATAAAGGTGTTAGCAAAGTATCATTCTCTAGTTGTTGTTTTATATTCCGGATTCAATGCATTTATCCAAATGTATGTTTTGAGCAAAATCTTATTATTTATATATAATTGTGATTCCAAAAATTTTTCAAATACCATTATATCGTATTATTGTTGATAAAAATGCATAAATTACTATGATAATAACAAAAAAGTAATTTTAATTACATGTTCCGATTCATACTTAAATTACTTTTGTTAAAAACAAATTGTAGACAATTTAATTATTAATAACATTGCTCTCTTTACCAATTTTGATAAAGTTAATGGTTTTTTAGATAAATGATTAATAATGATTCAGGACACAGAGAGACCGTATGCAGCGCATGAGTCAGAGAGAGACGGCGATACTTAAAGGTAGCGACGCATACTTGTGAGCGCGCGAAATTAACAATTAAAAAACAGGTATAAACAATGAAATTTTCGTACATCTCTATTAATAATATTATTAACTATTGTATAAAGAATTTAAAAAAATTATTATTTATATTTTATTTTATTTTCTTAATATATTTTTCATGGGTCAAAAGTACTCAAATTTGAGATTTTTCGAACCTTTAGAAATTCATATCTCTAAAAATATTGACTTTATCGTGAAAAGTCATAGGACCTTTTTATTTGTATTACAATAAAGAATATAAAAAAATTGTACGGTTGAAAAATATCAATTCCTTCCAATTGTTCAAACAATTTCGGTTTAAACAATATGGCACTAGGTTGCCCCATGGCAACATGCATTTATATCATCAGTAGGGCAATTCAAAGAGGATCGCATAAAAAATTTGAGGTGGAATAGTTTTCGGTACTCATGCGCCGATTCCTCCTGGACTACGTCCACATATCGGTGCCAGTACATACATTTTTTACTAAGGGGGTGTTCATGAATTAGTTTTTCTATATTATCCATGAAAATTTCTGCTAGTAAGGGGCTGAGGGGGTTGCCCATAATCCAACCGTCTTTACTACTATAAACCTCCCCATTGAAATGAAAATAATTTTGATTCAAACACACTTTTAATAAAGTAATGACATCAGAGTGAATTATAGGATTAATATTATTGTATATGAGCAAGTTATCAACAAGAGTTATAGTTTCTTGAGGGGGTATACTAGGGAATAGGTTTGTTACATCGAACGATATGAATTTATAATTATGGGGTAGTATTATATTTTGAATATTATTAATCATTTCTGTTGAATTTTTAACTGAATATCGAGGTTTGAATTAACAATATTTAGAAATGACATCTATGAAAATCTTTGAAATTTTGAATGAAGGTACTGTGAAATAAGAAACAACTGGTCTGATTGGGTACCCCTTTCTATGGAGTTTAATTAATGAATAAAGTTCAGGGTGTTGCGGATTGGGTAAAAATAATTTATATTTCTCTTTATCGTTAATGATTGATTAAAATGAAAATTAAACAAATCAGGAGTTTATAAATTAAAATGTGGTAATGACAACTGTTATAAAATTTATATCAGTAGAACTTTTAGAAATTTTAAAACTAGAATTTCGGAACACAAACGTAGCTATGACAACAAAAAATTAGATTCTAACTATTCAAATCATTTATTAGAGAACCAACACATTTTTGACCAAATTTTGAAATTCTCCATATAGTCGCTAAATCCTTTAGTTTGAATTTATTAGAGGCCCTTGAGATTAACAAAAATAAATATTCAGGTAATCTTCTTAACGACCAAATATATATCAATCACTCTCCTTTATTAAACCTTTTTACCTAGAAGATAGCTTAGGAATGTTTGTAGTGAATGAATTACCAGGTAATTTCTTTCAATACCTTTGTTAAGATTAGTAAATAGAATTTTGTATTTATGCACTGTATATATTAAAACATTTTTATATTATACCTTCATTCGTTTTGACAAAGCTACTGTGTTAGTGAAACGCGTCAACAAGTTTAAATTGAACATTAGTTCAAATAAATCAAGTTTTAAACAAATTACATTGTTTTATTTCATCGTACTCTAGTATATCGCTAATGATCCCAACACAAGTTGTCAAGCGTGTCGGCAGCAGCCTAAAATTTCTATGCGCCTATTGTCAGCTTGCCCTGTGCATGCTGTCACTATTTATATCCATCGTTATATCCTGCGGGTACTCGGTTACCATCTTAGGCACTGCTACAGTAAAGATGAATCACCAATTCTGCCTTTTGCTTCTGCTGACATTGAAACAGTGGTGTAAAATGAAAACTGTCGCATCTATTGCAATTATGCTCTTCCTACTACATACCGGATTCAGAGTAATAAGCCTGACATTACTCTCCGTAATAAGAGAACTAACAATATATACGTCATAGAGTTTTCTGCTCCAGCAGCAACGAATATCAATATTAAAGAAAGGGAAAAGCGTGCTAAATATCTATAACTCATTGGCGAGCTTCGCAGGCTCTATCCAGAGTACAGAGTGCAATTTGTGGTTTTGATAATCGGTGTTTTGGGAGGCATTAACGACACAATGCTGACCGAACTGAATAAAATCCCCGTATGCCAAGAATCACCCGAACAACTGGTGGCTAAGATGCAGAACGCTGTCGTTCTTTGTTCGTTACGTCCTTATAAGTATACTTTATAGATTATTAGATAAAAAGTAAATGCGAAATTTTTTCCGCTAAAGTAGGTTTTCCCGCTGGAACTCTTTCCCTCGAGAAGGGTGTTGCATTGGCGCCTAAAATTTAGTATATACTCGTACATATGTAGAACAAAACTAGATAAGTTTTAGTTTATTTTCGGTCTCTGAAGGCGATAGAAACACGCATCAGACAGTGTAATAATTGTGAGTGTTAATGTAGTGGTGGTAAGTAATGTGTTCAAATATTTTTTGACCTGCTAGATTTTCTAACATGACCACCCTTAACTTTTTCATTGGTTTTTTTGAAACAGCAACTCATCACTTTATTCTATACAAATTTTATTGGTAGAAAGAGAATATTGTTTAGTATTCCAAATAGTATTTAAAATCAACGAAATTGAAAAGATTACAAAAAATTAAATTGTTTTTGACAAAGTGGAAAAGCTTAAAAAAACTGAATGTTAAATTAATGACTTATTCCTCTGACAGAGTGAATATGAGATAACGAAAATTTGCATATAAATAGAATTGGAAATTTAGAACATCAATAATTCAAAAAAAATCGTAAAAAAAGAGATTATTGTTTTTGGCAGATTATGGCTCCTCGGGGAGTGGTATTCGGTATCAGCTAAAATATTCCTATCAACAATTAATATTTAATCAGATGCCGCCAGCTTTTTCATGGAACGAAATAAATAAACGGTTTTAAAAATTAAAACTAACTTTTCGGCATCTGTGGCCCTGAACAATATATTATCATAAAATTGTTACTTGTATACACTTCGGGGGATATATCGTGCTAACAAACCGAAATTTCTCCAAAAATAACCAAAAATGTACTATATCTGGATTTATGGGACCCGCTGTACTCGCTCTAGTCAACTGAGAATCGATAGGGTACATCCGTGAGACACCTTGAACAATATTCAATCATAAAATTTATCAATTGTATACTCTCTGAAGGCTGTATCGTGTAACAAACTGAAAATTCTCCAAAAATGATAAAAATTTGGTACTTCAAGTACCATAGCACCCGTTGTACTGGCTTTAGTGAGCTGAACATTAATAGGGTTCATCTTTGAGACGCTTTGAATAATATCCAATCATAAAATTGGTCACTTGTATATACTCCGGAGGCTGTATCGTGCTAACAAACTGAAACTTCTCCAAAAATTACAAAAATATAGTACTTAAAGTACTGTAGTACCTGTTGTACTGGCTCTGGTGAGCTGAAAATCAATAGGGTTCATCTGTGAGATGTCCTGAATAATATTCAATCATAAAATTGTTGATTTGTTGATCTCCGGAGGCTGTATCGTGCTAACAAACTGAAATTTCTCATAAATGACAAAATGTCGTACTTCAAGTACCATAGCACCCGTTGTACTGGCTCTGGCGAGCTGAAAATCAATAGGGTTCATCTGTGACATGTCCTTAATAATATTAAATCATAAAATTGGTGACTTATTGCACTCCGGAGGCTATATCGTGCTAACAAGACATGCAAGGAAAAGTGGCCGACGACAACGACGACGACGACGACGACGACGACGACGACGACGACATACACACAGGATTTTTTTCCTAAAAACCGTTTTTTCGTGTTGTTGTTGATGGAAAACGTAAAAATAACTAAAAAAAAAATTTCAGAATTCCAGCTTTTTTGGGGTAAACCAATACTTTTCTCGCATATTAGATAGGTTGGGCGGAAAAGTAACAAGAAATGGGTAGAAAGCTGGAAACACCTTGTAAATAAATTTACTATATCAACCCTTACTTTGTGGAATCTTCTCATATTACTGTTTTGAATGAAAATAACTGTTTCTAGATAATTTCACAATATATTTAAAAAAATGTTTAAAATTCCAAGAAATTTGACAAATTCTTTCGATACTAAATATCATCGTCAGAATGGCAGAAGCTACATTTCATTTGATGCATACCTGATGTTTAATAGTTATTTTTGGCTAGAGCAATTCAAGCTCAATAAACTTCAAATCTGATTCAGTATATTGTCGATATTTAGTGCAAATTGGCTTACATTCAGATGAGAGATTTGTGAAAATTCGGTCAGGTTCGATATTAGCTATTGCCACACTACAAATATTGAGAGGTTCCTCATCACCACCAAATAGCACCTGCACGTACGAGTGTCTTCTAAGGATATCATGACCTACTATAAGTCCGAACAGAGATTTGGAAGAATACTAACAATGAAATTGACTGTCTAGACCCTTACATCGTGGAATATGCTCATATTAGTGTTTTTCGATGAAACTCACGGTCTCTAGTTAATTCCACAATATTATAAAAGTTATTGAAAATTCTAAAAAATTGACAATTGTTTCGATAAATCAATATCATCGGCAGAATGACAGAAGTTACATTTCATTTGATGCCTACCTGATGTTTAGTAGTTATATTTGGCTAGACCAAGAAGTGACCTAACTTGTGATTGACTTAATATATGTTTATAGAAAAAAGAAGAAGATGTGATATTACAAATATTGAAGCTTAGATATTATTAGCCCTATGGTGATATCCTGGATATCATTTTTCCAATTAAGATCAGTATAACTGTGCAATGATATAGAAAACCAGGAAAACTATATCTGCTGATCTTTACAATTATCACTTAAGAAGACAGTTTATAAGTGGATAACTCCCTAGATTTAACTGTTCATTGACAACTTCATATTGTGGGTTTCTTAAATGTCTTCTAATTTCCAATTCTTCAAGGAAATCCAGTTCTTGTTTCTTTTCACAAATATGCAGCACTTCTAGTTCTATGTTAGGTGTCAATGAATGATTGGTGTCCAGTAGACGAAATTGAAACTTATAAAACCATCACATATACAGGAAATATTTCTAATAATATTTCAAAGATAATATCTTCAGCAATGAATACAACAATTTCTTTTAAAACAGAAAGTAACGTTAGTACAAAATTGTTAAATGTAAAAACAAAAATACCACTATTAAAGAAGTCAGGTATATATAAACTCAAATGTCCAGAATGTAATGCTGTCTATTTGGGTCAGACCCTTAGGAATTTTGAAATACGATACAGTGAGCACTTACGAGCATACAGATTAAAACAACCAGATAAATCCCACTACGCAAAACATCTACTTGACACCAATCATTCATTGACACCTAACACAGAACTAGAAGTGCTGCATATTTGTGAGAAGAAACAAGAACTGGATTTCCTTGAAGAACTGGAAATTAGAAGACATTTAAGAAACCCACAATATGAAGTTGTCAATGAACAGTTAAATCTAGGGAGTTCTCCACTAATAAACTGTCTTCTTAAGTGATAATTGTAAAGATCAGCAGATATAGTTTTCCTGGTTTTCTATATCATTACACAGTTATACTGATCTTAATTGGAAAAATGATATCCAGGATATCACCATAGGGCTAATAATATCTAAGCTTCAATATTTGTAATATCACATCTTCTTCTTTTTTCTATAAACATATATTAAGCCAATCACAAATTAGGTTACTTCTTGGTCTAGCCAAAAATAACTACTAAACATCAGGTAGGCATAAAATGAAATGTAACTTCTGTCATTCTGACGATGATATTGATTTATCGAAACAATTGTCAATTTTTCAGAATTTTCAATAACTTTTATTATATTGTGGAATTAACTAGAGACCGTGAGTTTCATCTAAAAACACTAATAGAATACTAACAGTAATCTCTTCATATTTATGTCCTTGTAGACAAATATCTATTTTACACTGACCTGTTGTTGAGGAATGAAGTGATGTAGAAGCCATGGGCACTTTCTCTGGTTTACTTGGAGTTACAGAAATCTTGAGCTTATGAATCATATTTTCATTAATAAAGCTTGATGAACTGTCTGTATCTACTAGACCGTGAGCAATCATACCATTTATAGTAACAGCTTGTCTCAAACAAGGCGGTATAGAAGCAATACAGTTAGAAAAATAAACAGATTTACCAGTTGCTTCCATTTTGCTCTTTTTCATACAAACTTTTTGCCAATGACCTTTGGTACCACAAGCTCTGCAAACTGTATTCTTCGCAGGACACTCTGCTCGAAAATGCTTTCCAAGACCACAAAAGTAACACTTTGCATGGATAGCAGAAATAGTTTCGTGCTCTGTACATTTGAAAGATATTTCATCATTTTTGTTTATAGCTGAAGTAGGGGAACTCTGGACAACAGCATTAACTGCCGATGATGATAAATATTGCCGTGATTGATACTGTGCGAATTCCAAAGATCTTGCTTGGCTAAATGCTTCATCTAAAGTTAGAGTAATGATTTTCTAGTAATCTCTGCCTAATGAGCGATTATTGTAATCCATCTATAAATGTATCTCTTATACTTTCATTCCTGTTGATGTCTGCAGTTGCAGTTGCAGTCCCTTGCTAAGCGTTTTAAAGATTCGAGGTATCTGTCAATAGTCTCTCCAGATTTCTGATTTCGAGTAATGAGCTTATGCTGCGCAAATATTTCATTCACCGGTTTTATATAGATATTTTTCAAAATACTAACTGCATTATTTTAAGTATCCTATTCACTTATGTATTCAAAAACGAAAGGAGGTATATGTGAGAACCTTAAGCTTGTCCGTCTCCTCTATTTCAGCTGCAAAAATAAAATTTTGAAAAGTCTTAAACCAGTGATTCCAATGTAGAGATGCATCTGTTTCGGGTTCAAATGGAATCTTTCAGGTCGTAGGGCACGTTCCATGGTCGATTATTATACAACCTCTTGTTGTAGATAGTTAAATAACCTTTTGTTAGGCTTTACTGTACTAAAAGAATTACAGACAAATAGTTGACAACTATCTTGTCAAAATGAATTTAAACAAACAAGTGTAGTGAGTGAACTTAAATAATTAACTCTATGACAGTTGTTGAACTCGCTCTTCTTCGGGATGGGTTCCATTGAGAGGCGCTAGACGATCATGATGGACGACCATAGGCTTTCCCCTGGGAACTCTATCAGTCCGATAATGACGTCGTTAATTATCTTCTTGATAGTGTGCGGTCCCTCCCAGTTTTGTTGTAGTTTGGGACACCGGCCACGTCGTCGTCGAGGGTTGTAAAGCCATATCAAGTCTCCTTCTTGATAATTGGTCTATTCTACTCGGGTGTCGTAGTACCTCTTCATCCGGTCACTGTTTAGTTGCAGCTTGGTACGCACCATTTTGTGGATATCCTGCATCTTTCTACGAAGATCTTTGACATATTCTTCCCTAGCCTCATCTTCACCAGGCTTGCAGCTTAACACCAAATAGCATGGCAGTCTCATTTCCATACCAAACAGAACCATTGCAGGTGTTTAACCGGGAGATTCATTTACAGCTGATCGAATGACCATTAGGAAGAATGGAAGGTGTTGATCTCAATCTTTTTGGTGTTCTGACACAACTTTCGATAGATAGTTAGCTATGGTGCGGTTCATTCGTTCCACCATTCCATCAGACTGGGGATGCATGGCAGTGGTTCTGGTTTTCTTAATAACCAACCTTCGACAGACCTCTTGGAACAAACTGCTTTCAAAATTACTTCCTTGATCGGAATGTAGCTCAAAAGGCACCCCAAATCGGCTGATGAATTCATTTACCAGGACATTGGCTAAGGTGGCAGCTTCTTGATTGGGAACAGCATAGGCTTCAACCCATTCCGTCCATCACTACGAAGACGTATTTGTTCCCAGCGTCACTTCGAGTAAAGGTCCCAACACGTCCGCAGCAATTCTTTCAAAGTGGTTCCAACCAAGGAATGCTGCATTTCGGCTCTTCGAGTAGGCCCATTGCTTGCTGCACATACGGTACATCTTCGACACCAATCTTTGACCTCTTCAAGGTTGGTCCAGTAAAATCTTTCTCGGACCTTCTGCAAGGTCTTTGTCATACCGAGATGACATTCTGAGCTATCATCATGAAGCTGTTGAAGAATTTCCGGTACATTATTTCTAGGAACTACCAACTGTTTCTTTGTTTCCATTCCGTCAGAATTTTCGACCAGTCTCACTAGAAGTCCATCATCTAAGGTCAACGACTCCCACTGTACCAAATACGTTTTTAAAATGGGAAGATACGCAGACACTTCGCGCCACGTTTGGCGCTGGTCCGCTCGTTTCTATTCATGAATCTTCATAAGGACAGGATTCCTTTCTTGCTGGTCTTTCATCTTTTGGTTCCAGTTGTAAGGGGTTACTTCAATCGGTGCAATTATACCCTCGTGTTGTTCTACGCGACTACAATGGCGGCAATCTAGTTGGCATGGTCTCCGTGAAAAAGCATCAGCATAGCGGTGTCTTGTGCCAGGTCTTTGCTCCATTCCAAAGTCCTATTCTTGTAGTTTCTCTATCCATCTTGCTACCTGACCTTCCAGGCTTTTCAAGTTTAAAAACCACTTCAAACAGGCGTGATGAGTTCTAACCAGGAACCTTCTTCCGTACAGGTATTGATAGAAGTGCTCTACGGGTTTAGCAACTGCAAGAAGTTCTCGCCTGATAACGCAATAGTTATTTTCTGCCCTCGACAATATCTTGCTGAAGTATCCGATGACTCTGTCTTTACCGTCTTGTATTTTGGACAGGATGGCTCCAATTCCTACATTACAAGCGTCTTTGTCCAAAATCAGTTTTCCTGCTGGTATCGGATAACCAAGGATCGGAGATGACGTTAGCTCTTTACTCAATGATCTGGAGGCTTCTTGGTATTCCTTATCCCAGAAAAAGGCTCTTGTTTCTTCAGTTAGTCGCGTTAAGGGTTCGGCAATGTCCCCAAAATTCTTGACTTATCGGCGGAAATAGGAAAATGGGCCCAAAAAGCTTCGAATTTGATGATTGTCAGTCGGAGTTAGCAATGCTTGAACTGCTTTTATTCTAGCAGGATCAACAGCGACTCCATTCTTGCTTACAACATGGCCTAAATAGCTGACTTTCTTTTAAAACAGGTGGCATTTCCTTAGGCTTAATGTTAGATTGGCCATCTGAAGTACTTCTTCGAGGTTGAATAGATGTTCTTCAAAACTCTTGCCGACTATAATGACGTTATCTAGATATACCAGACATTTTTCTCAAGATAAACTCCTGAGAACGGTCTCCATCAGTCGTTCGAAGACGGCGGGGAATAACACAGGCCAAATGGGAGAACCGTAAGCTGCCATAAGCCTGATCCGCTAGTAAAGGCGGTATTCTTTTTATCTAGGGGGTACATTTTCACTTGCCAGTATCCACTCTTCAAATCCAAAGTAGAGAACAATGTAGAACCCGCTAGAGCACCACGGGCGTCGTCAATCCTTGGCAAAGGATACTGTCCTTTTTAGTAACGTCGTTAAGTTTACGGTATTCAATGCGGAATCGCATTGTTCCATCCTTCTTTTTCACTAGTACCACTGGAGAAGTCCAAGGACTACTGGATGGTTCAACCACCCCGTTTTGAATCATCTCTTGAAGGGATATAGCTGCTAATTTTTGTGCGACTTGTCTATGTCAGATTTCATCTTTGCTCGTAAGTATTTAAACTGGTTAAGACTATTTACGTCATTACTGATTTTGCATTGGTTATTTGGTTTCGATTACAGCTGAATGTGTTCAATAATATCCCGGGTACAACACGGTGAGTATTTTCTTCTATATGGTTTTGTTTGTCTTGGCAGACACTCATCAAATGCCTTATACAACTTACCGTAAAAGTAGATACAGGATCTATCAAATACTTGAAAAAAAGTCCAATCTATATTAGAGAGACGTTGATACAATAGCAAAAAATTTGCTTTTCGGATTCATTGCAAGATATTGTTGGAAAATTTCGTTTTAAGGTGTGACTAAACTTTAGTTTACAGGAAATATATAGGGGAAGTCGCCCGTGTAATTTGGACCATTGTGTAAAACGGACCAATTCGATAATTCTAAAAACGGAGTATGTAGCGACATCTCACTAATTCGTTACAAACCTTCCCCAACCGAGGTGCACTAAGGAACCTATGCCAATCGAATCAGTTAGTTACTCACAGATTGCCAGTAAGTTCATTTGTAGCACGTGTTGTGTTGTAAGGTTAGGTTATTTCTGTGTCTGAATTTCTACGAAGTGAGTATATATTTTAAAATATCAATGATATTAGGTTGATTCGTACATATTTACGAAAGCCATACTATGATCAAAAAGTGGATAGATTTATTAGCTTACTTAGAAAAACAAATATGACGAAAATATTACTATCGTGTAAATTGGTCCAATCTCTGTTGTGTAATTTGGTCCTGGTCCGAATTACACGTATTCAAATACAAAATATTTTTTTTATTTTTTAAGGATGCCAACGAGATCTGAGAGAAAGAGTAAAGGAGTTTATGGTAAATGGAAACCAGAAAATATGGATGCTGCAATGAAAGCTGTTAATTTAAAACAACTGGGTATAAATGAAGCTGCAAAAGCATTTTCAATTCCAAAAACAACGTTAAAAAGAAGATTGGGGAACAGAAATAAATATTCCACTGGAAGCAGTTATATCATCGGAAGGCAAACAGATTTACCTCCGGCAGTGGAAAAAGATCTTGTTAATCACATACTTCAGTTGGAGCGGATGTTTTATGAACTAACACGTGAAAGGCTGATGAAACTAGGGTACGAAATAGCCGAGAAGAATAATATTAAAGACGAGATTTAATGACGAAAAAAAATCAGCTGGTAAAAAATGGTACGCAGGTTTCATGAAACGACATCCAAACATAAGTCTGCTTCTCCCTGAAGCAACGTCATTAGCACGAGCTGCAGGATTCAACAAAACTGTTGTTTATAAATTTTTTGACGTTTACGAAAAAATAATAAAGGAAAACGCTATTTCCGCAGATCGTATTTTCAATGCTGATGAGACATCCCACACTGTTGTCCAGAAACCACAGAAAATAATTGCTCAAAAAGGGAAACATCAGATAGGCGCCATAACGTCATCCGAAAGAGGCCAAAATGTTACTGGCATGTATGCAATGAGTGCGACTGGAAGCTTTATTCCTCCAATGCTTATTTTTGCCAGGAAGCGTATGAAGGATAGTTTAACGTATTGAGCACCTCCAGGAACTTTATTTAAGTGCCAAGACAAAGGGTGGATGGATACTGATGGATTTTATCACTGGTTGGATCATTTTATAAAGTATGCCAAACCATCTAAAGAGAACAAGGTGTTAATCGTATTAGATGGACACAGTAGTCATACTCAGAGTATATGAGCATTAGATTTAGCTCGTAATCATGATGTTATCATGCTTTCATTTCCTGCACATTGCACACATAAGATGCAACCCCTTGATGTTGGGTTCTTTAAACCACTAAATACTTTCTTCGCTTCCGCAATAACTTCAAAATTATACGATACACCAGGTAAATGTTTGAGTGTTGATAGTATTAGCGGTCTAGTAGGCAAATCGTTTCCCAGGGCAGCTACTATGGAGACAGCTATGAACAGTTTTCGGAAAACAGGATTATGGCCTCCTGACCGTTTTGTCTACAGCGATGTAGATTTTGCAGCTGCGACAGTATCCGAACGACCAATTGATTCAGATGAAAATAACAATAACATTTCTGTAACTGATTCTGCTACTTCCCCTTCATCAGAAAACATAAATTTGCTTACAAATAAAACACAGCCATCCACATCACGATCAGTTCTGATGGAAAATACTTCCTTAAATATTTCTACAGGTATCTCATTCAAATCACAACCTATCCAGCAAGAAAATTCTTCAATAACAACATCTGTACCATTCACATCAGATCCTGTACATCAAGCAAACACTTCTGCATGTGCTCCAACTACATCTCAACCTGTCGTGAAAGCTACTCCCATCAAAAGTTTTGAATCTTCTCCTTCCACATCCCATCCTGTTCATCAAGAAGATACTTTCTCAAATATTTCTGTATTGGCCCCATCCACATCACAATCTATTCTGGAAACTACTCCTTTAAAAATTTCTGAATCTTCCTCATCAACAACGAATTTAGGCGACCTCGAAACCGAACAGTCTACACAGAACCAGTATTATATCCCAGTGGAAATAATTCATCCTCTACCATCATCAAGTGGGATATCAATGGGACCACGAAAGAAAAAAACGGATCAATGTCTCCGGAGTGGTTCTAACTGCAACACCTTATAAAGAACAGTTGAAAATCCAACATACGCCCAAAACAAACACACATAAACGTAAGTTAGTAGCGACAAAGGAGAAAAGCAACAAGGAAAAAAAGAAAAAAGAGAACGAGGGCAAAAAGACGAAAATCAACGAGGAAAAATGTTATCCAAAGACGAATGAGAAATGCCGCACTGGTCTTCAAATTTGTTGCCTTGTTTGCGATGAAAACTATGATGCAGATTGGATTCAGTGCAAAACATGTGAGGGTTGGGCACATGAAGATTGTGCTACCATAACTGATGTCAATTATTATTGCTGCAATAACTGTCTCTGTTAATGGCAGAATAATAAAAATATCTGTATTTATTTGTTTTATTTTTTTATTGTGTTGACATACTTTGAGACTAAAATATATGAAAACCAAATTACACGACAAATAAAACCGAATTACAAACCAACAGTCCAAATTACAGGAACGGTTCAACTTGCATTTTTTTTTTCATTCGAATTGTTCCTAGTTCCGTCATTATGAAATGGAATGTCAATTGTAATTATTGGGTAAAAACAAACTTATCTTAATTTCTGCTTAGGTGGTCCAAATTACACGGATTTCCCCTACAACAGGAGGATTCCGATCATGAAGAACTAAATTTTCAATAGATCTTTCCACAAAATGGTCATTGTTATAGAGACAAGATCAATAATACGTTCCAAATCGTTCGCAATAGTATTGTATTGAGTTAAATTGAAAATTGGGAGAAAGTTGGTAAGAGCAGAAATAATGTAATTCCCTAAATTATTATGGAAATATGCAACATAGGAAGATATTTTAAAGTCGCCCACAATGTTCAAATTATTATTATGCAAACTTTCAATATTACTAATTGATTCAAAAAGATTAAGGTATATTTCGCTACTAGCAAATGGAGGAACATAAACATTTAGTACATAGATATGACCTGAGTCAGCAGTTATTTTGACCAAGACCATATCCACCGCAACTAGGGTGGGAAGAATGAAACTGTCTATATTTATTTCACACGACGGGAATTCATTGTTTACAGCTATAAGAACACCTCCGCCCTTCGAGCAAATACACGCCAACAAATTTGTATTTGAGTAGTTTTCCGGAAACAGTTCACCGTTAAAAACTGAATCGTTAAGCCATTTTTCGGGTAGTTTGTCATAAAAAATGCATTAAATAAAAATAGGTAAAAAAACTTTTTAAGTTAAACGGTTTTATACATTGCAATGTTTAAGATAAATGTACTAAAAACCAAAAAATAATAAAATAGATACAGTCGTGGGAATTATAAACATATGCATAGACTAGACTAAAATAAAACCGTGGGGCACGTCAATTGTCTACAATCGTTGATTAAAATTTTTGTTTTCTAATGTTACACTATAATTAGGCAGTTGTTCAACCGACAACGATGAACGTATGATAAGTAGGGCTAGAATGTGGAAACAAGCTAGCAAGCTCGATTATAAGCGAGTTTTAGGGTTTCATAGTGGTGAGCGAGTAATACTTTTATCATATGTTTTGTCGATTAAAGACAAACTACGAGCAGTGAAACGATTCCTCGCCAGCCAGCAGTGTGAATGTCCAACGATAAACTAGTTGAAACATCTCTTTTATTTACATGGAGTGTATAACTATTGGAATTTCCATGAGCAAGAAAATAGTAAGTAATTTCCTCACCGTCTGCGGGCCAACTGCCTAACGACGAATTGAACGATTCTTCTATCGCACATTAAGTCGATAATTTGTAGACAATTGACGTGCCCCACGGTTTTATTTTAGTCTAGTCTATGCATATGTTTATAATTCCCACGACTGTATCTATTTTATTATTTTTTGGTTTTTAGTACATTTATCTTAAACATTGCAATGTATGTTTAACATAAAACCGTTTAACTTAAAAAGTTTTTTTACCTATTTTTATTTATATTTTTTTTTTACCATTTTGTTCCCACGAGTAATGGACATTTAAACGGTCGACCCCCCCCCCCCAGAGGTCCAATAAAGGGGCAAGGCTATGTACAACAAGATGCGCCTGAGTCTTGAGGGGAAAACGCTAACGACATATCATTTTTATCCACCCTAATGCCATACAGTTCTCGGTGCGTTTTAACCTTTCACCTTAACTTGGGTAGTGTACCTCTAACGACGTATCATTTTTAGCCACCCTAACGCCACACAGTCCTCAACACGATACAAAATCTTGACTTGGGTGGTGGATTCAGTCTGGATTAATCAGATACCTAAATTACAGATTCAATTTCTAAATTCAAATCTTATTATTATACGCCATTTAGTGGCTGCGCCCATCTTAAATATTGAGGTTGTATAGTGCACTGTATTCTTCTTGTCAAGCCCTTTTATTTGTTGATACCCATATTGGTGGGATTGATAAAAATTGTTATCAGCCATTTGGTAGCGGCGGCCATCTTAGATTTCAATTTTGCATAGTAAATTGTATTCTACTTGTTGAGACCTTTCATTTGATACCCGTGTTGATGGGATTGATAAAACCTACGTTATTCGCCATTTTGTAGAGGCCGTTATCTTGGATTTTAATTTTATATAGTATATTGTATTCTACTGGTTGAGCACTTTCATTTGATACCCATATTGATGGGATTGATAAAACCTACGTTATCCGCCATTTTGTAGCGGCCGCCATCTTGGATTTCAATTTTTTATAGTATATTGTATTCTGCTTGTTGAGCCTTTTCATTTGATACCCATATTGATGGGATTAATAAAACATAAATTATCCGCCATTTTGTAGCGGCGGCCATCTTGAATTTATAATGATAATGAATAAACATAATTGTATTGTCACCAAAATCCAAAGTGTATACAAAATTTCAGATTAATCGGTTGACAGGAAGAGGGTGAAATTTGAATTACTAAATTTGACCCAAGAATAAATAATAAATAAAAAACAAACGGGGTGAGCTAAATAAAACCGTTTAAAAATCTACAGTTTTAGATCCCAATCCTCTAGTATTCTGATAGTATACATTCAAACAATTTGTGAAATTTCTGTTAACCTTTTCACTAGCAGTGCAAGTGGTCGACGATATAGTAGATCCACTTGAAGCCATGGATTGCTATAACCCAAGCAAATCTTTCTTGAGTTTAGTTAAAGCAATTTTATATGCAGTACAAACACTTCTATCCCACACCGCATGATCACACGAAATAGTAGATTCTTGAGTACCTGACAGTTTAACGCAATTAGTGCACTTTCGAAGTTGAGAACTACAGGCCTTTACATTGTGATTTCCACCGCATAAAGGCCTCAATGAATTGTTGCACGATTTGGATGAATGATTAAGTTCGTTACAATTGTAACAACGCGACACCTCCAAGGCATCATATACTCTACAGCTATCATACCCTACAAATAAGTTACCAGCTTATAATATTAGTACCTGGATGACCGAGCTTTGCTCGTTAACCGATTCATTTCATCCTCTACTTCTCGCATCATTATATATCCCTGTGCATAACGATTTTGCGCTCGAACTCCAATAACTTCATCATTGAGGTAGTAATTCCCGAATGGAGTGGATGGTTAACTCTTTCATTCACGGCTTCATCAGGGTCTAAAAAGTATAGTTGTCCATACTGTGGCCGTTCAAAGACACCAACATCATTTTGGGTCGGATGTGCTGCCATATTCATTTTATGATATACTTGTCGATGTGCCGCACGCTGCCGCAAATCTCGCAGACGACACTCTCGTTGTTCGTCATTCTCAGAAGCTACACGCTCTGCCGCACGCTGCCGCAAATCTTGTAGACGTCGCTCGCGTTGTTCGTTATTTTCATTAGCTACACGTTGGGCCGCACGCTCTCGTGAAACATCTAAATCATAAGACCTTTCTGCTCGTGTAATTTCAGTCAAATTTTGCAAGCATCTCACTTTAGCAGCACGTGTGGGACGAGCAGAAACCTGATTATGTTCTGTTTTTAATGAGTCTTCACTGTGAGAAGTTTGAGAATCCTGATCAGTTTGATGACGATACTCTTCTGGGTGCTCTTGAGACGAGTTGCGGCTTCGTGAAGTTAGATTGTTTATAAGCGTTTTTTTCCAAGATCGTTCAGGCATTTTTAAGTGAACACGTGCATTAAGAAGACAAGAATAACATAAATAAACAATTGATTTTAGTCTAACCTCAAAGCAAACACTCATTGACTTCGTGTTACTTAGCAACGCCATCTGCTGTCGTGTCGTTAAAGCAATTAGTTGCTCACAAAAAATAGTATTATTATTCGCCAATAGATGTCAGGAAGAGTCATATTTTTCAGTTGAGACTACTCAAACGCCTCCTTTTTGTTATTTTTCTTCCAAGTTTATGTTTAAGTTGATTATCGATAAAACACGAATAAAATTACATTTGTTGAAAATGATTCCTAGCTAGATCAATTTATCGCCCCCGAAACCCCCTATATACTAAATTTTATGAAAATCGTTAGAGCCGATTCCGAGATTTCAATTATATATATATATATATATATATATATATATATATATATATATATATATATATTCATTTATATTTCTTGGGAATTTTTGGTCCTGGATTAATTAAATCATTAGATGATTTTCAAATTTATATTGTAATACATTAACGTTTCGGTCGTTTTTGACCTTCATCAGAATATAAAACACTGTGGATTATATTCCAGCGAGTGCCACATCACATATTAAATTAAGTTAAAATAAAATGAACTATAACGATACATTTAAAAACATTTTACAAGTAACGGTGTGTGTATCTCAACCTTCATAGTAGTACTACTATGAAGGTTGAGATACACACACCGTTACTTGTAAAATGTTTTTAAATGTATCGTTATAGTTCATTTTATTTTAACTTAATTTAATATGCGATGTGGCACTCGCTGGAATATAATCCACAGTGTTTTATATTCTGATGAAGGTCAAAAACGACCGAAACGTTAATGTATTACAATATAAATTTAAAAATCATATAATGATTTAATTAATCCAGGACCAAAAATTCCCAAGAAATATAAATGAAAAAAATATAAACTTTAAGGTCCAAGAAAAAAACTCGAATTTTCTAAATATATATATATATATATATATATATATATATATATATATATATATAAGAATTGCTCATTTAAAGATATAAGATATCACACACATTCCTGTCTACCTAAATGACAGCCTGAAAGATTACAGCATTTTTCTTAGTTGGAAAGATTTTCACAGTTTTACAATCATTATATTTAGAAAAGATCTCAAGATTACAATTCCTAATTTGATGTTGAAGTATTTCTTCAGTATGTTTTTCTGACAAACCCACAATACACAATCTGGGATTAACACCAGTAACCTTTACCGTATAAGAGTCAGACATTGTTTCTTGAACCAGTGACACTATCTCCTCATTTTCCTCTTTAGATTTGCATGCAATAAGATACCACCATCTTCAATATCTTTAACTTTAGCCAAATATATGCTATTATCAGTTGGATTATTATTATGCATTAGCTCAGATTTCGTTTGTTTTATATCCCGGGCCGTGTTCTTGTGTTGTACTATCATTGCAGGAAAATTTTGTTGTTAACAACATCAGCATATCGAGTCGTTGGCGGAATAGTCACAGGTTGTTTGGCAGTTTTAGCAACATGATTTCAGTTTTTGATTCTAACAAGTTAGTTACTTCAGTACTACAACTTTTGGCACATTCGTCGCATCTCCACAAGAATTCAGGAACAGAATTGTAGACATCCAATATATCTACAGTTTTGGAAACGCATACAACATAAAACTGATTTTTGCAGAATTCGAAAAAAGTGGCAAACCACAAAAATACAGCAAAATATCGAGAGCGACGTGATATATGCTTCAAGATTTCAACAGTCAAAAGTGCTAAAAATAAAGATAATGTAATTCCATTTTATTTAAAAAATTCAAGAAATGGGGAATAAAAAAAATATTGTGATTAACTTGGGTCAAAATGACTTTTTCTAGTACTCGTGCTTTGTGCAACTCACCACTTCGTGGTTCGTTGCGTAAACTACACTCGTACTAAAAAATGAGTCATTGTGACATTTGTTTAACAAGTATGAAAAAAAAGTTCATAAAAGATAATTCAAAGATTTCATTAAATTTATTACTGCTGGATTTTCACGAAATTTTTTGTTAAGTATTTTAGAAATAAAGGAAATAATCCAGCCATGAATTTCGTTGAGTGCTTCTAAATTATTATAGATAACGTATAACATTGAAACAAAATATATTTATTCATAGACTATCTAAATTATGCGATTTCTTGAGAATAAAATACAATTAGGTTAGGGACTTATCACGTAAATTGAATGACATCTAATTCATTATTCTAAAGACGTTGGTAGAGTAGCACTGACGAAGGATGAATACAGATATTAAAATTTCCTAATATTGAACATAATAATTTATATGCAAGTTACTAGAATATAAAATTATAGTCCATATCTAGAAAAATACTGGTAAAAGATAATAATTGAGGTTATTTTGATTAAAAGCGTTCAGAAACATAAAGCCATCTTTTTAGAAATATGTTTATTTATTTATTCTTGTGAAGACCGGTGCTGGATTAAAAAGTAGATAATGAACCCACTATGCAAATAAATATTACAGTTACGTTAATTCAACATCACATTGTCATAATGTTCTTCCTTTTTTTCCTCTTGTTTGTGGCTGTTAACATTTGTGATGTTCCTACTTAACTTTTCAGCGATGTTAAAACGCTGTCTTTTTACATTACTGTGATGTTACTAGAACTTCCTCAAAAGGAAGTCCTTATAACGAACTAAAAACAACATTTCTGTTACATTCCGAAATGCCTTTTAACATCTTGTTGATGTTAATGCAATGTCTAAAAAATAACATCTTATCAATGATCTAAATGCAATATTTCAAAAACAATACAATGTATTCTCTTATATGTTGTATGGACATTACTTAAACCTCTAAATAATATACCTCAAACATTCTAGATGACATCCTATAGATGTTTCTGTGCCTAATCAGCAAATACAGGGTGAACAACTAAGAACGCCGACTGTCGGCCATATTTCAAAAAATAGTCATGGTACAACTTTTAAAAAATACCTTCAGGAAAATGACCCTGAAAAATCGCTGGAAAACATTTTTGAGTTCCTTCAATATCTGCTATGGGGTGGAATGAACACTTAAAAACATACTGTAATTATCTCCAAAAAAGACAAACTAAAGGTATCCTAGAATTACAATTTTTGATATATTGATGATATTATGAAAAAATGTAGTTAGGGACTTTTTGTCCTTATTCTTCAAATGAGGGGTGGGGGAAGATTCAGCCTTAAAAACAAATGTCGTAACACTTTCTTGTTTTTTTATCGATATCAATGTTTTTGGCGTCATTTAAAAGAGTTTTTCCTCTTTAATAAGATATGCTTAACAAAAATAACAAAATTGGACAATTTTGTCAACGCTATGTGAAAAAGTCGACAATTTTCCCATTTTTCTCGAAAATTTCAAATGTAATGAGGCATTTTTTAAATTCTCATGAAAAGGGATTTACGTTATCAGATATAAAAATTTAAAAAATGCTTCCATTTACATTTAAAATTTCCGAGTGGATACAAAATTATCTAATTTTGTTATCAATCTTATTAAACAGAAAAACTCTTTTAAGTGCGACTAAAATCATTAATATCAGTAAAAAAACGAAAAAGTTATACATTTGTTCATAAGTTTGAACCTTCCCCATCAATTATTTGGAGAATAATGGCAAAAACTCTCCTTAATTAAATTTTTTCATAATCTCATCAAGATTGCAAATTTTGTATTTTTAGGACACCTTTAGTATGCTTTTGTGGAGTATTATGTTTTCGAATGTTCATTCCACCCCTAGCGGATATTTTAGAGACTAATAAATATTTTCCAGCAATTTTTCAGGATCACTTACCTAAAGGTAATTTCTTTGAAAGTTGTACCATGATTCTTTTCTGAGATGTGGCCTACAGTCGTTCTTAGTTGTTCACCCTGTACATTTAAAATAAAATAGCAAAAAAAGCAATAAAGGATTTAAAACGTTTATTCAGTATTAATGAACAGTACAGAAAATTTGAAAAAACAGGTACAAAATTAGAAAAAAAAATATCTTGTCCAGGAAAATTGTGTAAGCATATTACATAAGAAGTGTGGAAAGTGGGAACTATTGAACACATTCAGTGAAAGCAAGCAATAAAAAAGGGTATATTAATATGTAGTTGCCATAGTGAAACTGAATTAATAAAGTTTAATGGATACACATACATTACAGCTAGTTTACAGAAAATTTATTAGAATAGTTTTTTAATAATATTAAAACTAATAAAAAATTTACACCATAAAGATTTTATGGAACATTACGTTGAATCAACAGAAACCCAATCTGATTAAAGAAAATTCTATCGTTTACTTACGGTTACTTTTTCTCACGCAAGAGTCGCTGTTTCGAGTGTCTCAACCATTCCATAACGAACACTTCAAAATCCTTATCTGTGAAACATTTGAAGGTGTCTGATCGATCATCTTAAACTACATCAAACTTGATTTTCAGCCAATTGACTGGGACCCATTTTCCACAAGATACGTAGTTCACCAAAACCGACTAGCGCCATTTGAAGGAGACCATGACCTAGAGAAAGGAGTAAACCATATTCGAGATGTATCTGACCCTACCTTCGATAAATTTATGGGCGCGTATGGAGGTACCGGAAAAGCTAGACATGGAGTTACTTCGGAACAACAACAAGATTTGTTCACTTTCCCGGAATATTATTCACTGGCATACAACATCCCCGCCCGTCTCAAGAACGCACGAGGTTTGGCATCTGTATTTCGAAAGATGTTCGGGCAATTAGAAAAACTTGAAGACCAGATTCCTGTCCCTGGCAAGACACTAAAACCGAAACATAATTCGCGGTACGTCTTCTACGAGTAACTAAAAATGAATTTTAAGATCGATCTACCCACCGCGATGTGTGGGAAGCACTTCGAAACCTACGAGACCATGTGTTGGAATACAGCGTGAAGAAACTGGCTATGCCTAAGATAGCGAGTAACCAGTTGGTTTGGCGAATCATCAGGAACATGGTAGATATTATCTTTCAAGATACCGGTGTCCAGATATTAATTTGCAGCTACAACCCCGGTTATCAGTATCCGATGAAAACGGTGCCCTTCTATTTCCATAAGATCGGAAAGTGTAGAAATGGGGCCAGTTGCCGATTCAAACATCCAGTCTAGGCTACACAAAAGTTCCAGGAGGAACTTCCATTTAAGGAGGGGTAACATATCTTATTTCGAGAAATGACTTTTCATGATTTACCTTCTATCACATGCCTCACTCCGTTTGGCAGGTAAATTCTGGTGTGCCATGGAAAGTCATACTTCTTTTCTATATAAAATAATATACTATTCTCATCTTGTTATTTTCATCCTGGAACAAATTGTATATTAACATCGTGGAATTGTAACTTAATGATGTAATGTATACAAAAAAAAACCACTTATGAAGAAGAGATATGAACACATTATCAAGTTAAATGAGTTTATAATTAATTGTATCCAATTGAGTATCCAATAGCTGTGTTTCTACAATAATAAATAATTGAATTATGTTTGTTGACTGGAGCATTCAGTGTCATAAGTTACATATTCTTCAACTAGATTAATATAGGTACCATTGTCAGGGACACCTACAGCTTATTTATTGTATTCAGTGTATTTTCAAAGGGAAATGAGCTTTTTAACAGAAATTTCTGTTTTTAAAGTCTTAGACAGTCTCTAATTGTTCACAAGAATTGTTTATCTAGGATTGGAAATATTGTGAATCGTTTTTAAAATATACCTACTAATTAAATTATTTTTGTACTTCCGTTACTAAAACCGCATTTTGAACACGAGTTCGACATGCACAAAACGACTCTTTAAACACTAGTAGTGTTTAAAATGCGAAAAGTCACATCTCGTTTATCTTTTGTTTTTTAAACGCCAAATCAAGTGTACATTTTGTATGTTAAATTTCATGTTCGGTGATCATTTTGTTATTCTGCGTCATTTGATTTGTCAGTCAGCTGTCGGCCATCGTCCGTCATGTAATGACTATAATTCAAATGTAATATAATTTTTTCTTTCCCACGGGCGAAGAAAAAGTATAGTAAGCACCTCGTGTTGAAAACGTCTTTAGTTACGAGTTTTACTAGGCACGAGTGGAGCGAAGCGGAACGAGTTCCTTGTGAAACGAGTGACTAAAGTAACCTTTTTGACACTTGGTACTTCAATGTCTGTCAAGGCATAATTTACTTTGGGAAACTATGAACTTTTTGTTTGGATAATGTTGATTTATTCATCCAATTAGCAAAAATCATTAATTACATCAAATTTGGTTAATCTTTTCCGAATACACGTTATTATCAGAATTCTTTATGTGTCTACAAATTATCTGATGTTGTATTATATATGTAGAACTAGTCTTTATCAGAACAAAACCTACCATGTAAATGACGCGAATTTTTTTTATTGAGACTATTTTGTAAAATATTAATACTTCAATTATATAGGGTTGTCCAAAAAAAAACGGAATTTCCTTTTTTATTGATATTTTTTTATTTATAGGTCGATTTCATTGATGTCGGTTTTGTTTAAAAGATAATTGATCAAGACACACTACTAATCTAATATTTCGCGTTTTGTTTAAAAAACAAAATAGCGGACACATCCAAACTTTATCAAACTTTGAAACTGACTGGAATTTTTTTGTTTCGCACTGTATATGTTTGCGAATTATTTTACGAAAGTTCAGACATTTGTGAATGTAACGAGAGGTCAAACATAGAAATCGGTCAAAAATTGTCTGATGTATGGCTCGAAAAAAACAAGTATGTTATTACATAGTGAATTTTAATTTCTTTCGATATTATCTACTAAAAGTTGATTGAAACAAAACGAATTTTTTATGAAGAACACAAAACAATAACTAAAGTTAAAGAGATAATTAAACATTAATCTGGCCACCATTAGCTTCAACTACTAGTTGAACACGACTTCGCCAGCTGTCGATTGCTTATCTAATATGTTCTCGTCTGATTTGGCCCCAACATTGAAAAATTCTTTGTTTAAGTTCTTCGACATTTTCAAATGTTGTACCATTTTCATGAATTCTAGCCTCTAAATCGCCCCATAGAAAGTAATCGCACGGATTTAAATCTGGACTATTTGGAGGCCATTCGTGAGGCTCTAAAAAGTCAGATACGTTTTCTCTTAAATAATTGAGGGTATGTGCACTGGTGTGACACCTTGCGCCGTCCTAAAAACATATTCGCAACCATTCAAAGAGCAAAAAAAATAAAACACAAGCATACCTGCATAAAAATATAGTCCGGGGCTCGATCCTCTATTTCGGGAAGCATTTGTGTTAAAAAGGTATCGCAGTAAGTTTGAGAATTTAGCCTGACGCCTTGATTAATAAAAATTAAATTAATTTTTTGATTCCTCGAGATCGCTGCAGACACCATTACGTAATTACCAAACTTAATTCTTTCCCTAAACAGGCGATTTAAGGGCACTTCCCTTTTGCGTTGGTGGTGAGGTATACATATTATGTCATTTTGCGCGTTTTTCAGAGGATTTATTGTAAAAATCTTCTCATCAGTAAACCAGATTTTTTCAATTTCTCTTCTAGTCCTAAATTTATTTAAAAGATTTCTGCACCTCAGCAATCTTCTGGCTGTAAGTTTAAAAGAATATTCTCGTTTAATAAATTTAAGTCCTAGATCGATATTTATTATCCGATTTACGGAACTACGGGAAATATTACACCTCCTCGCAATTTGCGGAGCAGTTAAACTAGTACCAGGTACTCTTTCAGGACTAACTGCCAAATTCGAAACTCGGAGAATGTTTTCCTAAATTAATTTAATGTGGTTTATAAAACATAAAACGTACGGTATCCTACTCACCTGTGTTCGTATACTCCTTGGGCGCCCACTACCTTCACGCCTTGCAATGGACTGCGTTAAATTAAATTTTTTAACGAAGTCGTAAATTGTACTTTTTTGTAACGCTCTTCAGGAAATTGTTCTAAGATTTCATGCTCTCAAAATTAAAGTTTCAATAAAAATTTTGTCGTCGTTAGAAAGAACCATATTTTGATGAGCCTAATAAGCTTTATAACAAAAAAGTTGAATTTGACAAGTGTCAACAATTCTGATTAACTACAAGCAACAATATTTGACATTCGCCCACTTGATTTTAGAAAATGTCGAAAGAAATTAAAATTCACTATGTAATAACATACTTGTTTTTTTCGAGCCATACATCAGACAATTTTTGACCGATTTCTATGTTTGACCTCTCGTTACATTCACAAATGTCTGAACTTTCGTAAAATAATTCGAAAACATATACAGTACGAAACAAAAAAATTCCAGTCAGATTCAAAGTTTGATAAAGTTTGGATGTGTCCGCTATTTTGTTTTTTAAACAAAACGCGAAATATTAGATTAGTAGTGTGTCTTGATCAATTATCTTTTAAACAGAACCGACATCAATAAAATCGACCTATAAATCAAAAAAATATATATAAAAAAGGAAATTCCGGTTTTTTTTGGACAATCCTATATATTACTAATATATTTGCGCTGCTTATATATTTTTTCTACAGTGTGACAATTTAAAAACTTACAATGGGCTATATATCACGAACGAAAGATGATATCAAAAAATGCTGAAAACCGTTTCTAGGATAGGAAGGGGGAACTAAAATGACATAAAAAAGAACTCGCCCCCATCAACCCCCTCGGCCCCACCTACCCCAACGGAAAAAGTTTAAATGGCAGACCCCTACTTGTGATACATCATTGAAAAGCCTACAAAAAATACTATCCAACGCTATGAATAATAATGGTACAGGGTGAATAAATATTCAAAACCTTGCCTTAAAAGGAAAATTTTTTGTTGAACTACAAATTTGTTAAAAATGTCAATGAAGTAAATGTTCAAAGTGGGTTCCGTTGTTTTGTAAACAATAGTACAGCCTATTTTCAAATTCTGCACGAACTTTGACAAAAGTTGTTCTAGTAATAGCGCGACATGCTTGAGTAATTTTTTCCCGCAAGTCCCCAAGTGACGCAGGTTGAGTTTTATACACAACTGACCTGAGGTAACCCCATAAATAAAAATCAGGTGGCGCTAAGTCTGGTGACCTCGGTGGCCACTCAAGAGAGCCTCTCCTTCCAATCCATTTGTTCGGATAATTAGTATCCAACCAGTGCCTAACTGCAGCTGCATAGTGAGGAGGTGCTCCATCTTGTCGGTAGTGCAGCAAATCTTCTCCTAGAGCTAGATTACCTTGGTCATCCCGTTGATTCTATAATTATTAAAGGCTGGATGGTGTTTTCCAGCATATCCAGATAAATGTCGCCATTTAAATTGCCTGGTATAAACAAGGGGCCAATTAAAGCATCCCCTAATATCCCTGCCCAGACATTAGGTTTTTCAGGGTATTGAGTGTGACCTTCTCTAAATCGATGCGGGTTCGTATCACTTCAGTACCGACAGTTTTGTTTATTCACATTGCCATTCATCATAAAAGTACATTCATCACTGAAACAAATATTTTTCAATAGTCTAGGTTCAACGCGAATTCTTTCAGTCATTAGTTCACAAAACTCAATTCGTCGGTCTGGGCCATCATCGCATAGTTCTTGAAGAATTTGCGTTTTGTACGGGTGAAACTTATGTAATTTCAACACCTTCCTGACCGACTCACGTGATAGTCCTGTCATTGTAGATACCTGACGTGTTGATGCAGTAGGCTCTATTGCAAAGTGCCCAAGGACCTCAACTTGGCTTGCTTCATTCAGTAATCTTGGGGCATCCCTTTTTCTATTTTGCACTGATCCCGTTTCTCTAAATTTTTCAACTAAATCGCGGATGTATACGTGACTTACATGTTTGTCCGGATGCCTCTCATTAAATATTTGAGCTGTTCGTAAATAACACTGGTTCTGGGAGCCAAATATGAAACTGATCTCCACACGTTCAGGTATACTGTAAACCATCGTGACAACTACAACGAATGACAGTACTAATCATACACAATGATGACACTAATGACATTTAAATGTCTCAAATAAACAAAAAATTATTGACTGCGACAGAAACCAAAAAACAGATGTTTACAACTTGTTTTTACAAAGACGGCAAATTAAAGTTTTTATTCAACAACAAAAAGTCCCCTCGGACACTTATTATTGAAAATAAGGTTTTATTGGCCTTCAAAGATTTTTAACATTGTATCATTCATAAGAAAGTTAAAGAAATGGTAGTCCAGGGAAGAAAGAACATCCCAAACAGAATAGTTGGACACGACAATAAACCCATATTAGACGAAAAAGAACTGAAAGACCATTGGATAAATTATATTCGACAACTATTCTCTACTAAAGATTCACGTCACTTTAACAATGAAGAAGATTCAGAAGAGGCACCAGATATTCTGACATCGGAGGTTGAAAGAGCACTCAAAACCTGCAAAACAGGAAAGGCTGCTGGGCCAGATGGAATGCACATTGAGACATTCAAACTCTTGAACGAGCAGAATAGAAAGGTTTTGACTAAGCTTCTAAATCAAATTTACAAGAGCGGAAACATCCCACGCGACTGGTTGAAGTCCGACTTCATTCCCATACCGAAGAAAGCAAATGCACATACATGTGAAGATTCCAGACTAATTAGCCTAATGAGTCATGCATTAAAACTTCTTTTAAAAATCATACACAAACGGATATTCAAAAAATGCAAAATAGATCTAGATGACGCACAGTTCGGTTTTAGAGAAGGAATGGGCACGAGGGAAGCACTGTTCAGCCTATCATCTGTATTGTTACAGAAATGTCGAAATCAACAAAAAGAGGCTTTCATCTGTTTTATCGACTACGAGAAGGCGTTCGACAGAGTCGAACACACAGCCCTGTTTAACATCCTGAAAGAAAAGGGTCTCGATAATAACGACATCCAGTTCCTGAAAAATTTATACTGGGACCAAACAGCAGCCATCAGGGTCGTGGGAAACAAAACAGATGATGTACCCATTCATAGGGGAGTGCGACAGGGATGTGTGTTATCGCCCTTACTATTTAATATATATTCTGGCTACATATTCGATGAAGCTCTACAGGGTATGGAACACGGCATTAGAATAAACGGGCATCTGATTAACAGCTTACGCTTTGCAGATGATACCGTCATCATAGCCGATGGCTTAGAAGGACTCCAACAACTTTTAAATCGAATCGACCGAGTGGGAGAAACCATGCGCTTTAAAATTAATATAAAGAAGACAAAAGTAATGGCCATCACTAGAAGAACTAATCCAGTACCAGATATATACATAAAAGGACTACCCATCGAAAACGTAACCAAGTTCAAGTATTTAGGTACATGGATCACATCTGACCTGAGTCCTAGTACAGAAATCAGATCGCGCATAGAACAGGCCAGATCAGGCCAGATCAGTATTCAATAAAATGCGACCAGTGCTTTGTAACCGATCACTGAACTTGAAATTACGCCATAGATTTGTCAATTGTTACATCTATTCCGTCTTGCTGTACGGATCCGAAGTCTGGACCCTAAAGGCCGAAACATTAAGGCGGCTAGAAGCTTTCGAAATGTGGGTGTATAGAAGGCTCTTAAAAATACCCTGGACAGACCACATCAGTAATGAAGAAGTTCTGAGAAGATTAGGTAAGGACAGAGACTTAGTTGCAGACATAAAGAAGAGAAAAACCGCATACTTGGGACATGTAATCAGGAGTGATGGAATGAGGCTGCTGAAAATAATAATGGAAGACAAAATAGAAGGCAGACGAGGTATAGGAAGACGCCAACATTCGTGGTAGAAAAACATAAGAGACTGGACCGGACTAGACTCACATTCC
This sequence comes from Galeruca laticollis, assembly GCA_963921935.1. NCBI lineage: Eukaryota > Metazoa > Arthropoda > Insecta > Coleoptera > Chrysomelidae > Galeruca > Galeruca laticollis. Next base: position 46,326,249 of record OY998185.1, read on the forward strand.
TTATTCCGAGCTGCTCAAAACTGAACCCAGTTCGCCGAGATTGTTGCCAACCTTCACTAAGGTGAAGAGGGAACCGAAAGAAGAAGAACATTATATCACAAGTAGGGTTCCTACGTTTGTTTTTAAAATTGTTAGATAATAAATTGGTAATTATTGATACACCCTGAACCATTATTATTCATACCGTTGAATAGCATTTTTTGTAGGCTTGTCAATGATGTATCACAAGTAGGGGTCTGCCATTTAAACTTTTTCAGTTGGGGTAGGTGGGGCCGAGGGTGTTGATGGGGGCGAGTTCTTTTTTATGTCATTTTAGTTCCCCCTTCCTATCCTAGAAACGGTTTTGAGCATTTTTTGATATCATCTTTCGTTCGTGAGATATAGCCCATTGTAAGTTTTCAAATTGTCACACTGTATATTTACTATTTCAATGTATTAATTTAATTTTCTTTTGTTCGCAGGTAAGTTGTGAAAAGGATTGAATCAAACAACCGTATTTGAAGGTAATTCATATTCTTTTGTATTCACTATTCGTTGTTATTAAGGCAATTAGAACAATCATACAATACGACACTTAAACTTGAGTTAATTCTATTATACATAGGATAGAAGGATAGAACAAAAATTTATTTTTCCCATTAATCTATTCGAAAAATCAAAGAAGTTGCATCAACTTTGCCTAAATATGTTTATTAGCTTGACTTGGGTAAGACTCAGAGAAATGTTATACATATTGTTAAGTTTTTCTAGCAATAATTAATAATCAGGTTTTAATTTTTTCCATTACATTACCCTTATTTTATTAATAAATTTTCACTGCCTAAATAACCCAACATTTATTCACAATCATTTACAAATTCAATTTGATGGACATTTGAAAAAATATAATAATTAAAGTGTTAAAATACAACGTTCAATTTTTCATAATAATATAGTTTTAGATATTTATATGGAAATTAGTTTTAAATCTTAGGTATTTTCACGATCGCACATGTATAATTACTCTAAATCTAGTACAGTACCTTTTAAATAATTTATATTTTTAAATCATATGATTCTAATATTTAATACGTAATGGATTATTTAAACACGATCTGAGGTAAAACTGTTTATTCGCCTTCAAAATGTATTACTTTCACGGTTTTTATACAGATACATATAATTGGTTCTTAATATGCTGTATGTATAGTAAAGTAAAGTAGATATGAAACAACCGGAGGGGTATAAAGATGGTACTGGTAAAGTTTGCTCTCTCAATCGTAGCTTGTATGGACTTAAGCAAGCTCCGAGATGCTGGAATAAAAGATTCGTAGATTTTCTTATAAACCACAATTTTAAAGCAAGTGATGCAGATCCATGCTTGTTTACGAAGAAACAAGAACATGATTTGATTCTATTGGCACTTTATGTTGACTATGGACTTTCAGCCACGAGTAACAAAATTCTGGAAAATGAATTTATGGACTAGCTACCTATTTTTTGGGCTTGGAAATTGACACTAGTAAAGTCGGTTCTGTAACAGTGAGTCAAGCAGCTTATACAAGAAGAATCTTGGAACATTTTGGAATGCAAAATTGTAAGGCTGTGACTACACCAATTATTAAAAGTGACCAATCAGGAAAAAAACTGGAAAAGTGGAAGAAAGTTTCCCTTATAGGCAAGCAGCTGGAGCTCTAATGTATCTTATGGTAGGAACAAGACCAGATATTGCGTATGCACTAGGAGTTGCCTGAAGAACATTACAAAACCCATCTCATGATAATTGGATTCGTGTGAAACGTATTTTTAGATATCTCAAAAACACTATCGATATTGGAATTATCTATTAGTCTGGTAACAAATTGAAACATCTTCAAGGGTTTAGCGATGCTGACTATGGAGGAGATCTTACAACCAGAAGATCAACTACAGGTGTTATTTGTAAATATGCTGGAGGTGCAATCTCCTGGCTTAGTCAAAGACAGTCATCAGTAGCACTCTCAACAACAGAAGCTGAAATAGTGGCTGCAAGTGAAGTAGCCAGAGAACTTATATGGTTAAAAAGACTTTATCAGGAAATTATAGGTTTAAAAAATGTTCCTACACTATTAGTTGATAATGAAGCTGCTAATAAGTCAGCATAGAACCCAAAATATCACCGAAGAACGAACCATATTGAAATCAGGCATTTCTTTGTAAGAGAATTGGTAACTGAAAGATGTATTGATATAGAACAGGTTGCTTTGGAACACCAATTCGCAGTCATTATTCAAGCCAAGAATGGATTATATTTTGAAAAATATTGGACTAGTGAATATTAAAAGTACTTAATGAGGGAATGTGTTGAAGCTTTTACATTATAGTTACTTTGTTGATATACTCTACGCTCTACTTAGATAGGTGGATTATAAAATAATATAAAAAATGTACGATTGATGTCAAAAAAACAATTTTTTTGATAAAAGCATTTTTCTAAAAATTACTACAGTGTTTCCTTAGTAAACTTAATAAATTAAAATAAACATTCACGTTCACGGTTAATAACTTTAACAAGTTTTACTTGATTCCATTGAAAGGTATTCTCTTACAAAGCCAGGGGTATGTTGGATTTTATTATACTTTGTTATATATTGCCAAACGGCAACATGGTGTTGTGTTTCCATACCGTCAGTTCCTTATGGTTCTGAACGGACAAGAACTTCGCTCGAAAATATATAAATTTTTATGAAAAAACAATGCTCTCATTTAATTAATTTTTATTACTGTTGGCATTAAATGTAACATTCATTTTTAATATAATTCTTTCTGCTTCCATGACAATAAAAAATGCCACACAGCTGGCTGGACTTTATTAAGGCATGTAGGCCGTCCAAAGGTACTACATATCGGCTTTATTTTTCAAAAATAGAAAATGATAATAGTCCAGTAACTGAAGGTCCAAAGCTGTAAATAATTCAGAGAATTATTCACACATAGCTCAATTTGTAGGTCTTCACGGATACTTTCAAACAAAAAAACCTTTAACACGATAGCGACTCAGGAAGGGGCTGAAAATGGCCCCCTCTGAACCCTAGAAAACAGGTTTCCTGCTAATATCTTCCAGAATATGCCAGTCACAAAATTTTTGTTCAGACAAAAAATGAAGATCGTTTTATTATCTACAAAAATGTTCCTTATCATTATTTTCGAAAACCCAATATTTTTCGAGATAATGGGAGCCAAAAGTCTGTTCATTTCCCCGCGGCTGTGCGTCTATGAGTGTATGCGTTAACTTGTATAGGCAGGCTGACGAATTGTTCCATATCTCGGGCAAAAATTAACATTTTCCCATGATTCAAAGTTCATCTTAATGGGAAAATCCATAGCTATCATGGCATCCGTTTTTATTTATTTTTAATTATTAAAAAAGCGGTCAAAGTCTTTTTTCATGATATTTTGAGTACATTTCATCAATTTATTCATACTTTTTAAAAAAAATAGCCTTTCATGCTAATTTTTTTTATAACGGGACCTTGGGTGGTCGTGCATGATCCAATAAATTTTGGTGCACGAGCTCTCTCGCGTTTTAAAAAAATAATCATTTGTTTATTGCCCTTCTTGAGCCGTTCTCGGCAAGAAACTACTATATCTATTCACTATGAAAATTATGGAATTTTCGACGTCGATTTTTGCGAAAAATATTGGTCTGGCGAAAAAATTGGTCAGGACCATTATTGTAGATAATGAAAAGATCTCCATCTTTTGCCTGAAGAAAAATTCTCCAATTCCTATATTTTGGCAGATATTCGCGGGAAACCCTTTTTCAAGGGTTTAGGGACCCATTTGGGCCCTCTTCTTGAGTCGCTATCGTGTTAAAGGTTTTTTTGTTTGAATGTATCTGGGATGAACTGCAAATTGATCCACGTATGAATATTTATAGCTTTCGATATTTTCAGGTCTTGAGTTACTGGACTATAACGCAAAACTGAACACATGGTACCCTTTCCCTCTAAGAGACGAACGCTTGACGACATCCCAGCCAGATATCGTGAAGCGACGCTCATTATTTCAGTTATTAAATAAACGAACTTTTCATACTCATATTTATATTGTTTCATTTGGAAACACTAGTGAACGGGTTGGGCTAAGTTCCCCATCCAAGACATTAGAGAACTTAAATCATATGCACTTGCATACCAAACCTTCAATATACATGGACGTAGACAACCAGCACTGGAACTGAAGTAATCCTTCCCAAATTCTTCAAGGTAGTGGAAATAAATTGTTGATGAATATTTTTTAAACTATATTTCAACAATAACAATAAAATAACGTATGCGTCTGGTTGCTTTAACTCGTATTATCTCTCTTCATATGGAAAAAATTATTACCTTAATCGAACAGGTGACAATTCACATAATTATTTGCATTTATTAACTTTTTTTAATCGGCAAAGGAATTCTTTTCATAACGGATGACAGTGATTGTTACAGTTATTACCGAACTGACATATTTTTTAAGCACACTCTCTGCGATCAAAAGAACACAGACACTACTGATAGAGATGAATGCGTTCAACTGGTAGTGGTAATTGAATGAACTAAAATGTTATAAACTGTTTTAGAACATACTCCCCCCGTTGAAGCAACCAACTTCAATGAATTATAAAAAAAACTCAAATTCAATACTGTGGTTAGGTGTATTACTTGGAGCAAGTTACAGAAGCAGCGATTATCCAATCATTAAGGTACTTTACATTATAGAAGAAAGTGCATGGACAAAAACCAAAAGCAAACGAAGACTGTAAAAAGTACTAACGTAAAACAGAAATCATAACTCTGAAGTAAATCATATACATGTTACACAAAGATTAACAAGCATAGTAAGATTTAATCCATACTCAAATGATTAATCGGCAGAGAACACATTTTGGTTATTGGTCTGGTGATGATTGAGTCAGATGTTCTGACTTTCACAGATCTCACTTTGTTATCTGAACCAAAGAAAATTTCTAATATTCGAGCACGAGGCCACTTAAGTGGTGGAACATTATCTTCTTTATGAAGAACTAGTTCATTACTATGTAAGTTTTCACAAGGACTTAACCATTTTGGTCGGTTTTGGAGCCTGTTTGAATACTCAACATGCCATCTTTTCCAATAAGAAGATAGTGATTGAATTTGTGACACTCTATCGCTTATAAAAGTTGTCCATTTGGATGGATGGGATTGAATCCAATATAAAGCTATCTTGGAGTCGGTCCAAAGATTTACGGAAGAAAACTTTCATTTGTGTTGAAAAATGTCTAATATCTTTTTAGTTAAATTAGCTAATAGCACCATGGCACATAACTCTAATCTTGGAAGAGTTATGGTTTTAATTACGGCTACTCTTGACTTCGAAGTAACAAGGTCGCTAGAAACAGAGTTGTCTGAATATACAGCACGGAAATATATAGATGCAGCATATGCCTTGATACTGCTGTCTGCAAATCCATGAAGTTGGACGAGAGCAATTTGTTTATCTAGAAACAATGAATGTGGAATTTTTAAATTTGTAAATCAGGTAATGTGTTTATAAAGTTACACCACTCAGAAAGAAGTTCACTTTCAAGAGAATCATTCCATGAAAGATTTGCTAACCACAATCTTTGAATGAATATTTTTCCAGTCACAATTACTGGACCTATGAAGCCTAGCGGATCGAACATTTGAGCAATTATGGAAAGCGCTTTACGCTTTGTAATAATATCAGTAGGAAAGGAATATGTACTAGAAATCAGAAAATTATCTGTTACATTATTCCAGGAGAGTCCCAGAACTTTATTGGAAACATTCTCTATTGAAATGTCATGGTTTGTAGTGTCTTCATTTAGACAATGAGTTTTTCTAAATTTTGACGAATTTGAGTTCCATTTATGAAGTTGAAACCCTGCGGAGTTAAGAAGTGATTTTAACTGATGGTATGACGTCTCTAGCTCGGCAATATTCTCACCACCATACAGAATATCATCAATATAAGTTTGATGCAACAATGCATCATATGCAGCGGGAAACATTTTCTCTGATATACGTGCCAATTCCGTAAGAGATCGAGTTGCTAGGAAGGATGCACAGTTTGTACCATAAGTAACTGTTTGCAACTCAATGCACTGAAGGGGATCCGCAGGGGATTGTCGCCAAAGAATGTTCCGAAGAAAATTTTGCTCAGGATTGGTTAATACTTGCCTGTACATCTTTTGAATGTTAGCAGTAATCGCATAACGGTATTGTCTAAATCTACATAAAATGTCATATAAATTAGGTTGGACCTGGTAATCTTTTAGTGAAATGTCATTAAGGGACACACCCGAAGAACTTTTACTTGACGCATCAAAAACAACTCTTAGTTTTGTGGTTTGATGATCATCTCTGAGTACACAATGATGAGGGAGAAAATATGTATTCCGAATTTTGAGTTCATCCGGAAAAGGAATATATTTGGCATGACCAAGGGCTATATATTCATCTATGAAAGACTTATAGCTTTGGAACAGGTGAGGATTTAAATAAAGTCTTTTTTCTAAAGACATGAATATTTCTTTGCTATGAAATAAGAATTTCACAATTTTTCATAATCATTTGTACTTTTTAAGGGAATGTTCACTTGAAAGCGACCATTTTTCAACCGTTTATGATTTTTAATAAAATCCTGTTCAGCAAGTTCTTCCTCTGGAGATAAAGGTGGCTTAACCTGGAGTTCTTCTGTAGTGATCCCTAAAGGACAGCAATGGCAAAAGGACATTAACTTAGAAATAATATTTAAATTTAGGTTAATAATAATTATAGTATTTAGGGAGCATTGATCGGCCACGGTCAATGTCAGTTATCAGTGGAAGCACGTTCGTGTTTATATACAAACATGTACAACTTAAAAACGGAGTTCAGGCATGTAGAAAATCATATCTATATTTCCTATAAATTAAGAGTTAACGAACCAGGATAGGAGAGTTGTTATTAATACTTTGAATAAGACTATTGGTTTTATATTTGTGTATTTTTAATGTATTAAACGTCATCCCAGTGATATTTACAGAAGTGATGTTGTTTATTTTATTCCCGCATACAGGTTACTAGGTTCCCTCCAAGATATAATGCATTTATGGTAAGCGTCGAGTATACGAGGGACCCTTACTAAGTAACCACCACATGGCGATCCTGCGGAACTAATGGTAAAATTAATGGTAAAATATACATCGCCACCACATGGCGATCCTGCGGAACTAATGGTAAAATTAATGGTAAAATATACATCGCCACCACATGGCGATCCTGCGAACTAAATGGTAATGGTTATGGTAAAATTTATGGTAAAATAGATAGCGCCGCTACATGGTGATCATGCGAACACATGGTAATGGTAATGGTAAAATGGTAATGGAAAAATTGATAGTAAAATGGTGAATGGTAATTTAATAATTAATGGTATTATGGTAACAAATGATTATGGTAAATTGTCCCGCAAGTAAAAGGTAAATTATCATTCTGCGAACAAAAAATTATAGTACAATTGATGGTATAAGAGTAGAACTATATGGTTTTCTATTTAAATTTGGGACCTTGGAGAAGAGAAACAATGGAAGGTTTATCAACCAAACAAGAGGCAAAAGAAACAGGAATTGTCAACAACACTTTCATGGTACAGCAAGATAATGTTGCGATGCACATCATGGTATTATTATACATTATAACTATAGCTTTCATCTTAAAATTTGTTTGGTCATTATGGAAAACGCACCGAAGAGCGTTGAGAAGGGATATCAACCGAAGCAATGCAGTAAAGCAGGCAACAGAAACTCTCACCGTGTAAAAATAATTGTAAGTACATATGCATTCTATTCTTATGAACGAATTTTTTTTTGTTTAAATGTCAATAACGTGGCAAGATTTTGAAGATAAGTTACGATTAATTGTGGAAGAAGTTAATAAACAGGGAAAAAGGGTTTTGAAGAAAGAAACTCCTAAAAATCCTGATATACATATAGAAGTAATTAATAGCATAGTAGGTCTCTATAATAATTTTGCTAAGTTAATAGCCAAAAATTGGAAAAATTTAAGTTCAGTACAACAGGAGACTTGTAAAAATTATTCAAGTAGGATTAGGGATAAAGCTGAAAGGGCATTTCAAGCGTTAAATTGTATTATCAACATACCTACCTCTATATTTGAGGAAATCGACACAGTTGTATTACAAGCAATAAGCAAACAAGTGAACATGGCGACAAGTATGAACGATTTTTTTAATTTTGCGAGCAAAGTTTTACCGAACGAGGTCAACGGCGAAGCAAGCAAATTACAGTCATTTTTAGACTCATTAGATTTATTACAAATGAACGCGACTGGTAAAGAGGAAAATGCTATTCTACTAATAAAAACGAGACTAACAGGAAAAGCTAGAAGCTTAATCACAACGGAAAACTCCATTGCAGACATCAAGAGTAAACTTGAAACGGGGATAAGAGGAGACAATCCAAGCCTTCTCTTAGCGAAGCTTGGTAAAGTAAGGCAAAATGGAAAGGATGTGACACAGTATGTAACAGAAATAGAGAAACTGGCGGAAAGATTACAGGCAGCATACATATCGGAAGGGATGCCTGAACAGCTAGCTGAAAAATATACGAAGGAAGCAACAATTAAGGCAGTAACTATGAATGCCGCAACGGATGCAACCAAAACAATAATTGAAGCGGGAAGTTTTGAAACTACACAAGAGGTACTATCAAAATTGGTTTCAGTAGAAGGTATAGTAGGACAACAACAAGTCTTACAGATGAAAGATAACAGGAATTTCTTCAGGAAATCAAACTTTGACTTTAGGAATAATCACCGGAGAGGAAACAACAGAGGATTTTATAACGGTAATCATTCAAGAGGAACATTTCGACAGTACAATCAAGGGAACAACTATGGCAAATGCGAAAATTTTAATAAATATAGGAAATACAATTATAATGGAAATTACAATTATCAAGCTAAAAGTAACGTAAGAATATGTGAAATAGAAAATGAAGAAGCAAGAGAGAATCAGAAACAATTGGGGTTTTGAATAAAAATAAAGCGACGAAAGCAATATTTCAGGAACGTATTCAGCAAATTATTTAGATTTATCACTTTCTAACTTTATAGAAATTCAGACAAGCTCATCTGATAATATCTACAATTTTATATTAGATACAGGAGCAGACATTTCTCTAATAAAAATTTCTAAAAATTTTCCACATCATTTGATTGAAACTAGGAGTAAAATAAACATTAAGGGGATAACTGAAGGCTTAGCAAAAACTTTGGGTCAAATATACATAAACCTCTATATCAATAACATAACTTTAAGTCACTGTTTTCACGTAGTGGAAGAAAATTTTCCAATACCAACAAATGGACTGATAGGAAGAGACTTCATGATCCCTAAAGGACAGCAATGGCAAAAGGACATTAACTTAGAAATAATATTTAAATTTAGGTTGATATTAATTATAGTATTTAGGGAGCATTGATCGGCCACGGTCAATGTCAGTTTTCAGTGGAAGCACGTTCGTGTTTATATACAAACATGTACAACTTATAGACAGAGGTCAGGGATGTAGAAAATCATATCTATATTTCCTATAAATTAAGAGTTAACGAACCAGGATAAGAGAGTTGTTATTAATACTTTGAATAAGACGATTGGTTTTATATTTGTGTATTTTTAATGTAATAAACGTCATCCCAGTGATATTTACAGAAGTGATGTTGTTTATTTTATTCCCGCATACAGGTTGCTAGGTAAATGGTTTCCTCCAAGATATAATGCCTTTATGGTAAGCGTCGAGTATACGAGGAACCCTTACTAAGTAACCACCACACTTCAGTCTCCCAAAACTTGGAAAGAGTTTCATTTAACGTAATATCAAGATCGGATACTACTGCACATGATTGGAGAAAAAAAATGTTTTTACATTTTTTGAAGGATGTGACTCAGAATATTCACCACCTACTACCCAACCGAACTGCGTGTTTACTAATTTTGGGCTATTTTCACCTAATGAAAGAATATTAGGAAGAAGAATATCGTAGTATACATCTGCTCCAATCAGAATGTCAACATCTGATGGAGTGCTGAAATCTGGATCTGCCAAATGGAGTTGTTCTGGAAGTTTCCAAGAAAGTATCTTAACTGGGAACTGTGGAATTTTTGAAGTAATAGAAGGTAGAATACTACAATTTATTTTGACTTTGAAATCAGTAGCATTGGAAAGAAGAGTTATGTCAGCCATTTGTTTTGAAAGAAATGTTATATTTTGGACACCTTGTCCTTGTAATGTTACACTGTGAGTTTGAAGTTAAAGCTTATCTGCAAGTTTCTCTGTCATAAATGACGCTTGACTGCCAGCATCCAGAAGGATTCTAGCTTGGATAGGAAAATTTATATTCGAATAAATAGTTACAACAGCAGTAGCCAACATTACATTTGTTTCAGATTTTGTTGACACTGTGTGAACCACGGGATTTAATAAGCTCTTAGATGTAATAGCATTCAACTGTTCAACTTGTGAACCTTGCACAGTTGTATCTTTTGAATGTTCTCCTCTGGCACTTGAAACAGAAATGTTTTGTTCGGATGTCCCTTGACAAGCAGAACTGGAGTTATTTTCAATTGCCCTATGTGAAACAAGAGAGCAATCCTTATTCTCATTTTGAACCCTAGAATCAGTTAAAGAATTACGCGCTTGAACATTATCTCTATGGAGGCAAGTGTGATGTTTTTTGCCACACTCTGAACAACCTTTTGACCTACATTCGACATTTTTATGCTTACCGCCCGTGCAGTTAAAACACAACAGTTGTGACTTCAGAAAATCGTACTTTTGATTAACAGACATTGTGGAGAAGTCGGGACAAGAATATAGATCATGGCTAGACGTTTTGCACTTCCAACATTTTCTGTTACTGAAAGCTTGTGTATGGAGAGAAACCCTTTTGATTGGCTTAGGAGAAGATTCTTTCTTTTGGAATGAATTAATACTTAATGATTCTAACATACTTGAATATGAATCCAATATGGTAAAAAACTCATCTAAAGTAGGAAGAACATATGTGACTCTGTTCGACTGATAATATTTTTTTGTGTTGAAGTCTAATTTACGAACTAAAATATTAATCAAAATTATATCGCAATGTTCTACTGGACTACTGGACATTTCAAATTTTTTAAGGACTCTACATTTTTCTCTACTGTAACTTTAAAATCTCTAATTGATTGAGCCGTTCCTTTTGTTAAAACAGGAAAATCAACTATGTCATTTAAATGCGAATTTATGATAATTAAATTATTGTAATATCTTTTTTGAAGAATATGTAATGCTAACTGAAAATTGTCATTGCTAAATGGTAAAGACTCTATCAACGTTAGAGGTTATCCGCGGAGATAAGACTTCAAATAGATAAACTTTTGGATATCAGTCAAACTCCTATTGTCCCTAATCAAAGAGTAAAACATCTATGAAAAAGAAATCCATTTTTGGTATTCACCTGAAAAGGGCGGAATGAAAATTTGAGGAAGTTCTCCTCCTAAATTCGGGCAATTTTCTGATCTAGTAGATTGTTGTAGTGTATTGACCTGAGTGGCCTGAAGTGAATGAATTTTTTCTCTTAACCTTCCTATCATATTACAAACAATGTCTTCAACAATTGAACTATCTTCAGTGTCAGAATTATCCGAATTGAAATTTTGAATATTTTGTTGAAGGTCAGAATATTTAACTCATCTAGTTTCTTAATTCTTTCTTCAAGAACAAATGCATTTAATGCTGAATCTAAGTGACTGTCAATCAAATTACTACAACGAGTAATTGCACCTTTAACATATGCCCGTGACTTTATCAACTGTTCCATAGTAAATGAAAAAAATAGTTCTAATGAGGTAAGTTTGTTCGTTCGTACAATATGAAGAAAAGCAATATGAAATTGTTCAACGTTAACAGTAAAATTCTGAAAATGAATGAACTCAAAGGATTAGCGCTTGTCTATCCACAAACAAAATATTTTTTGTTAATTTTATACGTACTACATACAATAATGAAACTGAATTAAATTTGTCAATTCCTTGAATTAACACACTCTCGAAGAAAAATGATGAGAGATAATAATTCGAACTAATAAATTACCTTAACGGCTGCAAACCAGACAAAACCCATTAAAAAATATAAAAATTTCAATCTTAATCTAAATAGTGCACATAGGAAAGTCAATGTATTTTTATAAAAGGCAGAAAGAATATCAAAACTGGTAAAACTGGATCTATTCTTCTGTCAGGAATAGTTTCCGCGGATAATCTCTTGTAACTAACTGCTGACTGGTAGTTTTATTCAACTTGAAATAAGATGTTGTGAAGGATACGTCCTGCTCGAAGGATCAAATATGAACGGGTTGGGCTAACTTCCCAATCCAAGACATTAGAGAACTTAAATCATATGCACTTGCATACCAATCCTTCAATATACATGGACGTAGACAACCAGCACTGGAACTGAAGTAATCCTTCCCAAATTCCTCAAGGTAGTGGAAATAAATTGTTGATGAATATTTTTTAAACTATATTTCAACAATAACAATAAAATAACGTATGCGTCTGGTTACTTTAACTCGTATTATCTCTCTTAATATAGAAAAAATTATTACCTTAATGGAACAGGTGACAATTCACTGAATTACTTGCATTTCTTAACTTTTTTTAATCGGCAAAGGAATTCTTTTCAAAACGGATGACAGTGACTGTTACAGTTGTCACCGAACTGACATATTTTTCTAAGCACACTCTCTGCGATCGAAAGAATACAGACACTACTGATAGAGATGAATGCGTTTAACTGGTAGTGGTAATTGAATGTACTAAAATGTTATAAACTGTTTTATAACAACTAGTAATCATCATTTGTCAACGAAACGTAAGCAAAAGTTAAAAAATAACAAGTTAATACAGTCCATAAATCGAACAAATCAACAAATCCTGTTAAAATCACGGATTGTTGACCACTGAGCACAAGCCGCTTCTGGATTTCTGTGTGTAATGTGGATTAATTTATAACGTCATACACAACGCACGGATGTCACTGGAATTTTAAAGTATCCAATGTATAGTTTAGAAAGTGTGTTTAAAAATAAGTAAACCAATATAATTTGTTAAAAACTTCATTTATTTGAACTAATGTTCAATTTAAACTGGTTGACGCGTTTCCCTAACACAGTAGCTTTGTCAAAACGAATGAAGGTATAATATAAAAATGTCTTTATATATACAGTGCATAAATACAGAATTCTATTTACTAATGTTAACAAAGACATTGAAAGAAATTATCTATTTTGAGACCGTTAAAAAGAACCCAACTAATAAATTTCAGAAAGAAATAAAATTAGCAGTAGATAACGCTAAATCAATAATTAACGATAAAGAAAAATATAAATTATTTTTACTCAATCCGCAACACCCTGAACTTTATTCATTAAATAAACTCCATAAAGAGGGATACCCAATCAGACCAGTTGTTTCTTATTTCACAGCACCTCCATTCAAAATTTCAAGGATTCTCACAGATGTAATCTCTAAATATTGTTCATTCATACCTCGATTTTCAGTTAAAAACTCAACGGAATTAATCAATAATATTCAAGATATAATACTACCCCATAATTCTAAATTCATATTTATTTATTTATTGTGCTATAGAAAACACAATATACTTAATTTCCAATAACAATAGTAACAATACTTATAAATTGTATAAAAAGTACAAAGCTGTGCAATTCACACTATAACACCAGTTGTGTATAATGCACCTAAGTGACTTAACACTTGTATGTTCAGTTGAAATAAATACATTTGAAACGAAATATAACCATTAAATTGCCTTACAATGAATAATATCCGAATTGAAAAAAAAAGAACAAAGATCATTCACTACCATATACTACAACAGTCCATCTAGGTACTCTCTATTTTCATATATGTATTTCTTGCACAGACTGACAAATGTCTTATATTTGGTTGTTGATTTTATTGTGTTTGGTAAAGAATTGAAAATTTTTGGTGCCAAAACGGTAGCAAACCTTTGGTTAGCATCATATCTTCTAAATGGTACGAAGATCATATCACTTGTATTATGTCTTGTTTGGTATTGATGATTTAAGAAATTTTTTGTTTTTAATTTAAAATAAAATATACAGTTACTTACGTATTATAAACATCGAACATTCAAGATATTTTCATTATATAATAGACTGTTTGAATAGAGCCTATCTTTAAAGAAGATTATACGCAGAATATAATTCTGTATGACATTTAATTGTTTTATTGCATTGTTATATAGCCCTCCCCAAACAATGTTACCATATCTCAAGAGTGACTCCACTAAAGACTTATAAACAGAAGCAGTTTTGAGGTAAAATTCTGCGAATTATATAAAATTTATGTATCAAACGCCTAATTTTATTCGTTAAATCTTGAATATATTCGGTACACCTCAAATTTTTGTCAATTTTAATGCCCAGGTATTTTATGGTGTTAGTTTCCCAAATAATATCAAAGTAATTCATTTTGATACAATTAAAATTTGGTCTGTTTGCATCATTCAGTGAAAATGCTAAGTAGAATGTTTTATCAGCGTTTAAAGTTAATTTGCCACACTCAAGCCAATATTTGACCTTTTTGAAACCCCTAATAACTGTATCTGCAACAGTTTGCCAGTTAAACAGTAAGCTGTGGTTACGAAAAATTCCTTTTTTAAAAAAAATACTAATTTATGTTTCCATATAACAAAGAGAGATTTGAATTCTTTTATTAACATTGTAATTCTGATAGCAGAGACATCTGTATTTTAAAATTTCAAATATATTTTCCCAAATAATAATATTAGATATATTCTGCATAAACGTCATCAGAAATTAAAATGTCAAATTTGATTTGTATACCGAATCTTTCAAAATTATTGATTATACATATAATACAGTGTGTATCGAAAGTATTGCATACACATATAAATAATTTTCCTTATTTTAATGTTTCTTTTAATTTTTAAATAGAGGAACTGTATTAATATATATATACGTTGTTTTGTAAAATATTAAAACTAGAAATCTTATATATTTTATGTTATAGTTTTAAGAACATTTTTTATTTTATTATTTTAATTACAAGAATTTTCTTTTTTTATTGTATACTATTTTTGTGTGGATTTATCAAATAATATAACGTGTAACAATCGCCCGTAATTCTCGCAACGCCAAACCACAACGGCCAACACGAGACGCCTGAAGAGTTGGTAGTAATCCTATTAACGTCGCCGTGGAGTTCCGGTTCCCGCTCATCGATGTCGCTGTACGAATAGACTAGCTCCTTTTAATCGTAAGCGTAGCTCATCAGTATAAGGGATCCATCGAGGACCGAAGACGGTAACAAGTAAAGAATACATAAATGCTTTATTTCTTGTATAATAAATATTATTTGTTATTTTATTAATATGAATAAAATTTTATTTATTAAATATTACTTGTTTACAAACGTTAATATACGATTCCAGTTTTTGTCAAATATGCCCCCCTCTACTTTTAATTTTAAATGTGAGTATAACGTTACGAAAATGATGGTTTAAACCGATTAAATGTAACGCTTAAATCACGTTAAAAGTAAGTGCTAAATATTATTATACAAAAACGTTTATAAATTGCATTATTAAAACGTTTCTATTACATTACAAAAACAATGGGTAAATCACATTGAAAAGGTAACGTTTAAGTGACGTTAGTAAGGTGGGTGCTAAATTTCGTTTCAAAAGACCGTCTATAAGTAGCATAAGAACGTTCATATTACGTTATAAACGCAATGGGTACATCACATCAAATAAGTAACGTTTAAATTACGTTAAAAGTATGTGCTAAATATCATTATACAAAAATGTTTATAAACTGCATTATATAAACATTTATATTACGTTATAAAAGTACTGGGTAAATCACATTGAAAAGGTAACGTTTAAGTGACGTTAGTAAGATGTGTGCTAAATTTCGTTTCAGAAGATTGTTTTATAAACGTTTATATTGCGTTCAAAAGTAAACGGTAATGTTTGAATGACGTTACGAAAATCACGTTGTATTTGACGTTGGAAAAATCGTTATATGTTACGTAGAAACAAGCGACATTACTCCGGTAATATAACCAGTTGCCTAAAAACCATTTATAAACGTTAGGTTACATGTTAAATATCTTACGTTTTTAAAACGTTTGTGTGTTTATTGGGATGTATCCAAACTCATTAAAAATAATAAATCTAAATCTTCAAAATTAAAAAAATCAAGAGTTTATAAATTAAGATGTGGTAATGACAACTGTGATCAAAGCTATGACAACAAAAAATTAGATTCTATCTATTCAAATCATTTATTAGAAAAACAACACATTTTCGACCCAAATTTTGAAATTCTCCATGTATTCGGTAAATCCTTTAGTTTCAATTTATTAGAGGCCCTTGAGATTAACAAAAATAAATATTCAGGTAATCTCCTTAACGACCAAATAGATATCAATCACTCTCCTTTATTAAACCTTTATACCTAGAAGATAGCTTAGGAATGTTTGTAGTGAATGAATTGCCAGGTAATTTATTTCAATATCTTTGTTAACATTAGTAAATAGAATTCTGTATTTATGCACTGTATATATTAAGACATTTTTATATTATACCTTCATTCGTTTTGTGAAACGCTTGAACCAGTTCAAATTGAACATTAGTTCAAATAATTGAAGTTTTAAACAAATTATATTGTTTTATTTCATCGTTCAGTATGGGTCTTCATCAAGTAAAAGCCTCATCTATTCAATTTCTAAAAATAAGTGTTTACTTCGAAATTTTAAAGACCTATAACTCTTAAAGGAATGCTGTTTTGACCTCTTCTACTCACTCTCGAATTTTTGGAATTAAGAGGACACCCTGTATAATTTATTTCTAATAGTGATAATAGCATTTAATATACAAAAGATGACCAGCAAAATAATTTGTGATTTTTTCTTCTTTAAAGACTATTTTCTAATGTTTCTAATACTTGTCGAGATCGATATAATTATAACAGCAATAATATGATACTCAATGGTCGTCATTCGAATTAAGGGTGATTTTTATATACAAACAATCTACCATCTGAATTGCAAATGTTGATAAAATCGTTCTGTTTCGTTTCCTAATATTTCAACATCCTAATTAAAATGAATGTTTAAGATAGGTTCGGAATCGTCTAAAATGAAAATTAGAAATTTCGTTTAAATGGAAATTTAAATTGGAAATTAAATAACCTGGAAGATTTCATTTCGTTAATACAAGAAATTTTTGATAAACGAAAATCAATTTGCTGCAAATTTAACGTACTTTAAACAGAAGCAACACAAATTATGTTCAAATTGTCGATAAGAATGACTGTTAAATTGAAGCAGTGGAAATTAGGGCCTTCGTCCACGGAGCAACTGGTTACTGACTGATTTAATATTTTCATCACTGCTAGCTTGTTGTACGTCCCTGCAGATTTATTCAAATCTACCTCTTATACGGACGTACTATTCACGGATCGATATCGTAGGTATAGTTTTTCTAAAGTCAATGTGCAGAGAGACATCTTATATATCTTTTATAATTTCGAAAATTATTAAATAATTTTTATTGTTCGGTCCATATGATAACGTGTTGATGTCATCTTCCCTATCATTCGTTGGATTCTCCTAGATTCAATACTCTATCAGCATCCAAAGGTATAATTCCGCATTTATCGAACTCTGCTATAATATTTTCAGATATGTTGTCTTCAATTGATTCTAATAGCTTCCTTAATAAACCTTGAAAGACGTTTTTAGGAATACCAGATTCCTTTCTTCCATGTTCTTTTTTATGGAATTCAACTATCTCTCCCCATGCAGCATTCAATGGCTTGAAAAAGGCAACATCTAAGGGTTGCGTGGTTGCTGGGTAGAAATAGAAAACTAATATTATTCACTGAGCACTCTTGTATCGATTGTACTGATAGGTGCGACGATAAATTGTCACCAATTAATATCTTTTTGTCAGGTAACTTCTTCAAGTATGGTGTGGCGATTGAATGTACTCAATCCTCGAAACAATAACTGTCGAACCATCCCGATTTACTACGTTTATATCTAGTACGGGGTGGCCCTCCAAGAGTCATACATGTTAAAGGCTTTGTAGACCACAGATAACCCACAGATAGATGAGACACTGATTGTGGCGCAATCTAAAGAGCCTATTGACTAAACAATTGAGTGATGTTAAAAAGATTTCTGTAATTTTAGGCTTTGGCGGTATATTGAAATTTACTGTATTTTAATTATTTTATTCCAAAATAACCATTTATAGTCCATCATTTGACATTTCAATCAATTTAACTCCATTAACTCAATAATGATTAGATGTTGAGTTAAATTAAATGAAATATCAAATGAAGGACCATAAATGGCTAAATAAGAAAAAAGAAAACAATAATCATATAACCAATTTATTTATTTCGGTATAAAAGTAAACAACAAATTATTTCTTTCGCAAAGTACGTTTCTTAACAAACTGAATGACAATAAATAAACATACATTCTAGATTGGAGTATCATTAGATTTTAAATGATATTAAATCGAAATAAAAGTAGAAAATTATTTATGTTAAGTTTATATTAATTTATGTATTTATTATTATACTCCTAAAAACACACAAAGCTGGACAAACTACTGGAGTATAACTGCTAACTACTTAATCAAAAAAAGTGTTAGCAATGAGTAGTTAACTACTATTTTTGAATACTTTCTGTGAAAGAAAATATTTGAGTATAATGACTGTGACTACAAAAGTAAGTAAAATATTTTTAGAGTAAAAGTAGTTAACTACTGCCCAGCTCTGTAAATACAAAGTGCCAAGTAATTACATATAAGTGTGCTAAACAGCACTTGTGACTGTACAAAATTTAAAATAATATATCCAAGTACTGAATAGGTCCATATCACAAGCTTAAACCTAGCATATTGCATATTTGTATATTTCTACATTTAAAAGCATTTGGTTATTATAAAACCATCGCATAAGGCAGTTTAAGTTACTCTGCAGCTCCTGGCAGTCTATGATTGTTAAAATGTTTCTGAAGGGCTCTTAAAAATCCCACCTTTCTCATTTCAGGTTGTGCTTCTACAAGTAAACACACAAAATAACAACAATAAATAAGTAAACACACAAATATGTTTCAAAATGTATATCAACAAAAGGAAACAAAATGCGCTTATTATTGAAATAATAAGTATACACATGCTTTTGGACTAAGCCAAAAAAATATCAAAAAATGTTTGAATGTTTAAATTTTTTTGGTTTTTTTGATTTTTTTGGTATTCTTAATTTTTTTTTGGTTTTCTGAACAATCTTTTGATTCATTGTTTTTTTTATTTTCTTCTTAATTGGATATTTTGGTTACCGCTAGACCAAACGTAATGGCTCAACAAAAGTTAATACTCACTTTCATTTCCCATAAATTGTCATACCATGTGCTATATATGAAAATCAGCAAGGGCTCAATACCTTCCATCCCATAGCTGGTGGAGGGAATATCTTCCATATGTGGTGAAGGTGGCAATGACTCCAGAATCCAGATTATTATGTTTTCAATGGGTATATTTTAAAATGTCCAAAATTATAGCATGCTATATTATTATTATTTTTAATATATCTTCTTCTTTTTCACAAGGTAGGTCAGTTCTTGTTTTAGCCAAAAATAATTATGAAATATCAGGTAGGCATCACATGGAATGTAACTTCTGTCATTCTGACGATGATATTTAGTAATATCGAAACATTTTTATAATATTTATCATTTTTTCATTATGTTGTTGAATTATTTAACAACAGATTTATTTAAAAAAATAATAATATTATTATTTAATAATTCCCAAACTTCAGTAGAGGATTTGAGCATAACTAGACAGGGATCTACAAGGTATCAACAGCCTAATCATGTGTAGGCGCTGTCGGATGGTCCTGCATGTTCCCAACAGAGCTGCTAAGTATATTTTTGTTAATATACAGTACTAGGAATATTCTTTGTTTGGTCACATGCTATTTAACACTGTCTATAAGCAACAATGTGTTATAAAGAAACAAATATAAATTCAGTGTATTACTCTTTTTTTCTAACAGGATATCATAACCAAGCAAAAGTGGAAAACGTGCCATAGTACATGTCCGCAAGTGACTACAATGTGTTACAAAACAAGTATAAATTCATTGTAGGTATTAACAGGATATCAGAAACAATTAATGAACTATTCACTGAACGATTTGAAGTAAATTTATACGTTGCCGGCTTTCGATTGTACATTTATATTAATTGTAATATGCATTGTTCCAACACGAGAACAAGTTATAAGAAGCTTTTAATTATAATAATTCGAGAGGTTGTAACAGATCAAGATAATTAATCCGATCTATTTGTTGAACATTTTATTGTAATGCTGTAAACTGTTCTAAATTTAAATTAGAAAGCGATTAAAACCTTTACATTCTTTACATTTGGCAACATAGAAATATATCGGCCGGACGCTTGTATTGCTTTTTTGTATCAATAAAAATGGTTTCAGATGAGTACAAATTAAAAAACGCTTTCAATAATAAACTTAAATAAAATCGATTTGTAATGAAAATACCTATTATTTTTAAATAAAAGTTATATTCTGATAGATAACAAATTGAAAAATTCTTCATTGAATTTAAATCAAATGTTCGAATAAACCCCCGTTTTGAGGTAAACAGTAACAGTCTCCATACAGGCTTGTAGGATTTGTTCCCTAAGTTCATTCAGAGAACTGGCCCTGTTCTCCTGGAATCCATAAATTCTCGATTTCAGATAACCCCAGAAAAATAAATCGTTGGGTGCCAAATCTGGAAATATAGCAGGCCATCTTATGTTACCATTAGTGGAGATTATCGGATTGGGAAATTGTGTAGTCAAAAAATGTATCTCTAATCGATAATTATGCGATGCACAACCGTCATGTTGGTACCAAATATCATTGTTGACACCTAATTGTATAAGGGCAGGGGTAATTTTGGTTTTGCAGCATATTCAAATATTTTTGTTAATTCCCGTTAATAAAAAGTCCATTTAAATGTTCACCTAATATTCCAACCGAAACTTTTGGGGATATTGAGTTCTACTATTTGTGTAGGATGGTACTGGATCAATATCGCATAATGAATAAATTATGTGCACCGTGTATGGTAAAAGTCGATTCATCTGTGAACAAAATATTTTTTTGAAATTTTTGCATCCATTTGAATTTTATAAGATTTTCAACGTACAGTTAAACGTGCGAACTCTAGCCAGTCAGAAGTACTGCCCTCGAGAGGCACACGCGCGATTCGTATTTGTGTATTCTAGTATCCTTATTTTAACCGCAATAATCTACGCTGGCTTTAGATCTATATCACCATGCCTCTCCCTAACACACTGGTAATGCCATGTGCCTCTTACATTTTCCCGTTGACTATGAGATGATTAGTATTTTACGTCAGAATTAAATGAGGAATGATTTATGTTTTATTAAAAAAGAATATTGTATGGGCACTTGTACTTTCAACGTGTAGATTGAAAATGAAGAGATGGGATAGATAAAAATAGAATAATTACGGCTCTAGACGAAATCGTTTTATCAGGAGCGTAGGAATTACAGCTGGTTTAGAATTGAAAATTTGCCATTTTATAATATGGCGGAAGGCCAATTATAATGAAGCGTCTGCTCGGTTAGTTATCTTCGGTCAAACTCGATTGCCTCAATAGACGTAACGAACCAAGAACGACAGCTTTCTGCATCTTTGCCACCGGTTGTTCGGGTGAGTCTTGGCACACGGGGATTTTCTTCACTTCGGTCAGAATTGTATCGTTAATACCTCCCAAAACACTGATTACCAAAACTACAAATTGCACACTGTACTCTAGATAGAGTCTGCGAAGCTCGCCAATGAGATCTAGGTATTTAGCACGCTTTTCCCCTTATTTAATATTGATATTCGTTTCTGCTGAGGCAGGAAACTATACGTCGTATATATAGTTAGATTTCTTGTCAAGGAGAACAATGTCAGCCTGAATCCAGTGTGTAGTAGGAAAATCATAATTCCAATAGATGCGACAGTTTTCATTCTCCACCACTGTTTCAATGTCAGCAGGAGCAAAAGGCAGAATTGGTATTTCATGTATACCGTAGCAGTGCCTAAGATGGTAATAAAGTACCGGCAGGGCATCTTTGTACCGATGGATATAAGTAGTGACAGTATGCACAAGGCAAGCTGACAATAGGTGTATAAGACTTTCAGACTGACTACGATATACTAGTGTTTATTATTGATAATATTATTATTGTTATTATTATTATTATATTAGTGAATATGTATTGTAAGTATTGGATAAAAATTAAAGGTTTACCTTAAGAGTATATATTACACAGTTAAACACAAAAAACGTTTCTCTATCGTCTTGGAAGAGTTGTGCATATTGGATTTATTGCTCTCTAACTTTGGGAATAAACTATAAAAGTCAGCACAAGTATCGACAAAAGTTCCAATCGGATATAGATGTATGTACATAGTGGAATGAATGAATACCAAAACCTTTTTAAAATTTACATTTTGATCTTATTTTCGCTTGTTAAAATGAACACATGGAGGTTACATCGACTTAGTCACATTTTATTTTCCTCTTTCTGAATAACGACATTATGTAAAGCAGACAGGTCTGCTTTGTAACAATTTAATTTCGAAACAACATTAGGAGAGTATCACACGTGAAGAACTTAAATTCAGTCTGTAAACAATTTACACAATAAATAGAACATTTCAAAGAAATAAGGCCAATTATTTTGTTGAATTGGCATAACAAGACCCCTAAAGAAACCTTGACACATGTAGGTAGAATGAAAGGAATAATAGAGCTAGTGTAGATGAACGAGATTAGTGAAGTACACAGTTATGTTCGTCGTTCACTGCTACACAAAAGGGTTGTTGTTTTGTTTTACTTCGATTAGGTTTTTGGAAAGAAGGACCAGCCGTAATTTTGCGTAACGTTTAATAAAAAACATTTAAATACAACAATATTAACAATGTAAATCAAAGCTTGCAAAATAAATAAGGCAGATACAACAAATGTTGAGGCGAGTTAATAGTTAGATAATAAGTTACAGTTGTTTACAGATATTAGATGCTGTATTTCTCTCAGATTATCATTGAACTAAAACACTTCTAGTTAGCACTGTTGTATTCCGCGTCGTAACACGATATATATTTTCCCGGTTTAGTATTAAGTTAAACTGATCTAATGTTGATCAGTTTAATATTAGTTTAGAAATTTATTTGGACCCGAGAGATTCACTCAAACTGAGACGTTCGAAGTTATTTGTTACACTCTGAAGTGCGTCCGTTTCGGACAAGATATTTTTTACCACTGACCGTCGTTTGCTCGAGAGTTCGTCTTCTATCCCAAGTTGAAAAGACTGTTAGATGTTCATTTGCGACAGTGATTTACTGAAAGATCATTTGTAATTTATATCCGGATGTAGTAAATATATCTTTCTTTTTTATTATATTTGGGTCGACACATGAAATCTCGACGTCGGGTAAATTGCCCATTGACAATAGAGATAAGTTGCGTCATTGTAATATTTTCTTAGAGTGGTCTCTTTGAATAGGGGATGTAACATTACCCATGATAAAGGTTCTATTCAAATTCTAAAGTCATAAAATATATTTTAGTCTTAGTGTGAGGTAGGTAAATTATTTACGTCAATAATTGTGGACCAGCATTAAATTACTTAAGTTGATTGCTAAGTTATTTTAAATGGTCTTAGGAAGTTCCATCATTCTCTCTAATGAATGGATTTTTAGAATTGGTTAAAATTTAAATGTCGGCTCTTGTAGATAAGATTTTTATTTCGGAGCTATACACTTGTCCGACAATTCACAGAATGAGGTAGAACGTTTTGTTAATTTGACATCGTGATGTTCATACACTGCTTGCCAAATTGCAACAAAAAGTTTATATACAATGTGTTTTTAAACATACTGAAGCTTGATAAAAATGTAGAGCGAAAAATACATTGCAGTGCATTTATTGAAAAATTATTAGTTACGTACACCGCCTAACAAGAAATTATACACGAAAGCAGATACCTCGCACCGTTTTGAGAATCTTACCCTATTAACCTATTACTAAGTGTTGACGTTTTTAATTATTGTATTGTGAAAAACATTCATTGTTCATCTCTCATACAAAATAGTTATTTATGCAACAAGTGCAAAAAGTGAGTGTTTTCTGCACGCGACGTGAAATTGTCCAACGAGGCCTTTAAGCCGAGTTGGACAACACGTAGAGTGCAAAAAACACGTTTTGCACGAGTTGCATACAATATTTTTTCTACATTCATGCAAAAACTGGAAAATTAGAATATAATATGTTACTCAGAATGTATTTTAACCGTTCTTCTTTTTTTGTATCTTTATGGCCTCCACCTTGTCAGTACTTAAACATAGCTGCTTTTCGCTTTGACCATTTAAATTTTAAATAATCAAAGATTTTTGCAATAATTGTAACTCGTTGAGACTAAGTAGTAAGATATACATATATTATTGCTGTATTAGAGCAGGATCAGACACTCTGGATTTTTATTTTATTTACGGAGTAGTTTTGTATGTAAATAATAAACTAACACATTTTTACAAAATTGTCAAAATTTCTGAAACTAAAGCAATAGAATTAGAAATTAAATTAAGAAATGAAACTGTACACATAACCGCATTGTATAAATCACCTATTATATGTCCTAAAATCTTTAGTACGAACCTCAATAGTTATTTAAATAATAAAAAAGGAAAGGAATCTAAAATTCATATACTGATGGGTGACATTAATATTGATCTTTTATCAGATGTCGATCACGTTGAACAATATAAAAATACCCTAGAATCATGGATTTTGTCTCCTACATTAATCAAATAACAAGACCCATAAGCAAAACTTGCCTAGACCACATTTATGTAAAAAATTTAAATTATGAAAATAATAATATTAAATCATTTATTTTTGACTACGGAATAACTGACCATCTCCCTATAGCACTAATCATTCAATTTAAAGAGACATATGAAAAAAAAAACGAAAATCAACCTAAGAAATTTATTAATTATCCAAAGTTAAGAGAACAGTTACGAAATAAAAATTGGCAAAATATATACACGATTACTGGGGTGAATGAATGTACAGATCAATTCCTTTCTATCTTACAGCAAAGTATAGAAGAATGTACAAGTATTGTAAAAAGATCGAAAATTAAAAAGGCTAAAAAATCATGGATTACTGCGGGATTACTAAAATCTATAAACGAAAAAAACAAAATCTATAAAAAACTTAAAAGTACCCCTAATGACATACTCTTAAATGAAAAATATCATGACTATAAAAACAAATTAAAAATACTCATAAAAAATGCAAAGAAGACTTATTTTAATAACTTGATCAATAAAAACTCCAATTCATCTGCAGCACTATGGAAATGTGTAACTGATATATGTGGCAAATCCAAATCTGAAGGTAAAATAGATAACATTTTAAATGAAAAAAGTCAACTAATTAATGGCACCAAAGATATAGCTAATGCGTTTAATAATTTTTTTAGTGATTTGGGGAAAAAATATGCCCAAAAGATAACCTCCCCCCAAAATTATGCTGAGAATATACAAACTCTAGACACAACTATGTATTTGTACCCCACAGATGAAGCTGAAGTAAAACATATTATAAATTCGTTAAAAAATAAAAAGTCACCAGGACTAGACGGCATTAAATCGGAAACTTTAAAAGAAATAAAACATGAAATAGCTACTCCACTTACCTATATGATAAACAAACGCTTTAGTTCGGGAATCTTTCCTAAGTCGCTGAAAACAGGGTTAATTAAGCCTATTTTTAAAAACGGTGATATATCTAAAATGGAGAATTATCGGCCAATAACTCGCATTTCAACGATAAGTAAAATTTTTGAAAACATCTTAAAATGTAGGCTAGTTAAATTCTTCAATAAGCATAACATTATTTCTGAAAATCAGTATGGCTTTAGAGATGGAAAATCCACGGAGGATGCAATATGCTCATTACTAGAAACGCTATACAATTCCTTAGATAAAAAAATCCCTGCAGCTTGCATCTTTGTGGACCTCTCTAAGGCTTTTGATACCGTTAATCATGAAAAATTGTTAAACAAATTAAAATTCTACGGTGTGCGTGGATTAACTTATAAGCTGCTGGAGAGTTATTTGAGTGAGCGAAAACAATATGTAACCATCGACAATTGCATAAGCGAGGCTAGAAATGTTACCTACGGCGTGCCACAAGGCTCTGTACTGGGCCCGCTGCTATTCAACATCTATTTAAATAGCCTACTTTTCCTGGACATAAGGGGCAAAATTATTAGCTTCGCCGATGATACTGCCATCCTGTTTACCGCTCCTACTTGGGCTCAGTTGAAAACACAAGCTGAAATCGCTTTTAAAAAAATAAAAACCTGGTTCCAATTTAATGAACTAACACTAAATGTAGAAAAAACAAAATATATGCCTTTCACATCATACCAGACAGGTCTACCAAATCTCGGATATTTGGATATTGACATGACTACTAAAATTCCAGAAGTAGATAGGATTAAATATCTTGGAATTATTATTGATCGTCATCTCAAGTGGGATCTGCAAACAAAAAATATTGCTAACAAACTAAGAGGATTACTGTCAAGGTTTAAGTACTTGAGAGATATCTTGGATTTACACCACTTGAAAATATTGTACTTTTCGTTAGTGCAGTCACAGCTGAGCTATGGCATCTCTGGTTGGGGTGGAGTATATGATTGTCACATTGAAAATGTAAATGTACTACAAAGGTGGATATTACGAATTATTTACCAAAAGAGTATCAGGTTTCCAAGTGATGAGTTATATGTGATGAGCCAAGTTATGGATCTAAGGCAATTATACTGCCTGAAAATACTGCTCTACCTAAAACGAAATGAACATATATTAGAACGTCTTCAACACACTCATGATACTAGGCATAAACAGAACACATACAACTTACCTAAAAGAGAAAAAACTATTGGACAACACTGCTTTGATTACTTGGGCCCAGAAATTCTAAGTCGAGTACCTGTAGAACTACAAAACATTGAAGGATATAAGAGCTTTAAATGTGAAATAAAAAAATGGATTTTATCAAAAAATAGAGACTTTTTCCAAAATATAAAAAGAAAAATATGTGGTTGTATGTGTGTGCGAATATATGTGTATGTATTTGTTGAGAATTAATTTATATCTACCTACCCTAAATTATAATTTAATATCACTGTATCTATTTATTATATCACACACAAGTTGTTGGTAACCTAGTTACTCTCAGCTTCAGTGATTAATTGTTTACTTCTACATCAAAAAAAAATGTTAGTTAAATTTTGTAGTTTGTATATTTCTGTTTTTTTGTTGTGAAATAAACATATATTATTATATTATTTTATTTATGTTTGTCATAAATCATCACAAAAATAAAAAGAATGACAGATGAGTGCA
The DNA here is from genome assembly GCA_963921935.1 of Galeruca laticollis. Taxonomy (NCBI): domain Eukaryota; kingdom Metazoa; phylum Arthropoda; class Insecta; order Coleoptera; family Chrysomelidae; genus Galeruca; species Galeruca laticollis. Next base: position 46,353,905 of record OY998185.1, read on the forward strand.
ACAAAAATTTTGTTGCACTAGTACAAAAAAGAAACACTTTTTCCATCAAATGTGTTTCACAAAAGTGTTGTTTTTTGCATAAATGTAGAAAAAATAATATAAATTGTTTTTATAAATTAGACAAAATACATTTTCTTTTTAAAAAGTGAGTTTTCTAAAGGAAAAACAAAATTATAGTTGTCAATGAATTTATTCATTCCGTTTTATTGTCTGCGATGAATATGTTACGAATTGAATCAAGACTTTAAATTTCACAACCAATTATGAGTTTTATTATCAATTTTTGGCCATGATTCATATTATAATTTCAATCAAGTTGCAATAATGAGCAAAATGCAGAAATTAACTAATCAAAGAGAAGGCAAAACTAGCACAGGTAAGAGGTAGAGCAGGAAGAAACAGCATCGTTAGTGAAAACCAGCAAACCAATGACTATAAAATACTTCAAATGAACGTAGGCCGTGTGCAAGATTTGGCCAATGCTACCGACCAAGAATGGATATCGATATCATAGTTGACAGTGAACTAAATAAAAAAAAAGGTTCAAGAAAACAGGTGGATAAAAGACCAACGAATAAACGTAGCAGTCCTGATTACAAACAAAAAATCGGGTAAAAATTAACTGTCTCGATCCTTACTTCGTGGAATCTACTCATTTTACTGTTTTAAATGAAACTATCTGTTTCTAGTTAATTCCACAATATATTGAAAATATTTTAAAAATTCTAAGATAATTGACAATTGTTTCAATATTACCTAAATATCATCGTCAGATTATTAATAATTATTTTGGCTAGACCAATAAGTGACCTACCTAGTGATTGACTTAATATATTTTAATATAAAAAAGAAGAAGAAGATGTGATGTTACAAATATTAAAACTTAGATATTATTAGCCCTATGGAGATATCCTGGATATTTTTTTTCCAATTAAGATCAGTATAACTGTGTAATGATATGGAAATCCAGAAAAACTATATTTGCTGATCTTTACAATTATCACTCAAGAAGACAGTATAAAAGTGGAGAGCTCCCTAGATTTATCTGTTCATTGACAACTTGATAATGTGGGTTTCTTAAGTGTCTTCTAATTTCTAACTATTCGAGGAAATCCAGTTCTTGTTTCTTATCACAAATATGTAGTAGTTCTAGTTCTGTGTTAGGTGTCAATGAATGTTTGGTGTCAAGTCGATGTTTTGCGTAGTGGGATTTATCTGGTTGTTTTAATCTATATGCTCGTAAACTTGAACGGATTTTAATTTTTGAATAGGTAGGTGGATAAGACCATTAAATAAGCAAGTAATAGTATATTATATACCTAGGCGGTAAAGTTGTATTTTTCAGTCCGAAAGAAGATATGGACAGGCGAGGTCTGAAAAGGCACTTTACTGCCGTGGTTTACACATAATTTTCTATCCTACACAATAATTGTTGGTAATATTTTTTGTAGAAAAATTTTAGTTCATAATATAAAATTCAATACTGTGAATCATTATTTTTCACAAGGATAATGAAAATTGCATTACGTATAGTACAGTAGTACAGTTAACAAAAGAGATACCATACTTGGGTGAATTTGATAACTGAACTTGCTCAAAAAAGGAAGTAAATAGTTGTAGTTGTTGTTCCTGTGTATATTATATTTTCTATTAAAGGAATCATTTGAGCAGTTTTAGTAGATGTAGATTCATTAGGTGTGTTAGTCATAGTAGAAGATGCGGCAATGTCGTTAGTGTTGAACAGTTTTCTAGTAAATTTAATTTTTTTACTCAAGCAATCTTCAACGTCGCCTGTCGCTACACTGGTTAACTGACAAGTTAACTTCAAATAAACATCAAATATGGCAACTCATGATTGAATGAATTTGTAGACGTTGACTGATAACAATAATTAATTTTTATATTGACGTTTAGTGACATTGTTTATTTTAAGCAATTTTCTTTCATTTCTTTAGACTACTTAATGTGATTGAAATCGGTTATGCTATTTTAATTGGAATATCAATCAAATGGGCAATGGGCAATGTTTATTTGATTTACGTCAACTGGGCCGCCACCTAGCGTGAAAATCTAAAATTTATTTTCTCGGCTAGCCGGGTAAAAGGCAACTTTCTCGTCTCCGTAAAGCCGGTAAAATTCAACTTTCTTACAGTGTAGGATAAAAAAATATTTTTTTGGTATTTGCATCAGCTAACCTCACATTCTGTCAAATGGATTGAGATTTAGTTCTTATCAAGCAGGCTCTGTATTTTTCTACATTGGTTAATAATGAACAACTTTTCTACCTCACCAAAGTCAATAAAGATAGGCTTAAAAGCTAGTAGTGGGAAACCGAATTTTATAATTCTGATAATCTATTCTATGAATAATTTGACTTCTCCATTTGATACTTACAAAGCTTGTAAGATCCGATAAGAATGTATATACTATCGTAAGATCTGCAGTATTCACAAATAAATATTCTCATAAAACTTCATGAAAGACTCAACATTTTTTTCCAAATTTTTTGACGCCATTTTTAGCATTTATGAAGATGGAATAATGCAAAAGAAGGTGTATTTTTGTGTGAGAGTATATCATTCAACGATAATGTTAAGGAGTCAACGACCGACTCAGATGGTGGATTACTTCTGTGTATTTGCTTACGAGCGATTCGTGGTACTGACAACTAAAACCAGACTCTGTTCGCGATATCATGTGATTTTTTAAGTAATTCATCAGAAACGTGTTCAATTTCTTGTCGATTCTTCTTGATGACATCAAGGAATTGACAAATATGTTTCCTCGCCATAATCAAATCCATGTTTTTATTGTACAAAGTTCCAAAATCGTTTTTTGCAATAATAACTAAATCTGCGATGATATTTGGATCAGTAAATGCACAGTGCAATTGATAGGCAGGTTTTCTTGCAGCATAGTTTTGTTCGACCGAGAGATGCTCTAGTGCTTTGGCGGCCACCTGTAGACTCTGCAAGAGATCTCTCCTTCCATTGAATCCTAATGGTTGGCTGACATAGATTCCCCTACCAGTCGCTAGGTGGATTTAAATACTTTTCGGTTCTTACACCATTTCAGTGAGGTAAACAACTGATTATTCGCCCTGGCCCTACCTAATTTTGTTTCGTTTCATAACTGTATAACCATTTAATATTTTATTTGCTTCTAGGTGGAGGTTGCCTCAAAATTATCATATTTATAACGAGTTAATCACTGTCAACACAGTGAGTACATAAAATTGACATGATGTGAGTTTTGCAAATAAAATTAGAACAGTTATTGCGTTTAACTGAATTTTTATTGTCATTTTTTCTTGGGCACCTTCCCCGTGAAGGTACAGGTACATTTGGTTGTTGCAAAACATTATCAGGTATATCGTGTTGAATGCGAATTCGCTTTCGTACATTTTTTGGGAGATACTGAGACGAGTAGCCACATATTTGATGATTTTTTCTAATTCCATTGCAACTTGCTTCAGAAATACCCTCCTTTTTATGTTCATTGTGTATTCCTTTTTCATTTTATATATAACCAGAGCATTGTGAGCAGCAACATTTAGAAGATGAAAAAATACTGCCATTGTCCACCTGTTTGTTCGCCTTTCTACATTATATGTTAGGCAAAATTGATCAGAAACATCCACCCCCGCCTTTGTACAGTTATAAAATGTGAGTAGCTCTGGTTTACGCAAATCTCCAGTGGCGTCATCAATTTTATCATCATGGTGCATGCTTGACACTAAAATGACACTCTTCGATTTTTTAGGTATATAAGAAACTATTGTCATATCTTCCGTAAAACCAAAAAGACTACTTTTTTCTGGCCTTGTTCTGTTAAGAAGAAACTCTTTCGGAATATCCTTTTTATTTTTCCGCAAGGTACCAACCACCATCAATGAAATTAACTGTCTCGACCCTTACTTCGTGGAATATGCTCATATTAGTGTGTTTAAATGAAATTCACGGTCTCTAGTTAATTCTACAATATAATAAAAGTTATTGAAAATTCTAAAAAATTGACAATTGTTTCGATAAATCAATATCATAGTCAGAATGACAAAAGTTACATTTCATTTTATGCCTACCTGATGTTTAGTAGTTATTTTTGGCTAGACCAAGAAGTAACCTAACTTGTGATTGGCTTAATATATGTTTATAGAAAGAAGAAGAAGATGTGATATTACAAATATTGAAGCTTAGATATTATTAGCCCTATGGTGATATCCTGGATATCAATTTTCCAATTAAGATCAGTATAACTGTGCAATGATATAGAAAACCAGGAAAACTATATCTGCTGATCTTTACAATTGTCACTTAAGAAGACAGTTTATTAGTGGAGAACTCCCTAGATTTAACTGTTCATTGACAACTTCATATTGTGGGTTTCTTAAATGTCTTCTAATTTCCAGTTCTTCAGGGAAATCCAGTTCTTGTTTCTTTTCACAAATATGCAGCACTTCTAGTTCTGTGTTAAGTGTCAATGAATGATTGGTGTCAAGTAGATGTTTTGCGTAGTGGGATTTATCTGGTTGTTTTAATCTGTATGCTCGTAAGTGCTCACTGTATCGTATTTCAAAATTCCTAAGGGTCTGACCCAAATAGACAGCATTACATTCTGGACATTTGAGTTTATATATACCTGACTTCTTTAATAGTGCCTAACATTTATCGGTGGAGTTGTTTTTCTCCACTTTATGTTTTGATCTATGGTGTAAAAGTAGTTTACTGGTTGTACCCGTTGGTCTTCACGTTCCTCCTTATTGCTATATTCACTAGTATCTTGGTCCGTGTCAGAAAGATGCTCACTGCATTTATCAGGATGATCTGTATCAATGTTATCACTACCGACTTCAACAGGAACCAGATCATCTTCGTCGTCGTTCAAATTATCTATAATCGCCTGTAATTCTGCTTCAGTTAATATTTTATTATTGTTTTATCACAAAAAAAATGGATCAATTTGAAAAAAAATGTATCTATAATTGTTACAAACAATAATGTCAATGAACAGCTGTTTCCAAAAAATAAATACCATACATTATAGAAATAAACATATTGGACATTTACCTTGCCAAATACCAATAATCCGCCCGAAATAAAACTGTTACGCAATTAGTCGCGTGGGGTCAAAAATGCACAAAATATGTAATATTGTTTCCTGTATAATAGCTAGCATGACACTGGACATTGGTATGTCCGTAAGACGTGGAACTAGCAAGGTAGAGTGGAGGAGAGCGCCAAAAATGCTTAGTTTTAAAATTATCGATTTTTGAACGAAGCGCGGGGTCACATTGATCCCACGCGACAAACTACGGGTTAAATATGAATTCCAAAATGTACAAGTAGTGTGCGGTCCCTCGGTGCGATAATAATTATAATGGGCTCTAAAATTCACAGTTTTTTGGTTGAATGTTGAATTATTGATTTTCAGTTTACCAGACCCAGTACAACGGGTGCTATGGTACTTGAAGTACGGCCTCCAGAGTTCAACAAGTCACCAATTTTATGATTGAATATTATTCAGGGCATCTCACTGATGAACCCTATTGATCTCCAGCTCACCGGAGCCAATACAACAGGTGCTACAGTACTTTAAGTACGATATTTTTGTCATTTTTGGAGAAGTTTCAGTTTGTTAGCACGATACAGCCTCCGGAGTATATACAAGTGACCAATTTTATGATTGGATATTATTCAGAGGGTCTCAAAGATGAACCCTATAGATATTCAACTCAGTAAAGCCAGTACAACGGGTGCTATGGTACTTGAAGTACCAAATTTTCGTCATTTTTGAAGAATTTTCAGTTTATTAGCACGATACAGCGTCCAGAGAGTATACGATTGATCAATTTCATGATTGAACATTGCTCAAGGTGTCTCAGAGATGTACCCTATTGATTTTCAGTTGACTAGAGCGAGTACAGCGGGTCGTATAAATCCAGGTATACTGAATTTTTGGTTATTTTTAGAGAAATTTCGGTTTGTTAGCACGATACATCCCCCGAAGTGTATACAAGTAACAATTTTATGATAGAATATTGTTCAGTGCCACAGATGAGGAAAAGTTAGTTTTAATCCTTAAAACCGTTTATTTTTTGTTTTGTCTAGCCGGTATCAGGGTAGTGTTTTCAAATTCAAAAAGAAATAATTAGTATTAGTGTTTTAAATGAAACTCACGGTTTCTAGTTAATACCACAATATAATAAAACTTGTTGAAAATTCTAAAAAATATATTAAGTCAATCACAAGTTAGGTTACTTCTTGGTCTAGCCAAAAATAACTAATAAACATCAGGTAGGCATCAAATTAAATGTAACTTCTGTCATTCTGACGATGATATTGATTTATCGAAACAATTGTCAATTTTTTAGAATTTTCAACAATTTTTATTATATTGTGGTATTAACTAGAAACCGTGAGTTTAATTTAAAACAATAATATGAGTAGATTCCACGAAGTAAGGGTCGAGACAGTTAATTTCATTGAAATAATTAGTTGCTACCTACTGTGTGTTACAGCAGTATTAATCTCACTATGTTGAGCATAGAATTTGATCAAATGATGAATATTAATATTGACAATATTCTTAAGGATTTTTCGCATACTAAAGCCAGAAAAGTTAATTTTAATCAAATTTAGTTTGTATTTTGTTGAATAATATAATTTTTATGCTTTTTTGAGAAAATATTTTTATGATGTTTATTTTTATAATATAATGTTTTAGATGTTTATAACTTTAACGTGTCATTATTATTTTTTTAATATTTAATTATAATTTTCCTCTGTTCTTTTGTATTTTAATTTACACATGATTATGAAAGTGAATATAGTATCGTATTAGTTTTTATTTGAGTATTTTTATTTAACTTTGTAAATTGATTCCACATAACAGTTATTGCAAAACTTACAATATTTTATAAATATGTGTTTCATCAATTTGGGGGGGAGGGGGCGGAAAATTTGCCTGTCGCACTGGCGTTAAACTAGCCTTTCGCCGGCCTTGGTTTCTAGACACTATATATAATGTCAAAACCAATTGTTATGTACATGAATAAAACATCTAAACGAAGGAATTTTAGCAAGCGATGATTTTAATGTATGAAAGAAACCGCTGTTTTTGGTAAGTTATGAATACTCGTATAATAACATGTGTGACATCCCACGAAAATTATAAATATGCAGACGATACGTTTCCACATAATATAATATATAATCTCCAAACCTAAAACGAGAATAAATGCAAAATTGTATAATGTATATACGTAAATAAAACCAGACTGTGCTTGAAGCTCTCTGTTCAATGCAAAGCTTAGAAACAAAAGATTTAGTTTCACCAAGTAAAACCACCACAATACCTTTTAAATGCAAGAGAAAGGACAGCCAATAGTTACAATTACCCGACGATGTCCATTTTACAATTTGCTGTTTGAAATTTATAGCCGCGTGGCTGTGTGTGTACGGGGTACGTTATACAAATTAAAACATCCTTTCGAAGTTTACAAACGGGTTTACGGTTGAGATATCAAGTTTTAATAAAACTTTTCACTTGTTTGATTATAATACAAGCTAAAGTAATCGTAGTAACGCACTCATCTGATCAGAAAGCTACGAAAAAATGGCAAAAAATTGATTAGTAATAAAGACATACAGAAGGTGTTTGAAGAGATGAAGAAATAGATAGATATGGATTATAGACGCATCGGTATCTATTACCTTTTAGTGTCTTTACTCTATGTGATATTATATGAGCGTTTTCTTATTTTATATTAACCTGTATAAGTTGGTATCTTTTAAGTATCCTAGTAGTGGTTCTAATACCCGATTTCACCAACCAGTTTCTAACGTTAGGTAATACCTAAACCGGATTTAGGAATTCCTAAATGAAATATGCATTTCACCGTGCGTTAATATAAATATAACGAAAGACATTTAACCTTTCAACAACCACTACAAACGAACTTTTAAAGTTAAGTATTACCTAAAAACTTTAGGGATTTAGGCGAGGGTTGTCAGTTGTCTCAATGTTAGGTATTTCCTACAACTCTTATATCACCTATGTAACGGTGGAATGCATATGTCATTTAGGAATTCCTAAATCTGATTTAGGTATTGCCTAACTTTAGGAATTAGTTGGTGAAATCGGGTGTCAGTGTTTTTCTGAAAAAAGTAATTTGATATTCGTAGGTAGATTATATTTGATTCTATATGGTGTATATTTCCTGCAATGCATAATTATATGTTTAACGGTAATTGGTCTCACATATTGGTGGTTCTTCTGCTGATAGTAAATATTCATGAGTTAACTTTGTGTGTCCAATTCTTAGTCTTTTCTTGGTAGGTTTTGTATTTGCCTTTTGTTAAAGTGAATGTCTTTGATTTTGTAGAGTTTATTGTCTCCTTCTTGAAGGTCCCACTCTAACTGAATTAGGTTCCTAGTTAGTTTAACTGATTGATTGTTCAGATCCTTTAGGTTAAGTATATTTATCACGTTTGTGGTATACATTTGTTCTTTCGCCAGGAAGTCTGCCCTATCATTGCCTTTAATACCTATATGACTAGGGATCTCAAGGAGTATGATTTCTTTATTTTTAATTTTTGGTTTCTCTAACTGATATTTTAATTTCTTGGCAAAGGAGTGGCCTGGGTTGTATGTTTTAATAGAGTCAAGGGAGCTCATGGAGTCTGTTGCTATCAGCCATTTGCGATAATTAGTAGTTGTGATGAAATCTATTGCTTTATGTATTGCAAATAGTTCTGCTGTAAGTATTTCAGTTGATTTATGGAGGCTGAATCTGTTTTCTGATGTTCTTGTATGATAAGTGGCGCCTACTTTTTCATTCGATTTGGAACCATCTGAGCATATAATTTGATGTTCTTTGTAGTTTTCTATAATCTGATGAAATTTTTGTTTGAACATAGTAGTCATAAGACCAATTTGAGTTTATGTTGAATTTCTTTATATCGATAATATGCTCCAGGTTTGTATTTTTTGGTTGTGGGTTCTATATTTGGGTAACGGATATTGAAAAATTTGTTGAAGGAAGGATGTTGTTTTTTTGAATGTTAAGGAGTTTGTATATTTAATAGTAATTAGCATCCGTCGGTGTTCTGGTGGCATTACTTCTGCTTCACAGTGGATACTGTTAATGGGGTTTGTGTGAAATGCTCCTATGGCCATTTGAATTGCAGAGTTCTCTAATGGGGCAAGTTTTTGAAGATAACTTTTTGGGGCAGATGAGTATGCTATGGAACCATAATCTATTTTAGATTGTATTGTTGCTTGTTATACATTTATTAAAGATTCCTTGCTTGCTCCCCATTTTGTATTTGATAACATGCGTATCATTCTAAGGTCTTTTGTACATTTTTGTAGTTCTTCTATGTGATTTTTGAAGTTTAGTGTTGAGTCGAAGGTGAGGCCTAGAAATTTGTGGTGTGTATTACTCTGAATGTATTGATTGTTGATAGTTATGGTAATATTTTTTGTACAATTTCTTTTGCGACAAAAATGGAACCCAGTTGACTTGTTTCATGAGAATTCTAGATTGTTATTATTTGCCAATTCCTCCAATAGGTTTACGCAGTTTTGTAGATTATGTATGCTGGTTTCTGGGTCAGAAGCTGAGTGATTGATAAGTAAATCATCTACATAAAGTCTAAAATTGATATTAGGTGGCATGATATTTTTTATATTGTTAGTTGCAAGTATGAAGAGGGTTGGACTCAAGACAGAACCTTGAGGTACTCCTGAGTTTTGGCAAAGTATGTCTGATGATTTGTTTTTTATTCGTACCTGCAATACTCTCTCTGTGAGGAAGTTGAGTATGAAGTTAAGCATTTATCCCACTATATTGAATCCTTCGAGTGCATTTACCATACTTTGCCTGTATATTGTGTCGAGAGCTTTATTCAAATCAAGGAATAGTGCGTTGGTATGTCTTTGGAGTCAGAAGGCGTCTTATAGATCAGTTTCAAAGCCTATTAGATGATCGTTAGTTGAATATTCTTCTTTAAAGCCTGCTTGTTCAGAGATGAGGAGATTATGCTTCTGTAGATACCAAGTTAGTCTGTTGTTGATGATCTTTTCCAGTAGTTTACATAGATGACTAGTGAGAGTTATTGGTTTGTAGTTTTCTTTTCTGCGTATAGGTTTTCCTGGTTTGTGGACTGGAATGAGTATTGATAATTTCCATGCGCTGGGAATTTGGCCGTTTTCCCATATTTTATTGTATAATTGGAGTAGGCTATGTATTCCATTTTCAGGTAGATTTTTTATCATAGATACCCTTATGTTATCTGGTCCAGGAGCTGTGCCTTTTTTGTTCTTCAATGCATAGGTTAGTTTATTTATTGTGATTGGCAGGTTGTATGATATATTTACCGGTTGTATTTGCTTTTTTGTGACAATATGGTGGCTAGGATATTTGTTGTATATTGTAGAGAATTGATTGGCGAATATCTGACTTATATGTTCTGTGTCATCAATCCATACATTGTTCTCTATTAGGCCTGATAAGTAAGTTTCTGGTAGGCGTGCCTTTTAATTTGTTTATTTCGTCCCATATGTCTTTTGATCTGGCGTTAGAGTTGATAGAGTTGGTGAACTTGTTCCAGGAAGACAATTTCGCCTCTTTTATAATTCTTTTTGCTTTTGCTCTGGACTTTTTAAAATGTATGAAATTGTAGCTTGTTGGTTGGTCCTTAAACATGTTTAATACGCTTTTTCTTTCCTTCATTGCTTTTCTGCAGTCTTCATTTCACCATGGCACAGGAGATTTGTTTGGAATGATTTTTAATTCTGGTGTGTTATTTTCATATGCTTTAATGATATATTGAGTAATAATATTTGCGGCTTCATCGGATCCTAAAAGGTCGATGTTGGGAGCCGTATACTGTAGTTTAAAATTTCTCCCAGTCTGTTTTTTGTGATTTAATCTAATACATGGATTAGGAGAGTTTTCACATAGTAATTTTTCTAGGAGGACCAAGACCTATGTGTATCATCTAGAGTACTCCATTGATAGTTTGTCTAGAGAATTTGGGAACATAGTGTAATGTCTAAACATGAAAGTGAGGACGTAGAGGAAGATATATAGGTGGGAGAGCCATCGTTAAATACAGGGAGATTTTCATTTTCGATTATATTTTATATAATTCTGCCTCGTTGGTCTGTATGAGTTGAACCCCATATGGTTTTGTGGTCTTTCAAATCTCCGGTCAGGATTATTGGGGATGGTAACTGATGTATTATATGTGTGATATCATGGTGGAAGGTAGAGAGTGCAAATAGTAGTTTTTATATTTCCGACGATGGTGACTGCAAGAGCCTCTAATTTGGTGTTCAGGTTTATCCTTTTATAGGGACAATTTTCTTTAATGAGGCTCTGAGGAAATCAGTGTGGTCTCTTCTCTCTATATTGAAACCTGCTATTTTATGTTGGTCAGTGGTTTTAAGATTGGTTTCTTGAATGGAAAGTACCTAGGAATGGTATGTATTGGTAAGTAGTTTGAGTTCATCTAAGTGATTTTTAATACCCTTTATGTTCCAGTGGATTAACTTATTCATTTTTAATGGGTTTATTCAGTTTACGATCTTTAGAGCTGTTGCGACTGGAAGAGGTTCTTTTCGAGGATAAAGAGGAAGAGGATTTTTCTCTGCTTAAAGTAATATGTTTGACATTTGTTTCGCTTGTGGTTTTGCTGCAAGAGGTAGTAGTTGAGACAATTTTGGGGAGAGGTGGATTTTGTTTTTTGTGATGATTAATTTTCGGTGGGATTTTAAAGGGTTGGAAGGGAGGTGGGTTGGTTTCTTGGGATTGTCGGGAAGGGTTATTTGGTTTTTAGGGACGATGTTAGGGGGTTGGGTTTGGGGGTCTGGGATGAGGTTGATGGGGTTGAAGAAATAGCGGTTTTATTACTGCCTGGTGTTTTCCTTAAGATTTCTGAAAAAGTAGTGTTGAAAGCTGGATTTTGTAGTTTGTATCTTTTCTGTTGCTTCAAAGTATGGTATTTTTCTGTTACTCTGATTTTTTGTATATTAAGTTCCATTTTGAATATTTGGCATCCTTTGTACCGCAGAGAATGTTCTTCTAGACAATTAACACATTGAGGGGGCGGATTGCAGTTATCCAATGTATGCCCAAACCTTTGACTGTTAAAACAGCGGAGGGGATTTGGTATGTAAGGGCAGACCCTTATGTTTATGTATCTAGCTTTGATTTTTTCAGGTAGTGTTAATGTTTTGAAGGATAATAGTAAGGTAGCTGATGGCGCTATTTTTCCATCTATTTTGGTATTGTCTTTCAACTTCTTCACACCTTGAGGTTGCAAATTCTCCAGTATTTCTTCTGTATCACAATTCAATAAATCTCTGCAGGTGATAACTCCTTTTACTACGTTTAGTGTTCTATGGGGTTCGACTGTAACTTTCATATCATTTAACTTGTTTATTAATTTTGTTTTCTCAGATTGTGCTTGATTCTTAACTTCTATCAGTAGTGTTCCATTTCTTAGTTTTTTCGTATTTTGACTATTTTGAGTTTCTCCTATTAAAGATGTCAGTGATTTATGGATTGTGAAAGGTGATACTTTCTCAAAACTGTCTTCTTTTCTGGTGATTATGTTGTACTTTTCATAAAATATTGGGTTTTCATATGTTTCTGGTGAATATGTTCGAGGTCTCTTTTGAGACCCGTGTAGGGGGGGGGTATTCAGAAAATAAGCTCATATATTGATCCCACGAGTAGCCTAGGAATTATTCGGTCCATCGAAGCAGAGCCTGGATACCTCGATAAGGCTAAGTTTCATCCAGAGTGTCTCACGGTGTCTCACGGTGTCTCACGGTGTCTCACGGTGTCTCACGGTGTCTCACAAAGAGATTTCCAACAATTAAGGACAAATACAGGACGACAAAAACGTGACTGGGGTATCTCGGGAGTGTCAAGCCCATGCCATCATTGAGGAAGAAAAACTCACCTCTCAAGAGATGAAGAAAGAAATGGGTGAAATATGTCAACAAAGAATATTAGGGAATATGAAGGATTCAAAGAAACGCGATTAATAGTAAAATAAACGGTTTTATAGATTAAAACTAACTTCTCCGCACTAAACACTCCGGAGGCTGTATCGTGCTAACAACCCGAAATTTATCCAAAAATTACAAAAATGTGGTACTTCAAGTACTGTAGCACCCGTTGTACTGGCTTTATAGGGCTCATCTGTGAGACGCTCTGAACAATATCCAATCATAAAATTGGCCTAAGAGCAGTAGCCACGTTTTCAGCGCGGAAAATAGGTATTTTGTTCGTGATCATAAAATAGTATATTATATACCGCGGGACTGAAGTAGTACATTTAATCCTGAAGGTAAAGTTTATGGCCCGACCGCAGGGAGGGCCATAATTTACCTGAAGGATTAAATGTACTTCAGTCGCAAGGTATATACGATACTTTTCGTACTTCCGGTATGATTTTATTAATTATTTCAATAATTTCAATCAGTTTTTTCTCTCTTCAACTCATTTAATAAACTGTCTTTAAAATAAGTTACCATAGTAACATTGCGTTGTGACAGTTATAATTAAGAAACATTGTAAATAAAATATCCCTTAAATTCGTTTGTTTGTGATTTAATCGTTCCGGGAGTTTCGTCAATATTTAATCCCGGAGGGATTAAATGTGACACTTTAGTACCTGTCACAAGGGAGTGAAGTTGTCACTTTAGGCCCGGAAGTACGAAAAATTGTTTATTGTTATAAATAGGAAATAATAATTGTAACAAATTATTTTTAGTAAAGTATAATAAATAAACAGATTTGGGGTACCTTTCTGGATTAAATTTATCATTATTAAATATCTTCCATTGATTTTCTCGAATATAAAATTTTTGACCCTTTCACTTTGTTCGTGAAATAATTTAATAAAATACCACTCGCCTAACTCAACTGAATTGCTTATCGCGAAAATTAAATCACTAGTGATATTACTATTGAAAAGTCAGTACAATTTGTTTGGTATTTTTATTAAAAGAATTCGAAATGATAAATAGTATTTTTGGAAAGACTCTCGTAATTGCGTAGCGTATTTTGTAAATAGTCCTTCCATCGTCTCAGAGATTTCGTCTCAATTTACATTTTCATTGTTGGAGTATGTAAATTATACCACAGTTAACAGTCAGTTTAGGGGTAAATTCGGCAATAGCTGAGATTTTGTCTAGTTAAACAGACAACTGCCTCATTGTCGGTTACATTTAATCGTAACGTTTTCATTGCAGACGAACAGAAGTACAAAAAGGGTTTCGTTAATCGGCATAATTCTGCTTCGGTATATTAAATATTGTTCATAGGGTTCAGAATATTTCCACGGTCTTATCTATAGGCCTTACTCTATAAAAAATGGTATATGTCATACGGTGAGTATGAGATCACATTTGAATAACCAGAGTTTGAAAATATATATCAGACGATAGAGAGAAAACGTAGAATTTTCCTGAATATTGTAATCTTTTTCTAATTTATTTAAACAGTAAACGGGTGGGATAAACTTTGAACACACGGTATGGTTACTTCCGAATTTATTTAATCAGTAAACTACTCACTAATACTTAGTTTATATACACATAAACTTAATTATTAATTTATATCAACACTTCACTGTTCGCTATTTCGGTGTATTCTTGTTTATTTCACGAGATCACTTTATCAACTAAACTAACTCTTCCTGGTCGGTCTCTTATATATTGATGCATCTTTCACTAGATAATTCTAGATTGCTGCTTATACAAAAACTGGCTTTCTGCCATTTTCTAGATAAACAATTCTAAGAAATCCCTGCGCACCCGCCATAATGTTAACTTTCATACCCGGATAAGACAGAGTCGGATTTAGGGACTATGCCAGTGTGCTGTTTCGTAACATTACCCTCTCCTGCTAGAACTTTTGTGCAGTCGAGACTGTATGTTTGAATCGGCAACTGGCCCCATTTCTACACTTTCCGATCTTATGGAAATAACAGGGCACCGTCTTCATCGGATACTGATAACGGGGGTTGTAGCTGCAAATTAATATCTGGACACCGGTACCTTGAAAGATATACTTTACCATGTTCCTGATGATTCGCCAATCCTACTGGTTACTCGCTATCTTAGGCATAGCCAGTTTCTTCACGCTGGATTCCAACACATGGTCTCGTAGGTTTCGAAGTGCTTCCTATAAATCGCGGTAGGTAGATCGATCATGAAATTCATTTTTAGTTACCACGTAGAAGACGTACCGCGAATTATGTTTCAGTTTCAGTGTCTTGCCAGGGGCTGGAATCTGGTCTTCAAGTTTTTCTAATTGCCCGAACTTCTTTCGAAAGACGGATGCCAACCCTCGTGCGTTCTTGAGACGGGCGGGGATGTTGTATGCCAGTGAATAATCTTCCGGGAGAGTGAACAAATCTTGTCGTTGTTCTGAAGTAACTCCATATCAAGCTTTCCCGGTACTTCCATATGCGCCCATTCATCGAAGGTAGAGTCAGATACAACTCAAATGTTTGGTTTCTTTTCTCTTGGGTGACCCTCCCATTTTGTTCGACCTAATAAGAGAAACTTGAATTCATTTTTTGAGATTTTTTGAGAAACATTTAAAGGTCGCCACTAAAGATTTAAAAAAGTGATTATTTAAAAAAAATTGTATTAATTATATAATTATATTTTTCCACATAATACAAACTAAAATGGGGTTTTAAGGTCCATATATAATACCCAAAGCTAATTTTGTATCATATATGTGTTACAATTTACTTTCGGGATGTGAACAAACAAGAGGAAAATTAGATCAAAAACACAGATTTTTACAAAATTTCTTTAATTATCACAATTTTTAAAAAACTTATTACAGAATTAATATAAGCTTATATTAGTTGTTTAGTGCCCTCAAAAAGATTTTGATGCACAATTAACACGTAAAAACTCATTATGCAGACAGCAAAGTTGCTTTTTTGTAGTTCGGGAACTTTTGTCTGAAGGACTTCACAAGAAGCGAAATATACTGCTTCTGGTCCTGATCTAGGGTCAGTATTTTCTGGTACTCTTGAATTAAGGACCTCCCTGCTGTATCATTGATTGCCTCAAATTTTGTTACTATCTCCTTACTTTGAATATATTCCTTGTCTTTGATCCAGTCTTCAACTTTTTTCTTGAGGAAATCGGAGCTTAATCTGGTAATAGAAAAGAATCGTTTGTTGTTACTAGTGACAAAATCTTCTAGATTTTTATTACCAATATTTTCAATGTCTACATTAATTCTTTTCGGGCAAAAATCAGCTCCTTCTTTCGTTACAGCTCCATCATTTTCTTCTTAGTTTCATCGGTGGGGATCATTTGTGACAGACAAGTCATTCATTGATAGTAAGTGTCCGAAACCAATTGAGTGATATTTCCGATCTTAAATATACGTTCACAGGAGAGAATATAGAACAAAATTAATGATCTAAATATTTAGTTCAGAAAATAAATCAAAATTTATAAAAAACTGTTATATTAGAACGAACTGAAACCACCTGAGAATATAGTCAAATAATTCAAGGTAAAATAAACTCATCTTTCAATATTTTAAAACAATTTTCGTTATTCTGCTAGCTGGGAATTTTGACAAAAACTGTCAACTTTGAAATAGATAACATACGATGCTTAAGCCGTGTGTACAATATTGTCGCTGCAACCAGGGATTGTACAATTTTGTTTCCGCAACGTGGACAAATAAAATATTAATTGTAAAATTCATATATCATAAAAAGTGTGGTATATTAGACTGCACAATATATATATATATATATATATATATATATATATATATATATATATTATAGTGGATATGTTTATATTTTAATATTTATACTTATATGATTTAACTTTATTTACCCGTTTTTACCTTCGGCTAGCCCTATATAATTATATGAAAATTTTTAATTGTTTAAATTTTATACTGTAGTCGGAAGCATGAGACTTCTCTCTTTGAGTCCTGGACACCTATTAGAAAAAATTTTAACATATATGAACATTTACTTATTATGATTTCGTGATAGGATAATCGAATGAATGATTTAAACCATGTTCGTGAAAAGTGTTATGGACATTGACTGGAATAAAAAAAATACCAACACTTAAATAAAAATATTTTAATAAATTGTTGATGAAATCTTCAAAATTTTACACACACAAATATTCCTGAACCTCCTCTGTATTCTTTGATCGTCATGCGCACTGAACGCTTATAGTAGCTGCTTCGGCGCAACGGAGCAACTCTTCCGGTACAACGTTTCTCGTCGTCACAAAATTATAGTATGCAGTTAACATGGAGGATGCAAACGTTTCACAGTTCAATGTGCATCAATTTAGTGCATTTAGAATCATATGGTTGAAAACTTATATTAAACAGTTACATATATAATTCAAGTTGTGAATTAAGTGTGTGTTTGATAGTTATAAGAATAGGTCAGCATGCAAAGCGGAAATTAAGATTGGAAAAGCATTTATGAGTAGTGTGAACTTTGATTATTTTACAAACGAAAAACTTTTTACAAGTAAGTACATATTTAATATCTAAAATTATTGTTGCAGAAAATTAGAGTTCTTTAATTATCCATGGATAAAATCTGGTATTGATTATTTTAAAGTTTCTTTGGCCAATTTTAGATTATTCAATTTTAAATGTTCAAATTAATTTCAAAAGTTCACTTTTCTTTGTTTGTTTGGAATTCCAAATTAAAAAAACTCAAATAACACAGACCTTATATTCCATTCTCGGCGTGGTGGACCTGCAACATCTCGTCTCTTTTCTTAGGTATTCCTTACCCAAGAAATACTCGTTCGGCACGTTTCACTTTTTCACAGGGGTTAATCGACATTAATATTATGAATTTTTTATTGATTTAGATTTAAAATTATTACTTTTACTTTAAAGTTTTTACAAAAATCTTCTCAGAGAATCACATCCCAGTTCATCATTCCCCAACTAACTCTCGACTTTCTTTTTTTTTTTTAAAATCAACAACATTTTTACAATCTCTAAAATACAGCCTCCTAATCTGTTATTTTATTCAACAATTGTCAATGATAATGTTTTTTTTATGTAAATACTGAATTCTTCAATTAAAATAGTCTTGGAGAGTGAAATCACTTGTATAAATGGTTTAACAATATCTTATAGAATATATTAATAGTCTTTCACATGTCTTACAATGGTTTCAATCCTTGTAATTCCTTTTTTTTTAGTAAATTTGTTTACAATTAATATACAATTTCTACAATCTAAATTTATGATTTATATATATGGAACTGTTTATTTTTTAATTCTTTAATTAGCACTAATTTCGCTTTATATAAACTTAATTTCAAATTTACATTCTCTGTTTTATATTAACTTCCAACTCATTGAATTTAGGTTGGCAATATTATAACTAGATTCTGGCTCTTATTCCGAATGTCATATTTCATACAGTTTTATTTTTATAAATTACTTTTTTCAAATTGCAACTTTTTATTGTATTTGCATATCGTTAATAAATTAGTGATTTGATTATTAATTCTTATTATTTTAGGTTTTGAACAAATTAACATCCTTTTCCTGATTCAAGTGTGGACATAGCAGCGTTCAGATTGATTTTAATGAAAATTGTTGACATTGACTTGACCTTAGGATTTATTTGTGAAGGTAACATTTTCTTAAGAATTAATTTCTATATTATCATTACCATTCTATTCCTTATCCTTAATCCATTTCTTAAATTGATGTACTCAATATTTTATAATACATTTGCTTAAGTCATTCATTCGTTTTATGTTAAATTTTGTTCTTAATTAGGTAGTGTCTAATGATACATCATACGTATATACAAAAAAAATTCCTTTTTAATTCAATCTAATATATGAATATTTATCTATACTAGAGGACTGGCTTAATATATATATATATATATATATATATATATATAACAACAAAGAGATTCATGGGTAATTCACGCAAAATAAAGGGCTACTGAAATAGAGTGGTAACCGTGGATATGCATGTTTCTGGCTCATTTTGCCTCTTCAGCACGGCATAACCAAATAAGGATGTGAAATTTGGGAGCAAAGATGTTAATCGAAACATGGGAATTACCCATTAATCTCTTTGTTGTTGTTGTTAACATATCACGCGATATTCCTACATCTTCTTTGATTTATATATATTAAACTGGATAGAACGGGGAGAGAAAGAATGATTTAACATTATTATTAGTTTAGTTTATATTTAGTTTTGATTTGCCCGGTATATTGTAAAATTTAAAATTTTATTATTAAGATGATTACACTTTGAACATGAGAAATTCTTTAACCTCAGAGTAGGGTTCAGATATAGAAAAACAAAAAAATTTCAATTTTTAATGTGAGCGCCTAAATTTGATTAGATATCTCTATCTTCATAAAAATTTTGTCAATCAAAAATGTACTTGCTTTATTTAATAATACCAAATAAATTCTAAGGACGGTCCTGCGTCCAATGCTGAACCTCTCCACGATTCATAGATGTCAGTTCAAACTACCAATGGTTTAAACTAGATGGACCCATCACCACAAAGAAATGAAATATATTTAAAATCAATTTTACAATGTTCTTCAAAATAGAAAAAACGTTATTTAATGTTATGAAAAGACAAATACATTGTTCTTTTACAGGACACAAATTAATAAAAAACCTATTATCTATTATGATCACTCATTCGAACAAAATCATGTACTCAGATGAATAATTATCTCTATATACAATTCCAAAATAGGCAACATTTAATACAAATCTTATAATACGAAATCTTTTATATAAACGTCTATGATTTAAAAATGGCGAAAGACAAAGGTTGCAAGTGTTTGTTTAATACCAAAGTTCAATTCTTTGCACTAAATCGGTAAGTTTATTTAACTTTCTTTACGTATAATGAAAATAGTTTAAATACCTTATTCTTGTATAGTAATTCACGTCAATTATTAGTTTTCTTTATTTTATTTCAGGTTACCTTCTGGAAATTACCACATCACTGGTCCAGCTTGCACAAAATCATGAATCAATGCTATATTTCGTCCGCATCAATGCATTTCAGTCAAATCACATAATCCAAAGCTTTCTAAAAGGTAAGGTGGATATATCAATCCCCCCATACAAAATATTAATCAAATATCATCTATAAATTATACGGTTAGTATTCAAACATAATTACCAAATTCTTTCTTAGTTTGTACATCTGCTTGTTTTAATATATGATTTACTAGACCACAAGTACAATGTATTTCCTTCTTTGAATTTTGATACCAAAAACGTTGTTTTTCGAAAAGTTCAATTAATTTAAAGTAATTTTGCTTCTTCCAAAAAATTTCTACCACCCCAAAAAGAAAGTACCTAGTGAGTAGCATGTATAATCAACAAACTTTTTTCATTCAATGTTTTTATTATTAACAAACTACTTGTCGCTGATAAAAGTATGTTGAATACATTCCACCAATCAGATTTGGTTATCAAAACTTTTCTTGATAGATTTCATCTCAAATAGTGAATTGTCCATCCATCATTTGAAAACACTTTGTTTTAAGTTTCTTTGATGATTTTAACTCATATTTTATCTCTTAAATTATATTTCATTCAATTTACAAAATGACATTTCCAACTTTATAAAATATGTATTCATAATGTCAAACCGTTCAATAAACGTCACATTCCATAGAATTAATGGTTTCATTTTACTTCTTGTATAGTCTTGTTTTTAAATATTTATAAAATCTCATTTACACATCCTTCAATCCCTAATATTCATTTTAAAAAGAATCACACTATTTATTTACTTTGACAATAAAAACAAAGGATTATCATTTCCATTTATATATGTAATAACGTTCTAAAATTCTGTCTTGTAGGTTTATAGAAACTTTGTTATTTCATTTCACATATGTTTTAAATCTTATTTTAAATCTTCTTTATAATTATACAATTAGATGCTTTCTCTATTGAATAGTACATGGTACAGATTGTCTCCTTTTTTAGATAATCTTTTAATAAAAAATGAAATTCCAAAAATTTTAATTACTTGAAATATGTAATCTTTTATTTTATGTTCAATATACAGGGTGTTGTTTTACTCTATGTTAATATATATATATATATATATATATATATATATATATATATATATATATTGTTGTAAATAGAACATATACAGAATCCTGATAAAGGATATAAAATTAAAATTTTTTCAATAAAAATAATTTTTAAAAATGATGTATCAAAATAATAAAATACCTCGTATAACAATATAACTAAGTACGACCAATGGTTATAATCAAAAAGATAGTAAATAAATATAAAAAGAAATCATAAACAAACATCAGAAAAACAGTTGTAAAAATTAATTCTTCAACTTAATAAAAACAACCTTAGACAGAACCTCACAAGTAAACGCAGATCAAGAAATAATATAACGCTGCATGGAATCTTAGACACCCAGAGCATCTGTTTATATTTTAAAAATAAATAGAAACTTCTAACAAATGTAACTAAAACTATAATGATTAAACAATAAAAAGACATTTAGAAGTAATAAAATATATATAATAAGATATTTAGTTAATGATTAATCATAAAAGTAGGTATAGGAAATATTATAATAAGTAGAAATCTGTAATATGGGCAAGGTCAAATTTTATACCAAAATAAAACAGTTGAGACAAATTATACCAACATAAATTATTTTGAATGTGAAAAACAATAATGAAATAAATGATTACCGACATAGTTTATGTATATAGGTGTAATAATATCAAACATAATGAGAAATGAATTGTATATATGTATAATAAGTAAATATGTAGATTGTAGAAAACGTAGAATTAATGAAATTGCATTGACCAATCAAAACAGCGCAAATAAACAGTGATATGGAAAAAGACAATAATAATAAGGTGTGAGTGAATAAGTCAATGACAATAAGTATATTAGGTATAAAAAACTATAGTTTGCAATAAGTTTAAGTCAGAAAAACAATAAAAACAACAATAAACAAAGTGACAGGTGAAATTTTCAATCGAACTTTCGAGAACAAAAACCACTTCCTGTGACAGACGATAAAAAGGGTTATGTTCGATGTAAAATGCGGGAAATTGGTAGTTGAGAGTCAGTGGTCAGATAGGTAACACTAAATAAGTTATCCTAGTTTTATTTAATGTAACAAATTTATAATTAGTCAAAGGAAAAGTATATAAATCAACATAAAATCTAATCAATTTTAAAATAAATCAAGTGTAACAAACGTTTGTGAGACTACAAGTAGCAGAGGAAGAAAATTATCACCCAGATAATAAAAAGCAAAGGTATTCAACATCAAAGGCGGGAAGATTTATGGGAAGCGTCTCCTCCGATGTAGCATCATTTCAAGAAAAAGGAACAAAAGGTCGGTTGTGTGTTTATTAAATATATTTGGTACCAAATAAATGAAACTTTCAAACAAGAACGTATAAATAATAATTTTAAAATAATAATTTCAAGTGATATAAAAATTTTAAGAGCTCATATACCTGGTTTAAAGTTCTGTTATCTTTACATGAATATAATATACCAGAGAAAAGTAATATTAAAACTTACCATTATAATGTGTAGATAAATGTATAATTTCTCTCATGTCGAACTTCACCAAAAATATATATAAAAATTTCCACTAGTAACAGACCACAACTAATTCCAGTTTATATCAATACACAATTATTACCATACAGTAAAATAATATTTAAAACGTAGATTTTGAATCGATAAAATATCAAATATGTTTCCAAGTTCACGTCCCGAAGAAAACTAAAATTTAACATTTTAAAATCATTTCATAAATCCTCTTAGTTAAAAGAAAAGGAAACACTTTAAAAGTTTTTTTTGTTTAACATAGAAGCAAAGTTAGAAAGAGCAGGTGTTTGCAAATTTCTAAGAATTTCAACGCTCACAAGATTTCGACCAAGTTATGCAAATGAGCCAGAAAAAAGTCGTGGTTAAAGAAAAGGTATAATTTTTTTGGAATATAAAGAAAGTCATATTCAAAGTGGAAATTTAGATATATATAAAATAACTCATTATTTATGTATAACGTAAGAATTGGTAGAACGAAAAGGTTAACCATTTATTTTATTAATAAATAGTTTCATCAGTCTAACTGTATAATAAGCTGTAACAAATAGTTTGTATATGAATCATTTTTTTTATATGTGTTTTCAAAAGTTTTATTTTCACAAAATTTTTTTTATCAATCACATAAATATATCACATTAATAAGCAAGGTTGATTTTATTATCATAATATGCCCAGAACCCTACTGATTTTAAGAGTCGTAAACGAATAAGAGCAGCCGAGGTAAGAAAACATAAGAATTAAATAAACTACATGTTCATAATTAGCATAATAAATAAAAGGAAGCATTGAATAAAAAAAATATGTAATTTGGCGAACCCAACAATAGTATAAAAGGTTTAAAATTTGCAATAAATATAATATCATTTCATATTCACATATCCATATATTCAAATCATACATTGATATATATTAATACTTAAAGTCCAATCATATTCAACTTGTATAAAGTATATTAATAAATATAGAGTACTTAAAAAAAAATCAAATCATTACACACATATTTAACTGTACCACAACGTAAAAGACATATATACAGAACGTAAAGGTAAAAGTTAAATCACATATAATTAACTTACCCCAAAAAGTGGGGCATTTATTTAAAATAAAGTATTCAATTCCTAAATAACTGCAACCCCAAACGTGGGGCAATTAAAATAAAGCATCAAACATATAATTAACTTGCTCCCAAACGTGGGGCATTATTTGAAATAAACAATTAGAAATAAAGCCCACTCGTAATTAATATATATATATATATATATAGGTGGGGATAACGGGGATTTCAGTCCAAGGAATCAACGCGAAGATCTTTTATTTACAAAATGCCGCCAAGCTTTCGTGTCCTTTTGACACTTCTTCAGGGCACTATAATACATATACAAATATAAATATGATTTAAAAATAGAGAAATAAATATAAGTACTTACATGTAAAATATTCAGTCGTTATATAAAAAAAAAAAAAAAAATTTTATATATATATATATATATATATATATATATATATATATATATATTGAACCAGATATCATAGATAATAAGAGAATTAGTATTATAAAAATATGTTGCTAGTGTGAAATATATATGAAAATAATATAATTTAAGAAAACAAGTAAAAAGGAAACACTTTTCTCAATTTAAACAACATATCAAATAAAGATATATTAAATAATAGCCTATAACAATATAATAAATAAAGAATTACCTCAATAATAATACAAAATATAGAGATTGCCTAACCAATGTAATGATGTAAATAAAGTTGCCTAAGACGAAGAATATTTTCCATACCATAACCAGCTGTTCACCTAAAAAGAAATAATTATATAGTCAAGTCAAGATAATTTTAGATATAAGTAGTTACATTAGAATACAAATATTATTATAGATAATTCATTATAATCATTAATTTGAGAATAAAAACAAATACAAATATTGAATAGAATAGAATTCAATAGATTTTCATAGATAAACAAATAATGACACATAGACAAATGATATATGGTAAATAAAATAAACGTTGAATCAATAAATAGTAATTTGTTAAAGTTTATTATAAATAATATAATGCAAAGAGTTTAGACAAATAACATAAGAGAATTTATATTTATAATTAATATGAGTGTAACAAGGATATACTATCAATAACAATATTGAATGATGTACCATGTAAATGTATCTAGGTATAACCAATTTTAATTTATTTGTATGATGAAAAAACTCATAGGAACTCTATAAATGAACTAATAATGTAAAAGAGTGTATGTATAAAATTTTTAATAAGTGAAAGAAGTTTCAATTAATCTGATTGCAAAAGACAATATTTTATTGGTTATAAAATATGACAGAACAAATTGTGAATCAACAAATAAACTTTGAAATAGTGACCTGAAAAAGAACAAAAGACTGTTTGTTGAAAAAAGTAGAGAATCGAGGGGACGCTTAATTAAGAAGGGAAGCTGGTGTCAAGAAGCGAGGAGTGTGTGTGATGGTGTTCCTGAAATTTCAAGAAATTCCCGGTTTAAGACATTTAAACCTATAAAGTACTATTAAATACAATATTAGTAATACTCACAGTCAATTGTATCAAGTTTTTCGGCAAGAATCTACGAAATTTTCATTAATTTTGGTTTTTTGGAGCTTCAGCGGAGTGTTCCTGTGTTCCTGGGATCCAGAGACTTTCATCCCAATTCAAGAGCAACAGGTCAGTGTTTTTAAATCATTATTGGCCAATAATCAGAGTAAAAACTCAAAATACTCAAATAAGTACTTAATTTCATAAATTGATAAACTTTTGCACATATGATCGATCTAAAAAAGAAAGAAACAGACTTTATATAGTGAATTAATCGCATAAATCGTTAAAATTAATAAAAGGCCGAATTTTAAATAAATTAAAATATGTACTTACGACATCTTGTAATTGCATAAATCTGGTGATTGAAATTTCATAATGTGATAACTATGCCCATCTGTATATAATTCCATATATTTCTATCTATGTATATAACTATTTTCTTCCCACAGCAATTTGTATCATATATATGTATGATTTATATATAAATTCTTTTATGTGTTTGAACCATTCATTTGTTTGCATCTTCAACAAACCATATTTGTATAATATGAATAGATGCTTCGTATGTATAAGAATTGTTCGTTTTATGCTAAAGCGCATGACTAGTTTTTTCACGCATGCGTATTGATGAATTATTAAAATAAATAAGTAGATACAATACAACCAGTGGCGTCTCATATTATTTTTATCAAATATATAAAATATTAAATTTAAAATTAAATTGATTTCAAAATAATGTGTTTTCTTTTTATTTAAACAATTACAACAATATAAAATGCCAGGACTCAAAGAGAAAAAGGATTTCATGCTCCCGAATAATCAAATTAAAATAAATTACTAAACAAAATTAATAATAACTAACTGAGCTAGCCAAACTAAACAAAAATTCTAAATAATAAACATATACATTTAAATCATCTACAAAAAAATAAGTAAATAAGTAAGTATCTTATCATATA
Organism: Galeruca laticollis; assembly: GCA_963921935.1. Taxonomy (NCBI): domain Eukaryota; kingdom Metazoa; phylum Arthropoda; class Insecta; order Coleoptera; family Chrysomelidae; genus Galeruca; species Galeruca laticollis. Next base: position 46,380,119 of record OY998185.1, read on the forward strand.
TTTATAATAATTGTCACCCAAAACGTGGGGCGGTTTATTAAAAATATAGGAAACAGTTGTAAATTTTAAACTCAATTAAAAATGGCAAAACGAATGACGTTGAGAGATGGAAGGCAGGTAGGAGCAGACAGTGGATCAGAAGAGGAAAGGGAAGAACGAAGTCATGGTATGGGAGATTACCAAGCGGTATATCTGGAACAGGGACAACAAGCGGAAGGTGATGCACAGGAAGGAGGTTTGACAGATGAGGAAGGTGTGGAACAAGAAGAGAGGAGACAGGAAGCGCCAACAAGAACAGGTAGAGATGATCAGATGGTGTACATGATGCAACAATTAATTGCTAATATGAACAATATGGAGGACAGAATAAATGGAAATATGAATCAGAAATTTGAAGAAAATAGGACAAATATGGACACAATGAGGGGAGATATGAACAATATGGAGAAAAATATGAGGGGAGATATGAACAAAATGGAGGAGAATATTAGAGAAGATTTGAATGGGAACATGAATAGATTGGAAAAGAAGATAGAAGAGGTGGAAAATGAAAGTATCCAAGAATTCAGAAAACTTAGGGAAGAAAACGAAGAAAGTAGGCAGCAGATAAATAAGGTGAAGAAGATATGGTGGAGCAAAACAAACAAATACGGATTGAAATTCAAGAAAACGGTATGAAAATTAGAGAGCAGATAGAAAATCAAGTAGTTGAACATATTCAAGAAATAGAGAGAGGTATAGAAGAAAAATTACCGGGAACGATCCAAGCGGAAGTTATAAAACAAACAGAAGATATAATGAAAGAAATGGACTATATGACATTCAGGGAACAAACAATCGAAGAAATTATGCAAAAATATCAGCAAAACGCGGAACATAAATTTAAGGAATTAGATGTAAAGTTTCAAAAACAAACAGGAACATGTGAGGAGAGGAACGAGCACATTGGACAAACATTTCATAAAGAACTGGAAGAAATGAGCATAAAATTACAAGGACAAGCAAGTGGAGAGGTCAGGAACCATTCTCAAGAAAAAATGAATAAAGAAATTACAAATTTAGATGACATAATAACAAAACCAACAAGCATATGTACTAGAAGAAGTCAAATCATGGACAGACAATTTAATAGGGAAATACAAGAGATGAACCGAAGATTAAAAGAAAATACAGTAGAAGAAATAGAAGATAGCATAAGAAGCAATGAAGGAGGTATAGGATATTCAAGAAAATTTTATAATAATAATAATGTAGTAACAGGAATAAAATGGGACAACATGATGACTATGATTCATACAAAAGCTTTCTCTAAAATAATAATAAGTGAAATGAATAATATGGAAGAAGTGGAAACGCAAATTTTAATGGATTCATGGGAAGAAATTTATGAGATATGGGGCAACAAAGTTAAAAAGAATATGGTAGAGAATAGACAGACGCTTCAGCAAATTATCGAGCATCAAACAACAAGAGAAGGAAGCAAGAAAAAGGTTAGAAAAAGAAAAGCAAATTAAATAATAGAACAAGAGAATAGGAATGAAATATGGAGACGTAAATGCAATTCAATAAAAAAGGGAAAGGATACAGAAATGAAGTTGAAATTAAAATTTATTATTAATGAGTAACACAAGTATAAATAAAATAGATGATGTTATGTTACGAATAATACTTAAAAAAAGGAAATGATAGTCATAAGGATAGATTTAAAATTTAATATTAAGTAGTGTACAAAGATAAAGTAGATATTAGACAGAGTTTTGTTTTCCATTTGGCAGCTGGTGATCCAATTAAATTCATCTCGTTTGTTTCTTCAGAACCTAAAAAAATAAATATAATATAATATAAAGAAAAATTTATTAGGTAAAACTTATAATTAAAACATTTTAAAAATTTGTGAGTATGGCAAATCAATATACGAGGGCAATTCAGAAACTAACCTCCGATTGGTCACAGTGCGGGTAGTGGGGGGAGTAGCGCGCCATCTGTGCATTCACACGCTCAGCAGGTCAGTCGGCATCAAGCCGTAGTCGAGTGAACATCGTACCTGCGCTAGTTTAGTTTTTGTGGCAGTTTGAAATGTGTGCTGCAATAGAAAATCCCGCCAAATGTGAAGTGCGTGCTGTTATAAGGTTTTTTACAGCCAAAGGATACTCTGCAGCAGCTATTCATCGTGAGCTTTGTGCCGAGTACGGACCAAAAGTTATGAGTGAAGGAGTTGTCCGTGAATGGGTACGTTTATTTAAAAGTGGACGAGAAAACGTTCATGATGAAGAGAGGAGTGGTAGACCATCCTTGGTGACTGACGAACTCGTTCAGACAGTTGATGCAAAAGTTCGTGAAAATCGACGTTTCACAATGGCGGAGTTGTCTACTGATTTTCCACAGATTTCTAAGACTCTTTTGTACGAGATAGTGACAGCAAGATTGGGTTACCGTAAGTTCTGTGCACGATGGGTGCCCAAAATTCTTACCGACCACCACAAAAGTCAAAGAATGGCCTCTGCATTAGACTTTCTGTCACGTTATGAGGACGAAGGAGAACCATTGTTAAACAGAATCGTGACCGGTGACGAAACCTGGATTAAGTACGTGAACCCTGAGACAAAAGAACAATCAAAGATGTGGGCACATTCAGATTCGCCTACCAAACCAAAAAAAGCCCGGCAAGATTTTTCTGCCAGAAAACTGATGGCAACGGTGTTTTGGGATGCCAAAGGGGTGTTGTTGGTTGAATTCATGGAACGTGGGACGACCATTAATCAAGACGTGTACTGTGAAACACTAAAAACATTACGACGGGCTATACAGAACAAACGCCGTGGTATGCTGACTTCCGGTATCGTTTTTTTGCACGATAACGCCCGTCCTCACTCTGCTCGCAGAACAACAGCCCTTCTTGAGTCCTTCAAGTGGGACGTTTTCAACCATCCACCTTACAGCCCAGATATGGCGCCAAGCGATTATCACCTCTTCATGCATATGAAGAAATGGCTCGGGTCCCAGCGGTTTGATGACGACGAAGAGCTCAAATATGCGGTCACAGGCTGGCTCAAGGCACAAGCGGGTGATTTTTATGCAGAAGGAATTTCAAAGCTTGTGAAGAGATACGATAAGTGCCTCAATCGTTATGGAGACTATGTCGAAAAATAGTGCAAAGATGTAGTTGTAAGATGTATATATTAAAATATTTTTACTTAACTTGGTGTATTTTTTTCAATCAACCGGAGGTTAGTTTCTGAATTGCCCTCGTATATAGCAAATAAAGGAAACAATTTATAAGAGATACTGGTTTTACATAGAATGAAACTATTAAAGAATATAGGATAGAGGGGATAAAATAAGAATAACTCAAGTATCAAATAGAAGTTCACATTTTCAAATAAGGAAATAAGATGTAAGTAATAAAGGATAGGAAAGGATAATAATGAATGATATTGATTAAAAATATAGGAGGTAATGTTTAATGTCAATTAGAATCTTATAGATTACTTGAAAATACAGGAAGGAATAAGGAAGTTGATATTGATATATATATGAATTTAAGAAATAATTAATTATATTGAATAATGAATATTGAAAAGAAATATGATATGAGGAGTATATAGAAGTATAATGTAATTACAAAGAAATAAGTTGATATATAAGTGGATGTTAGGAAGAAATGATAATAAAGAAGTATTATATGAAGTAATATTAAAAATATAAATTGACATTGATCTTAATCAAGTGTATTTTAAGGAAAGAATTAGGAGACAGTTATTGAAAGAAATAGATTTTGTAGTAGGAAATATGTGAACAAATATTTGAGAAACAAAGTTAAAGAAAGTAAGATTATGCCATAAAATTGTTAAATTTTCTTTTGAATAAAATAAAATCAATCATTGATAATAAGAAAATTGAAATTTAAATAAAATGTACAGGGTATGGATATCATTTAAATTTAAATTTGAGGGGAATTGAACCAGATATCATAGATAATAAGAGAATTAGTATTATAAAAATTTGTTGCTAGTATGAAATATATATGAAAATGATATAATTTAAGAAAACAAGTAAAAAGGAAACACTTTTCTTAATTTAAACAACATATCAAATAAGGATATATTAAATAATAGCCTATAACAATATAATAAATAAAGAATTACCTCAATAATAATACAAAATATAGAGATTGCCTAACCAATGTAATGATGTAAATAAAGTTGCCTAAGACGAAGAATATTTTCCATACCATAACCAGCTGTTCACCTAAAAAGAAATAATTATATAGTCAAGTCAAGAGAATTTTAGATATAAGTAGTTACATTAGAATACAAATATTATTATAGATAATTCATTATAATCATTAATTTAAGAATAAAAACAAATACAAATATTGAATAGAATAGAATTCAATAGATTTTCATAGATAAACAAATAATGACATATAGACAAATGATATATGGTAAATAAAATAAACGTTGAATCAATAAATAGTAATTTGTTAAAGTTTATTATAAATAATATAATGCAAAGAGTTTAGACAAATAACATAAGAGAATTTATATTTATAATTAATATGAGTGTAACAAGGATATACTATCAATAACAATATTGAATGATGTACCATGTAAATGTATCTAGGTATAACCAATTTTAATTTATTTGTATGATGAAAAAACTCATAGGAACTCTATAAATGAACTAATAATGTAAAAGAGTGTATGTATGAAATTTTTAATAAGTGAAAGAAGTTTCAATTAATCTGATTGCAAAAGACAATATTTTATTTTTTATAAAATATGACAGAACAAATTGTGAATCAACAAATAAACTTTGAAATAGTGACCTGAAAAAGAACAAAAGACTGTTTGTTGAAAAAAGTAGAGAATCGAGGGGACGCTTAATTAAGAAGGGAAGCTGGTGTCGAGAAGCGAGGAGTGTGTGTGATGGTGTTCCTGAAATTTTAAGAAATTCCCGGTTTAAGACATTTAAACCTATAAAGTACTATTAAATACAATATTAGTAATACTCACAGTCAATTGTATCAAGTTTTTCGGCAAGAATCTACGAAATTTTCATTAATTTTGGTTTTTTGGAGCTTCAGCGGAGTGTTCCTGGGATCCAGAGACTTTCATCCCAATTCAAGAGCAACAGGTCAGTGTTTTTAAATCATTATTGGCCAATAATCAGAGTAAAAACTCAAAATACTCAAATAAGTACTTAATTTCATAATCTGATAAACTTTTGCACATATGATCGATCTAAAAAAGAAAGAAACAGACTTTATATACTGAATTAATCGCATAAATCGTTAAAATTAATAAAAGGCCGAATTTTAAATAAATTAAAATATGTACTTACGACATCTTGTAATTGCATAAATCTGGTGATTGAAATTTCATAATGTAATAACTATGCCCATCTGTATATAATTCCATATATTTCTATCTATGTATATAACTATTTTCTTCCCACAGCAATTTGTATCATATATATGTATGATTTATATATAAATTCTTTTATGTGTTTGAACCATTCATTTGTTTGCATCTTCAACAAACCATATTTGTATAATATGAATAGATGCTTCGTATGTATAAGAATTGTTCGTTTTATGCTAAAGCGCATGACTAGTTTCTTCACGCATGCGTATTGATGAATTATTAAAATAAATAAGTAGATACAATACAACCAGTGGCGTCTCATATTATTTTTATCAAATATATAAAATATTAAATTTAAAATTAAATTGATTTCAAAATAATGTGTTTTCTTTTTATTTAAACAATTACAACAATATAAAATGCCAGGACTCAAAGAGAAAAAGGATTTCATGCTCCCGAATAATCAAATTAAAATAAATTACTGAACAAAATTAATAATAACTAACTGAGCTAGCCAAACTAAACAAAAATTCTAAATAATAAACATATACATTTAAATCATCTACAAAAAAATAAGTAAATAAGTAAGTATCTTATCATATATTTATAATAATATATATATATATATATATATATATATATATATACAGTTCCTCTATTTGAAATTTACAAGAAACATTAAAATAAGGAAAATTATTTATATTTGTATGCAATACTTTCAATATGTAGAATCAATAATTTTGAAAGATTCGGTATATATATCAAATTTGACATTTTAATATCTGATGACATTTATGCAGAATATATCTAATGATAGATAGATCATATTACGATTTGGAGAATATATTTGAAATTTCAAAATACAGAGGTCTCTCCTAGCAGACTTATAATTGTAATAAAAGAATTGAAAATCTCTCTTTGTTATTGGGAAACATAAATTAGTATTTTTTTTTAAACAAGAAAATTTCGTAACCACAGGAGAAGAGATTTATTTATTTGAAGAAAGTTTAGAGAGTTGTATTTGAAACCCCCACGAGACAACATCACATTTGGAGTTGTCTCAATTTTTTTGAGAATATAATAGAAATTATTCAATTATACAATCAGATCATAAAGCCATCCATTATAAAGCCAGTGCGTGGACAATTCGAAGAAGAATTGCATCGTATATAGTGTAAGTGGTTCCAGTTTTCTAAATTATATATTTAGAAAGTATCCAGAATTCTAAATTCGAGTTATTCCTGTTCCTAGTTGGTGAGTCCACTCCAGTTTTTTTTAATTATTTCTCGAGAATTAACAGGCCTTTTTAATAAATTTAAAATAGATGCATCTATAGGATAGTTTTGAATTCAAACAAAATCAACGTTATATATATGAAACTTTACATCAAGCGAAAAAATATTTTTGAATAGACAATTTTGATCGGAGATTGTGTTATTTGACATTTATACACGTCAAGTGTAAATTCGACGATTTGAACTTTTGGTAAAAATATTTAATTAGGTCGTTTTCTAGCATATAGGTTGTTCTAATTTTAAGGTTAGTGGAAAATATGATCTCTGTTCTTTTATGATATTTTTTGGGGAATAATAATTTTTTTAAATTTGTTATGTGATAGTATAATATATAATTTTTGATTCCAACTCACTGTGGTATTCATTCAACACATATTTTTATAGAATTAGACATTTTGCATTCAATAGAATTTTCGATCTAATCAGTGACATTTGGTTAATTTTCAGTGACAGTAAAATCGTAAATGTCATAAGATAATTAAAGTGCCTTTTATAATATTGAATAAACAGCTACTCGAGATTCTGGATAATAGAGTAATATTTAATTTGGAGAATACCTTAAAATTATAAAATTTGAATCATTATTTTTTTAAACAATTTGATCCCACCCTGAGACAAGAGTGATTAAGTCGATTGTGAATAAATTCATCTTTCTAAATACAAAATTAATATTTATCATAGCCGGGCATTGTTTGACAACTACTGTCAAAATTGAAATATATTGCATACGCTGCTAAAGGTGTGTGTGCAATAGTGTCGCTACAATCACAGATTATTAAACGGTGACAAATAATATTTCATAGTGTTATATTCATATATCCATTCATTAAAGGTATAGCATAGTATATCAAATTGTCACCCAACGTGGGGAATTTACAATTATAAGATTGAATATATAACAATATATATATATATATATATATATATATATATATATATATATATATATATATATATATATTTATATATATATATATATATATATATATATATATATATTTATATATATATATATATATATTAACATAGAAAGAAACCTGCAACACTCTGTATACTATAATATGGAATGAAATACTACACACTATAAGCAAATACAAAATTATAGAATTAAAATTTTTTTAAATCATCCGAAATAGAGACAATCTGTATTATTCATTATTCAATAGAGAAAGTAAACAAGAGGCAAACTGAAGAATCATGAAGGAAAATTTCAATACACTTTGTAAATACACTTATGTGAGGTATATAACATGATTTCTAGCTTTTGAGAGAGAGAATTTTGAACGTTACATTACATTATAACAATCTATTTCTCACACAATAAAAATCAAAACATTCTGATTTGTTTTCAAAAATAATAATTAGATATTGAAAGAAATTTCCTGATAACATTGTGTAATTATTTAATATTTGTCAAGGTAGAAAGTAAAAATAATAACATTAAGTTCATAAAGTATGACATTTGTGAAATGAATTGTCATTTCACATAGATCTAATTGAAATAAAAAGAGCTGTCATTCCTAAATATTTTGGAATATAATTTAAAGGAAGTAATATATAAGATTTAATCATTTAAAGACTTTATACAGAATGTCCTAGAAGTATAGATGAGCAATTTATAACTTGAAATGAAATTTATCAACAAGAATTTTTATAGCCAATTTTGATTGGTGGAGTAGATTTGAAATATTTTGATTAGCGACAAGCGTATTAAAAACTAAAAAAATTGAATAGAAAAAGTTGTTGATAATGAACACTATTGACTAGGTAGAATTCCTTTTGGTAGAGATGAATGGGTGAGAAGCTAAATTTTTAGAAAAATAATTCAAACTATTCAAAAAGCAGCACATTGGAGTGGTAATTATAAAAGAAATGCATTATTCTTAAATGTAACTCAGCAAATTTATAAATCAAGTAAATAAACCTAGATTTGACAAATAATTGGTAAAAATTGTAGTATAATAACCGTAAAATTTCATCTATATAACCAAGTAAAATATCGTATCGTGGGAATGGTGTCTCCACAATACATTTCAGAAAGGACTGGACTATGGAATTCCATTTAAAATGTATTGATGTGGATGAAATGTAATATCAATTTTAGCTATTATCCAAGCACGACAGGCTGTTTGGCTTTCCAGGAGGTAATCTAGAAACAATCAATGAGGTGTATTAAAATGGAAGAGTGAACAGGTATTTAAAACTATTTCATTCATATAAAAAAGGGTAAATAAACTTACTTGTGTTGTGCAAATATTTGAACTTTGGTATTTCATGTACTCTGGCCATCGTTATTTTCGTCATTTTTATTTCATAGACAATTTTGTAACAAGATTCGTTTTTTTAAATGTGTATATAATGTTGCCTATTTTGTAATCACATATAATAATAATTCATTTGAGTGTATGTTTTGTTGAATGAATGATCATCATAGATAGTTTGTTTTCATAAGTTTTTTGTAAATGAATAATGTATTTGTTTTCAATATATTAAATGACGTTTTTCACTTGAAAAACTTGAAATTATATTGTTGAGAAGTTTCAGTTTATTTGATGATTGCTCCATCTATATTCAACAGTTGGCAGTATTGACCAAACGTTTCTGAATCGTAGAGGGGTTTGAAATCGAGCATACAAGACCGTCTCTAGGATTTATAAAGAAATTAAAGCAAGTATTTTTAAAAAAAAAAAAAATTTCTTTATTTAAATGCAAGGATTTTACTTTTTTGGCGCTCATAATTGAAATTAAAATAGTTTTGTTTTAACATATGAACCCTACTTTGAGATCATAGAGGTTTTCATGCAAGGTATAATTAATTTATGACCTATTTTAAAATTTTCAAATATACCGGGCAAACAAAAACTAATTATTCATATTAACTAAACTACTTTACAATAATAAAGGTATCACAATTATACCAATCCAGTATAATATATATATATATATATATATATATATATATATATATATATATAACTGGGTATGACAGACCCTACGTCACCAGTTGTGTGACCCAAATACCACGTCACCAGTTAAGGGTTAAACCTCAATGCGCCAATTTAATTTACAATAATTTTTAAAACCTGTGTAATTTCTAACAAACGTGTGAATTACACCAAAATGCTAGTGTTTACGTTCGGGTTATTCCGACAGATGCACGTGTCTCATTAAAAGAATGTCCATTATCTCACAGCGTTTTCAAATCCAAATGCCATGAAAAACACTTCCAACAACACAGATTTCTCCAGTTTCATACTAAAATAGAATACGAGTGAAACAAACATTGTCTTTGTCAATAAAATCAACTTATCGATCTCTTTTCCCACATATATTATTACGGTTCATCTAACAGCTTATAAGTATATATCAAACACTTCAAGCTGTTGCATTGTAAAATATCTCGTAAATATGGAATTTACGATATACGTTTTCTACATTTAATTGTGCCAAATATTATTACATAAATAAGTATGGATTAATGTCTATTATATCCATAATAAAAATAATTTTATAGGGTGTGTGTATATAGAGGTGAATAAAATGTATCCATTTTTATCAAAACTCGTGCTGATATAATTGATAATAAAGCAAATAACTTTATGTCAATGTTTATATTTCGTTACGTGGAAATGAGTAATTGATTTGATCAATTTTTATGTTATTTATATAGACATATAGATAATACAGGGTGGTCCTTAAGTAACTATACATAGAAGTATGGGTGATTATTGACTTCAAAATATTACGATTTGAGCTAACTCGCCTTAATAAAATATTGATAATAAGGAAGATAGGTGATATTCCCAAATATATTTTTGAAATAATTACAACGTTTTTGAAAATGTCACATAAAAAATTTGAAACTAGAAGTTTTTGAATGTATGAAAAATCATAATTAGGTATCTACTTCGTTGAATTTTTCAGAGGGCGCCACATAAGCCATATATGTGGCATACATGCACTTTTTTGTACTTCAAGTCAGCGTTATTTTTGATTAAAAATATCAGACACACCATTTAATAATGTAATGTTTTTATTATTTATTTAAACTGTAAACGGGTGGGATACAATCTTTAAACACACGGTATGGCTACTTACTAATTTATTTAAACACTACACTATTCACTACTTATATACACAGTATATTCACTTAAACTATTTTATATAAACAGTTTACTAATTTATATTCACTTATTTACTTGTTTATCTCACGATGTCAAATTGTCAACTGAACTAACTTTCTCGGGTCGGTTCCTTATATATTAGTGCCTTTTTCACTAGATAATTATAGATTGCGGCTTACACAAAAACAATTGTCTTGCTGGCATTTTCTAGATAAGACTGGTCACAAAAACAATGTAGATAAGGTAGTCACTATCGTAAACAATTCTAAGAATCCCTGCGCGTCCGCCATAATTTTAACTTTCATACCTGGCTTAGACAGAGTCGGATTTAGGGACTATACCAGTGTGCTGTTTCGTAACATTACCCCCTCCTTAAATGGAACTTTTATGCATGGCACCGTCTTCATCGGATACTGATAACGGGGGGTGTAGCTGCACATTAATATCTGGACACCGGTATCTTGAAAGATATCTACCATGTTCCTGATGATTCGCCAATCCAACTGGTTACTCGCTATCTTAGGCATAGCCAGTTTCTTCACGCTGGATTCCAACACATGGTCTCGTAGGTTTCGAAGTGCTTTCCACACATCGCGGTAGATAGATCAATCTTGAAATTCATTTTTAGTTACCACGTAGAAGACGTACCGCGAATTATGTTTCAGTTTCAGTGTCTTGCCAGGGGCTGGAATCTGGTCTTCAAAGTTTTTCTAATTGCCCGAACTTCTTTCGAAAGATGGATGCCAACCCTCGTGCGTTCTTGAGACGGGCGGGGATGTTGTATGCCAGTGAATAATCTTCCGGGAGAGTGAACAAATCTTGTCGTTGTTCTGAAGTAACTCCATATCTAGCTTTCCCGGTACCTCCATATGCGCCCATTCATCGAAGGTAGAGTCAGATATAACTCCCAATATGGTTTACTCCTTTCTCTTGGTCTCCTTCGAATGGCGCTAGTCGGTTTTGGTGAACTACTTTTGGTTTTCCGTTGGGATCTTGTTTATGCGATATATAACATCATTGATCCTTTTCTTGATAAAGTATGGACCTTCCCAGAATTTTTGTAATTTTGAAGAAAATCCTTTTCTCCTCGTTGGGTTGTGTAACCATACTTTGTCCCCTTCTTTAAAACCGCCTTCTGTGGTCTGCGTGTCGTACCGACTTTTCATTCTCTCGCTGGCAACTTGAAGATTTGTTAGAACTAATTCATGAATATCGTCCAGCCTTCTTCTCAATTGGATCACGTAGTCTTCGCCTGCTAGATCTTCTCCAGGCCGACAGCCAAATTCCAGGTCACAAAGAAGCCTCATTTCACGTTCAAACAGGATTTTCGCGGGTGTTTCACCCGTGGACTCATTGACGGCAGATCGATAAGCCAATGCGAATAGAGAAAGATACTGGTCCCAATATCTCTGATGGCTGGATACTACTTTGGACAGGTATTTTCCAATAGTCCTGTTCATTCTCTCGACCATTCCATCTGACTGTGGATGTAATGCTGTTGTCCTGGTCTTCTTCATTCCCAGCTTCTCGCAACTCTCCTGGAATAGATGACTTTCGAAATTTCTTCCCTGGTCGCTGTGGACTTCCAAGGGCACCCCATATCGGCTGAAAAATTCTTTCACCAATACATCCGCAACAGTTGTGGCCTCTTGGTTGGGGATAGCGTAAATTTCCACCCACTTAGTGAAATAATCCATTACAACCAGTATGTATTTGCCACCACTTTCGGTCGTCGGACTTCCAACATTATACTGTTTCATAGGTGCCTTTCTCTTGCGATGTGGTCCATTACTCGTAGCACAAGTCGTACATTTCTTACACCAGTCCTTTACATCGTCGGAGCTGTTCATCCAATAAAACCTTTCACGGGCTCGCTGAAGGGTTTTCTTCACTCCCAGATGACCTCCCGATGTACTGTCGTGTAACTTCTTCAGTACCTCAGCTACTCTCGTTCTAGGGATAACTAGCTGTCTCCTCATCTCGGAACCATTATCGTTTTGATGGACTCGTTTCAACAATCCTTCTTCCAGGACAAGAAAGTCTTGACACTTCTTGCCAGGTAGGTCGCCGATTTTCTTCCTTCCATTGCCGGATCATCTTCAGGTGAGGAGCATTCTCCTAATCTTCTCTGATCCTGGTGGGTGGCTATTCTTCATTGACTACTGTAATTCTTGAAACTGTAACTTCCTTAGATTTCGACTTGTTGCATTGTGAATAGTCTACAGAGCATGGCCGTCTAGGCAAGGAGTTGGCTTTTCGGTGATTCACATGAGCTGGATGTCCACCCCTGTCTTTCCCCTGTGACTGTAGTTCTTGGGTTACAGGAGTCTTAGGGCGCTTAGACGGACTGCGTACGTGCTCTAGCTCGCCACACTTCCAGCATTTGATCTTCTTCGGCTTCTTGTCTGCCATACCTTTTAACAAGTTGACGATCTGGTCAAGTTTGTCATCGTCATCTTCTTCCTGTATGGTCCTACCTTTGTTGTATCCCGAAGCTATCGTGGCTGCTTCATATTCAAGAGCAGCTGTCAATGCGTCGGCTAATGTTTTCGGATGGGCTAAACGAAGCGTCCTCTGCATATCGGGGTCACGTAATCCATCAATAAAGGCCTGGATGCCCAGACATTCCATCATGTTCTCTGGTGCTGACGGATAAGCAAATCGAACGAGTCGGGCAATATTCACTTCATACTCTTGAAGAGTTTCGTCACGTTTCCGCCTTCGGTTCATTAGCTGGAATCTGTACAAATGTTCCAAATGTTCGTGACCATATCGCATGTCCAGCCTCTTCTTCAGCTGCTCGAATCATCCGTTTCTTCCAGAGGTATCGTCTGAAGTACATCTAAGGCATCTCCCTGAAGCGCGATAGTTAAGTTCACTGCTTTCTCCTTGTCGGACCAATTATTCACTCTAGAGGCTGCTTCACATAATTGGTCAACGACATTTTTCTATCGAACGTTGGGGCCTTGACTCGGGTAAAACTACCAATGTCTTCTAACTTAGGGTGTGTTTCTGGTTTGCAAGGTTTTGTTTGCTCGGTCTCCTTTTCTTCCGCTGGCGTGTCTCGAGTTCTTGTATCTGTCGTTTTTTTTTCTAACTCCCTGATTTTCTCGTTCATCGTTGTCATCCTATTCTCAATTTCAGATTTTAGACACGAAATTTCATTTTCAACGTCAGTGGCAATGTTGTTTTTCATTAATAAGATATCGGCAGATATATCATTCATCATAGCAGAAATATCGTTCTTTATAGCCTAAATCTTCTCGTCCATGTTCTCTTCCATGGCAGAAATCTTCTCGTCCATGCTAGCAGAAATTAACGAGAAATAAGGTGGAAGCCTCGTCATGAAATAAAACTGTTTCTGGATCAAAGCCGTCATTTTCCAGTGCCACTTTAAGTCTTTCTACTAATTCACTTTTCTTACCGGACGTTTCCAACTCACGATCTTCCAATTCTGCTCTTAGTTCCGCCACTTTGAGGTCACATAGTTTCTTGGCCATTTTTACGTAGCAATTTATTTATATTACCCCACACCTTACACCAATGTAATGTGTTTCTTATTTATTTAAACAGTAAACGGGTGGGATGAACTTTAAACACACGGTATGGCTACTTACTAATTTATTTAAACACTACACTATTCACTACTTATATACACAGTATATTCACTTAAACTAATTTATATAAACAGTTCACTAATTTATATTCACTTATTTACTTGTTTATCTCACGATATCAAATTATCAACTAAACTAACTTTCTCGGGTAGGTTCCTTATACGTATATTAGTGCCTTTTTTAATAGAAAATTCTGGATTGCGAAATACACAAAAACAATTGGCTTTCTGGCATTTTCTAGATAAGACTGGTCACAAAAACAATGTAGATAAGATAGTCACTATCGTAAACAATTCTAAAAATCCCTGCGCGTCCGCCATAATTTTAACTTTCATACCTGGCTTAGTCAGAGTCCGATTTAGGGACTATACCAGTATGCTGCTTCGTAAGAATAAGAAAAAAATTATACCAGTGATTGACCACAAAATTCAACATTTTTCGAGATAATGGCATTTTAGAAATCAGCTGTGCAAGCGTTGCGGTTTGCAAGTGGCCTGTATTTGAAAAATGTCTTCCATTTGGCGGATCGACAACAAATACAACTTTAATTTAAAGGGACTTACCAAAAAATGAATGAAAAGAAATAAGCAAAGCTTCAGTTTTAAAAAAGACTACATCTTGAAATCATCCCATTTAACGCATATAAAAAATTTATTGCCAGCAGACCTACCATTAAGACTTTGTAACAATTATACCTAGATTAAAATATGATTGTTGCCCTGTATACTCCTCAACGCTTCAACAAAATCAAGCGTTAATCTCGTGACTAACTTAATTAACTAATTATATAATTTGCTCTGAATTTGTGCCAAAGTTTTAGTAGAAAATTTAGCTGAGAAGTGATATTTTACATCGTTCTTTTCAAATCTGAAAGGATCAATTGGATCCAAACGTTTGCAGACGTAGGCAAATGGTTTGAGTTTTCGAGCGTGATAAATGCAGAGTCGGATTATACGCGGATTAAGGGTTACTGCCCTAAAAGTCACTTTTTAAACAACTTCATTAGACAATAACTACACTACTTAATAACTGAATATGAGATATTTTGTTGGATTTCTGGTTGCGTAGAAATTCTCGGTTTGTATTGTGGCTAGATGCTTCTTAGCAGCGATTAATAGTACAGAAATCTATGTTGCAAATTTTGTGGCTTAGCGAAGTTCTCGAATTTCTGATGTGACTGTTATAATGTTTCTATACCCTGTTTTTAAACTAGGAGGACTGGTTTGAATTTAAGTTGGCAAGTCTGTAGATTCCTGATTGGTCAAAACGCAGCCGGTTTTACACAGCACTTTTGACATATATTATGATTGATAATTGTATAAATTGTAAACAAATAGTGTCCATTTTGTTCTTTCTTGCATTCTTGTTATTGTTTTATTAAAATATAAAAATAATTCTTGTCAGGAGTACTTTGAAAATGGACTCAGATAATATTCCAAGTATTAGCAGACATCATTCGCCCTCTCCCCTCCCCTTCCCTTTCTAATGCAAGCCTTGGAAAATGTGACAAACATTCACTGGCTAAATTGTGTTGCACATGTCATAAAAGAAGAAGATGAAATGTTCAAGTTAGATGGGATTGTGGATGATCTTATGGAACCGATAATCGTTTCTTTCTTTATGCAATGCAATGCAAGGAGTTTAGAAAAAGATGCAAGAAATGATGTATATTATAATGTTGAATAATACTATTATTTCATGATTTTACTCTGGTAGGGAGTGAGGGCGGGATTTAATAATTAGGTATACAACGAAAATTTATATTAAGTATCAGATTTTATTATTAATAATAATAATACATAGGTACTATTAAAATTATTGTGGTAACAATAAAACAGAATAACAATATTTAAACAGACATAACTCACGTCTTACAG
The DNA here is from genome assembly GCA_963921935.1 of Galeruca laticollis. Lineage (NCBI taxonomy): Eukaryota > Metazoa > Arthropoda > Insecta > Coleoptera > Chrysomelidae > Galeruca > Galeruca laticollis. The sequence continues at coordinate 46,396,398 of OY998185.1, forward strand.
TTATTGTAAAAACTATTAATAATTATGTGTTTTTCAAAGTTTTCTAAGAGGAAACTTTGTCTCCTGTCAGAAAACATGTGTTTAAAAATTGAAAAACTTCGTTCAACATCAACTGATGTAATGGGAGCATATTTATATTTACAAATGATGTTTAATTCTAAATTTGGTATATTTACATCTTTTTTCTACTTCCGCTACTAAAACCGCACTTTGAACACGGGTTTGACATGCACAAAACGACTCTTCAAACACTAGTGTTTAAAATGCGAAAAGTTACATCTCGTTTATCTTTTGTTTTTTAAACGTCAAATCAAGTGTATCTTTTGTATGTTAAATTTCATATTCCGTGATAATTTTGTTATTCTGCGTCATTTGATTTGTCAGTCAGCTGTCAGCCATCGTCCGTCGTGTAATGGATATAATTCAAATATAATATAATTTTTTTCTTCCTTCGGGCAAAGAAAAAGTATAGTAAGCAACTCGTGTTAAAAACGTCTTTAGTCACTCGTTTCACAAGGAACTCGTGACTAAAGTAACCTTTTTGACACTTGGTACTTAATATACTATATCGCCCATAAAAATGTTTGACATATTTTTCAAAATTTGAAAGCCTGTATTATTTTGAGCCACAGAATTGAATTTATTTAGAACGACGGTCCCAATTTGGCCACCGACTTTCTTACAATTTGACTCAAACTGGCTAATTACAGCTACTGATTCCGTTAATGGAATACAAGATTTTTCTAAATGTTTAATAGTTGCAGATACAAACATATAATTGGTTTTTATAAATATTAAATTATTCTTTAATAATGAATTTTTAAAAAGATTTTTTGAGTTTAGACATGTTTAATGGCGTGGTAATTGTCAGCATAAAATATAGCTGCATCCAACCAGGTACCCCAACGAGTTATTACAGGTTGTGGAGGTAAGGAGCTTCCAAAAATACTTTTTTTACATTGCTAATTAGGTCATTGACCAAAGGAAACGGCTTTCTTATACATTCTGCCGCTCTATTAATTCCATGAGCTAGTCAGGTTACATGTTGCAGATTCGAAAAAAATATTTTTAAATTTTGTCCAGCTTTATTCATATAAGATGCTGCATCAGATAAAAATAAAATAAATTTTTCTGTGGGAATAATTTGGGGCAAGAAAAAAGTGTTCAATGAGTATTGGACAAATCGTGCAATTGTTAAATTATTAGCTTTTTCAAGTTTGTTTGAAGCAAAAAGATAGGATCTGCTTGGATTTGTTTCCCCTAAAACACCTATTAATACATGTGCGATATATCCCAGACAGATTTAAAAATTTCATAATGAAAACTTTCTGTTCAATAGGAAATTAAAATAATTGGCAATAAATGCAAAAAACGCTCAAATCTTAAAAAAATGCATTTTTTGGGAAAAAGTATAACAAAATGCAAAAGATGCAAAAAAATGCACGTTGCATTTTTTCCGAGCTTTAGTGACAACAGTGAGACAGATTCTGAGTGAATAATTATTTATAACTTTATATAAATTTATTTAGTGTTTCTTGAATTAACAAATAATAGACAGTGTAATTAATAGGTTCTGATATACTGTAAAATGTTTATTTGTTACAAATAATGTTTAATGAAAAATTATGCAAATAGTTCAATGATTAAACTATTTTTATATCACATCTGATTTCTAAGTACTGAAATTACTGTTTTCAGAATGAGGATTAACTATAACAGGTTGTCTATTGAAAAGTAGGCCCTTTTTCATACCATTTGGAAATTTCCTATTCTTGATAGGTACCTAATCTTGCTATGAAATATTCCAAATAAGAAATCTATGAAATAAGTGATGACAAATACATTAATTGAATAGATGAGGCTTTTACTTGATGAAGATCCATACTGAACGATGAAATAAAACAATATAGTTTGTTTAAATCTTCATATATTTGAACTAATGTTCAATTTAAACTTGTTGACGCGTTTCACCAACACAGTAGCTTTGTCAAAACGAATGAAGGTAAAATATAAAAATGTCTTAATATATACAGTGCTAAATCTATTTACTAAGGTTAACAATGGTATTGAAAGAAATTACCTAGAAATTCATGCACTACAAACATTCCTAAGCTATCTTCTAGGTAAAGAGGTTCAATAAAGGAGACTGATTGATATCTATTTGGTCGAATATTTATTTTTGTTAATCTCTAGGGCCTCTAATAAAATTAAACTAAAGGATTTACCGACTACATGGAGAATTTCAAAATTTGGGTCGAAAATGTGTTGGTTTTCTAATAAATGATTTGAATAGTTAGAATCAAATTTTTTGTTGTCATAGCTACGTTTGTGTTCCGAAATTCTAGTTTTAAAATTTCTAAATTTCTACCGATATAAATTTTATCACTATTGTCATTACCACATTTTAATTTATAAACTCCTGATTTGTTTAATTTTGAAGATTTAGCATTATTATTTTTAATGAATTTGGATAAATTGTGATCAGTTTTAAAGGAAATATTCATGTCTAAAGTTTCTAAAAATGATTTAATTTTTAAGGATGGTGTTCCAAAGTATGTTAAGCTTTTAAATTGTTCATTGTTTTATCTGAAGGGAATACTTGTTCTAAAGTTTGTTTTTTTATCTTTTTATTTATGATATTAAATTTGGATCGTAATTATTATTAACTGCTATTTGTTTTATGATATTTAATTCTTTGGTATAATTATTAATATTCAATGGGACTGTTACGAGTCTGTGTATCATACTATTGAAAGTTGCTAGTTTATGACTGAATGGGTGGACCGAACTATTATGAATTGTAATATCTGTATGTGATGGTTTATGAAATATATAAAAATCATGTTTATTATTTATATTTGAAATTGTAAGGTCTAGAAGCTACTGTGTTAGTGAAACGCGTCAACAAGTTTAAATTGAACATTAGTTCAAATATATGAAGATTTAAACAAACTATATTGTTTTATTTCATCATACAAATACATTATTCTGCTAAAGTGTATTATATATTTTTGATGATGTATTTCTAAAACAAAAATTATTTGTTGTATTTTTAAATCAAATAATTTCTTGTACTTGCAATGAAAGATTTTGTTATATTTCATACTTAACAAATTTTTTATTCAACTGATCTTCTCATATAGCTGAATTTTCAAAAAACAAAACTTCCTTTGCTCTCTGAATAATGCAATTTTCGTCCATTGTGGTTCCTTCATTTTGAGTTATTTACATTTGATCAGAAACGGCTCAGATCGTATCATTGTTTTAAAATTTGTTTCATCAATAAATACAAAACTTTTCCACACATTCCATGCTAATATTGAGGCGCTACAATTGAATTTTATTCGTTGGAAAATAGTTATTTTTAAAAAATGATTCATCTTTAAATTGAAAGAGTTTGTTCTAGAGAATCCTATAGAGTTATACTCACCGTTACCCTCACCCCCAATCACGGGTACCCCGTACCCTACCGAGTATACCCGTAGACAATTCTAAACAATTAATCAAAATGAAAACCCCACCCAGAAAAACCATAAAAAAGGTACGTTTAAATCTAAAACTTTATAAGGACATAAACAAACAAACAAACTCACATAAAAACAGTAACCTAACAACAGACACAAAAAACCGTGGATGAAAAAATTCTGAGAAGCCGAACTCATCAAAAGACGAAGACGATTCTCGTACCTCCATAGAACCATCAAATATAAAGCACGCCAAATACTCAGAAGAATTACAAAGGATTAAATCTAAACCACGAGAACTAAAAACACGAGATTTAAATTTCCATCAAATTGTATTTCTAGACGACAAAGACACTGACAATATCAATCCAAACACAAACTCTAACATTATAAACATTCCGAAAACTGGCCTGGAAACGATAGATATATTAATTCTTAACAAGTGCATCGAACTCTTCAAACCTATTGAAAAGCGTAGAGGACAAACTGACACAGAAAAGTGTCTAGGAAGTCCGAAATTAAAAAAGTGTCTGTCTAGGAAACGCACACCAAGAAAAGTGTCTAGGAAGCCCAAATGAATAAAGTGTCTATAAAACACTGCAAATAAAAGGTGTATAGAAAATTTAGAAAACGAAAATATACCAGAAAGGGACACAACAGACAGCAATACACCAGACCAAACACTTGAATTTTCAATTCCAACTTGTAGAGGAAAAATATCAGAAAGAACATCTACCCCAGATAGAACCCCTAATTTAAATAAAGAACAAAATAAAATAAACATGGAAGAGGACACGATTGGAAATAATCCTAGTGCATCAGAGGACGATTTAAACAATTTATCAAAAAATCACCCAATTTTAACGACTACTCAAGCCATGGTACATAAGCAAGCAAGCATTGGGCCCATGAAGTCGAAAATGAACTTACTGACAAATCAGCACATGATAACTTTGTATCTCAATACGAAAATATCACTAAGAAAACTATAGTACTGAGAACCCTGGATATGACGTGCAAAAAGGACGATATAAACGCAATAACCACAATCCCCGATGAACAAATGTATGTTTCAAGTCAACAAACTGAATTTACTATACCAAAAAAAGTTAGGACATTTAATAACCTATTAAAACAAACAAAAAACCATTCAGTAACAACAACAAATAACAGATTTGGAACATTATCAGAAGATTCAAAGGAGGAGGCGCCAACGAACCAACAACGAAAAAAACGAAAAAAAAACGAAATTTCGTGAATACAACGCATCTGAAGACATCTCTGATGAAATTAATAAAAATCACAACACTAAACGGCCAAAACAAAAAGAACTAGTTTTCTATATCATTGCACAGTTATACTGATCTTAATTGGAAAGATAATATTCAGGATATCACCATAGGGCTAATAATATCTAAACTTCAATATTTGTAATATCACATCTTCTTTTTTCTATAAACATATATTAAGTCAATCACAAGATAGGTCACTTCTTGGTCTAGCCAAAAATAACTACTAAACATCAGGTAGGCATCAAATGAAATGTAACTTCTGTCATTCTGACGATGATATTCAGTTATCGAAACAATTGTCAATTTTTTAGAATTTTCAACATTTTTCATTATATTGTGGAATTAGCTAGAAACATTGAGTTTCATTTAAAACACAAATATGAGTAGATTCCACGAAGTAAGGGTCGAGACAGTTAATTTCATTAAAAAGAACTATAGTCCGTTTTAAAAAGGCATGGAGTAATAAAAGCTCATTAGGTATGCAAAACCGATACAGGGTGTATAATAAAATATCTCTGAAGTTTATCTAATTTTGTACTAAAATTTCTCATTTGTTACGAATTTCAGGTAGACACCCCGTAACTCTGTATTCGGTTGGGTCGCCTATTGTATTGAAAGGGTCGCTCTATTGTATTTGAATGAACAAATGAACAATTTAATCCTCAGAGGCGTGCAATCGGAACAAAACAAACTTGGTATATGAATATGAAGGCACTATGAAATTATAATTACGAAAACTTTTCAAAAGAGTTCACAATATCGATTCAATAAAAACACATTTTTTTGTGTTCCTATGAATAAACAATAAACATAAAATGTTATACAAAAAATAGCAAATTTTTTTGCAGTAGGTATCAACTTTACTACTAATATACCGTTTACAATAGGAGTGGAAAAAAGAAAAATGCAGGAATAAAGTACGAATTAATGTAATATTTATAAAAAAAAAGTCTAACAAATAATAGTAATAACTAACACAAAAACTAGTCTATATATCAGAATCAGACGATTCTGTTGAGCTTCCATTATTAACATTGATTATAAACGGTTCAATCATGTGTTCACTTATATGATCCATTTCTCACATGTTTAGTTCCTCTTGTATCACGTGTTCAACACATTTCTTCCAGTTTTTTTTGGTTACGTTACCTAACGCGTCTTCGAATAAAACTTTTACGTCACTCATTTTGAATGTCGTATTCCATCTTGAAACTTCCCCTTTCACTTGGGCCCATATTAATTCTATGGGATTGAGTTGACAGTGATAAGGAGGAAGTCTCAGCACCGTTATACCACGCGCTGATGCCATTTGATCTACAACGTATCTACTACATTTGTGTTTATGTGAATTGGCCAGTTGCAAGAGCTCATTTTTCAGCGGGTTATCTGGGCATTCAATATTTTTCGAGGTTAGCCAATCGTGGATATCTTGTTTACGCCATGCAGTTGAAGGTAATTTCTCCACTAACCTGGAGTGATAACTTGCGTTATCAATAACAATGACTGAGCCCGTTGGAATTAGATCTAACATTTGTGAGAAATATTCTTCGAAAACGTCTGCATTCATATCTTCATGATAATCTCCGGTTTGCTTCGACTCAAAGCACAACAATCAACCTTTAACAAAACCTTCGGCACTTCCGATATGAGTAATGATGAGTCGACGCCCTTTTCCTGCTGGTTAGGTTAGATTGAGGCCTGTTGACCACCCTTCAAGAGCTGCCTGCCTCCGACTTTTGACATTCGTGTCTTGCCAAAACATTGAAACAGTATGACCTTCATTTAACAAAGTCTCATCCAAATAATAAATTCGTTTTTGATCTAGTCTTGCTTTACGAATATTACAATGTCGTCTCTATCAATCAACATTGCGTTCCGATAATTTTTTTTATATTCAAATCCAAGTTCCTTCAAAATTTTCCATAATCTACTTCGAGACATTTTCGGAAAATCTGAATCTTCTTGAACCGAAGCCATAATTTTGGAGAGAGTTGGGATCTCTTTTCTAAAGAAAAAAGCATGCACCTTACGCCTTATTCCATTCTTCAAGTCGTCATCCATTTCAAGGTTGGGTCGGCCTGGGGACTTTGCTGGGGCTGTGATGTTTCCATTTTTTTTTCTCCTTCATTGAATTATAAATTGTTGTTTTTGAAACACCCATCATTGTTGCAGTAATCTCCACAGTTTCATCAACACTTCCTGTCAAATTCATGATTTTTCTTCTAATTTCTTCGTTCTTCAACGAGGAATAGCAATTTAATATCAGATTTTTTTCGTTCAGCGACAATGGGCCAACTTTAGGTCGCTTAAATGGTGATAAATCCTCCATATCTGGTCGAATTTGGTTGGAACACTATATAGTTGGAAGGTGTAGTTAGGTGTTTGTCTCGTGTGATGAGAAGAGAACTTGTATAGATGAACAAAAATAAACAATAACGGTAAAAAATAATAACAAATAACAGTAATAATAGGGAAATCAATCAACACAGCAGTTTCTCCAGAACAGATGAACTGTAAATTGGAAATATTCAACCTTTCCGCTACTTTTATAGTTGAAAAGTTCTAGTAAGTACATTGTATTATGGGGGCATTTTCTTAGGACTGGAAAGACTATATTTCACAATAATAAAACCATTTTTGAGCTACCTGTTTGTCAAGTTTCTTCAATTACCTGCTAATTGGGTGAAATAATCGGCAAATGGGGTTGGTTTGGATATATATATATATATATATATATATATATAAAGAGCAAACAACAAGTGTTATCATGGGAAAGCACGCAAAAATAAAGAGGTTACTGAAGAGGAGTGGTAACCGTAAACATGCATGTTTCTAGCTCATTAGCCTTCATCAGTACGGTATAACCAAGTATGGATGTGAAACTTGGGAGCAACGATGTTAAATGAAACATGGAAGAACACAAAGAACGGAAAATAACAGGACAACCAAACGTACATTTGTGCCATCAATTGGAAGATTCCGATTTTGGAACAACAACCAGTTTCAAAATTGGTTGTGGTACGCCTATGAATCCGGCCAAAATGAGTGATTTATTACTCCATGCCTTTTAAAAACGGAGTTTAACTACATAAACAGTCAAAAAACCATATCTTCCTGTCCCCTCATCATGATTGACGAGAATGTATCAGCACATAAAGATATGGTGCTTAAACTTAAAGAATGCGTATCCAAAGCATTTGAAATAAAATACACAACTAATTCGCCGATTATATTTACATAAGAGACTGCTGACTTCGGTAGTTTAAAACAAATTTTAAGAACTGAAAAAGTCCCTTTTCATACCTATACTAGAAAGGATGAGAAAACTCATGCTTACGTTGTAACGACATAAATGCGTTACTATAAAACTGGATTCAGAAAACCAGTTATCGCCGCGATGACGATATACCCCACCAGAACAGCAGAGCCACCACGCCGGATGCGCACGAGGAATCGACGGTAGAAGGGACAGAGACTACCACCACCACCACCACGATGGATATAAAAATGCGAACCAACAGACGAGGAGACGACTTGGTTTACGGACTTCTGCTCCTACAAGTTCAGCCGCCTTCAGTGCGAAGTGTAGGTCGAGGGTATTGACTTCAACCTTAAACGCTTCTTCCGCCGAGTGTTGTACTAAGTCGAAGTATTGATCCTACTTTATACATCGTTCATTAGTACGACCGTTGGTTTCTGGTATTGACGGAAACGTGAACGATTGTTCTAACTGTTAGAAGAATTTCGGTGTGGTACTGACACACCGAAAAGTCTGCTGTATCTCCGTAGGGAAGCGCCGTTAAGCTGGGTACTGACTGGCTATAAACGATCGCTTTAACTGTTAGAATAATTCCGGTGTGGTATTGACACGCTGTAATAACTACAGTCCCTGCATGTAGAAGTATTCGTTAAGCTGGGTAGTGACTAGCTACAAACGATACTCCAGAATCTTGAGACTAAAACCGAAAGAGTATTGATCCGCCAGTTGCTCATATCCCCGGTTAACTGAACATTTCACAGGACATAGAGAGTCACGTACACTGTCGAGTATATCGCCGAAATCCAAACACACACCGCTTTAGTTCCATTTAAGTACAATTCAGACCACCAGTACCTATCAACCGATGAAAGGATACGGATCGTCGAAGCGTCACCTTCAAAATATTTACGTACCGAAGAATTATATAGAATATTGAATTTTAATTTATTTTTGTCATTGTAAATATTATTTTCAGAAATAAAACAGTTAATTCAATTGAACTCTCTCCTTTGGGCTTACCTGGGCAATGCGCATTACAAGGCCTACAAATTGATGAAATCAAAGAAGAACTTACAAACACGTACAAAATCACCATAAAGGACATATATAGGATGACCACCAAAGCGAGACAATTATACTTAGTCATTACTGAACCTAAAATAACACTAGACTATCTTAACAAAAATGTGAGAGTGTTGGAACATACCAGAATGCAATGGGAATATCGGCGTCAATCAAAGCTGATAATACAATACTATATATGCCAGCTTTGGGGTCACGCCACTTCAAACTGTGGCAGGGCCCCAAGATGCCTGAAATGTGCCGCCCTCCACTTAACCCCCGAATGTCCGAAGGAGAGGTCCAAACCGGCTAAATTGCCAATTGTAACAAAAATTATAATCAATACAGCACCGAAATATATCCCAGCTCCCCCCAACGACAAACCCATGGAACAATAAAAATACCCCCTTCCCCAGCTTACCTTCAAAACAACCTACCCCGCTAATACTACTGCTGTAGACATCAATAAATTTACTCAACTTAACTCGATGTTCTAAGAACTTCAAGCCATAGTCAATCTCTAAACGAACTAACTAGGGCCGTTGCAGACTTATTACATGAGATGAAAGCAGTCACAAACAAATTAGAAAAATTCACCATATATAACAACTTCTGGGATTGATAAATATGACATCTAGGCAGGTGGGTGGTAAAACGGGAATTCAAAAAACAAATCATCTTAAAATAATCTTTTGTAATGTTAATGGAGTAAATAATAAACTCCACCTTATTGGACACTTTCTCGATATTCATAAACCGGATATTTTCTTCTTAATCGAGACGCTCCTCAAACCTAACAAATCCGTGAATTTTAGAAACCCTGATTATAGTATTTATAGACTAGAACACCCTGCAGGTGTAGGTGGGGGCGGTTTAGCAGTATTAATCAATAAAGACATCACATTTCAACTCCTGCAACCAAATAATTTATCAATTGAGCATATCTCACTACTCATAGACAATAAAATTAAAATAGTTGAGACATACAACTCACCAAACAAAAAACTTTACGAATCAGATTTGTTCAACATCATAAGAACGCACAATAGGGTTCTCATAGTAGACGACATAAATTGTAAGCACCTGCTCTGGGACTCCTATGCCACTCACGCAAACCCCAACAGAAGTACTCTCCAAAGGTTCTGTGATAATTCGGACTGTAATATCTGCAGCACGGACAACCCCACCCACTTTCCCTATTCCGGTAACACCCCAAGCACAATAGACCTCGCAGTAGGTAGAAACATCAAGACTATAACCAAAATGAAAACCATCCCAGACCTAAATTATGATCATGACCCAATACTAATAGAATTAAAAATAACACACACCATATATACACCTACACTTAGGTTACACGATTACACAACCACAAACTGGATATCATACAGAAAACACATAAATGAAACATTAATAATCACTGATAATTAACTTATACTATACAGAATTTACAAAATATAATAATAACAGCTAGAAACAACACAACAACTATTAAACCCAAACCTAAATCCCATAACACCACGGACGATATTGTTAATATTATGAAAGAAAAAAAGGAAATACGAAGAAGATGGCAATTAAGCCGAAACGACAAAGATAGACAAACTCTAAAAAACTACCAAAACATCATAAATACTTTAATATGTGAACATAGAAGCAACGAATGGAAATTATTTTTAGAAAAACTTTCACCAAAAGACAACTCTTTGTGAAAAATTACCGAAAAATTAAAAATCAAGAGAGAAGATATTATTATAGTCCAGTCATTATAGTAAGTTCACCTCGGAATTCGAGATACCCAGCTGTAAGTTTGTAAATACTTGTATATTGACACCCTAAAAGTTGTCTCAAAACCTACATATGGTAGGGTGTAAGCAACTATTAAATTTCAAGGTCAAAGGTCACAAAAATCGTTTTTTGCGCTTTTTTTAGAAATATCTCATTTCCTATGGGTTTTTTGCTATTTGTATTCATTATCAATATTGTAGAATACAAAATTCTCAATTTTGTTTAAAAAAATTTTTTATACGGTGAACCGCGCGCGCGGTCACCGCATCACTTCAGGTCAACCGGTGCCTCCGGTCGCAAACGCGCCATATATAGTTGATGAACTATCGATAAATCAATGATTATAAATATTTGTCAATTTTTATTAACTATTATATTATATTTTATCATTTTTTCCTAGCTTATCCACTTTTTATTCAGTATTAATTTATTTAACAACACTTACCTGCCCATATAATTGCAGAATTGTTAATGAAAATATAAGAATTATATTTGAATTTTAACCTAATTAATATTAATAACTTCTTACATGATGAAAAAAAAACAAATAAATTATGAATTAATCTTTTTATTAAAAAATATCATTGAATACATTTTTTTATTGAAAGTAAAAAAATGGAATACAGGGTACAAAAAGTACAATTTATAATTTTAATCATCTTCTTCCTCTTCATCGTCGTCTTCTGGCTGCTGGTAAATTTCAAACTGGTCTTCATTATCGTCTTCAACGACATTTGTCTCAAGTTCTTCCATGATTTCGGGGTCAAAGGTTCCATCTTCGTTAATGTCGCTTTGATATGGTAGAGCATTGAGACAAGCTTGCCCATTACATTGGCCACAAGCTAAAGAGCATTGCAAGCCCGCTTTCCTGCATCCGCATCGCGAACCACAACCACTCTTGTAGTTGCAGAAAATTGTATTTAGCAAATCTTCTGGAGCAGGTGGTAAAATTGTCATGATAGGCTCCAGAAAATCGTTTCGCATTGCCCAACCCCATACCTGGGGTTCCAACTCATGTCCTAACCAAGTTTGAACTTGATAATATACACGGTTGAAATGTTGATGAGCAGCTGCACTTGTTGGTGGAATATTTGAAAGCTGCACAGGTTTATTAAGTTTTGTAGTCTTGACGTAATGCATATAACGAAGATGATCGAGACTTTTCACAGATTTCGGAGCATTATAGACTGCCAATAAGGTTTGAGTTCCACTCTCTAATAATCTCTGGGCCGAACAATTTTCTTCCTCAAATGCTGCAGCTAGTTCATCCAAATTTGTCAGTTTCTCAAAAACTTTTAAAAATGATTTTTTTCCCTTTTTAAAAAGCGCAGAAGTTGTGTCACAGCCACTTAATGCGTGCAGAAATAAAATATGTTTTTTGGAATGAGGATAATTATCAAAACTTTTAGTAGAGTATATCTCCGTTTTTACATTTCCTTTCCCAACTTTTTTAACGAAAATTTCTTGTTCGTAAGACAGTATACGCCCAATTGAAATGACAAGTAAATCAATATCTTGTCCTATTATAACTGCAGTTTTTTTAGACTTTGATTCATCAATTGCAGTTTCAACAATAAGAATAGTAAACGGTTATCAGTATTATTGCATAGATATAGATTTAATGCATGATGAAAATGATAAAATATAATATTATAGTTAATAAAAATTGACAAATATTTATAATCATTGATTTATCGATAGTTCATCAACTATATATGGCGCGTTTTCGACCGGAGGCACCGGTTGACCTGAAGTGATGCGGTGACCGCGCGCTCTCCGCCCTCTATCTCGAAAACGGTTCATCGTATAAAACATTTTTTCAAACAAAATTTGTAGAGAATTTAGTATTCCACAATATTGATAATACATACAAATAGCAAAAAACCCATAGGAAATGAGATATTTCCAAAAAAAGCGCAAAAAACCGATTTTTGTGACCTTTGACCTTGAAATTTAATAGTTGCTTACACCGTACCATATGTAGGTTTTGAGACAACTTTTAGGGTGTCAATATACAAGTATTTACAGACTTACAGCTGGGTATCTCGAATTCCGAGATTCTTACCTAATTCAAGCTTAAATGACTGGACTATTACAAAAATTGTGTCAAATGGTACATTTACGCAAAAATCGAATATCGCAGAAGCCTTTGGAGAGTATTTTTAGGACAATTTTACAAATAATACAGCAACACACAATAAAATAATTCAAAAGTATCTGACTATTTACACAAGGTAAACGCAATAAATAAAACCAACTTAGCTACCATTGCAAAAATACTCAGTACTATTGTTTCACTCAAAAATAAGACAGCGCCGGGGACGGATGGAATATCAGACATCAAAAACTTGCTTAAAAAAGCAATAGTACTGTTACAAAACAGCACACTGGTATAGTCCCTAAATCGGACTCTGTCTAAGCCAGGTATGAAAGTTAAAAATTATGGCGGATGCGCAGGGATTTCTTAGAATTGTTTACGATTGTGACTATCTTATCTAGACATTGTTTTTGTAATCTAGAATTATCTAGTAAGAAAGGCACTTATATATAAGGCACCGACCCGGGAGAGTCAGTTTAGTTGATAAAGTGATCTCGTGAAATAAACAAGAATACACCGAAATAGCAAACAGTAAATAAGTGAATATAAATTAGTTAAGTGTTTATATGAATTAGTTTAAGTGAATTTACTGTGTATATAATTACTGAATGGTGTAGTGAACCTACAGTGTGTTTGAAATTTATCCCACCCGTAATAAAAACGTTAAATAAATAAGAAAAACATTACATTGGTGTCAGAAGTGGGATAATATAAATAAATTGCTACGTAAAAATTGCCAAGAGACTATGTGACTTGAAAGTGACTGAGTTAAGAGCAGAATTGGAAGATCGTGAGTTGGAAACGTCCGGTAAGAAAAGTGAATTAGTGGAAAGACTTAAAGTGGCACTGGAAAATGAGGGCTTTGATCCAGAAACAGTTTTATTTAATGACGAGGCTTCCAACCTTAATCTCGTCAATTTCTGTTAATATTTCTGCCATGGAAGAGAACATGGACGAGAAGATTTCTGCTATGAAGAACGATATTTCTGCCATGGAAGAGAACATTTCAACGAATATGAAGAACGACATTTCTGCTATGAAGAACGACATTCCTGCTAACACGGACGAAAAGATTTCTACCATGGAAGAGAACATGGACGAGAAGATTTCAACTGTAGGGAGCGATATTTCTACTTTGAAGAACGATATATCTGCCGATATCTTATTATTGAAAAATGACATTGCCGCTGATGTTGAAAATGAAATATCGTCTCTACAATCTGAAATTAGGAATAAGATGTCAACGATGGACGAGAAAATCGAGAATAAGACTACAACAATGGACGAGAAGATTGAGAATAAGATGACAACGATGGACGAGAAAATTAAGGAGTTAGAAAAAAGGTGACAGATATAAGGACTCAAGACACGCCAGCGGAAGAAAAGAAGACCGAGCAAACAAAACCTTGCAAGCCAGAAACACACCCTAAGTTAAAAGACATTGGTAGTTTCACCCGAGTCAAGGTCCCAACGATCGATGGAAAAATGTCGTGGACCAATTATGGGAAACAATGCAAAGCAGCCACGAAGAGCTCGAGGTACAACAAAGGACCATGCAGGAAGAAGATGACGATGACAAACTTGACCAGATCATCAACTTGTTGAAAGGTATGGCAGACAAGATGCCGAAGAAGATCAAATGCCGGAAGTGTGGCGAACTAGAGCACGTACGCAGTTCGTCTAAGTGCCCCAAGATTCCTGTAACCCAAGAACTCCAGTCCAGCTGATGTGAATCACCTAAAAGACAACTCTTTGTCCAGACGGCCGTGCCCAACAGACTGCTCCCACTGCAACAAGGCGGAATCTAGGGAAGCTGCAGTTTCAAGAACTACTGTAGTCAACGAGAAATGGTCACCCACCAGGATCAGAGAATATCAGGAGATTGATCCTCACCTAAAGATGATCCGGCAATGGAAGGAAGATAATCGACGACCTACATGGCAAGAAGTGTCAATATTTTCACCGACAATCAAGGCATATTGGGCTCAGTGTTGTCCTAGAAGAAGGGCTGTTGAAGAGAGTCCTTGAAAACGATGATGGTTCCGAGATTAGGAGACAGCTCGTTATCCCTATAACGAAAATAGCTGAGGTACTGAAGAAGTTACACGACAGTCCATCGGGAGGTCATCTGGGAGTGAAGAAAACCCTTCAGCGAGTCCGTGAAAGGTTTTATTGGATAAACAGCTCCGACGATGTGAAGGACTGGTGTAAGAAATGTACGACTTGTGCTACGAGTAATGGACCACATCGCAAGAGAAAGGCACCTATGAAACAGTATAATGTTGGAAGCCCTTTCGAAAGGATTGCTTTAGATATCGCTGGACCATTTCCGACGACAGAAAATGGTAGCAAATACATACTGGTTGTAATGGATTATTTCACAAAGTGGGTGGAAATTTACGCTATCCCGAACCAAGAGTTCACAACTGTCGCGGATGTATTGGTGAAAAAATTTATCAGCCGATATGGAGTGCTCTTGGAAGTCCACAGTGACCAGGGAAGAAATTTCGAATGCCATCTATTCCAGGAGATTTGCGAGAAGCTGGGAATGAAGAAGACCAGGACAACAGCATTACATCCATAGTCAGATGGAATGGTCGAGAGAATGAACAGGACTATTGGAAAATACCTGACCAAAGTAGTTTCCAGCCATCAAAGAGATTGGGACCAGTACTTTCCCTATTCGCATTGGCTTATCGATCTGCCGTCAATGAGTCCACGGGTGAAACACGTGCGAAAATCCTGTTTGGACGTGAAATGATGCTTCCTTGTGACCTGGAATTTGGCTGTCGGCCTGGAGAAGATCTAGCAAGAGAAGACTACGTGATCCAATTGAGAAGAAGGCTGGACGATATTCATGAATTAGCTCGAACAAATCTTTAAATTGCCAGCGACAGAATGAAAAGTCGGTACGACACGCAGGCCACAGAAGGCGGTTTCAAAGAAGGGGACAAAGTATAGTTACACAACCCGACGAGGAGAAAAGGAATTTCTCCAAAATTACAAAAATCCTGGGAAGGTCCATACTTAATCAAGAAAAGGATCAATGATGTTATATATCGCATAAGCAAGACCCCCAACGGAAAACCAAAAGTAGTTCACCAAAACCGACTAGCGCTATTCGAAAGGAGTAAACCATATTCGAGATGTGCCTGACCCTACCTTCGATGAATTTATGGGCGCGTATGGAGGTACCGGGAAAGGTAAATATGGAGTTACTTCAGAACAACGACAAGATTTGTTCACTCTCCCGGAAGATTATTCACTGGCATACAACATCCCCGCCTGTCCCAATAACGTACGAGGTTTGGCATCCGTCTTTCGCAAGAAGTTCGGGCAATTAGAAAAACTTAAAGACCAGATTCCAGCCGCTGGCAAGACACTGAAACAAACATAATTCGCGGTACGTCTTCTACGTGGTAACTAAAAATGAATTTCAAGATCGATCTACCTACCACGATGTGTAGGAAGCACTTCGAAACCTCCGAGAGCATGTGTTAGAATCCAGCTTGAAGAAATTGGCTATGCCTAAGATAGCGAGTAACCAGTTGGATTGGCGAATCATCAGGAACATGGTAGAGATTATATTTCAAGATACCGATGTCCAGATATTAATTTGCAGCTATAACCCCCGTTATCAGTATCCGATGAAGACGGTGCCCTGCTATTTCCATAAGATCGGAAAGTGTAGAAATGGGGCCAGTTGCCGATTCAAATATCCAGTCTTGGCTACACAAAAGTTCCAGGAGGAACTTCCATTTAAGGAGGGGGTAATGTTACGAAACAGCACACTGGTATGGTCCCTAAATCCGACTCTGTCTAAGCCAGGTATGAAAGTTAAAATTATGGCGGATGCGCAGGGATTTCTTAGAATTGTTTACGATTGTGACTATCTTATCTAGACATTGTTTTTGTGACCAGTCTTATCTAGAAAATGCCAGAAAGCCAATTGTTTTTGTAATCTAGAATTATCTAGTAAAAAAGGCGCTAATATATAAGGGACCGACCCGGGAGAGTCAGTTTAGTTGATAAAGTGATCTCGTGAAATAAACAAGAATACACCGAAATAGCAAACTGTAAATAAGTGAATATAAATTAGTTAAGTGTTTATATAAATTAGTTTAAGTGAATATACTGTGTATATAATTAGTGAATAGTGTAGTGAACCTACCGTGTGTTTAAAATTTATCCCACCCGTAATAAAAACGTTTAAATAAATAAGAAAAACATTACAGTACAAATTACACATATAGTTAATTATATAATCAAGACCGGTATCTATCCAAATATGCTCAAGATTGACAATTTTATCCCTATTATTAAAGCCAATAAACAGTCATGTTATGTGGATAGTTACAGACCTATTTCCTTATTAAATAACATAGCGCAAAGGTGATTGATAAAATCATTCTTAAAAGAATACAACAATTTGTTGACAAACAAAATATTATTCCCAAAGAGCAGTATGGGTTCAGAAGTTGACATAGTACTGTTACTCAAATTATTAGAGTCTTCAATCACAGAAGTGAAGAATTTTACAAAAAAAATAAAGCGGTAATGGTTACAATTGATATTCAAAAAGCCTTCGACACGATGTGGCATGAAGGACTAATCTTAAATTCCCGGAATATATAATAAAAATTGTGAATTCATACATAATAAAATTTCTTACTTTTGTGTGAATGAAGGCGTAGCGGGGCCATTCCCCATTTAAGCTGGAGATCCGCAAGGTTCAGTTCTCTCACCTTTGCTATATTCCCTATTCACTCACGATCTACCCTCTGCCCCAAATATCCTAACAGCCATGTATGCAGATTTGTATAATCTGCATCAACACCAGACACTGAACTACAAAATATTCAATCACACATCAGTACACAAATGCTCACATACATGAGGGACAATAAATTGACTATCAATCCCTCCAAGACAGAGTACACTCTGTTCGTTTTGAAACCCTGTTTTTCAGCAGCATATATTCCTCCAGAGATGAAAAAATGTGCCAGGACTGCCAGGACATCGCCCATGTATATATTTATGTTTTTGTATGTATACAGTGTTGGGAACATTACGAGGGAACATAGGGATTACCTTCAATATGTTAGAAAGAGACAAAATACATATAAATTCAGTGCATAATTCTTTTCCGCTAACAGGATATCATAAAGTGGAAAACGTCCAATACAAGAAGTTAAAAATACAGATGTATAATGTGAACAGTTTAGTTTATTATTTGAGAAATAATAAGATTGTATGTACTATACTGATAGCTTAATGCAATAAACAAAAAAAATCAACACTACTTTCGTTTATCCCTTCATGATTAATTTACAAAGAAATAATTCTGTAGTAATAAAATTCACTATATTTGTTCGGTTAGTATTGGAATAAATAACCTAAATAACCGTAACATGCGAAATCAAATTTGTATTAATAATAATATGTGTTTCCAAATATCTCAATTCTCATTTTTCGCTAACAGGATCTCATAAGTGGAAAACCCACAACGCCGGCCTCTTACTATTTGTAGCTTCTGACAATATTGCCAATTTTCATTGTATATTCATATTAATTGTAAAATGCATTGTTCTAACACGAGAACAAGATATAAGAAGATTTTAATTATGATAATTCAAGAGGTTGTAACAGATCAAGATATAAATAATTCCATCTATTCGTTAAATATTTTATTGTAATGCTGGAAATTGTTCTAGTTTTCGAAAAAGTATAAAATGAATAAATTAGAGAATCGAGTATAGTTAGAAAAGTTTTAAAATTGCCAATAACTTTTTTATTATTGTAAAAATTATTTTCCGTCACCTTAAAATAATCTTCCATCAGATAATGATTTCGATTTGGCAATGCTGCTTCAATCGTCGACAATGTTATTCTTGTTAATTTCCATTGGTTAGGATCATCCGTGACCCTACAACTCACTAGGCGGTAGTCTTTCGGAAGGCGGTGCCTGGCATACAATTGATTTTTCGAAACAATTGTCAATTTTTTAGAATTTTCAATAACTTTTATTATATTGTGGAATTATCTAGAGACCGTGAGTTTCATTTAAAAACCTTCATGATGAATTTACAAAGGAATAATTCAGTAGTAAGAAACTAATTCACTATATCAGTTCGGGTAGTACACGCTAATATGATTTGAACAATAAATTAAAATCTACCTAATGGGTATTTGAAATAAGTACCACTAAAAAATCACTGGAAAATAGCTAAAAAAATTACATTCGTCGATATTGAGGGTACAATTAAAGAATGTAAGCATAATAATTTTCATTAACATCATAAGGAATAGTTTTAAAGATCCCAATGTAAACCGCCTCTGTTTCCTACGCTCCTGATAAAACGATTTCGCTTCAGCTCAAAATCTACTTTTATCTGTCCCCTCTCTTCATTTTCAATCCACGCGTTAGATTGTAGAGTGCCTTTCAAAAATTCCTTTTTATTTGTGAGAGAAATCAGTCACATTTAATTTCAACGTAAAACGATATCCTCTCACGTCCAAAAAGAAATTATCATGGTCACATGGAGTTACCAGTGTGTTGGAGAAGGATAATCATGAGACATAGAATTAAAAGCCAGCGTAGATTATTACACCAGACGAATACGAATCGCGCGTGCGCCTCTTGAAGATGTTCAACTGTACAATATGGGTACTCCACTAAACGTTTGTTTGCGAATGAGTAACGATCTTTTGCAAATCTTATTAAAATGAGTATGCAAGTACACCATAAAGTGCAAAAACAGAGCCTCTACGCTAAATGAACTAAGGAAACAAATTTTACAAATTTGTATGCAAATAACACCTGAAATGCTCATACGTGTTCGTCAAGAATTTTATAACCGTCTCGGCTACTGCTTAGCGCAAAACGGGGATTTATTCGAACATTTGATTTAAGCTCATTGAAGAATTAAGTTTTATTTTTTAATTTATTACATATCATAATATTACTTTTATTTAAAAATTGTAGGCATTAGAATTCGATTTTAGTTTTATTTTCGTTTTTTTTTAATTTGCACTGTGTGTGTGTTTACACAGAGAATTCGTTCTCATTTGCATACAAACGATAACAAACGATAAAGATACCAATTTTTTTACTAACATTCGAAACACAGCAGATGTTTGGAGACCAATTTCACGTTGCCAAATCTGAAAAAAAGTAAAGGTTTTAACCGCTTTCAAACTGAAAACTAGAACAATTTCCAGCATTACAATAAAATATTTAACGAATAGATGGAATTAATTATATCTTGATCTGTTACAACCTCTTGAATTATCATAATTAAAATCTTCTTATAACTTGTTCTCGTGTTAGAACAATGCATTTTACAATTAATATAAATGTACAATGAAAATTGGCAATACTGTCAGAAGCTACAAATAGTAAGAGGCCGGCGTTGAGGGTTTTCCACTTATGAGATCCTGTTAGCGAAAAATGAGAATTGAGATATTTGGAAACACATATTATTATTATTAAGACAAATTTTATTTCGCATCTTACGGTTATTTAGGTTATTTATTCCAATACTAACCGAACTAATATAGTGAATTTTATTACTACTGAATTATTTCTTTGTAAATTAATCATGAAGGGATAAACGAAAGTAATGTTGATTTTTTTATTGTTCATTGCATTAAGTTATCAGTATAGTACATACAATCTTATTATTTCTCAAATAATAAACTAAACTGTTCACATTACACATCTGTATTTTTAACTTCTTGTATTGGACGTTTTCCACTTTATGATATCCTGTTAGCGAAAAAGAATGATGCACTGAATTTATATGTATTTTGTCTCTTTCTAACACATTGAAGGTAAACCCTATGTTCCCTCGTAATGTTCCTAACACTGTATAGTTCTGATCACTACTTGTAAATAACCACACTGAAAATATTGTAAATAAAGACATTTTAAAACAAACAAACAAAACTTTTCAAAACTTAAAACTTCATGTGCCACCAAATTTGATAACTGTTATTACCCTTTTGACAAACGTAGTTGCCGACCTTGAAATTATTTATTGATTTAATTTTACAATTCGTTGTATTTTTTTTTCATTTTCAATAATATGCATTCGCTCTTTCACCGTGTGGCTGTTAGGTTAATTATTATTTAGTTTGTGGTTCATTATTTTCAGACTGTATAATTTTAGTATGACTTGTAGTTGGTCGATTTCCTCTTCTGCGGTTGTTATATTCTCTTCCGGTGTTAATGTATGGAATTGCTCTGTATAGTATTTACTTTTATCCATCTTATGTAGATCTGTTATTTCTTCTCCGAATTTCTTCCATGAGTTACGTTTTGATTTTTTAACGGCTCTTTTTACAAGAGTTTTCTTCCTGTCATATTCTTCTTTGTCTACATGTAATTTTGATGTTATATATTCTTTCCATGCCGTTTTCTTTTCTTTGACCGCTATTTTAATTTCGTTATTCCACCAGTTAGTCCTTTTTATATTCTTATTATATTTAATTTTTCCACATATCTCCTTTGTTGCTGTTAATAGCGTTTCTTTAAAGGCGACCCATCGTCCTTCAAGTGTCCATTCGGTTTTATCTTTTTCTAGTTTATCGAATTCTTTGTTCGTCTCATTTTGGTATTTTTTCTCGATATCTTTATTTTTAAGTTTGTGTGTTGCTAGTTTACCTTAGTCTGAGTAATTTTACTAGACAAGTTGTCACTACTAATCTGGTTAGATCCAATTTCTGCTTCTTTCTTTGTTTCAATTTTCTGCATTATTTCTGTTATTTTTTCTGTATATGTTATGTAGTCTATCAGGCTTTTAGGGTTTTTTCCTTCTGTCACAAACGTATATTTATCATTTAGTTGTTGTTCCCACATCGTATTTCCTATTATTAGATCATTCCTTCTGCAAAAATCTATCATTTTTAGTCCATTTCTGTTAATTGTTTCTTCTCCGTGTTTTCCCATACAACCCATTCCTCTATTGTAATCATTTCCTACCCTGCTATTCCAATCTCCCATTATTATTGTCTTTTCGTTTTCCTCCCTTACTTCATCTAATAATCTTTGCAATTGAATATAAAATTTTAAAATTTCTTCCTCTGCCGTTCCTTCTACTGGCCCATATATTTGAAATACGGTTTTTAAAAATGTTTATTTTACAAAAATTATAATTCTACAAATACGATTATACAGTGGGCAGGACACGTTAAAAGAATGCCAGATGATAGAATAGTAAAACTGGTGTGGGAGGAGGTCCCGGGGGGAAAACGCCCATTAGGTCGACCCCGCCTCAGGTGGAGAGATAATATTACAAAGGACCTAAAAGCCATGAATATCGAAGATGTACCCGATCGGATGCTATAGATGCTTATAGATAGAAAAAGATGGAGACGTGTGGTTGAGTCAGCAAAAACCCACCCAGGGTTGTGAAGCCACTGATGATGATCATGATGATTATACAATGTGAAGCATAGTAACTGACTGCCTTTTAATTCACAACAAGTAATTTTATATAGAATATTTATGCTGATTATGGGTCTTCGTCTCACACCGTGGAACAGCAACTCATCAGTTTCAATGGGAATCGTTGATATAATTCACATGTGGCGACTTTCCATTATTAGAGCAATATAATTGGATATTCCAGTAACTTTTCTGGCCCCCCAAATTTACATTAATACTTCTGGTCCCCTCAGAATTAATAATAATTACATTTCCAAGACAAAGAAAGAGAAATAGCCTTGTTAGCATTAGTTCACTAGTAAAAGAACCTTCTTTAATAGACTGAATATGGTCAGTTTGCCTGGAACTAGAAAAAGAAGGAGCTGAAGAAAGTAGGTAAACAGATAGAACCTACACCTCTACAGGAGATATTTTAATAACAAAGTTGACACAATAAACATAGACTTTTAAATTATAAAAAATATTAATAACAGTAATTCTTTATTTTACCTGACTAGACAAATTTTACCTATACACGGTATTATTTAACTTTTTTAGTGATTTCAAGTGGTGTGATTCAGGTTTCCTAAAATGGCCTCCTAGTTTAAAAACAGAGTGTAGTGCATATATTTCTTCTCAAGTAAAAATTGTAGATAAACAGTATTTATCAGTTTGAATTCTTGCTAGTGCCAGTTTGATTGGTAGAATTCCTCTTTGCTCTTCGTGTCAATTACAGACTACATAAAACTGAAATTAAAATGTTCAAATTGATTAATCACTAATTAAAAGCTTCTGTATAAAAAGTGAAAGCATAATTAATCCCCTTTTTTAAATCCTCCAGAGAGTTATGAATAATTTATGTTATGTAAAAAAGTATCTCGACTTGCTACATAACAAAAAAAAATGTGTGAATATTAAATATGAAGTGTCTGCTAACTCCCTAAGGAGGATGAAGATTAAAAGTTGTTTCGCTGGTTTTAATAAGTATAAGTTATATCACCCCCTCAATTTACCCTCTTTAACAGATGACTGAGTTTTTATAGCTTGCATGTTGATTGTTTCACAACTTGCAATTACAAACTTTCCTACAAAATTCATATTTTCAAAATATCAACAGATCATTTATGTCGTTACATTGCCGCGTTGTCTGATCTTCAGAGTAGTTGAGAATTGTGGGATGTTTTGAAATTGTAAAGTTACGTATTTTTGTTTTGTTTATGTTACTAGGAATAATTAGATTTAAATGTATAAAACTAATGGATAATGATGAAGACTTTTCATGATGTGAAATGTACTTGTACACCCTCTTAAAAGGATATTTTAATGTTTTTTAATCATTTCATTGTAACAATGACTTAGCACCATTGTTTCATTTTGATCCACTGGATGTTTTTTGACACCTGTTATAGAATTTTTTTTATGACGACAGCTTTGAGAATGGCCTAATGGCCGAAAGCGCTTAGCTGAATTTTTAATAATACACACTAAGTACTCGTCGTTTTATTCACTCAAATATAAATTCAGTCCGTAAACTTCATTTATATACCTCTCAAATTTAGACTTAAAAATATCGGTTGACCCCGGTGCAAGCAACTCCATTATAAATCCAGAGCCAGCCTATAGATTATTTGCAGATTCCATTTATGAATCAAAAATTTCAGTTAAATCAATGAAAACAACTTACAGTGGCAATTTTAGCTGCAATTTTCGATTAGATATCGATTACCGAAAACTAAATGAAAAAACTATCGAAGATATATATCCCCTTCCTCGTATCTTGGTCGAAGTACTTATTTTTCCACTTTACATTTGGCACAAGGTTTTCACCAAATTGAAATACACCCAGATAATGGCCACTACGAATATACTCGTATGCATTTTGGTCTAAAGAACATTCCTGCCACTTTTCAATGTGTCATGGACACAATTCTCCGTCCTTTTCTCTATAAAGAATGTACATGGATGACATAGGGGAAAGGGGGGCACATTCAACCTTGGGGCACTTTCAACCAGTGTCGATTTTTACGAAATTAATTAGAATTTACCGCCGAAAAAATTCATACGTACCCGTTAGTAGACCCTCAGCCACTACCAGTAAGGTTTGTTGATGGTATATGCTTGTTGTGCGAAAAATAAAATAAATCGTGATTTTACCTAATTCAAGGTAAGTTTTGTCGTGTCAGAAAATTATTCTCTGTCCGTTCTTATAAATACTATCGAATTTTTCCACTAATATCGTTTTATAGCACATACATTTAGAGTTAAATTTTGGGATAGCCCTTACCTAAAAATGTAACTTTGAGAATTAGAGAGTGTTTGTTGTTCAAAGTCACTGTGGGGCAGATTCCACCATCTAAGGATGGGGCACTTTCAACCAGTTGAAAGTGCCCCACTAATGATTTTCAATTAGATTTGGATTTGAAATTATTAGAGATTTCATTAACAATACACTATCCATTAAAAAAATTGTATAAACCCGGCGTTAATTTTATTATTGTTTGAAAATAGGTAAATTTCTTTTCAGATGGTCCGAACATATAAAAAAAACAACGAGAACGGAAATCAACGAAAAAGACATGACTAATGCAATTAAAAACGTATTAAGTAAAAGAATGTCAGAAAGAGAAGCTGCTACAACATTTAATATCAAACGAGACACCCTACATTCCAGAATTAAAAAAATTAAAACAAAATATCCTACAGAAGAGTTACTAGCCAGTAAATTTAATGAAGACTCTGGGAATGAAAGCGACAGCTCCAATGAGAACAAAAATCTTTATTCCAGCAAATATACGGTTTCTCAAGTTTTTTCAAAGAGTCAGGAAGATGAGCTCGTAAAATATATTCAGCTTTGTTCTAACATGAACTACGGTCTAACATATAAGCAGATAAGAACTTTAGCTTATGACTATTCGAGCGTTTTGGGCTGCGAAGATAGCTGGCATCGATTGGCTTAGGGGCTTTATGAAGAGAAATAATCAACAAATATCTCTAAGAAAACCAGAAAGCACTAGCTTAGCCCGATCAACTGGGTTTAATAAAAAAATGTGTCAGAATTCTTCGAAAATTATAATTTTGCATTGCAAAAGTATAAGTTTAAGCCTGAACAGATATACAATTTGGATGAGACGGGAGTCACCACAGTTCTAAAATCAGTAAAAATTGTGTCCACTAAAGCAGTGCTCCGCAACCGGTGTGCCGCGGCACACTGGTGTGCCGTAAGCCGACTTGAGGTGTGCCGCTCTTTCAGACAATACGAATCAGATTCGTATTGTAGCGAGACCCGCGAAAAATAAAGCAATCTGACAACAGCGTCGATGGTAAACGTCTATCCGTCTATCGGCGCGGCGCGGCGCGGCGGCTTGATTCTCGAAGGCGACTAAACTAGAAAGATCCGTGCCGTTCGAGGCGCGACTCAATGTTTTCCTGAACATCGCCGCTGCCTATATAAGCGCGCCTGTCGTCGCTCAGAGACTCAGAGAGAGTCGAATAGTCAAGTGAATCAGATAAATACGCGGGCAAACAAATAAATCGTAGAGTGAAATAAATAGTGAATTGCTATATAAATAAATTCTTGTGCCTTATAAATAAGTGAATATAAATTAGTTATAATTAGTTAAGTGTTATTTTTAGAGTTCCTGTTTTCTTTTTTACGTTGTTGGCCATATTGTGTCTAAATAAATTAAATTAAACTGGACTAAGTTTTGTTGCAGTATCTACTTTTATAAATAACTATAGTGCTTCAAATATGGATAAATTTTTGCTGAAATCACGAGCAGATGACGAAGAACCTAGCACAAGCTCCAGCATAAGTGCTGCAAAAAGAGCAAAAAAGGTGCTGAAAAGGAAGTACAATCAAGACTACCTTCGATATGGTTTCACTTGGTGTGGCGACGAAGCGGCTCCAAAGCCTGAATGCGTCATTTGCGGTGAACAGTTGTCAAATGAAGCAATGGTACCCAGCAAACTAAACCGTCATTTGATCACAAATCATCCCAGTTGCGTCAAAAAAGACATTCAATTTTTCCAACGGCGCTTGGATCAAAATAAGAAACAAAAGCAGTTTATGAAATCGACGGTTACGGTTTCTGAAAAGGCATTAGAAGCAAGCTACCTTGTTGCAAAATTAATTGCACAACAAAAAAACCGCACACTATCGGTGAAACGCTTATTAAACCAGCATGCATGGAAAATGTTAGACTTATGCTTGGGCCAAACGAAGTTAAGGGCGTGAGTAAAGTTTCTTTGTCGGCCGATACTGTTAAAAGACGTATCCAAGATATGTCAAGTGATATTTTGGGAACACTAATTAAAAAAATCATTTCGGCTGGAATTTTTGCGCTTCAAATCGACGAATCAACCGATATTAAAAATAAAGCACAACTGATGGCTATTGTACGTTTCGTTGACGAGGACTCTATTAAAGAACATTATTTATTTTGTAAGGAGGTTCCAGAGAGAACTACCGGTGAACAAATTTTCCAAGTAACTGATAATTTTTTTAAAATACATAATATTCAGTGGACCAATTGCGTTGCTATTTGTACAGATGGTGCTGCTGCAATGATGGGCAGTAAGAAAGGTTTTGTATCTTGTGTAAAACAAAAAAATCCGTCAATACAAATTACACATTGCTGCATACATCGAGAAGCATTGATGGTCAAAAATTTGCCCGAACAGCTTTCGATCACAATGAATGAATGTATTAAGATCATAAACATAATTAAATCGAGAGCCTTAAATTCGCGAATCTTTGGAATACTCTGTGAAGAAATGGGAAGCGAACATGAATCCTTACTGTTTTATACAGAAGTTCGTTGGTTATCCCGGGGAAAAGTTTTAGCTCGACTGTTTGAACTTCGCTACGAAGTGCGTGAGTTTCTTTCAAGTCAAGATATGTACGATCTATGCCAGCACCTTCATGATGAATACTGGATAGCCAAACTTGCATACATGGCTGATATATTCGAACATCTGAATGAACTTAATAAAAAAATGCAAGGACGGAATGAAAATATATTGACGTGCTCCGATAAATTACAAGGGTTCAAAAAGAAACTTGAACTTTGGCAGGAACAGTTGCAAAAAGGATGTCTAGAAATGTATCACAGGACCAACCACAGTACGATCGAAAACAAGCAGTTGATTGTGGATTTGGCCCAACAACATTTAAGTATGCTTCAACAAAAATTTGAATAATATTTCCATTCTATCAACACGGAACAATACAATTGGATTCGAAATCCTTTCGCAACCAATGCAATAAGTTCCACGGAAGCACTGCCATTGCAAACTCGAGAGGAGTTCACAGAATTAAGTAATGATATGACCCTAAAACTTAAATTCGACGAAGTTCCGTTAGATGTTTTCTGGATTTCCATCAAGACAGAATATCCACGCATCTCCGACAAGGCCATCTTCACACTACTTCCGTTTTCCACAACATATTTATGTGAGCAAAGTTTTTCAACGCTTGTATTAATTAAAAATGATAAACGGTCATGCTTAAAAGATCTTGACCAAGAAATAAGAGTTGCGCTGTCTAAAATTGAGCCGAATATAAAACTTTTGTGTTCAACGAAGCAAGCGCAGGTATCACATTAATCAGTCATCATCATGTCAAAATATTTATTACTATTGACGTGTCAACAGAAGTAAATTTAGTATACCTACCTGTCCTACCTAGTATTTAGTATAGTTCTCATGTATGTACCTATTTGTATTTTTCATTCTATCTGAATAATAAAAAAAAATAAAAAAAAAATATGTATTATGTCCTGAGTGAAAATTTTGATGCCCCAAATCTGAAAGGGGCTTCTTCACATTTTAAAACAATAAAAAAAACTAAGGTAGTTTGGACATCCATAAATAATTAGTATACATGGAGTGAACTGACCCCCGACCTAGCTACGCCACTGCTATAAATATATTTTAGATTTTGGTGTGCCACGAAATTCTAGGGAGCAGTTTGGTGTGCCTCAGATGAGGAAAGGTTGCGGATCACTGCACTAAAGGCAAGAAGCAAGTATGCCAAATAAATGTAAAATTCATGTGGATCCCCTCCCACATAGGAATCCAGGGTAATGAAGAAGCAGACCAACTGGCAAAACAAGCAGCAGAAAGTGATAGTGCGGTAGTTGTAAACGCGACGACCATCAGTGATTTGAAGCATACCGTGAAAGAAAAAGCGATAAGTGCGTGGCAAAATCAGTGGCTTGATTCGAAAGCAAAATTACGCGAGGTGAAACCCAGTGTGAAACCCTGGAATACAATACCAAACAGGCGGCCTAACCAAGTACTACTGACAAGACTAAGGATAGGACACACTAAACTGACGCATCAACATTCACTTGCCAAGATAGAAATGCCTCAGTGTACTACATGTTCCAAGCAGATAACAGTAAAACATATTCTGGTTGAGTGTCCCAGATATGAGGACGTCCGAGTGAAAAACAATATACCAAACACATTGAAATCGGTATTAGGACAAAACTGTGACATAAATGTATTAGTTCTATATCTTACTGAAATTAATGTAATCAAAACCTTGTAAAATAATCTTTGTCGCTAATAACTGACATGGTTGATGCGATAATAAAAATGGAATTAAAAAAAAATTCAGATTATCATTCAGAAACTTATAACGGTATCATAGAAACTACGAAACATATAAAGTCCCTGTATTATTTTCCAATAATCCAAGAATTGGTAACGAATCACGTTAATAATTGCGAATTATGTCTCACCTTAAAATATGATAGAAATCCTCGAAAAATTCCATTTTCCGGCCCACTTATTTCTAAAAGATCTTCACATAGGTGTATTCTCTATAGAAAATAAACAATTTCTTACAATACTCGATTTATTCTCTAGGTACCTTCAAGCTTACGAAATCAGTGACCCAATTTCTATTACATTAGTAAACTCCGTCATTATTTTTCGCATCATAATTACCCTTCGCAAATAATTTGCGACAATGCAAGAGAATTCACTAGCGAAACCTTATAAGAATTCATGTCATTATTTCATATAAAAATTCATTACACAACTTCTCAATCTCATACCGGCAATTCTCTGATACTTTGAATGATAGATTGAACAACGAAATTATTATTCATATTCAGCGAGTACCAATTAGGGACCTAAGAAACTATATTCAAATTATACTTAGAACAATATCATTTAGTAACCAAGCAATTTTAAATGTAGAATTAAGTGAACAAAAGGAATTAGAATAAATTACTTATTATTTACATACTGTTCATTCTAACAATGAAATCGCTTCCGATATTCCTACTTTATTACAAAAAAATCAAAGTCAATCTTATGTTTACTTCAAAAACTTTATACATTACTCTTAAAATACCCATATTAGCCGATGAACTACTTTATATTTCCAAAAATATCCATATTCCTAGTAAAGAAAATAATATCCTTGTACCCCCATACCCTTTCACATTAAATTTCAAAGGATCATTAAAATGAACAAACGAAGAATGAAAGAAGACCTTTTCGTTCTGGTATTGCGAAAAGGAATCACACGAAGACCTTGGAAGACCTTTCACTCTGCAACTACGCTAAAGTAAAAAACGACTTTTCACTCAAGTAACTAATGGAAATACAATAATTTGCTCAAAAAAGATAACTGCCATCAATGAAGACTGCAAGCAAAATTTTAAATCATTGAAAATCTCAACATGTAACGTCGTACTAGGAAACAATGATTATATTTATTCTTTCCAAAAACAATAGAACATTTAATCAATGGCCCAGCCTCAAAGAACCTACAGAAATTCAGCATCAACAATGAAAAAGCTCAATACAAACTGAAATGTCAAACCATGAAAATTCACTCTATATATACAGTAATTTTTTTTCATACAAAATGTCAATTTTCAAATGGCCGAAACAATAGGAACGTGTTCACCAATCACAATGGACGTTGACTCGGGGCGCTGATGTGATGCTACAGTAAAAATTTTAGCATCCTATCTGAGATACAGGTACAGTTGGCGTAACAGATATAGTGTAGCGATCAAATCGTATATCCCCTTTATGTTGCAGAGCTGAACTCTGAAAGGTATTAACATTTTGTTTACTTACCAATACCTATATTGAATTTGATGTTACGTAATTGTTAACCCTGCAGTGGTAGCGCCCATATGTCATACAATTTTGATAGCACCGGGTCTAATAGACCCGACATTGATATCATATGTACTTCCTAAAAATACAGTGCTATGTTTTTTACTTTTTTTCTTTTTTTTTTTGTAATTTATATTTTTTTTAAACAGATACAATAATGTATATATGAATATACAAATCAATTTTGCAGAAAAGAAAACATATAAGACATTGATTCACAATGAAAATATACAATTTAAAAACTAATAAAAAAAAAATTATTAAACTTAAAGGTGCGATTTTGTGTCATCTTGTTCATAGAAGAGAACATATGCTTCTCCACTGACTAAAGATTTCCACGATATTAATAGCACTCTTGAATCGTTATATTCGTGCCACTGTCCCGTGTAGGGATGTCGGCAAAATGCTGTGTAGTGACCATTATAAGTGGTTCCACAGTGATTAGATATAGCCTAGAGGTTGTACATACAAGGTGCCACATTATCAGCCGCGTAATGGTTCATATCAAGCCCTTCTATTGTAAAATCTATTGAATCATTAAGTTTGCCACTAAAACTTTCTGTTTGCGAAAAGCGCTTCAGGTGAATAACCAGTATTTTCGGAAATTTATGAATTGAGAATGATTTAATGCATCGTCTTCGTTCCTTACATTTCGAACAAGTTGGTTTCTCATCACCGTCGAGTGTTTATTCTCTTGTAAACGAATCTAAACATTGTGAAAGTCGTAATTGACCTGTTCTTTGTGGTATCGGAAGGGATAAATCCCAAAAAGGATCGTAAGTAACTGAACAGTGACCACAGTGTGTGCACTTGATTGTTGATTTTAATTGACCGACAAAGTTATCCATAATCTTGGAGTTGTCCATTCTCGCATATCTTAACCAAAATTCTTGTGCTTTCTCGATATCACTAAAATTGTCATCAATTTCTGTTAATATGGGCTTTGATTTTTCATATACCTTGTTGACATCTTCGTGAAGTCCTGCTAATAGGTAACGAAGAAACTCATGTGCATCATGTTGAGTGTATCCCATGAACCTTGAAGTAAATCGCTGAATCTTACTTTTCAATGATACTGTATTAACCACTCTGTCTGAACCGTCTTCAGACCAAAGCTCTTGAATAACTTCAGCAAATGCTTTAATTAGTGTTCCTTTCATGCTAGATATGTTTATGTTAATATCTCTTATGTATGCGTCTTTCTTTAGATATTCTAATAGCAACCTTGTGTTTGATAGGCATTGGATAATACTATTTATGAAACAGGTGTTACCAATATTTTTGAGGCCTTTGAGACCCAAAGAATCTTGGGGAATACCCTTTATGGATCTGAAAGTGGAACTATTGTTAAAAGCTCTTTCGCAACTACTATCATTGTACGAATAATCTCGGATTCTATGATTGTCTTTCTCACTTGATAGGCGTGATAAGGAATTTGAATTGATGATGTTTGCTACTGAATTGGATGTAGATATTACGGATTTGAAAACTGTTTTGGTTAGAGATAATCTATTGCGTATAGGAATCGCATCATTCTCTGGCATAGTCATCTTCTTCAGTATTCCTATGAATGGGACATCATCTGGCTTGTGGTTATCTGTATTTTTTAGTACACTGAGGCCCAAAAGCTTGTTGGGGGCATAATTTATTAAATTGTCAACGCATGTATTATCAGAAAGCACACATTCTGAAGAAGAGAATGAAGATGTTGAATAAGAATTTCGGAAAAAGGAAAGATCACATGTATTAGAGTCTGTAATGTGAGAAAGTTTGAAAGTGGTAGAAGAATTACGTTTCTTATGATTAGGTTTCATAAAAAGTTCTTCTAGAGGCTTAGAACGGGGAAACGTACCGAGAAAAGATGAAGCGTTTCCTCTTTGAATTGCAATACTTATTTGTTGTATAAAGAACAAAGTTGCTCTTGAATCATTGGTTTCTACTGATATTTTTTTACCGATTTCTTTAATGAATTTTAATGCTTCATGACCGAAAACACCAGAGGTTTCAATTGCTACAGGAATAAAAATGTAAATGTTCTCCAAATTTTTATATTTATTGATTTTAAAAGTTTCGCCTTGTAAAGCTGCGGCGCCTGCGGAAGTAGATGTGGATCGGACATGGGGCGGAGCCCAAGTGTCAGTGCAAGTGAAATCCCAAATAACTGGTCTGCCGCGTTGCCAGGGAATGAGGGTCATACCATCTGGACGTTTACCGTCGTCGCGGCAAGTACCTAACGGTTCCAACGAACAGGGAATCTTTGCAGATGCCATGCCTCGTTTGATTAGGTCATTTACTGCAGAATGACGTGAAAAACGGCCGGCACTTAATTTGCAGCTTAGGCCGTGTCTACCATATTCATCAACATCAGCTCCGCAACGACAGCGATGTTTTACACAAATTTGACAACCTAAACGGAGACCAATAGAAATACGGAAGCTTTCGTCATCTAAAAGAGTACCTAAAGGGGCCGACGGTAAAGCGTTCAACCATGCTCCTGATTCCTTTGAAAATGCTGCATTCAAACGAGCCTTGTCTGGTAAATTGATAGCTTTCTGAAGCAGATTATCTTTTTCAATGTTCAATAAAGGAATATCCCAGGATTTTTGAAAGGATATTATAATCATCGGGTACAACTTTGTTAGACTTTAATGACCAAATATTTTCTGCCTCCATTAATAAAGGGTCTTGTGTGTGAAAAAATATAGGCAGAATGTAATTAATGAAATTTTTTGAACTATTTAATGATGACAAAAAAGAAGGAAGAGCTACTGAAACGATTGAGCGAATTCCTAAACCACCATATGAAATAGGTAGTGAAGCTTGTTTCCAAGAAAGGTCCTCTAATTTAATGTTAATTAATGACTCTAATGAATGACGAATGGCATTGTCAAAATTGATTAGGATATCATTATGTAACCAGGTCGGACTACATCTTAAGATATATGTTAATTTTGGTATTAATAGGCAATTCTTGAGAAGGTAATAAGCAATATGTGTCGGTAACCAGGAAAAACGAGATGACATTTTTTTGAAAAAGGTTAGTTTTTCATTGAAAACTGATAGAAAGGATTTGTTTAATAAAGGAGCACCTAATAGAAATAAATTTTGTCTGTTGGTAATTGTTATGCCTGGTGCTACAGAATTAAATTTATCAATAGTTAGATTATTTGGTGATTCTAAGAAAAATAACTCGCATTTGCTGAAATTGAGTTCAAGACCAATATCCTTGGAATTGTTTATTATATAGACAAGAGACTTGAACACGGAATTAGTATTACCACCTAAAGAACCATCATCAAGGTACCAAGCATTGAATTCTGTGTCAATGTTGCTTATAAGTTTGTGTATCGATATAAGGAGAGGGGCCAAAGGGTCCCCTTGTTGGACGCCTCTTTCCGAATAAATGATGTTTTCGCCAAATAAAAGATATGAAGGGAATTGATAACATTGATTGATGAAAGGAAAAATTTCAGGTAGAATATCTGCTACAAGTTTTAATAAATGATCGCGATGAATTGTATTGAAAGCATTTTTAAAATCAATTTTCAGAAAAACTTTATCATTAACGTCTGGATGATTAGAGACGTAACGTCTTGCTGCATGTGCAACTGCTTCACAACCACCTTTCGACCCGAAACCAAATTGTAATGGACGAAGTAAATATCCTAAGTCGTCTCTGATGTTTGAACAAATTATTTTCGCTACTAAACGACGATAAACTGTACCAATAGCAATTGGTCTGATACCTCCTGCTTTTTTAGTTAAAGCTAATAGTGACGCGCCGAATAAAATAGGACGAATATTAATGTTTACTGTGTCATTTAAAATAAAATTACATAATTTACTCAAAGATGATAAAAGATTTTTTCCTGAAGGGCCAGCACTGTAACTTATTAAATCTTGTAGATGTGAAGGTCTTAAAGAGTCTAAACCACCAGCAGAACTTGTTTTAAAAGAGTTTATTGCGCTACTCACAAATTCTTCTGTTATAAAAAAAGGAATATGTTCCGAAATCAGAATAGGGAACTTACTATTAGGTTTCTCTACAGGATGTTTCGATTTTAAATCTGTTAAAGTGGCTGCACTGACATCAGCAAAACTGTCATCTGAAGCTAAGATTTTGATTGCGGATGTCAAGTCGCCGTCAGAAACTTTATTAATTACATTTTTAATTTTACTATTTTTTGATAAATTTATGTTTTTCAGAACTGAGAAATTTCTATTTTGTTGATTAGAGAAATTTAAATGATGATCTATATTTTCAAAAGTTTTTAAATTATTCTTGATTATAGTAGAGAGAGATACTTTTTTATTAGAATTTTTAGAAGGAAGACTCAAAACATTATACGGAAAAAGCAATAGATTCTCCCAGGTAGTAATAGAATTTTGTCTTACGCATTCTTCAATCAGATTAGATAGCGTTGAGGCACAAAGAGCCCTTGAAGCTTTTGGGACTCTTCTTATTACTGATCTTTGGCTCTTCAATTTTGCCAACTTTATATGAAAATTCGTATCTTTTATTTCCTCATTTTCAAAACTTTCTACTTTAATCGAACTTAAATTTTGTCTACCATGCGTCTTGTTTTGATGTAATTTTAGGCCTCGCTTCTTAAAAAATTTACCACAGATTTCGCACTTCACTGTAACTGGCGCTGACATAAGGCTTATATCATAAAGAATTTGGAGTTATGCAGTCCAAAAAATTGTACCGTCCGCTTCACGTTGATAAATGTACATCCATTTTCTATTTCTCAATAATTATAAGTGGATGAATTTTAATAAACGTATATTACTTTATAGATTGACGGGCACAATTTTGTTATTCAAATCAAGTTTTGTATTTATTTAAAAATAAAAATTTGTCAACCTCTCATTTACAATCTCAGAAACCATTTTTTTTCTGTTGAAGATTTATTTCGGAAAAGGGGGATAAGGTCAAATTCTATTGAAGAAGTGTTTTGATTAATAATGAAATATACTGAAGAAAAATAAAAATTTATTCAGTTGGAACACTTTTCACAGTAAATATTCACGTGTTTGAGACATAGAAAAATGTGGCACTTTTTACAATAGTACTTCGATTTATTATCATTTTTACATTTGACACATCGTTTTTTTGTACCTTCGGGCACTTCATGCAATTCTTCTGTATTTGCTGTTTCCCTGCGTCTCTTTTTGACATCGTTGGACACGTTTTCAGCTCTTGACCTTCTTTTCAGATGTTCATCTAATAAAGATAGGGCGACAGTTTTTAGAAATTTTCTGCGCTTCAAGTTTGAATCAGGATTATTGCTACTATATATTACCTGAGCATTTATTCCTCCTACATTTAGAATGGAATACAATATTACCATTGGCCATCTTCTAGTATTACGTGCTACATTATACCTGGAACACAGTGGGTCTACTGTATCGACTCCACCTTTTGTTAAATTATAAAAAGTTATAATTTCGGGTTTGTTGTCATTGCCAGTTGATTTGTCTATAATATCGTCGTAATGTAAACTAGAAGCAAGTAAAACGTTTTTGTTTGGTTTCGGGACATAGGAAACTAAAGTCATGTCTTTCTGAAAAGCAAACATAGTTGAAGCTACAGGTCTGAGCTAGGTATTTTTGAATTGCAAGGGGAGTCCACGACGGTTTTTTCTTATCGTACCTACATATTTTAGATTATGATTTTTCAGAAGAGTTTGTATTAGAGGAAATGTTGTGAACCAATTATCGCAGGTAAGATTCCTTGCCATTCCAGATATGGGAGATATCAACCGTTCGACTAAACTTTTTGCATCCGTTTTCACATTATACGGTCCATCAGGTTGTTGACCAACATACACCTCTAGATTTTTAGTATAAAACATCTTTGAATCCACTAATGCGAATATTTTCAATCCATATTTATTTGGCTTCTTCGGCAAGTATTGTCTGAATCCACATTAATTTTTCATAAATTGTCACACATGTTCCAACTGTATAATGCTTCTTATAATTATTGACAAATTTATCGAAAACATATCTTATTGGAGCCAGTTTATCTAGTGATTTTCTATAATCTCGGGTTTCCCAATCATCGAATCTCAGCATTCTAAGGAGAAAACGAAATCTACCCAGAGACATTGTCAACCAAAACATTTCTACTCCACAACCTTTTCTGCCCCACAATTCTTCAAGATTTAATCTGGCTCCCTTCAAACATCCTGCTAGATATAAAAGTCCCAGAAGAGCTTTTATTTCGATTATATCCGTAGGTCGTGCTGATCTCTCTCTTTCATAGTTTGGAGCCATCTTTACAATATACTTATTGGTATAATCAACTATTGTCTCTAGAATGTCTTCAGAAAAAAACAATTCCCAACACTCTATAGCAGATTTTGCTTGTTTTGCAGCTTGCGTAACACCAGGTAAACGTAAAATTATATTTTCTCTACGAGCTTTCTGCCTCTTGGATTGTAATGAGTGTTTCCACCAAACTGTTCCATCTGGAGCTGTGAAAGTGGGTAACCGATGTCTTCTGGATTCGAAATTATTTTCGTCATCAGAATCAGAAGAAGATGCATCTTGTTCTGTATCAGATGCTTCTAATTGTACTTCCACGTTATCTTCTTCATCTGAATCTTGTGAATCCATTTCAATGTTGTCCTCAGATGGAACTTCTTCAAACAAACGCAGAAGTCTTCTTTGTTCAGCCTCGTCATTCATCATCTATAATGGAGAACGAATGGTAAAAAAGTACTATCCACATACACTAGAAGTCTCAAAATAATAGAAATTCAAAAAAGTACTTACAATTGAAACTATTGCACTTTTGGTAGCGCCGGGTTTCGTGGACCCGAATGAATTATTTACGATAAATTCAAAAGCCGTATAACCTTCCTCTAGCGACGATAAGTTACTACTAACCAATTCAGGAAGATAGCTGGAATATAAAATTAAAATACCGGCGCACCTCCGAAGGTCACGTGGTTGACGTGCTGTTCGGGTCTGGGAGACCCGCCGCTACCACTGCAGGGTTAAAAGGGCGTTCCGTTTAAATGGGATACCAGACGTGAATTGAGCCTTTTTTGTATCCCATTCGATTTTTTTATGGACAAAACTAAATAGTTTGAAAAAATAACAAAAAATATAAATCTTATAACAATGAATAAAATAATTCTTTAAAAATAAATATTATTGTTACGAAAGAGCACACTGGTATAGTTCCTGAATCCGACTCTGTCTAAGCCATGTATGAAAGTTATTATGGCGGATGCTCAGGGATTTCTTAGAATTGTTTACGATTGTGACTATCTTATCTAGACATTGTTTTTTCGACCAGTCTTATCTAGAAAATGTCAGGGCCAATTGTTTTTGTGTAAGCCGGAATCTAGAATTATCTAGTGAAAAATGCACTCATATATAAAGGACCGACCATGGAGTTTTAGTAGTTGATGAAGTGATCTCGACAAATAAACAAGAATACACCGAAATAGCGAACAGTAAAGTGTTGATATAAATTAATAATTAAGGTTGTGTGTATATGAATTAAATTTAAGTGAATAGTTAAATGTATATAAATTAAGTGTTAGTGAGTAGTTTAGTGTTTAAATAAATTCGTAAGTAGCCATACCGTGGGTTTAAAGTTTATCCCACCCGTTTACTGTTTAAATAAATAAGAAAAACATTACATTGGTGTCAGGTGTGGGGTAATATATATAAATGTCTACGTAAAAATGGCCAAGAGACTAAGGGACTTGAAAGTGACTGAGTTAAGAGCAGAATTGGAAGATCGTGCGTTGGAAACGTCTGGTAAGAAAAAGTGAATTAGTAGAAAGACTTAAAGTGGCACTGGAAAATGAAAACAGTTTTATTTAATGACGAGGCTTCCACCTTAATCTCGTCAATTTCTTCTAACATGGACGAGAAGATTTCTGCCATGGAAGAGAACATGGACGAGAAGATTTCTGCTATGAAGAACGGCATTTCTGCTAATATTTCTACCAACATGGACGAGAAGATTTCTGCCATGGAAGAGAAAATTTCAACGAATGTGAAAAACGATATTTCTGCTATGAAGATCGACATTTCTGCCTATATTGACGACAAGATTTTTGCTTTGAAGAACGATATATCTGCCGATATTTTATTAATGAAAAACGACATTGCCGCTGACGTTGAAAATGAGATTTCGTCTCTAAAACTTGAAATCGAAAATAAGATGACAACGATGAAAAATCAGATGGACGAGAAAATCAAGGAGTTAGAGAAATATATTGCCGATTTAAGAACACTTCAGCAGAAGAAAAGAAGATCGAGATCTGCAAGCCAGAAACACAACCCAAGACAGATGATATTGACAGTTTTACCCGAGTAAAGGCCCCAACGTTCGATGGAAAAATGTCGTGGACCAATTATGTGAAACAGTTTGAAGCAGCCGCTAGAGTGAATAATTGGTCCGATAAGGAGAAAGCAGTGAATCTAACTATAGCGCTTCGGGGAGATGCCTTAGATGTACTTCAGACGATACCGCTTGAAAAACAAATGGAATGGTATGTTCATTTTTACATGTTTTAAAAGAAGATGCAGTTTTCTGAAATTTAATGAAAAAAATTAATCATCTACCTTTTTTTGAACCGTTGATATTGAAAAAAATATAATTTTATTACATTAAAAAATGGCACGCTACTGCTTTTTATCAAAATAAAAATCATTTTCGTAATCACTTATTAGTTGCTAACAAAAAGAACCCCTTGACTTTTTTTCGTTAGACGAACGGTTTTGGATTGAAAAAATAAGATAGGTTTACATACTGTTTAAACTAACATCGCATTTAAGCGAAGCAGGTCATGATCTATATTAAGAAAGAAAACACCAAATTGTCAATCACGCTGATATTCATTTTGACAGCTCCTGCTATTAACATCTAATTTAATGTTATGTAAAAAGTATTTTTACAACAAATCATGCCTTTTACGAATGAAGAAGCCTTTGATATGTTGAGAATTTATTTTCAATGATTTGAAAATGCGGCGATTGCTTCTAGGCAGTATGCACTGCGTTATCCCCTCCAAAGACGGCATTCGAGAATGGTTTTTCGTCGTTTAGCCTTACGTTTAAGGCAACATGGCCAAGTGCAATCAACTCCAACTTTGAGAAGAAATCGTTGAGTAAGAAGAGAAGATAAAATTATAAATGTGTTGGCTTATATTCATGCAGACCCCATTTAAGCATAAGAGAGATATCTCCAGATATTTAGGAATATCCTATGGCTCAGTGCAAAAAATATTAGTGGATTTTAAAGTGCATCCGTATCATGTCGTGATTCATCAATCCTTAAATGAGACTGACTTTGAACGTAGGCTCGAATAATGCTACTAGCTTAGAGATTTCATTAAGGAAAACCGTCATATTTTGTCACAAATATTGTGGACAGATACAGCATCTTTTTGCAGTAATGGCGGGGTAAATATTCATAACATGCATTACTGGTCGGACACTAATCTACACTGGTTACGTGAAGATTATCAGCAGGGTCGATGGAGCGTCAACGTCTGGTGCGGTGTTATTAATGGTGCCATTATCGGTCCGCACGTCTTTGTTTGCAATCTACCCGGTGACATGTATTTTATTGAAAATGTGCCTTTAGAGGTAAGAAGAAACATGTGGTTTCAACAAGATGGATGCCCGGCACATTATTCTCGAAATGTGCAAGATTTTTTGAACGGGCATTTTCCTAACCGTTGTATTGGTAGAGACAGTCTATTTTTCTGGCCACCACGGTCTCCCGATTTAACCTGCCTTGATTTTTATCTGTGGGGCCGAATAAAGGATTTGGTGTATAAAACTCGACCAACTACTCGAGAAACATGATAGTCCGAATTCAAAACGCCATAAATAATATACCAAGAGCGGAAATTGAGGCAGCTGTCAACTCCACCCAGAAAAGATTGGACCAGTGCATTCAAAATAATGGACAACATTTTGACCATTCACGACAAAACTATTAATTTATTTTTAACGTTTATTTTTAAAGTTTTGTGTTCTTGTTTTTAGTGTTATTGCTCCTGCTGTTGTTGGACAGTTTTATTAAGATTTTTTTTCCAAATATGTAAATTAGTATGCTTCGAGATATGGGCGCCCCATGTAAATTTATTTGATTTTTTTAATCCAAAACCATTTGTGTAACTAAAAAAAGTCAAAAGGTTCTTTTTGTTAGCAACTAATAAGTAATTACGAAAATGATTTTTATTTTGATAAAAAGCAGTTGCGTGTCATTTTTTAATGTAATAAAATTATATATATATATATATATATATATATATAGGCATAAGACAGGCCCTAGGGTCTATAGCCGTGTAAGAATTTTCCATCTGTATCTATCGCTTGCTACGCCTTTCCAGTTCCGTATTCCCTTTTCCGCGACGTCCTGCATTACGGCTTCTTTCCACTTTCTTCTGGGTCTACCTCTCTTCTTCTTTCCCTCTGGTCTTTTCCATGGTACTTCTTTTACATCTCTTGACTGTTCCATCCGTTCTAAGTGACCTAACCACTGCAGTCTTTTTGATTGGATTACTTCAATTATTGTTGAGTCATTGTATAGATCATACAACTCCTTATTTGTGCGCCTCTCCCTCCTTCTTCTGTTTTTTTTTTCGCCATAAATTTTCCTTAATATTTTCCTTTCCCAGATTTCGAGTTGCTTCTTATTCATAACCCATGTTTCACATCCGTATAGCACTGTCGGTCTTAATATTGTTTTATAAATTATTTTCTTTGTTGCTCGTGTGACTTGTTTTGATCTCAAGATTTTGAGTAATCCTCCAGCACATCTATTGCCCTTGGCCAGTCTAAGATCGATTTCTGCTTCTTCCTCACATTTATCATTTATTAGGACACCTAGATACATATAGTTCTTGGTTTCCTTTATTTGTATTATCTTATCATTCTGTAGCTCTAGCCGTAATGTCTCAGGCTCTTCCGTTACTGTTTTATTTCTTAGTTTCATGTACTGGCTTTTTGCTTCATTTATCTCCAACCCCACTTCTTGTGCAGCTGTCACTAGATCTTTTGCTATTTTCATCAGTTATTTTTTTTTCCTTGATAATAAAACCATGTCATCTGCATATGCCAAACATTGGTGGCTTTTGTTCAGTAATGTACCCCAACGGTTGATTTTGCTTTTCCTTATAACATCTTCTAATGCTATGTTGAATAGCATGGTAGATAGGGGGTCTCCTTGCCTCAATCCTTGGGTTGTAGCAAATTCTTCTGATTCTTCCCCTTCTACTCTTACTACATTTCTTGTCTGCTTCAGTGTCATTTCCACCAGTTTGCATAGCTTCTCTGGAATTTTGTATTTTCTTAAGACTCTCAATAGCTTAGTCCTGTTTATCGTCTCATAGGCTGCCTTAAAGTCGATAAACAGCATATATGTAGGAATCTCGTATTCGTAACAGTGTGTTAATACTTGTTTTAGTAAGAAAATTTGGTCTGTTGTTCCTCTAGCCTTACGAAATCCACACTGGTACTCGCCGGTTATCTTTTCTGTATAAATTTCTAATCGTCTCTTTATTAGTGTGGCTAGTACTTTGTACATGCAATCAAGTAGTGCTATTCCTCTGTAATTGCTGCAATGTGAAATGTCACGTTTCTTGTATATCGGTAGAATTACTGCTTTTTTCCACCCTTCTGGCATATGTTCAGTTCTCCAAACCTCTCGTATTAACTTAGTAATTTCTTTTTTTAATATAATACCTCCGTATTTCAAGTTTTCTGCTGTAATACTATTGGATCCTGGGGCTTTATTATTTTTCATATTGTGGATAATTTTTTCTATTTCTGCTAGTGTGGGTTCTTCATCTTCGGAACGGTTTTCTTCTCCCAATGGAACGTCTTCTCTTTCTTCTGTTTCTAGTTCTGCATTTACTTTTAATAGCTCTTCAAAATGGCTTTTCCATCTTCTTATTATTTCAGTTTTTGCTCCTAGCAGTTTACCGTTTCCATCTTTGATGTATGGTGTTTTTGGCCTGTGTCCTTTATTTATTTCTTGCACATCCTTGTAGAAATTTCTAATTTCTTGTCTCCAGTATTTTTCTTCCATTATTTTTATTCTGTTTTCATCGTGTTCTCTTTTCTTAGTTCTGCAAATCTTTTTTGCAATTTTCGTCTGTTCAATGTATTCCCGTTTGTACTGTTCTTTCCCGGTCTGTAGATATTTTTCCCTTAAACTTCTTTGCTTACTTATTTCTTCCATACATTCGTCGTCAAGCCAGATCTTCCTTTTGGTAGCCTTTATGGCGTTTAAGCTTTCGTCTGACGCTTTCAAAATTGCTGTTTCCATCCGTGATAATTTCTTTTCTACACCCTGTTCTAATTCTGTTTCCCTAGTTTGTTCTAAGTATTTCTCGATTTTTTATCTGCATTTACCGGCTACTTGAGGATGTTGCAATTCTTCCATGTAATATTTCACCGTTCTTCTGTTTTTTCTACTTTTTCTTTTATCTGTTTCTGTTAGTTTAAATTTAGCCATTACTAGAAAATGGTCAGAGTCTATATCGGCACCCCTATATGATTTTACACATTTTT
The DNA here is from genome assembly GCA_963921935.1 of Galeruca laticollis. Lineage (NCBI taxonomy): Eukaryota > Metazoa > Arthropoda > Insecta > Coleoptera > Chrysomelidae > Galeruca > Galeruca laticollis. Next base: position 46,439,491 of record OY998185.1, read on the forward strand.
TATTGATTTGGCATCTTTTTCCCCTATTAGCACGTGATCAATTTGGTTTGATTCGTTAGTGCCTGGAATTATCCAAGTTCCTTTGTGTATATTCTTCCTTTTAAAATGTGTCCTCATAATCTTCATTTGCTTTTCTATAGCCATATTGATTAATCTAAAACCATTATTGTTACTCGTATTATGTTGGCTTTCGCCTCCCGTTATAGTTCTAAATATGTCTTCATTTCCTACTTTTGCATTTGCATCTCCCATTATTATTTTTACATTGCCGTTTGGTATTCTGTCAATAATTTCTTCCAGTTGTTCATAGAATGCATCTTTATCTTCACCAGTTTTCTCTTCTGTAGGTGCATGAAAGTTAACGATTGTTATGTTTTTGTCATTTCCAGTAAACTGTAGTTTGCATATCCTGTCTGAGATCGCTTGGAAGCGTGTGATTTGTCCTTTCATATTTTTACTGACTACAAAGCCTGTACCAAATCGTCTTTTTGCATTTCCACTTGTAAATAGGACATATGCCTCCATTTATTTTTTATTATTATTTTTTAAATGTGTCTCCTGCAGCGCTAGAATTTCTATATTGTATCTTTTTGCTTCCTTTACTAAATTTGTTATATCCCCCTCTCCGTATATTCCTCGCACGTTCCATGTTCCTATATTTATAACTTTATTTTCTTTTTTAATGATTTCTTTTTTGCGGTTCTTCTCTTTACCTCTTTTCTTGTAATCCTGTACCTTGTTCATTGTTTGAGTCGATGCCGGAATCGTATTGTCACGTGTGTCTACTAGTTTTTTTGGTTGAACTGTAACTGTTTTTGTTCATCATTCCATTTCCATACTATATCATTTACTGTTAATTTCTTGTAACCTACTTTTGTTTGTTTGCCCTTATCTTTTTCTTCCTTAGCCTTTCCTCTGATTATTTTTTGTACTTCCTGTTCCTTCTTGGTAAGATCCGACTCAATGAAAAATTTTTCCCGGAGATGTCTCAGTCTGCTTTTATTTTTCAAGATGTCAATTTTATCTGTTATGTTTTCCATTTCAATTAAGTACATCTTTTCCCATATTTTCTGAGCGCTTCTTATTTTAACGCCCACTTGTATTTCTTTTGCTATGAATGTTTCTATTTTTTGCTTTAGAGAAATATCTTCATTTGTATTCACTTCTATTCCAGTAATGATCAGGTTTTTCTTTTTAGTAACTCTTTCTAAGTGTTCTACTTTTTCATTTGATGCTTTAATTTCCTCCTTCATTTTCAGATTTTCGTGTTTTATCTCTAACAGCTGCTTATTTGTTTCTTCATTTTCTTTTCTCAATTGTTTTATCTCTTCCATCATATCATCATTCTTTAACATCAGTTCCTGCATCATTTTGATCATAGTTGTTTCCGTATCCACTCTCCTTTTATCCTCTTTCTGTTTCTTGCTTCTTCCGAAGCTTTCATCTGCTTCTTTTCTTTTTCTCTTATACTCCTCTTCAGTGTCCGACCCGTTTTCTTGATACATTTTCTTTATATTCTCAAACGTCCACGAAATCCGTGTCTCTTTTGTAGTTTGTTTCCCATATAAACAACTATATAAATACGTTAATCTTACTTTGTTTTTGTCGCCTTCATTTGTACAATCACTCTACCACTTGTTTATCACTTTTCTAACACACAGATGATTATTTAAACTCACAATCTCCCAAATTTTGAGTTTAATTGCGGAGTAATTATTTATCATCTGAACAGGTAGGTCGACCTTAATTATATTTTGTTCAATATCAACGGTTCAAAAAAAGGTAGATGATTAATTTTTTTCATCAAATTTTAGAGAAATGTATCCTCTTTTGAAATATGTAAAAATGAATATAACATTGCGTTTGTTTTTTTTTTGAAAAAAACTTAAAAATTTGTTACCCTTTCAGTTAACGTCATCTAGCGGCGAAGACGAAAGTCAAAAAGTCAAAACCAAGTAAGCATTTTGTAGTGTAAATTATGCTCTTTCATATGAGCCCAAATTTGTTAAAATCGGTCAAGCGAAACGGAAGAAATCTTGGTTTGTTTAAAAAAACAATTGAACTTCCCCCACCGCTTTATTTTGATAGATAGAACAAAACATTTTAGTCAAAAAGTGTAGGTGAATAGTCAGTAGATATGAAAATAATATCATCGATATACTTTCATTAGGCAAAATTCTATAAAAATCCCATTTTTCTACTTAGTGTTAGTTTATACGCCCTCTAGCAGACGTTTGACAAACTCGAAAATAATTTCCAGCATTTTCTCTTGGTGACTTTTATCATGATTTTTTTTTCTAAATCTATACGACCAATATCTTATAAGATATAGTCGCTCGCTACCCTTAATTGATCACCCGGTACATGCCAGTAGCTTAAGGCTCCAAAATTTTATATATGATTTATTAATTATTTTTATTTTGTTTCAGGTGAGTGATTTTTTGACGGTTCTAAGAGTGTTGGTACGTATTCTCAAACAAACGAAGATAAAAAGGTATCAGATTATTGGAAATAAAACGTTTCTTTTTATTATATATCACAAATATATAAATTTATATTAATAACTACAGAATTTTTATTATAAAAGCGGTTGCATATCAGATCATTTTTGTCGCCAAAACTATGCCTTGTTGCCGTTCGTCTGAATAGTCACGATTGTAAGTAGTTTTGAAGGTTACGTTTTTTGTTTTGTTTATGCTACCAGGAATAATTAGGATCAAATGTATACAACTAATGAAAAATATTGAACGTTTTTGTGAGTACCAAACGACTGAACAAAAATGTCGTAACATATTACAAATAGTGATAGAAAATAAAACTCGTAGGTATCTGGTTAGTATATTTCAGATGAATTAAATACAGTCTTCACTAAATTTCGTCCAAAATTAGCACAAAAAAATATTAGTGTTCTAAATGAAACTCAATGTTTCTAGCTAACTCCACAATATAATGAGAAATGTTGAAAATTCTAAAATATTGACAATTGTTTCGATAACTGAATATCATCGTCAGAATGACAGAAGTTACATTTCATTTGATGCCTACCTGATGTTTAGTACTTATTTTTGGCTAAACCAAGAAGTGACCTACCTTGTCATTGACTTAATATATGTTAATAGAAAAAAGAAGAAGATGTGATATTACAAATATTGAAGCATAGATATTATTAGCCCTATGGTGATATCCTGGATATCATTTTTCCAATTAAGATCAGTATAATTGTGCAATGATATAGAAAACCAGGAAAACTATATCTGCTAATTATCTGCTAATATTTACAATTATCACCTAAGAAGACAGTTGATGACTTCATATTGTGGGTTTCTTAAGTGTCTTCTAATTTCCAACTCTTCAAGGAAATCCAGTTCTTGTTTCTTATCACAAATATGTAGTACTTCTAGTTCTGTGTTAGGTGTCAATGAATGATTGGTGTCAAGTAGATGTTTTGCGTAATGGGATTTATCTGGTTGTTTCAATATGTATGCTCGTAAGTGTTCACTGTATCGGATTTCGAAATTTCTAAGGGTCTGACCCAAATAGGAAGCTTTACATTCTGGACATTTATGTTTATATATACCTGATTTCTTCAATGGTGGTATTTTTGTTTTTACATTTAACAATTTTGTACTTACGTTACTTACTGTTTTGAAAGAAATCGTTCTAATCGTTGCTAAAGATATTATCTTTGAAATATTATTAGAAATATTTCCTGCATATATGAGGGTTTTATAAATTTTTATTTCTTCAGTTTGTTTAGGAAATATTAGTTGTAATGCCACTTTTTCCTCTTTTTTATTAATTAGCTTATTTATCATATGTAATGGATAACCGTTGGATGTTGCTATTTGTCTAATTGTAATAATCTCTCTCTCAAAATTACATTTGTTCATAGGAACTGAAAATGCTCTATGTATAATTGAATTATATGTTGCTAGTTTATGTGACATGGAGTGATTGGAACTATATGGAATTATTACATCAGTGTGTGTTGGTTTTCGGTAAATTGAATAATCAAGTACATTATTAACTCTTTGAATTTGCAAATCAAGAAAATTGATTGGTTATTTTCTTCAACTTCTAATGTAAATTTGATTTTTGGGTGTAAATTATTAATGTGGTTGAAAAAAAATCTAATTGTCGTTCACTACCTATAAAACAAGCTAATATGTCATCTACATATCTATACCAAAATAAAACATGTTTTGAAATATTACTTTCTAAACTGTCCAAAAAAATGTTTGCCAAAACAGGTAATATAGGGCTTCCCATTGGTAAACCTTCATTTTGAATATATATGTTATTGTCAAAAGTTAAATAATTCTGATTAATACATACATCAAATAAATTAAGTATATCTGATATTATTCCTCGATTAATATTTTTAGCTTGTTTTATAGGTAGTGAACGACAATTAGATATATTTTTCAACCACATTAATAATTTACACCCAAAAATTAAATTTACATTGGAAGTTGAAGAAAATAACTCAATCAATGTTCTTGATTTGAAAATTCAAAGAGTTAATAATGTACTTGTTTATTCAATTTACCGAAAATCAACACACACTGATGTGACAATTCCATATAGTTCCAATCACCCCATGTCACATAAACTAGCGGCATATAATTCAATGATACATAGAGCATTTTCAGTTCCTATGAACAAATGTAATTTTAGTGTTTTTAAATGAAACTCACGGTCTCTAGTTAATTCCACAATATAATACAAGTTATTGAAAATTCTAAAAAATTGACAATTGTTTCGATAAATCAATATCATCGTCAGAATGACAGAAGTTACATTTCATTTTATGCCTACCTGATGTTTAGTAGTTATTTTTGGCTAGACCAAGAAGTAACCTAACTTGTGATTGGCTTAATATATGTTTACAGAAAAAAGAAGAAGATGTGATATTACAAATATTGAAGCTTAGATATTATTAGCCCTATGGTGATATCCTGGATATCATTTTTCCAATTAAGATCAGTATAACTGTGCAATGATATAGAAAACCAGGAAAACTATATCTGCTGATCTTTACAATTATCACTTAAGAAGACAGTTTATTAGTGGAGAATTCCCTAGACTTAACTGTTCATTGACAACTTCATATTGTGGGTTTCTTAAATGTCTTCTAATTTCCAGTTCTCCAAGGAAATCCAGTTCTTGTTTCTTTTCACAAATATGCAGCACTTCTAGTTCTGTGTTAGGTGTCAATGAATGATTGGTGTCAAGTAGATGTTTTGCGTAGTGGGATTTATCTGGTTGTTTTAATCTGTATGCTCGTAAGTGCTCACTGTATCGTATTTCAAAATTCCTGAGGGTCTGACCCAAATAGACAGCATAACATTCTGGACATTTGAGTTTATATATACCTGACTTCTTTAATACAGATTAAAACAACCAGATAAATCCCACTACGCAAAACATCTACTTGACACCAATCATTCATTGACACCTAACACAGAACTAGAAGTGCTGCATATTTGTGAAAAGGAACAAGAACTGGATTTCCTTGAAGAACTGGAAATTAGAAGACATTTAAGAAACCCACAATATGAAGTTGTCAATGAGCAGTTAAATCTAGGGAATTCTCCACTAATAAACTGTCTTCTTAAGTGATAATTGTAAAGATCAGCAGATATAGTTTTCTTGGTTTTCTATATCGTTGCACAGTTATACTGATCTTAATTGGAAAAATGATATCCAGGATATCACCATAGGGCTAATAATATCTGAGCTTCAATATTTGTAATATCACATCTTCTTCTTTTTTCTATAAACATATATTAAGCCAATTACAAGTTAGGTTACTTCTTGGTCTAGCCAAAAATAACTACTAAACATCAGGTAGGCATAAAATGAAATGTAACTTCTGCCATTCTGACGACGATATTGATTTATCGAAACAATTGTCATTTTTTCAGAATTTTCAATAACTTGTATTATATTGTGGAATTAACTAGAGACCGTGAGTTTCATTTAAAAACACTAATATGAGCATATTCCACGAAGTAAGGGTCGAGAGAGTCAAATGTAATTTTGATAGAGAGATTAATACAATTAGACAAATAGCAACATCCAACGGTTATCCATTACATATGATAAATAAGCTAATTAATAAAAAAAGAGGAAAAAACAAACTGAAGAAATAAAAACTTATAAAACCATCACATATGCAGGAAATAGTTCTAATAATATTTCAAAGAAAATATCTTTAACAACGAATACAACAATTTCTTTTAAAACAGGGATTTATCTGGTTGTTTTAATCTGTACGCTCGTAATTGTTCACTATATCGGATTTCAAAATTTCTAAGGGTCTGACCCAAATAGACAGCATTACATTCTGGACATTTGAGTTTATATACAGGGTGATTCATTACTAATTGGAAATAATTTAATAGTAGAATCCTGACTTCAAATTATTAAGATTTAACCCAAAACACTTTAATAAAATTTAGCTGCTTACTGAGTTACTGAGTTACTGAGTTTTGTTTAAAAACTTTACAAACTATTTGTGCTCAGTACTTTAAAACTGTTTTACCTATTTATTTCACATTTGGCAGAAAGTGTAGACACTGTACATCCTATCAAATTAAAATAAACAAACGTTTCTGGCTACTACCAGAGGCGTACGACAAGGGCAAGTGACAGGTTAATCGTTCCCAAATTCTACGCCACTGATGGAATAGGAATTTTAGCACAATTTTTTGATTCTCCAATACTTTTTACGTAAATAAAGTACTCTTTTTTCATAACGATAAAGTCAATATTTCTCGAGATATTTCAAGTTAAACACGAAGCTGCCCAATTTTGATGTGTAATAACTATGTCGATGTTTTGGACCAGTGAATTGCATTAAATACGCAAATGAAACATTAATCCGTGTCAACAATAAAGAACACAACTATTAAATGAGCGGATGAATTAAAAACAAATTGTGGTTCTGAAAATTATAATCTAAATAAAAGTAGGTTCCTACAATTTTAATAACATATCGGAAATATCAGAAACGAAAAGTACCTAAAAACCTTTTATAACAAATGTTCTATGTGACCCCCGTTTACTTCAATAAGCTTATTCATTCTCTGGATAATTAATCTCCTTACCTTGAAAAATATGTTAGGTTGATTGGCAATAAAATTTGCCGAATTTACAATTTGCTGCCATAGTTCCTGACGAGTGTTTATTTCTTGTGAATATACTAATGATTCCATATGGCCCCAAAAATAAAAATCGAGGGGATTACATTCGGGAGTTCTAGGCGGACACGGAAATTCGCTACCTCTGCCAATCCAACGATGAGGAAATTGGTTATCGAGATAACTCCTCACTATCATCTGATAATGAGGTGGTGCTCCATCCTGCATGAACCACATGTATCTTCTTCGATTAAGTGGCAATTCCTCGAGATGTTCGAATAGAGTTGTTTCCAAAAATTCTAAATATGAGTTACCATTCAAATTTGCTGGTAACTCATATGGACCCAACAAACTATCTCCAAAGATACCGCACCATACATTTATCTTGAATTCGTGCTGATAATGTGATTCTCGAAATACATGGGGATTCGCAATATCCCAATTGTTGCTGTTCCTCCAGTTAAAAACTCCTCTGCGAGTGAATGTGGCCTCGTCAGTAAAAAGAATTTTGTGAACAAAATTTCGATCTTCATTTTTTTTTATTTATCATCCACTGAGCAAAGTTCATCCTTAAAGGATAATATCTAGGCAATAAGTTTTGTACCGGAGTAAAATGGCGATGTCGTAAATTTTCCTTTTTCAAAATTAGAAAAACTGAAGATTGACTTACTCCAGTCATTGCTGCTAAACGCCGAGTACTTAGTTCCTGATTATTAGCAACTCGTACTAAAATATCGTCCTCCTGATCCACAGTTATTATTTTCGGTCATCCCATACCACTATTACGCTTAAATTGTCCTTCCTCTTCTTATCACGCCCTCTCCTGCCGAAGGTTGGCGATCCAAATGACAATTGTAGCTCTAGAGACTGCAGCACGAAAGATTTCTGCAGACGAGCGGTCGAACCATCTCCTTAAGTCCTTTAGCCATGAGTTCTGGCGTATTCCTACTGATCTTTTCCCGTGCACTTTGCCCTCTATTATGAGGCGTAGTATTTCGTACTTATCACCTTTCATCACATGACCCAGGTATTGCATTTTTCTTTCCCTGATGGTGTTCAGTAGTTCCTTTTGTTTGTGCATGCGCTGGAGTATTTCATCGTTGGTGATCCTTTGTACCCATGAAATTCGCAGCGTCCGTCTATACACATACATTTCGAAGGCTTCTATTTTCTTTTCGGTCTGTGAATTTAGTGTCCAGCTTTCGCATCCATAGAGTAGGACAGAAAACACGTAGCATCTGATCATCCGAATTCTGAGTTCCAAGCTGAGGTCCAATCTTGCAAAAAATGATTTCATACTCACAAAGATTTTTCTCGATTGTTCAATCCTTGAAAGTATTTCCCTTTTCGGGTCACACTGACTATTGATGTTAGCTCCCAAATATTATATTGAGGTCACTTGTTCGATTGTTTGTCCCTTGACCCGCAGGTGTGCATTTATTGGAGTCTTAGAAAAGATTAATAGTTTGGTCTTGGAGACATTGAGATGCAATCCAAACATCTCGCTATAGTGAACTACGGAATCCATGATGCTTTGCAATTCCTGCATATCGCTGGCCAATATAACCGTATCATCGGCGTACCTGATATTATTTATTGGGGTTCCATTGATCTTGATTCCGCCCTGGACCCCATCCAGTGCCTCTCTAAATATAGTTTCGAAATACAGATTAAAGAGGAGTGGAGACAAGACACACCCCTGTCGGACACCTCGTCTGATTTGCATATCCTCCGATGTCGATTGTTCCATATTTACTACCGCCGTTTGATGCCAGTAAAGTTCTGATATGAAACGTAGGTCCTGTTCGTCAACCCCGGTTGTTCTCAAAATTTCGATCATCTTCTGATGATTAACACAGTCAAACGCCTTACGATAGTCTATGAAACATGCGAATACATTCACATTCATGTCTCTACACCTTTGTGTCATTACATTCAGGGAGAAGAGCGCTTCACGCGTTCCGAGTCCGTTTCGGAATCCAAACTGGGTATTGTCCATCTGATATTCGCACTTCTTGTAGATTCGTGTGTGGATGATTCTAAGAAAGGTTTTCAGGACATGGGACATAAGACTTATCATCCGATAGTCATCACATTGTGAGGCGTTGGGTTTCTTTGGCAGGGTTACGAATGTTGATTTAAGCCAATCCGACGGTATCTTGCTTGAGCTATATAGTTTGTTAAATAGTGCTGTTATTAAATCTAGGCTTTTACTTTCATTGTATGCAATTAGTTTAAGTATTTCAACGTTGATTTTATCGGGACCGGTAGCTTTCCCGTTTTTCTGTGCTTTTATTGCATGAACAACTTCATCTCTGGTTATTTCTGGAGCCTTTTCATTCAGTATGTGATCTATCGGTGGTGGGGAGCAAGGTCTATCATCATTAAAAAGTGCTTCGGTATATTCTTTCCATCTTGCAAGCTTAGCCTCCAGTCCTAGAATTATCTCGTTGTTATCATCTCTCAAGATTGCTCCTTGATGTTTTCTGTGTCTGTTTGTAAGCTCTTTTACTTTTTTATGAACATTGAAGGTGTCATGTTTTTCTTGTAATTGTTCTATTTCTTGGCACTTTGCCGACATCCAGATCTCTTTCGCTTCCCGACACTTTCTCCTAATGATCCTATTCAATCGCCTGTATTCCGTCGGATTTGCCTTGTACTTCCGTCTGTCATTCATGAGGTCTAATATTTCCTGCGTCATCCATTCCTGTTTCTTGTTGGTTGCCATGAATCCAATGTCTTTTTCCTGTATACTTGTTATTTTAGTTTTCAAATAATTCCATGTCTTTTCAACATCCTCTTCCCGTACGGATACCTCTACCATTTCTAGTTCTTTTTCGATCTTAGTTATTTTAGTTTTCAAATAATTCCATGTCTTTTCAACATCCTCTTCCCGTACGGATACCTCTACCATTTCTAGTTCTTTTTCGATCTTAGAGCTTATCTCTTTCCTTTTTTCGGGATTGCTCAATCGTGCGATGTCTATCTTTTTTGACGTTTTTTCTCTCTCAACTCTCTGTAATCTCTTGAGTCTAAAGTCCAGCACGACAGGGTTGTGATCACTGCCGATGTCTGCTCCAGGATAGGTTTTTGTTGATTTCATATATCTTTTGAAGTTTAGACTAATCAAAATAAAATCAATCTGATTCCTGACAATTTTTTCCTCTCTGTCTGCAGGTGACCTCCAGGTGTATAGTCTTCTTGGATGCTGTTTAAAAAAGGTGTTAGCGATTAAAAGGTTATTTTCTACACAGAATTGCACAAGTCTGTCACCCCTACTGTTCCTTTCGCCAAGACCGTATGCCCCTATGCAATCCCCCTCAGCACCACGGCCAATCTTGGCATTAATATCTCCAATTATCATCGTTATCTCTCCCTTTTTTGTGAGCCGCATTACATCTATTCTGTTATAAAATTCTTGAATTTCCTGATCTGGTTTGTCATTTGTTGGGGCATAAATTTGGATTATATTTAAATCTCTGTGGGTTGTTTGTAATTTTAATAGAGCCACTCTATCGCTCAAAGGGATAAAGTCTGTGACCGACTGTGCTACTTTATCCGAAACGAGTATGGCTGTTCTGTATCGATGCTCTGGGTCAGTGCCTCCTGAATAATAAATATATCCATTACTTGTTTTTTGTCTTCCAGAACCAGGCCATCTAACCTCACTTAGCCCTAGTATATCAATATTCATCCTGCTCATCTCAGCCTCAGTGTTTGCCAATTTCCCTGGCATAAACAAGCTACGTACGTTCCAGGTGGCGATACGTACTATATTGTCATATATCTTGATTTTCTCTGTGCTTACTTGATTCTTAATAGTAGGCAACGGCGGTATTCTTTGCACCCTCTCCCCACTTAAGGGGTGCCCCGGACTGAGGGCCATTTTATCTTTTTTGTCTGCCATTAAGATTTTTGGAAAGTAATTTACAGTAAGGGTTCCGTTCCTTTTCTGTATCGCAGTGGGAAAACCGTTTTTGCTGATTCAGCTGCGCTTTTCCGTGTTCGATACTACACCGTTTCAAAGTCATTCTTCTCGCGCTGTAGCCTGATTTTGGGACAGACGCTGCGTGGGAATCTTCTTAGCTTCACCTCAATCTCCTCGAGACCTTACCGGCATGGGTGGCCCTACGCTACGGTACGCTACCGCCGGCATCGCTCCCTGGATATAAGGTTACTGAGCACACTTGCCGATTGGATTGAACTATGTTTGGATACATTTGTTGATATCTGCGAGCACTAGCAACACAGGAATTATTTTCTTGTACATAAACACAAAGCATGTCTCGCATTTCAAGATTCGTAAAATTGTTGTGTCGAGGCATTTTCACTTAACCGACTTTAAATTTCACAACAATCACAATTTCAAGTGATATAAGCAACAACTAATAGCTATGACAGCAATGACCCACTAGATCGAAGCAATTAATTCAGACCAGAGCCAAATGATATTGAAAAATTATCCATCAAATGCGATTTATCTGATTGTAATTAAAAATAGAGATCAGTTATTTGTTTAAAAACATTTTTAAATCATTTTAATATTTTTGTCAATAATTTTAATATCTTTATTTACGGATTAAAGTTTCATTTGCGTATTTAATGCAATTCAATGGTCCAAAACATCGACATAGTTATTACACATCAAAATTGGGCAGCTTCGTGTTTAACTTGAAATATCTCGAGAAATATTGACTTTATCGTTATTTATGAAAAAAGAGTACTTTATTTACGTAAAAAGTATTGGAGAATCAAAAAATTGTGCTAAAATTCCTATTCCACCAGTGGCGTAGAATTTGGGAGCGATTAAACTGTCACTTGCCCCTATCGTACGCCTCTGGTAGCAGCCAGAAACGTTTGTTTTATAAACATAAACTGTATTATTTTTACTTACTTTTATAGTAGATTTAAATGTATATGTTTATAAATTATAATTTTTGTTTTTAGTTTGGCTAGCTCAGTTTGTTTTTAATATTTGTTTAGTAATTTATTTTAATTAGATTATTCGGGAGCATGAAACCCATTTTCTCTTTGAGTCCTGGCTTATTGTATTGTTATAATTGTTTAAATAAAAAGAAAACACATTAATTTGAAATAGATTTAATTTTTAATGTAATATTTATATTTGATAAAAATAATATGCGACGCCAATGGTTATATTGTACCTACTTATTGTTTTTAATAATATCATCAATGCGCATGCGTGAAAAACTAGTCATGCGCTTTAACATGAAACGAACAATTCTTACATTAAAGAAGCATCTATATTTATACAAACATAGTTTGTTTGATGATGCAGATAGGTAAATGGTTCATACAAAACATAAAAGAATTTATATATATATCATAGTTATATATGATACAAATAGCTGTGGGAAGAAATTAGTTATATACATGGATAGAAATATATGGAATTATATACAGATGGACATGGTTATAACATTATAAAATTTCAATCACCAGATTTCTGCGATTACAAGATGGCGTAAGTACATATTTTAATTTATATAAAGTTCGGCCTTTTATTAAATTTAACGATTTATGCAATGAATTCACTATACAAAGTCTGTTTCTTTCTTTTTTAGATCGATTATATTTGCAAAAGTTTATCAATTTATGAAATTAAGTACTTAATTGGTATTTTGAGTTTTTACACTGTTTATTGGCCAATAAATGATTTAAATACACTGACCTGTTGCTCTTGCATTGGGATGAAAGTCTCTGGATCCCAGGAACACTCCACTGAAGCTCCAAAAAACCAAAGTTGTTGAAAATTTCACAGATTCTTGTCGAAAAACTTGTTACAATTAACTGTGAGTATTACTAATATTATATTTCATAATACTTTAGAAGTTTAAATGTCTTAAACCGGGAATATCTTTAAATTTCAGGAACACCATCACATACACTCCTCGCTTCCTAACATCAGCTTCCGTTCTCCTTTTAAGCGTCCCCTCGATTCTCTACTTTTTTCAACAAACAGTCTTTTGTTCTTTTCCAGGTCACTATTCCAAAGTTTATTTATTGATTCACAGTTTGTTCTGTCATATTTTATAACCAATAAGATATTGTCTTTTGTAATCAGATACTTGAAACTTCTATCACTTATCAAAAAATTTCATACATACAAATACATTAAAATTGGTTATACATAGATACACTTACATGGTACAACATTCAATATTATTATTGATAGTATATTCTTGTTACACTCATATTAATTATAAATATAAATTCTCTTATGTTATTTGTTTATCTATGAAATCTATTGAAATATATTCTATTCAATATTTGTATTTGTTATTATTCTTAAATTAATGATTATAATGAATTACCTATAATAATATTTGTTTTCATTTCAGATGAACAGCTGATTATGTTATGGAAAATAATCTTCGTCTTAGGCAACTTTATTTACATCATTACATTGGTTAGGCAATATCTATATTTTATGTTATCATTGAGGTAATTCCTTATTTATTATATTGTTATAGGTTATTATTTAATATATCTTCATTTGATATGTTGTTTAAATTAAGAAAAGTGTTTCCTTTTTACTTGTTTTCTTAAATTATGTTATTTTCATATATATTTCATACTAGCAACTTAATTTTATAATACTACTTCTCTTATTATCTAAGATATCTGGTTCAGTTTATTCTAATTTGGTAGGGTGTACAGTGTCTACACTTTCTGCTAAATATGAAATGAATAGGTAAAACATTTTTAAAGTACTGAGCACAAATAGGTTTTAAATTTTTAAACAAAACACCCTGTAACTCAGTAAGCAGCTACATTTTATTTAGGTGTTTTGGGTTAAATCTTCATAATTTGAAGTCAGGATTCTACTATTAAATTATTTCCAATTAGTAATGAATCACCCTGTATATAAACTCAAATGTCCAGAAAGTAATGCTGTCTATTTGGTTCAGACCCTTAGAAATTTTGAAATCCGATATAGTGAACACTTACGAGCATACAGATTTAAACAACCAGATAAATCCCATTACGCAAAACATCTACTTGACACCAATCATTCATTGACACTTAACACAGAACTAGAAGTACTACATATTTGTGATAAGAAACAAGAACTGGATTTCCTTGAAGAATTGGAAATTAGAAGACATTTATAAAACCCACAATATGAGGTTGTCAATGAACAGTTAAATCTAGGGAGTTCTCCACTAATAAACTGTCTTTTTAAGTGATAATTGTAAAGATCAGCAAATATAGTTTTCCTGGTTTTCTATATCATTGCACAGTTATACTGATCTTAATTGGAAAAATGATATCCAGGATATCACCATAGGGCTAATAATATCTAAGCTTCAATATTTCTAATATCACATCTTCTTCTTTTTTCTATTAACATATATTAAGTCAATGACAAGGTAGGTCACTACTTCTCTAGCCAAAAATAACTACTAAACATCAGGTAGGCATCAAATGAAATGTAACTTCAGTCATTCTGAAGATGATATTCAGTTATCGAAACAATTGTCAATTTTTTAGAATTTTCAACATTTTTCATTATATTGTGGAATTAGCTAGAAACATTGTGAGTTTCATTTAAAACACTAATATGAGTAGATTCCACGAAGTAAGGGTCGAGACAGTTAATTTTTTAACAAAAAAATATCTCAAATTAATTTTTTATTTCATCAATACAGTTATTTAATAGAACTACGTTTAAGTAAGAAAGCGTAAAACCGCATAAAATTAACAAGATCATTGAGAAATTAAACCTACAAATACGTATGTGTCAAAAAATCAGTGCAGATACTTAGAGAATTCATAAATTAAATCTCACTTTCGGTAACGTTTCTTGATGGGACATGGGGTAACCATTCTCTTTTTGCACTTTTAATCTGAAAATAATGAAAACATATGATGGAGTATCAAATATAAATTGCATTCCTCTCAAAAAGCAAAATTTGCTATTAAAGCTTTCACGAAAACGTTTTTATCATTTACAATTTCAGAACAACGAAAATTGGCTTATAAAAATACGGGATGTGTTATGTTATTCCCATATAATTGAATGTGATTGAAAGTTGATTTAAACATAAAAGCTAATTAACTACTGTTGATTGAGCTTACAACCCTTTAAATACTTTTGAAAACCCTTCCGCATCATTTAGATTGATTACAATCAACTGGAACATTTTGTAAAACTGTAGCTGTGTCGTTTTGAATAATTCTAGAGGTGGGTGCAGAGAATATTGACTAGAAGTCCGTTTGTATATAGTTAGAGATATAATAGAAGCAAATTCCAGTTTATTAGAAAGTGCATCTCAGCTTCTAACACCGGAAGACAAAAAGGGCAGCGCTAAAAGGAAAATTCTGCATGGTGAAGATTTAATAATATTTATAAGATATAACAGGATCAAAGTTGGGATAATTGGTTGAATAGGGATATAATTAAATTTAAGGGTATCAGGTTATGGAAGTATATCCAACAACTGACATTTCTGCAAGAAGTTATAATTCCAAATAGAGTAATGTCTGTATTTTAGCCTTTGAAAGATTTTTTGCATATTTCAGAAAGTACTCAACTTATCTCTCAACTCACAATCACTTTAATTCGATTCAACAAATGATTAAAAATAACTTCATCACGCCCACTAAATTTCACTGTTTTGCAAAATTACTCTTCTTTTCCGAAAAAATCGATTTGTTATATACACGTGAGGCAGAAACAACAAATTACTTTCACTACTAAAGAATGAGCTTGTTCTAATTTAATTTCGAATTCAAATACCTAGTGTTCGGAAAAGTCATTAAACTCTACAGAACTTTGACGTAATAACTTGGATTGATTTTGTTGTCATTCGTATAGTTGAAAAGAGAGTAACAAATAATTACATTACTGTGAAAACAGTGGTCGTGGTATATAGTTTATTTACGATAAAAAGACGATGACGTTGCATAACAAAATATTGTGATGTTGCCAAGCTGTAGTTTTTCCTTTACTTAACGAAAACTAGAAAAATCAATCTGATGTTAGATTGACAGTTCTTCTTTTTCATTGTTCCGTGCCTCGTAGGGCGTAAGTCAAAAATATTTATTTAAAAATAAAAGGCTTGTATGATAGGCTTGATTAATTTAATATGGATATTTATTCATGAAAAACTATGGATAAGATACAAGAAACAGTAACCAATCATTCTATATTCGAATTAATATTTAATTATTTTACGTAGAAGAGGGTTAAATGACGAACTGTTGGTCCGTATACCTTATTCTATGCTCTATAGCATTGGTTCCCAACGGGGGCGATACCGCCTCCCTGTGGGCGCTGCAGCCTTTTAGGGGGGCGGTAGTGGATTCAGAAGCAAATAATAAGCAGTCAAGAGGAATGGTGAAATAAAAATGATTTAATAAGGGTTAATAAGCAGTTTTAAATTAGCATTAATAATAATACTAATAATTTCTTTTAGTTCAGAATAGAAGTATATGACTTGTCCTCGCACGTTGATAAACGAACGCGCGATGTTCATACAAAATAACATGTTTCGACATGTTCGCTTACAGACAAGTTGAATCATGCACGAAATGAAACGTATAAAAGCAACAGCTCTACGAATTTTTTGTTAGTTAGTTGTATGTGCTTGGCCGCGATATATAGTCGTGAATCATAAGCTCTGCCGTAGTAAATAATCGTGAGTGGTGTATCATTTTATAAACATTACTATCTATAAATCTATTGAGAATTCAATTTTTGTATGAAAATGGCTGAATCTACTTCTAAATTAAAAAAGAAGGGCCGGCAGTACAGTATTGAATATTTAAAATATGGATTTGCGGAATCTTCTACAAACAAATCATTACCTATGTGTTTAATTTGCCAAAAAGTTTTTTCAAATGAAGCTATGAAACCTTCGAAGCTACAGGAGCATTTACATAAAATGCATCCTGATAAGAAGAACAAAGATATATTCTATTTTCAAGAACTCGAAAAACAATATTTAAAACAGCCAACTATATCAAACCTTTTTGCATCGTCTTCTAAACGACACGATAATGGGCTACGAGCCTCATATAACGTTTCATTGTTAATCGCAAAGTCAGGAAAACCACACACCATTGGCGAGGAATTAATTTTGCCGGCAGTCGAAGAGATATTAAAAACTGTTCTCCATCATAAGACACCATTTGATATCATTAAAAAAATTCCTCTCAGTAATAATTCAGTGCAAAGAATAATAGATGAAATGGCAAATGACGTTGAAATATCATTATGCGATTACCTAAAGACTTGCAAATTTTCCATTCAACTCGATGAATCAACTCTACCAAGTAACGAAGCTCTACTCTTATCATACGTACGATTTATAAAAGAAGAAAAAATTCATCAAGAGTTATTATTTGCTAAGAATTCGGAATCTGATACAAGGGGACATTCTATATTTAATATCATGCAAGAATTTTTTAAAGAGAAAGAAATTCCTATTATCAATATTTTGTCTGCTGCTACTGATGGTGCTCCAGCAATGACCGGGCGTCATAAGGGTTTTATAGCACATTTGAGAAAAGCAGTGCCAAATGTACTCGCTGTACATTGTATTATTCACCGTCAGCATTTGGTTGCAAAAAAATTAAATGAACGTCTGCATGCGTCCCTCAATAACGTTATTAAAGCAATCAATATCATTAGAAGCAATTCATTGAATGACCGTTTGTTTAATAAGTTTTGCAATGAAAATGATGAAGACTACAATCGCTTGCTGCTGCACACAGCAGTACGTTGGCTCTCTAAAGGTGTTTGTCTGAATCGTTTTTTCAATCTATTTGACTCAGTGTTGAAATTTCTTAATGAAAACGAACAATTACGCGAAAACCTGATTACGTCAAAAAATGACATCGCTTATTTGACGGACCTGTTCAAAGTATTTAATCAAGTTAATCTACAATTGCAAGGTGATGATTTAAATTTAATTAAAACTAAAAACGTCATAGCTGCTTTTGCAGGAAAACTTCTTATATTCAAAAGAAATCTTGGTAGAGGTGAGTACAACAATTTTCCCACATTATCAACAGTGTCTGCAAAACCGGAAGATTTATTTACTTACTGCCACCACTTGGAAGTTCTTCATGTTGATTTTACAGGGCATTTCCAAGATATTTTAAACATGGAAATAGCAAGTTGGGTTATAGATCCTTTCGCAAACACAGATACTGGAGGCTCATCAAATTTGGAAGAGGAGCTATTAGAACTCACAACTAACGAAGAACTGAAAGTAAAATTCAAACGTGAATATCAAGAGTTCTGGCTTCAAAAACCAATACCAGTTCTCTATCCTGGATTGTGGACAATAGTACAGAAGTTGTTAATTGCATTTCCTTCGTCCTATATGGCTGAGCGTGCATTCAGTGCAGTAACTGATTTGCTGTCAAAGAAGAGGAACAGACTACACATCACTGAACGTGGCGATCTGCGATTGATGTCAACGAAATTGGAACCCGATATTAACAAACTGGTAACACTCCACCAGCCTCAACCGTCTCATTGATTTTTTCTTTATTATTAATTTTGTATTTCTCATTGTATTGCATTTCTTATTTATATTGTGATTGTATTTCTTATTGATTCTGTGTTTATATTTAAAAGTTTAATAAACAATTTTATTGTACATATGGTAGTCGTTTAATACATTTCTACTTCATCATTCCTCAAAAATAAAATTTAGACATTAACTGAAATTAAAGCTAAATACAGATTAATTGGGACGGTACAGATGATATTCAAATAAAATTAACTACTTTGGACTAACCAGCGACTGAGGGGGGGGCGGTGAAATTTTTATTCTCTTCTATAGGGGGCGGTGGTCCAGAAGAGGTTGGGAACCACTGCTCCATAGAATAGAATCTTCAAGAGCACTGCAAGGGTTTACGCTAAAAGGAATAAGTACAAGCTGTAATCATCTTCATGCAAATTTAAATATTGTTTCTTTATACAATATCTATTATATTTATTATAATAAAAATAGAATGGAAAAAAATATATAGATACACAAAATAAAATTTTGTTACAACATATAAAAAATCTCCCATTTTATCAGTATTATTTATGTTGATATACTGTGGTCGTTGTTTTAATTTGTGTATTATAAAATAACTGTACCTAATTAATTTAATAATAGTTATTAGTGATTTTGAAAAGGTGGAAATAAATCAAATTGGATAAAAATATACAAAAAATAAAACACAAGATTTCTACTACTCCACTACAAAATCATCACTATCTTCATCGTCACTGTCAAAATTAATAATAAGTGGAGGCACATCCTGTCTATCAAATACTACTTCTCTATCCCACCCATCTTGTATAATTTTTTCAGTGTGCTACTGTCTTTGACCAAATATCAGGAGTCACTTTTTCTAAAGACTTTTCCATACACTTATTGCTTGTTCTGTTGAAGAACCCACATGATCTCTATAAAAAATTTTAACTATGCCCCAAATATGTTCAATTGGGTTGAACATACAGTGGTAAGGGGGAAGGCGAAGCACTTTGTATCCATATTTTTCAGATAATATGTCAGCTTCATATACTGTTGGTGGTTTATTCCTACAAAAATGCATATATTTAAACAAAATAAGTTATCTAAGTATTACCATAATATATTGAAAAATGCTTATATCAACTTACCGTTGTACTAAATTCAATAATTGGGTTTTGAGGAAAGTATTTTCAAAAGGAATATCATTTTGTATCAACCAGTTCTGTATATCAGCCATTTTGGTAGCTGTTGTTGGTACTTCATTGATCACTGTACTGTGATAACTTGCATTATCCATTACAATTACGGCAGTTCCTTCCAAGTTCACTAAAATCTGGTATTCAAACCAATGCAAAAAAATTTCTCGGTTCATTTCACCGTGGTAATCACCATATTGTTTTTTGGAAGAAAAACCAGCTCTGCTCCAGGATTAAATCCAGAAGAGGAGCCAGCATGCAATCCTATATACCTACAATAAGGAAATAACAAATTACTACTAGGTTTCCTAGATAGACTGCATAGCTCAAAACAACTATTAATAATTATATAGATTTAAATAAAATAGTGTGACTAGTAAATATTTGAAAAGGTCTTAAAATGGCAGAAATGTTAGTACATCATAAATTAATTGCTAAATTTTATTATTCAATTACCTTGGACTACCAATTTTGGTTTTTTTCACGATTCTATGATTAGAATCTTACCAAGAACGTCCAACAGTATCGTCTTTAAATATCCAGGTCCCATCCAAAAACACAAATTGATATAAACCTACCCTTTTTATCTTGACATATTCATGTAGAAAATGTACACGTTTTAATGCAATATGTGGCAACTCCATTAAACTACGACGAGGCTCATATTTTTGATATTTGAATCCAATATTTTTCACTATCTTCCAGAGTGATGTTAAACAACCATTAAAGAGTTCACGCTCCTGGAGTTTGTCTCTTAAACATTTTTAAAGTTATGTGTTCCTCTGGAAAAATATTGTGTTAGTTAATTGTGAATAAAATAAAATAGTAAATTCAATATACTCACGGTTTCTATACATTTCGTATATAACATTTCGGAAAGCATTTTGATCAAAGTTATCAATTTCAACAGTAGGTTTTATACGTTGTCTCTTTTTAGGTGAGCTTTTAGGCTGTTCACCTCTATTATGCTTGGCGGCAATACGGTTAACAGTGGTAACGCTAAGTTGTAAAGCTTCTGCAACTCCCTACAATATGATTACTTCAATTTATGAAAGAAAAATATATTATCAAGTTTAATTAACTTAACCTAACATTAAAAATATTTAATCATTTACATTTAAATATGTAACAATAATATTAATAATGATGAATACAAATTGCGAATACTATTACTCACGTCTCTTACAGCAGTAAGCGGGAGAAGCGGGCCCCCATTTCGGCATTCTCGTTCATAGTAGCTCAACAAAGATGTTACCATCTCTTGACATTTTCTGTTCAGCTGCTTCGGCATTTTATTAACCACGCACTGCAGATTTGCCTAAATAATTAGTTATGAAAATAACTGTTTTTTTAATCTTAAAGAATCAATTAATTAAAAAGCATCAAAAAAACTTGTAAATATTAGACGATGATCGAATGTCAATAAACGCCAAAACAAATTGTGGAATTTTACCAGTTGATTTGACAACATCTTTAAGTTTTGCCAACCCGTTAGCTGCAAATTGCCCTGGCTGCTGCGGATAAATTGTATTCACGGTTGGTAAATTAATATTTATTCTGATAAGCAGGAAAGTAACTAAAAATGACATCATCATCTTTTTATCACTTATAATTGCACAAGTGGTTTGTATTTTATCGGGTAAATTTGGGTTGTTTAATGAGAAACTGTTTCCTAGCAATTTGACGAGAATAACTATAAACACTATGAAAAACACGACACCGAAGGTGGAGTGTTTTCAGGTTGACAGTTATTCGAGTCAAATTGCTAAAGGAAACAGTTTAAAATTTGAACAACACAAATTTACCCAATATCAATACAAACCTCGAGTGTAATTCGGCAGGACAATTTAATGAATGAGAAATTTGGAAACATATCTTGCAATATTACATTCAATTTCTCGACGGAAGTATCTGGCTCAAATGCGTATCTTTTTGCATCGCAAAACGTAGAAAATTGTCGCCAGATTGATGATTGCGTCGCATTCGTATTAGTAGGCACACAGGTATTAGCAATTGTTCATTGTTAGTACTTGAAAATTCAATAAGTTGTTGACAAACATGCCAAACTATTTATTCTGGTAACCAGCACCGCGATAATTGATGAACAAATGAATAAGTGAAAAAACCACTAGTGTATTTGTCGCTGTAAAAGTTAAAGCTAACTTTTGCCGCTGTCAAACTGACAATTGCACTGTGGCATATGCGATTTTTTATACATGAGTTAAATTGTCGTAAATAAACTATAGAACGAACTTTACTGGTAAAAAATGAGAAGAATAAATTGTCAATAAATGATCAGGATTGTTAAGCCATTGGGGACTCTTTAAATAACGAGACTTGGTGTAGAACTTTATTGTTATTCGCGATATTCTATACAAAAATAAGCGATTAAAAAGTAATTGTCGCTTTAGCTGCTATGTTGGTACCTATTATATTCATGGAAAAATGTGATGTTCCATATTCAAACAAAATTATAGTTCCTATAGATTTTACGCTATAAAAACGCGACGAAAAAAATGTCTATTCCCCTCATTTCTCGGTTATATTGAAAACTTCTTGATATCATCTCCAGCTCAATATTGAAATTCTATTTCGTTGGTTAAATAATTCACTGTATATAATAAATTGTGAATCGGTAGCATCATAGTTTTAACGAAATTAGATGCGTTCACGGAATCCGCTTAATAGTCTTTAGAGTTCAATTCCCTGTTTAGTTTATAGAGCGAGAGTAGATCAAAGACGGGCGTTTATTGACCATAACTATTGCCGCATGGTATTTATTAACAGCACGGAACTACTACTATAGCATTTCCGAGGTGATTGCATTCAGTTTGAGATACTGTATCTCTATGTTACATTATTGTATTCTCCAGTAATAATTAATGTGCCGACTGACAGATTTAGTACTCTGGTAATGTCTAAAACCTTAGATAAACTATAAAAAATAGACACCGCAGTGGGGATACATATTTTTATGATATTAAATATCAACATAACGTCATTGTTTTACATTTCCTCAATCTAAATACTACTTTATAAGTCTGGCAACATCGTTCAAATATGATCTCTTACTCCCTCTATGACGTGCATCAATGTTTATAGTGTAGATTCTATATTTGACTGCATCAGCTGTCATTTTAATGATTATTGTTACTTTGATCCTAATTATAATATGAATCATAGCCAAAAATTGATAATAAATTTTATATACACCCGTGAGATAAGAACTTCTTATTCCACTGATTTTTCCTCTTTGTCATGGTCTCCTTCGAATGGGGCCAGTAGGTTTTGGTGGACTACTCTCGGTTTTCCATTGGGGATCTTGCTTATATGATAGATGATGCTCTTCTTGATTAAGTATGGACCTTCCCATGATTTTTGTAATTTTGGAGAAAATAATTTTCTCCTTGTCGGGTTGTGTAACCATACTGTAATGTTTTTCTTATTTATTTGAACGTTTTTATACGACGGGTAGGATAAACGCATACACACGGCAGGTTTACTTACTTAATTTATTTATTCACTACACTATTCACTAATTTATATCATATACACAGTATATTCACTTACATTAATTTATATAAACACTTTACTGCTTAGACTATTTACTTGTTCGCTGTTTATATCACGAGATCACTTTGTAAACTAAACGTCTCCCGCTGGTCGGTCCTTTATATATTATTGCCTTTTTTACTAGATAATTCTAGATTGCGACTTACGCAAAAACTATCGGCTCCCTGGAATTTTCTAGATAAGACTGGTCACTAAAACAATGTCTAGATAAGATAGTCACAAAAAATCGTAAACAGTTCTAAGAAATCTCTGCGCATCCGCCAAAATTTTAACTTTCAAACATGGCTTAGACAAAGTCGGATTCAGGGACTACACTAGTGTGCTATTTCGTAACATTACCCCCCCCCCCTTAAATGGAAGTTCCCCCTGGAATTTTTGTGTAGCCGAGACTGGATGTTTGAATCGGCAACTGGCCCCATTTCTACACTTTCCGATCTTATGGAAATAACAGGGCACCGTCTTCATAGGATACTCATAGCTGCAAATTAATATTTGGACACCGGTATCTTTGAAGATCACCTCTACCATGTTCCTGATGACTGGCCAATCCAACTGGTTTCTTCACACTGGATTCCAACACGGAGGTTCTCGGAGGTTTCGAAGTGCTTCCCACACATTGCGGTAGGTAGATCGATCTTGAAATTATTTTTTAGTTACCACGTAGAAGACGTCCGCGAATTGTGTTTCAGTCTCAGTGTCTTGCCAGGGGCTGTAATCTGGTCTTCAAGTTTTTCTAATTGCCCGAACTTCTTTTGAAAGACGGTTGCCAACCCTCGTGCGTTCTTGATACGGGCGGGGATGTTGTATGCCAGTGAATAATTTTCCGGGAGAGTGAACAAATCTTGTCGTTGTTCTGAAGTAACTCCATATCTAGCTTTCCCGGTACCTCCATACTCGCCCATAAATTCATCGAAGGTAGGACCAGACACATCTCGAATATGGTTTACTCCTTTCTCTAGGTCATGGTCTCCTTCGATAGTCAGTTTTGGTGAACTACTTTTGGTTTTCCGTTGGGGATCTTGCTTATGTATAACATCATTGATCCTTTTCTTGATTAAGTATGCACCTTCCAAGGATTTTTGTAATTTTTTTGTCCTCTTCTTCAAAACCGCCTACTGTGGCCAGCGTGTCGTACCGACTTTTCCTTCTATCGCTGGCAGATTTGTTCGAACAAATTCATGAATGTAGATAATTGAATTTTTAATGTATTTAGTTAGTGTTATTGTTGTTATTTTCTTTCAACGTTTTATTAAAATTTTACTTATTTACATTTAGAACACTTGATGAGAATCATCTTATGACCTTCAGGGTTTTTGGTTTCCGGGGATTGAAGAGGGAGACGAGAGAATATTGTAACGGACAACTTCAAAAATCGACTTTGACTGTAAATTGAGGTATTTTTAGAATAAAACTGTTATATTCACCTCTGGGAATATTATTCAATCATTCACCTAGACAAACGAAAACAAATCTACATGAATACTGTCGAGCCTTCTTCTCAATTGGATCACGTAGTCTTCTTCTGCTAGATCTTCTCCAGGCCGACAGCCAAATTCCAGGTCACAAGGAAGCCTCATTTCACGTTCAAACAGGATTTTCGCAGGTGTTTTACCCGTGGACTCATTGATGGCAGATCTATAAGCCAATACGAATAGGGAAAGATACTAGTCCAAATCTCTCTGATGGCTGGAAACTACTTTGGACAGGTATTTTCCAATAGTCCTGTTCATTCTCTCGACCATTCCATCTGACTGTGGATATAATGTTGTTGTCCTGGTCTTCTTCATTTCCAGCTTGTCGCAAATCTCCTAGAATAGATGGCTTTCGAAATTTCTTCCCTGGTCACTGTGGACTTCCAAAGGCACTACATATCGGCTGATAAATTCTTTCACCAATACATCCGCGACAGTTGTGGCCTCTTGATTCGGGATCGCGTAAATTTCCACCCACTTTGTGAAATAATCCATTATAACCAGGATGTATTTACCACCATTTTCTGTCGTCGGAAAGGGTCCAGTGGTATCTAAAGCAATCCTTTCGAAAGGACTTCTTACATTATATTGTTTCAAAGGTGCCTTTCTCTTACGATGTGGTCCATTACTCGTAGCACAAGTCGTACATTTCTTACACCAGTCTTCACATCGTCGGAGCTGTGCATCCAATAAAACCTTTCACGGTCTCGTTGAAGAGTTTTCTTTACTCCCAAATGACCTCCCGATGGACTGTCGTGGAACTTTCTCAGTACCTCTGCTACTCTTTCTCTCGGGATAACTATCTGTCTTCTCTTCTCGGACCCATCATCGCTCTCAAAGATTCTTTTCAACAACAATTCTTCCAGGACAAGGGAGTCCCACTGAGCCCAATAAGCCTCGAGTGTCGGTGGAAATCTTGACACTTCTTGCCATGTAGGTCGCCGATTTTCTTCCTTTCATTGCCAATTCTTCATTAGGTAAGGATCATTCTCCTGATCTTTT
This sequence comes from Galeruca laticollis, assembly GCA_963921935.1. NCBI lineage: Eukaryota > Metazoa > Arthropoda > Insecta > Coleoptera > Chrysomelidae > Galeruca > Galeruca laticollis. Next base: position 46,465,386 of record OY998185.1, read on the forward strand.
CTGATCCTGGTGGGTGACCATCCTTCATTGACTACCGTAATTATAGAAACTGCAACATCCTTAGATTTCAACTTGTTGCAGTGAGAATAGTCTACAGGGCATGACCCTCTAGGCAGAGAGTCGGCTCTTGGTGTTCGCCAGTGTCTGATTTCTTCTGTGACTGGAGTTCTTGGGTTGCAGGAGTCTTGGAGCGCTTAGACGGACTGCGTACGTACTCTAGCTCGCCACACTTCTGGTATTTGATCTTCTTCGGCTTCTTGTCTGCCATACCTTTCAACAAGTTGACGATCTGGACACGTCTGTCATCGTCATCTTCTTCCTTCATGGTCCTACCTTTATTGTACCGCGAGCCCTTCGTGGCTGCTCGCGTGCATACTCTAGCTCGCCACAATTGCAGCACCTGATTTTCTTCGGCTTCTTTTCTACCACACCTTTCAACAAGTTGACGATCTGGTCAAGTCTGTCATCGTCACCTTCTTCCTGTATGGTCCTACCTTTGTTGTATCCCGAAGCCACCGTGGCTGCTTCATATTCAAGAGTAGCAATCAATGCATCGATGAATGTTTTAGGATGGGCTAATCCAAGCATCTTCTCCATATCTTGGTCACATAAGCCGTCAATAAAGGCCTGGATGCCTAAACATTCCATCATGTTATCTGGTGTTGATGGATAAGCAAATCGAACTAGTCGGGCAATATCCAGTTCATACTCTTGAAGTGTTTAGTCACGTTTCCGCCTTCGGTTCTTTAGCTGGAATTTGAACATACGTTCCAAATGTTCGTGACCGTATCGCATGTCCAGCTTCTTTTTCAGCTGCTCAAAGTCATCCGTTTCTTCAAGAGGTATCGTCTGAAGTACATCTAAGGCATCTCCCCGAATCGCGATAGTTAATTTCACTGCTTTCTCCTGATCTGACCAATTATTCACTCTAGCGGCTGCTTCAAACTGTTTTACATAATTTGTCCACGACATTTTTCCATCGAACGTTGGGGCCTTGTCTCTGATAAAACTGCCAATGTTTTGTAACTTAGTGTGTGTTTCTGGCTTGCAAGGTTTTGTTTGCTCGGTCTTTTTTTCTTCCTCTGGCGTGCCTCTTGTTCTTGAATCGGCAATCTTTCCCTCTAACTCCTTAATTTTCTCTATCGTTGTTATCTTATTCCCTATATCCGATTTTAGAGACGAAATTTTATTTTCGACGTCAGTAGCAATGTCATTTTTCAACGATAAGATGTCTGCAGAAATATCGTTCTCAATAGTGGAAATCTTCTCCTCCATATTCTTGTCTATGTTTGCAGAAATATCGTTCTTCACATTAGTTGAAATCTTCTCTTCCATGGCAGAAATATCGTTCTTCATATCCGAAATTGACAAGATTAAGGTGGCAGCCTCGTCATTGCATAAAAATGTTTCTGGATCAAAGCAGTCACTTTCCAGTGCCACTTTAACTAATTCACTTTTCTTACTGGACATTTCCAGCTCCCGATTTTCCAATTCTGCTCCGTCACTTTCAGGTCACTTAGTCTCTTGGCCATTTTTACGCAACTATTTATTTAATTTAGCCCACACCTGACACCAATGTAATTGTTTTTCTTATTTATTTAAAAGTTCTTATTACGACGGATGGGATAAATTTATACACACGGTATGTCTACTCACTCAATTTATTTATTCACTAATTTATACAATATACACAGTATATTAACCTACACTAATTTATATAAACACTTCACTACTGTTTATTTATTTAGACTTAATTTATATATTTACTAGTTCCTTTTTATCTCACGAGATTAAATTATAAACTAACTCCGTTAGTCTTATATATTAAGTGCCTTTTTTCTGGATCCTTCTAGATTGCGGCTGACAAACAAACGACCTACCTTGATGTCTCTAGATAAGACTAGTCACAAAAAATCATGTTAAACAGTTCGGGGAAATCCCTGCGCATTCACGAAAATTTTAACTTTCATTCATAGCTTAGACAGAGTCGGATTGAGGAACTACACCAGTGTAAGATTTCGTAACAATACTATATTTACAATTTAATTATTTGTTGTCAGTATTACTCAATCGTTGCAATTTTTCAAATAAATTCCCGATGAAGAGGAAACCAGGCGAGGTATTGAATGAAACATAAACCGCCTGGTGATTTGTCGTAACATCCAAATATCTGTTGAGGTTTCCTAGAATTTTCACTGCAATCGTTGAGTGAAAAAATTAGTTTTTCACAACGCGCAGCAATCTTCTTTTTATTTTCGGTTGAGCTCTCAATATTACCCTCTGCAACACTATTAGAACACCAATCACCATAACGCTTTCCAACAAATTCAGTCCACCTTCGTAAACAAAAATTGTTTGTTATCCGCTCCTTTTAAAAACTTTGTAACATCCAATCTCGTTAATACTTTTGACTTTTTTTATCGATAGCCCTCATTATTTTTTTAAGAAACGCAACTAAATTCGGGTGTTTACTTATATCAGCAGTATGTTTTATGGAAGGCATCGTACGTACCATGGAATAATACGCCCATAAAGATAAAGGCTTACAAACTTGGATAAACTACTAAAATATGATAATAATACCTTCTCTTTTGCTAAAGGTGCGAATCTTCTTCTCCGTGCACCATTTATCATATTTAGCATAGGCTAACTCGTATTTTGACTTGGATTTTTCTGGTAACAAGCCGGAAATAGCTTTTAAAGCTTCTTCCTCAATATCAGATGGCAACCCTTCAGAATCACTAATTTTGTAGTGAGAAAATGCAAAAATTATTTCAAAAACTTCAAAGTGATTTTTGATTTATTACTCATGACAATATTGTGGTTACCAAGAAATCGAGGCATTTCCACCCACCTGCTCGTTTCTTACTTTCATTTTTCTGATATTTCCAATAAATCATGACCAATTTTAAATTATAATGATCGTTTAGATTAATTTTTTATAGCCGAAGATACAAATTTGTACAATATACGAGTGATAACGCTTTACTAACAGACTTATGCGATAACCCAACTCGTGAAATACGAATTACCACTTCAAAAAACACGTTATTAACTATGAACAACTGTTATAGTCAGAACTACACAATAAAACTGGTAAAAACTGTATAACTAAAATCAGACTGAATATAAATATATCGATTATAAAAATATTAATTACAAAAACTAGCCAGTGGTAAATCTAACCAATCTTCCTGGTCTAGGTTTCCGGAAATAGACTTGATAATACTTCCTAAGCTGGTAAGATTTCCTCGTTTCCTCTTTGAGGTTAGATAAATTGATAGTATTTTCTCTTTGGCTGCCGAGGCCGTGTTGTATAGCTAAGTGTATAAAGTTATGCGTGTTAGAACGTATCTTTGCTTGTCGCAGGTTGAGGGGAAGCACTCCTGGATTTTCTTTCAAATCTCTTATTTGATTTCCTCTCCCATTAGGTAAGTGAATCTGTGATGAAGATTCGGAATTAGTTTCGAATTTGTGTTTTAAGTTTTTCTTATGTACATTGGCTGTTGTAGTGTCTATCGTAGTACCGTTATCTGTGAGTACTGTCTTAGGTAGAAATCGTGGCAATCGTTTTCTTTCGTTTTAATCACACTAAATGATCGAAACTGACTTTACACACAAATATGATAGATTTTTAAATGAATAATACATTTTTTAACGCTTTGCTCTCTTTGTTATTAATGAATCCTTATAGTACAGATTTTTTGTAAAATAATCCATCCATCTAACGATAAGTAGCCAAACTAAAATAGTTAACTTTCAACTAATATGTTGCTTTAATTTCACTAAATGATCAAAACTTACTTTACAATCAAATGTTCTAGATTTTTAAATGCTGAATCATTTAACACTTTGGCCCCTTTGTTATTAAGGAATCCTTATGCAAAAACAGATTTTTTGAGAAATGATTAGTAATTATGTTAGTTTCGCCATCTATTGATTAGTAGCCAAACTAAAATAGTAAATATTGAACCAATAGGTCGTTTCAATTACAATAAATTATCAAAACTGACTTTACACACAAGTGTTCTAGATTTTTGAATGAATAATAAAGTATTTAACGCTTTTGCCTCATTGTCATTAAGGAATCCTTGAGCAAGAAAAGATTTTTAACAAATAATGAGTAATTTTCTTGGTTCTGCCATCTATATATTAGTAGCCGAACTAAAATAGCTTAATTTTGAACCAATACGTCGTTTTAATCACATTAAATGATCAATACTGATTTTACACACAAATATGATAGTTTTTATTCAATAATAAGTTTTTTAACGCTCTGGCCTCTTAGTTTTAATGAATACTAATACAAGAACAAATTTAAAAAAAAATAATTAGTAATTTTGTTGACCAGTAGCCAAACTAAAATAGTTAATTTTAAGCAAATAGGTAGTTTAAATCACACTAAATGATCAGTAATGACTAAACACACCGATGCCATATATTTTTAAATGAATATTGAATTATTCAACGCTTTGGCCTCTTTGTTATTGTGGAATCCTTATGCATGAAATTATTTTTTGAAAAATAATGAGTAATTTTCTTGGTTCTGCCATCTACTGAGTGGTAGCCAAACTTAAATAGATTAATTTTGAACCAATATTTCCTTTTAACCATACTAAATGATCAATACTGACTTGACACACAAATGTAATAGATTTTTTAATGAATGATGAATTTTTAACGCTGTCACCTCTTAGTTTTTAATGGATACTTCTACAATAACAGATTTTTTGAAAAATGAGTAATTTTGTTATATCGCCATCTATTGACTAGTTGACAAACTAAACTAGCTCAATTTTGAACCAATATGTGATTTTAATTACACTAAATGATCAATACTGACTTTACACACATATTAAATATATTTCTGAACATATTAAATATATTTCTGAATGGATAATAATTTTCTTTAGGTCCTGGCCCCTTAGTTTTTAATGAATACTAATACAAGAACAGATTTTTTTAATCTGATTAGTTTTGTTAGTATCGCCATCTATTGATTAGTAGCCAAACTTAAATAGGTAATTTTGAACCAATAGGTCGTTTCAATCACAATAAATGATCAAAACTGACTTTACACACAAGTGTTCTAAATTTTTATATGAATAATAAGCTTTTTAACGATTTAGCCTCTTTGGAATCCTTATGCAAGAAAAGATTTTTTGAAAAATAATGAGTAATTTTCTTGGTTTTGCCATCTATTGATTAGTAGCCAAACTAAAATAGCTCAATTGTGTACCAATATGTCGTTTTAATCACACTAAATGAGCAATACTAACTTTACACACAGATGCAATAGATTTTTAAATGAATAATAAATTCTTTAACGTTCTGGCTTCTCAGTTTTTGATGAATACTAATACAAAAACAATTTTTTTAAAAACTGAGTAATTTTGTTAGTATCGCCATCTATTGATTAGTAGCCAAACTAAAATATCTTATTTTGAACCAATATGTAGTTTCAATCACACTAAACGATCAAAACTGACTTTAGACCACGGACTTAGGATCCCAAGTCCGTGCTTTAGACACAAATGTAATAGATTTTTAAATGATTAATGAAGTTTTTAACGCTTAGGACTCTTAGTTTTTAATGAATACTAATACAAGCACGGATTTTTTTCAAAATTAATGAGTTATTTTGTTAGTTTCGCCATCTATTGATTAATAGCCAAACTCAAATAGCTAATTTTGAACCAATATGTCGTTTCAATCACAATAAATGATGAAAACCGGCTTTATGCACAAGTGATCTAGATTTTTAAATGAATAATAAATTATTTAACGCTTTGGCCTCCTTGTTATTGAGGAATCCTTATCCATGAAAACATTTTTTGAAAAATAATGAGTATGTTTTTTGGTACTGCCATCTATTGATTAGTAGCCAAACTAAAATAGCATAATTTTGAACCAATAAGTCATTTTAATCACACTAAATGATCAATATTTACTTCACACACAAATTTAATATACTTTCAAATGAATAATAAATTTGTTAACGTTCTGGCTTCTTAGTTTTTGATGAATACTAATACAAGAACAGATTTTTTTAAATTTAGTATTTTTGTTAGTTTCGCCATCTATTGACTAGTAGCCCAACTGAAATAGTTAATTTTGAACCAATAGGTCCTTTCAATCACCATAAATGATCAAAACTGACTATAGACACTAGTGCTCAAGATTTTTAAATGAACAATAAATTATTTAACGCTTTGGCCTCTTTTGTTATTAAGGAATCCTTATACAAGAAAAGATTTTTTGAAAAATAATGAGTAAAATAGCTCAATTTTGAACCAATATGTCATTTTAATAACACTAAATGATGAATACTGACTTTATACACAAATGTGATAAATTTTTGGATGAATAATAAATTTTTTAACGTTCTGGTCTCTCAGTTTTTAATGAATACTAATACAAGAACAGATTTTTTGAAAACTGAGTAATTTTGTTAGTTTTGCCATCTATTGATTAGTAACCATACTAAAATATCTTATTTTGCACCAACAGGTCGGTTCCAACCAACACAAAAACTGTAGAATTACGATACAAACCCAGTTGACCTGCTCATTAGTGAATATAATAAGCCTGTGTAATTTACATCAAATTTGCTGCGTTACTGAGATTGTACGGTAAAAAAACGGTATTTACTTCGGTTGGAACAAACCTATTATGTCGTTTCAATCACCCTAAACTATCAAAACTGACTTTAGACACAAATGTAATAGATTTTTAAATGAATAATGAATTTTTTAACGCTCTGGCCTCTTAGTTTTTAATGAATACTAACACAAGAACTAATTTTCTAAAAAATAATTAGTAATTTTGTTAGTTTTGCCATCTATTGCCTAGTAGCCAAACTAAAAAGTTACTTTTGAACTAATAGCATTGATTAAGAACTATTTCTTAATCAATGCCAATATGTAGTCACCAATCACACGTAATGATCAATACTGACTACACACAAATGTAACATATTTTCAAATGAATAATACATTTTTGATGTTCTGGCTACTTAATTTTTAAAGAATACTAATACAAGAACAGATTTTTTTTAAAAGAATGAGTAATTTTGTTAGTTTCGCCATCTATTGATTAGTAGTCAAACTAAAATATATTCAACAATTTATTAGAGAATTGCATTCGAGATGTACTTGTATCGTCAAATCCTGCGTATCTTCTGGGTAGACAGAGTAACCAATGGGGAGGTCCGGGAGGTACTCAGACGAATGGGTAGGATGAAGGAGCTCATGACAGTATATCGTTCAAACCATAAATGTATCCTTAGCGGTGTTCGCTGTAACATCATTACAGAATATCCTAAAAACTCTCTCCTCCATCCACTTGTTCAGGAAAACATCCCTATAAAACTGAAGATAAAATGGCCAGTAAACCTCAAGTGAGTTGTGCGAGATATTCCCAGTGGGGAAATCTCATCAGGACAGAAAAGGAGCTATCAAATAGTTTCGGAGCCAACACAATAGCTTATAGGATGTCATTTCTGATTGATGCTTCTCAATAGAATATAAAAAAACTTATAAGTTGAACATAAATTTAAATCGAAGGGATTTAGTTTAAGGAAATCGTTAAATAAAAATTAAACATTTCAAACTTTTATTAAATTACCTTATACTTATAATAAATGTATTAAATAATAATCACTAAATTTCAGAAATTTCTTCTTCAGCACTGGAGTGTCCTTCGTTCTCATATTCAGTCAATAAATATTCTACGTGGGTGCAACGCATGTGTTTATGAAGCGTTGACGTTAAAGCAAATTCTTTACCACAGATACTGCATCCATAGGGTCTTTCACCAGTATGGGTACGAAGATGTACCTTGAATAACAAAAAATTATTAATTTTTTACACTGTGCTATTTTAACAGTACGAATCAATCCCTTGAGTTTAGTTTCATTTGATTTCATCATAAATATAATCAGAATTTCCGCTGAACGTGTGCAATAAATTACGAACATTTACCAGTCAATGCATTGTTCAAATTCCATTTTATTACCAGGGCAAACATGTAGAGCTTTAGGGTGAAAAAAACGTTCGAAAATGAGCATAAGAGAAAGTGAACATCACGTTAAATGATTGAAAACTTTCAAGTTTGGCAACGATCTACTCAATCTTACTTTGTTCTAGCATAGTGCAGTCAAATTAGACTTTTACTTCGGAAGTAATCGCTCTAAAGATATATAAACATTATATATTTCATAAAGTTTTTTCATAGCGAATTTTAGGTCTCTAAAGATTTGCAGAATAATAGGTGTAGTGGTAAATGAGGCAGCGTTTTCATTACCAGTTATACCAATGTGTGAAGAAATTCATATAATAGTGATAACATCATTGATAGGTGTCGTTGATGCGTTGAACGAGGGGATGATTGGTGAATAAATTGTTGATGGATTGAATAGATGAGAGAGAGTCTGTGCAAATAGCAACTTGTTGATGGGGATTGCGCAGAGATTGAAGGATTGTAAAATAGCAAATAGTTCACCGGTGTGAACGGTACAAGTGGCTGGGATTTGGTAGGATTCCACGGCTGTTTGAACATCTGACACCATTCTCGTTTTTTGAGGCATCAGTAAAGAGGATCCGGTCGTATTTCTTCGAAATTAGGAATTCTAAGAAGGATATGGGGCAACGTAAAAACTGTTATAATAGAAACTCAAGAACAAGAAATTGGTTACGTGACATATAATAAGAAGCAGGAATGGATGACTTCTGAAATATTAGATCTAATGTCAGAAAGGAGGAGACAAAAACAAAATCCAGTGGAATACAAAAAACTCGATGGGGCAGTTAAGAACAAATGCAAAGAAGTAAAAGAAAAGTGGCTATCAGAGAAATGCTATGAAATCGAAAACCTCCAAAGAAAACACGACTCTTTCAACTTACACAAGACAGTCAAAGAAATGACAAATCGAAACAAAAAAACAGTGTAATTGACTCGAACTTACCATTATTTGGGGGAAAGCCAGAAGATTGGACGAATTTTAGGTCGCAGTACAACAGAATCAGGAACGCCGATGATGGGGTAAACCTCAATCGGTTACGTCAGGCGTTGAAGGGTGAAGCATATCAGTCAGTAAAATATTTGTTTTCCTGTTCAGCCAACGTTCCACAGATCATATAAGTGCTGGAACTTGAATATGGAAGGCCGGAGCTTATCATTGATAGTCTGATACGTCAAGCTGAGAATGCAATGAATCCAGATCTGCAGAAGCATGAAACCATTGTTGAATACGCCCGTACTGTGTCTTATCTCGAGTATCATAGGTCATCAGCAGTACGACTACTTACATAACATCTGCTTGCTAAACAAGTTGGTTGAGAAGTTGCCAAATGTGATGAAAAGAGAATGGATCATGTTTGTCGAATCCAGCGGAAGAACGAAGAATATGGAGACCTTCAGTGACTGGATTTCCATACAAAAGAGGATGGCAGTCCTGATGGTGAAACCAAAAGGACTGGATTCCCTAGAAGAGAAGGAATGGCCGAGAAATCAGCATTCTAAACGGGGAACCGGAAATCCGCGCGTCACATGATCGGAGGAAGCTAAGTCCAAATGTCCTTTCTGTAAGAAATCTAATCACCCCAATATAACAAAATGCTGGGCATTTGGGAAGAAAACCGTCTGGGATCGGTGGAATTTTGTCAAAGAACAGAAGTTATGCTTCCAATGAAAGATTGCCCTCTCAAGAAAGAATGCTTTCATGGAGGATGTTCTAAATATCACCACCACCTGCTCCACTTAAGTCGGAAGAAATCGCATCTCAATTCGCAGGAAGTAGCCCTTCATGGACTGGAGAAATAAATACAAACTCTACAATGAAGATAGATTCTTCCAAACTGCTTTCAATAGTTCCTATCATCGTAAAAGGTCCAAATAAGTCCGTCCATACCTATGCTCTATTGGATTCTGGAGCGGATATCACAGCGATAGAAAAGAGCTTGGCTGATCAACTTGGCCTGGAAGGAGAACGTTTCAAGCACACATATAAGGGAGTAAGGGGGACAAATTTATTGAGGTAGCTCGTCGAGTTCAGATTACAGTCCATGGAAGTTTTCAGAAAGCCGAAAAGTAAACTGGCCTTTCCTTCGACGTACAAAGCTGAGAAATATGGAAAAAGTCATTCCTCAATTCATCATTGGTGAGGATCATCCATACCTCACTGCACATCGTGAAATCTTAGAAAGGCACCCGCACGAGCCAATAGCCAAGAGGACCAAGTTAGGATGGGTCCTAGCAGGTGATCGACTATCATCGCTCACGGAGGCGAATATTTCTGCAATGAATATCTTAACCGAATACAACACCTGTCATCTCGACCAACTGCTGAAGGAGCAGTTTAGTCTTGAAGCTTTCGGAGTCGTCCCACGTCCTAATAAAGGATCAGTTGAAGATCAGCGTGCTTTGAACATACTGGAGGAGACTACGAGGCTCAACGGGAACCGATGGGAATGTGGACTACTCTGGAAAGAAGACAATTTTTGTATGCCGGAAAGTAAATCTTATGCAATCAGCCGACTTTCATCTGTGGAGAAGAAAATGAAACGTGACCCGGAATATGTCAAGATCTATCACGCAAAAATCAAGGAGTGCGAAACTAAGGGATTTATCAAGAAGCTTTCTTCAGCCGAAGCGGAAGTGGACACGGATGGACTTATGAGAGTGAATGGAAGAATTCCCGGTTTTAACCCAGTCATTTTGCCGTCTCATCATCGTGTGGTTATGTTGTTAATTTTGAATGAACACGAGAAGAATGGTCATCAAGGACAGTCCACAACCCTTAACAACCTGCGAAAATCTTTCTGGATTATGAATGGCCATACGGCAATTCGTACCTTCTTTGCCAATTCCGAAATGTCAAACCAATAATTCCTGAGATGAGTGCACTACCTCACTTTCGATTAGCTGTGGGTCGTCCACCCTTTACCTTTACTGGAGTTGATTTATTTGGTCCCATTGAGGTCAGTTGAACGACATCGGGAAAAGCGTTGGATAGCCCTATTCATCTGCATGGTTACTCGAGCAATTCATTTGGAGGTCGCGTTTGAACTGTGCACGGATGAGATGCTGTTAGTTTTGTCACGCTTCATAGACTGCCGTGGAAGATCCACCCACATTTATAGTGATAACGGCAAGAATTTCGTTGGGACCAATTCAGAATTGAAGAAGCAATGGGGTAAATTGAATCGGGAAGAAATTAAATCAACTGGAAAATTCGAGATGATGGAGTGGCACTTCCAACCTCCAGGAGCTCCCCATATGTCTGGTGTCTGGGAAAGGTTAGTTTTAATAAGAAATAAGTAGTCTATAAATGATGACATTTATTGTCACTTTTTGAAATACTCAATGTAATTGAACAATTTTTAAGAAGAGTAGTATTGTAATGCCAGTCCCCCCCCCCCCCCCCCTATACCAAAAACTTGACAAGTTCTTCTAAATTACATTGATCATTTAGAAGGATACAACGTCTGTTGAAAATAATTAATAAAATACAGTTACCTTCAAATGCGTCAGTTGATCGAACCTCTTGTAACAAATATAACATTCTATTCTTTTGACGCCCGAATGTACTCTCATATGTCTCGAAGCTACGCTCACAGGATATATTTTGCCGCAAATGGAACATAAAAACGACCTTTTTTTGTTGGCCTTTTCGCCGGGTTTACGATTATGGGCCTGTATATGTTTGTGTCTGACGGACGCTCTACGGAATGTTTTACCACATAAATGACACATGTAATTGTGTTCTCCGGTATGGATAGTCATATGTTCTCGAAGTAGAAACGCGGATTTGTAAGATTTTTCGCATGAAGTACAATCGTATTTTTTATATCGATTTTGACACCTAAAATAAAATTAGTATTAATGCATGTTTATAATGATTGTTATTAATGTACCAATATAAAAAAGGGTGAATGGGAACGTGAAAATAGATATAGAAAAGTATGTAGTAAAAATGTTAGTTATCTGGGTATCTACTTACATTCTCGAGTGTCTATCCCTCTTCCAGTGTTTATTGAATACGGTACCACAAAATTTACATTTATATTCTTTTGGTTTTGCTACAACTTCGTCTTGATCCTTAGGTTTTCGAGTACAGATATGATTGAGAATTTGAAAAGCAGAATCGAATTCTTGGCGGCATCTTTCACAAGTAAATTTCTCCAAATTATTTTTCACTTCACTATAATCTGAAAAATAATGTTGATTCGATAAATTTATTAACAAATTGATAAAAAACGGTTTTAAAGATTAAAACTAACTTTTCCGCACTTAATTAAGAACTCCAGGTCAGTTAACCCTTTAGCTACCTACGTACACATTTGTGTACAGCGCTTTCAATGCTTTTGTAGCAGTAAACTACAATAATTTTGTACATTTGCTCCCAACGTCCACATTCGTGTAGGAGTTAGGGATCACTCAAGGACGTACAGTGCCATCTGAACAAGCAAACGATAAATGTGAATTGGAATGAAATGGAGTAGTAACTGGTTGCTAGTGAAGACGTATGCAGAGGTCACTAGATATATTTCATTTGACTTATCAGAGTGGTCTTTTTAGTTGTCAATTTTATGAGAGCTGGTTTTTCACGTTCAGAGTGAGATAAAGACAATTTGATTGATAGACTTTGATATTGGTTACTTTGGAGTTGTGTACACAATTGTTCGCTGCAGTAGTAAAGTACTGTAAGATATGCCTAACCTCAAAAGATTCTTTTGGTTGATTTATTTATTTTTTTATCAGCTTAAGACTCAAGTATGGCAGGAAATAAACCTCTTACGGGAGCGCAACTGCTGGAGTATATAGATGCATTGTCAGATATCGATGATTTTGACAACGCAGGTGATTTTGAGGACGATGAATGGCAAAACAATTAAAATGCTAGTGATATTTCACTTTCGGAGGACGAAAATCATGAAGAAACAGAGCAGATGGATATTTCAAATCATATTGAAATTGAAGCTACATCTATACTTCCTACATTGGACACGGTGAAAGCTGGTACCAGTAAGTCATGTACTGCTACAATGAAAGGTGTAATAGGGGAAGAGTTTTTCACTGCAAATAATTTGATAAGAAAAGCAGAAATAAAATAGTTGAAAAATGTCACATATCAAACACCACCAATTACATGGTTTTCGCATACCATTCCAGAAGTTGTAGATTTGGAAAGCCCTACACAATTTTTTTATCAGTATTTTACAAGTGGACTAATTGATTCTATGGTTGAAAACACAAACATGTATGCAGTTCAGCAAGGATCCCGATTTCAGACGACAAATGCAGCTGAGATGAAGGTATTCATAGATATACACATATTGATGGGTAATATCCGCTACCCAAGGTTACAGAATTATTGGGAGGCTAGCCATCATAGCCAATAGTATGTCCTGTAATAATTTCTATAAATTGAGGCAACATCTCCATTTTGTAAATACGATGGAAAAGCCTAATAATAACGACCGTTTTTGGAGAGTCCGGCCCCTTTTCAATTCTATTCGGAAGAAATGTTTGAAACTTCCTTTAGAAAAGTGTCTGTGTGTAGATGAACAGATGGCGCCTTTCAAAGGTAAGATTGATGTGAAACAATACGTAAAAGGGAAGCCGTGTCCTTGGGGCATCAAGATCTTTGCAATTTGGGGCATCAAGATCTTTGCAATTTGTGGCACCAGCGGCCTGCTGTACGACTTTTAATTATATAAAGAGTCTACAACCGAGTTAGACGAAACTTTCAAGAAGCATTTGGGATTAGGTGCTGCAGTGGTGTGGAAGTTGGCAGAAAGAATTTCAGAACAAAATGTGCAACTATATTATGACAACTATTTCTCAAATTATCAACTTCTTCCATTTTTGAAACATAAACAAATTTGGGCATACGGAACAGCACGGTTAGACCGTTTCAAAGCACCTCCGTTTTCATCAGATAAAGTGTTGCAAACAAAAGGTCGTGGGATATCCGAAGAACTCATTAGTAATGACGGAGAAGTTATTCTCACCAAATGGTTCGACAACAAAGCTGTAACTATGGCTTCGAATTATATGGGAATCGGCGAAGCAGATAGGTGCAAAAAGTGGGACAAGAAACAAAAAGAGTATGTGCATGTATCACGACCACAAGTAATTCAGCAGTATAATTTGAATATGGGAGGTGTTGATAAGCTCGATTTCCTGGTAACTATTTATAGGTCATTTATACGATCTAAGAAGTGGACCCTGAGGATGTTCATGCACGGAATTGATTTATCCTGTGTGAACGCATGCTAGAATATAGGACCCAGGATATTGCATTAGGTGTGCCGAAAAAACAAATTTTAGACCTACTACACTTCAGAGCTTATGTGGGAGAAGCATTGATTTTATCATCAACTATTCAATTTATCACAACAGGGCGTGTTTGAGGGGGTTGACGTTAATATTTTTTTGTTGTACAAATTAGTACAAATTCAGCTCTTCAATTTCCTGTATTAATTTTCATTTTTTTCAAAATATTTTTAATTTGGGCTTTCTAGGTTAACATGAAGCTAGCAGCGCGATGTTTTTTTCTTTAATGGGTAAAGGTACAAAATTACTTTTTGTGGTACAAATTAGTGCTAGCAGCGCGATGTTTTTGTCTTTAATGGGTAAAGGTACAAAATTACTTTTTGTGGTACAAATTAGTACAAAATGAGTACTAAAAATCGTAATAGGTTTTATTTGATTCTGCCGAAATGGTTCTGCTAGCTTCACAGAGGTTATTTAATCATTTACCTAGACAAACGAAAACAAACCTACATATATATTATGTATAACAGTGGAGCGAGTATCGAGCCTTGCGGAACGCCAGTCTGGGGTGTAAATGAATCGGATAGGCTGTAACCAACTTTGACGCTGATCGATCGGTCTGTGAGGTAGGAATATAATAATTTTACGATTTGATTTGGCAATCGGATGCTCAGTAGTTTTCTCACTAGTCTGGCGTGCCAGACTTGATCGAAAGCTTTTTGAACGTCCAAGAAAACGGCGGTAGAACAGCGATGTTGATTTAAAGCTCGGATGACGATAGTTTGAAGGTTGGTGGTGGCGTTCTGACAAAAGTGGCCTGGCCTGAATCCGAATTGAAATACCGGAATTATATTATTTTGGGTACAGATTCTCTCTTTTAACAAACGTTCAAAGATTTTACCTAGGACGCTGATTAATGAAATAGGGCGGTAGGATTCAGGCTTTGTAAGCTCTTTGGCGGATTTGGGGATGAAAACTACGTTAGCTAATTTCCAACAACGAGGGAAGTAAAAGAATACCAAACAGGCGTTCAGCAAGGCACAGAGCGGGGGAAAATCTCTTCTGGCAGGTTTTTAAGTGCCTGTCTCGAGATTCCATCGTGCCCTGGGGCACTGTTCCTTCCCGCTCGGAATGCCTGCTGAACTCTTTCGATTCTGAAAGCTGTAAGAAGTGGAGAGTTCTCATTTAGCGGAATGTGAACGTGTGGGCTACGAGTTATGTTGCGGGTGAGGAGGTCTGTATCGATTGCAAAGTCCCTGAGAAATCTTGGATTGTCAAGTGGTGTAGACAATTTGTAGGTTATTTTTGAAGGCGGTGGCTTTGTCTTCTGGGGTGTAGATCTTCTGTCCTTGCACTTCGAGATGTGATTCTACCTTCTTCTTAAAGTCGACAAGGCGGTAGAATTTTTGCTAAAACACGCGCCCTTGTCTGAAGTCTGTATCGGCTTTCCATTTTATCTGCTTCTCAGCATCGATTTCGTACCGAACCTGGGCGTTTAGACGGTTCCATTGTGTTTTGACAGAGGGATCTCGAGTGCGGACGTATAACCTATATAACTGTCTTTTCTATGTCATCAGTCGTCTGATGAATGACGGCCTGTGGTATGTTGAGGAGGCGCGGTTTACGAAGGAATATCTATCGGCTTTTTTAAAATCGCGATATGTGAAAGTAGTTGCCGGTGGTGGTATTGGATTGTGCAGAGACGTGTTGACCAGTAGTTGGACATGGTCTGAGGTTATGGAGTCGCCTATAAAGTATTCGTCGTCTATGGTGATATGGAGCCAGCCTCTCCAGGTGAACGACCTTCATCTTCGCTCGGGGTCCACTCTGGATCCGGTAGACTACGTCGTTAAGCCTCTGTACAACTTTGTAGGGTCCCTGCCATGACTTCTGTAGCTTGGAACACCTCCCTTTCTTCCTCGCCGGCTTGTACAACCATACTTCATCACCTTCGCGGAAACCTTCAGTGTGGGTTCTGGCATTATAGCGAATCTTGGACCAGTTAGGTACTCTCAAGTCATTTTCTTTCGCACTTCGTTATGGATGGAATCTAACCTTGCAGCCAACTTGGAGACATAGTCTTCGACGGTCTCACCGCGCTCTTCTGGATGTCCAAACCGCAGATCAGCTGGTAGACGTAGTACTCTTCCAAAGACAACGCTTCCTGGAGTGCGACTAGTGATTTCATGGACTGCTGCTCGATACGCCAAAAGGAAAAATGGTATGCAGCGATCCCAGTCGGTCTGATTTTCATTGACAACGATTCTGGGGTAGTTTTCCAGGGTTCGGTTGAATCTCTCCACCATGCCATCTGATTGTGGATGCAGGGGCATAGTGCTCGTCTTCTTTTTTCCTAGAAGTTTGCAGACTTTCTGGAACACTTCTGACTCGAAGTTGCGGCCTTTGTCTGTATGCAGCTTCCTGGGCACTTCAAACCTGAGATTCTCCACCAGAACCTCTACTACCGTCGCTGCCTCTTGATTTGGGATGGGGTATACCTCTGGCCATTTACTGAAGTAATTCATTGCTACCAGGAGGTAACAATTTCCTGACTCTGTCACGGGGAATGGTCCCGCAACGTCGATGGCAATTCTCTCAAAAGGGGCTCCTACGTTGTACTGCTTCATCTGGTCTCGGCTCTTCGTCTTAGGTTCTTTACTGCTAGAACAGTCAGGGCACCGTCGGCACCAATCTTCTACGTCGGCTCGACTTCCCAACCAGTAGAACCTCTCTCGGATTTTGTTCTTATGCCGACTACACTTACACATGGACTTCTTGCAGCGCCGCCTTCACTTTAGCCCTTGGAATTACCAGCTGTTTTTGAGTATCTCGGCCATCTGTACTCTCCCATACTCTCTTCAGAATGCGAATCCTATAGCGCCCAATATCCTTTGACAGACGGCGATTGGTCAGAGATATCCTTCCATGCTGGTCTATGTCCATTATCTTTCCATTGGATGATTCTTTTTAGAGTATCGTCTTGTCTGTGTTCGGATGCAAATTCCTTCTTCTTCCAGTCATCATGGGTGACAACGGTTATTTTTCGACACGGATGCCTAAATTCTTTTGTTTCAGCTCGTGAACAGTGGGAACATTTTTCTGGACACGGTCTTCTTGAAACTGCGTCAGCATTACCATGAAGACGCCCTTTGCAGTGTATGATGTTGAAGTCATATTTTTATATTCTCTTGGCCGCTATTCATCTCCGCCTGATTCTTATCCAATTCTTCCATACTCGCCTTCATCGCCTTTAACATTTCCATTATGTCGTCCATCTCTGCTACTTTTGATCTGGTATACACGGACATGCACTTCTTAAAATCCTTTATCTTTCCAAAATCCCACTTCTGATACCAAATGTTACAAATTCACTACTGGTTTTTCTTCACAACTATTTATTCACTCG
This sequence comes from Galeruca laticollis, assembly GCA_963921935.1. NCBI lineage: Eukaryota > Metazoa > Arthropoda > Insecta > Coleoptera > Chrysomelidae > Galeruca > Galeruca laticollis. The sequence continues at coordinate 46,483,072 of OY998185.1, forward strand.
AATACAAACTCTGGTTAACAAATAACTAACTGCCGGGGCTGTCTGGCCTATTTATATTCTAAAAATTAATCTAGAAAACTCGTGAACGTTTACAATTGCGTATATAAAGAAGTCCATAGAAAAATTGTGACAGTTCTAGAATTTTATAAATCTAATGTCAGTTAACCTAACCTACAACCAAACTTCAGTATGACAGAAAACTGATAAAATAAGAACACAGAACACACACAAATCACTCATAGAATAAATACAAAGCCGAACAGATCTGACATTAGCATATTCGTGACAGTATGTTATAAATTACCTGGATCATTGTTAGGTTCCTTGATATCCTTATTGGCTTCAAGTTCTGCTTCCAATTTAGTCCAGAAATCGAAAGCTTTCGATATCTTTTGTTTAAAATTGTAAACGATTTCTATATCATCGACACAACTTTGACAAATTACATGAGACTCATCTATAACCTAAAATAATTCAATTATTTAACATACTTATCCCTAAAAGAGAACCGTAACAGGTAGAATCACAACCATCCACTCTAAACCAAATACACAACAAGCTAAATCAAAATAAACGTAGTTAAAAAAATGTACATGAAAATAGTGAGATACTTTTAAATACAGTGAAATTTGACTGTCTGTCTCCGTTTGTGCTACCATTGAGACAGTCAAAAAAAGTCAGTGACAAGACACAAGCGCTGAACACAATTTTGTATTTTAATGTTCTCTTCTTCAATTCTTTCCAATTAAGAGTTCGCCGTTTTTTCCTGTCACGATTTTCAACACAAATATGCCAAACAATGTTTTCCATTTAGGTTTTAACAATGGGTCATATTTGTCCCATCAGACATAAAAAATACAAAGAATTACAATACGCAAATCTATGTACGATAAACTGAAAAGCAACCTAAATACAAAGCAATGTTGCATTGACTGCAAGTAACTTTTGTTCTTTCTTCATTTTGCCACATCTATGGCATCTTCGACGAATTGATCCTTCGACCGGCAAGTGATCACCAACATTACTGACTTGAATGGTCAGCCATACAATCTAATTTTGGTACAACCACCGTAATACTCCAATTCATGATTTTTTTGGGCCATAAAATGTGTATTGCCTTGAAAAAAAATACATATATGTAACATAAAATACTACTTCTTGAATAGAACCTTCGTTTTCAGCCTATTTAGGAAACTGGATAAATGAAAAGCCTCTTTACGTGATAAAAAAGTCTAGGTCTCTTAAGACTCCAGCTATGCAAGTATCACTGTATTATATAACGATTGGAAAAGCATGAAGAAAGTTGAGACGTCTTCGAAGTAATGTCAAGATAGGGTAAACGAATAAGAAGTAATAAAAGGCAAATGGTTATCAAAAATTCGTTGCATAAGCTTCACTATTACAATATTACAAATGAATAGACGTGGGAAGACATATTGTACAATTGTATTAAAAAAAGGGTACAAGTATTAGAAAGAGACACTAACGAAAAACTGGCTGGAATTATTGGAGGATATCAAATGGTATAAGTTGTTAAAAATGAAAATCATTGTCGTCGAGAGTCAGTTAAACACAAACGAAAGCTTTTATTCGATTATTTACATTCAATAGTTGCATAAAGCTTAGTCCAGACCAGGGATGTTGCGAACATTCGCATCTGCATCCGCAAATGCGAAACATCCGCATTGATTTGGACATCTGCATCTGCTTCCGCATCCGCATTAATCAATGCGAATGTTCATGCGGATGCGAATATTATACAAGTAGCGACAAGAAAGAAATTGGGCGGGGCCGGTGATTGACGCGTGCCGGTCGCACGTGACAATAACCAATGGGAGCGAAGAAATTGGGGACAAGATTCGACACGTTTGTTTGTTCTAGCTAGTGCATCATTTGTTTCTTGCTAGTGAATAAATATTACGTGTTTGTTTGCGCTGTGAAGTGAAAGTGAACTACTTATCGTATCATAAAGATAGATAGGTATTTTTAATGTTGTTGTGATACAGTGTGTAAATAAGAAGAGTTTACAAGAAAACTTTATATTATTTAAGACTAATATCCATAAGATCACAAGGTAAATTCTATTATATTACGCCGGTAATACGTTTTATTGTAGGAAAAATTATCGTTTTATGACGAAATTCGTTATTTTTCCAGTGTGATTCCCGTTATTGATAGTTTATCTAACTATTTAGTCAACAATGTCACCACCGACCAAAAGTAATGTATGGGATTATTTTGAACCAAATAAAGAAGACCAGGATAAAGCTGATTGTAAAATATGCAAAAAAAGCTACTCTCGCAAGGGCCGCACCACATCGTCTTTGAAAAACCATCTTAAGTCGATGCACTCAGAAGAATTTTCTACATTTGAGAACATTAGTAAAGAAAACAAATTACAACAGATGAAATCTGACGCAAGTAAGTTTCATCATTTATAGTTTTAATTAATTAATATTTACTTGAGGCATTGTTTGGTTAGTATAATAAAAGCATAGTTTTAGTTGTGGTTTATTGGCTAAGTTTCCACTCAATATTATAGTTATTTGCTGTCATATAAAACGTCAGTTGTAAAAAGACTGATATATGTAATGTAATTCATTTATCTATTTAAAATACTTTTTTTTATTGAAATCGTTTCAATATAAAATAACCTGAACATAAATATATATTTTTTAATATGATATAGTGAATTACTTAACTCAAAAACTACTTGGCCGATTGCAAAAATTCTATCACCATTAGTGTAGCTTAGCTTCACACTATATTTAATGTTAATGCCAGAAAACATTAGGGATCCTTCCTTATTATAAATATTTATAAGGAATAAACTCCTTTTATTTTTATTTTTTGCAATATAAGTTGGACATTTGATTTTGAAAGTTATTTACAAAAATGTATAGAAAGGTTTTCTGGTGTTTTAAAATGTCCTCACTTGTTAATTACTTTTAATTTAAGTAAATAGTTTTTTATAACGAAAATTTTTATTCGTTTGTGTATTTTTTAAATAAAGTTACCACTCCTCTGCAAGAAGCAAAGAAACATCTTTCATTAGAGGAAGTGGTTCTAAAAGAAAAGAAGTGGGACGTCAATAATTTAAATTCTAAAAAAATTGATAAACTCATTGGAGAAATGATTGCACTTCAAAATTTACCGTTTAATTTTATTGAATGGCTAGGTTTTCGTAGACTGATGCAAGAATTAGCACCAAGATATAACTTTAGGGGACGCAATTTTTTTACAGATTTTGTATGCAAGGAATTATATAGCAAAGTGGCTCAAAAAGTTAAAGAATTAATCGAAAATTTTGATAACATGTCGTTTACGTCTGACATTTGGTCGGATCCTAGCTCAAACGCTTCTTTGCTTAGCCTGACTTGCCATGGAATTGCAGAAAACTTTGATAGATCATCGATAATATTGAAATGTGAGACATTTGACGGCCGTCACACTGGTGACATAATTGCTGAAAAATTCAGTAACATGCTTTCTGAATGGAATATTAAAAAAGAACAACTGCATTGCCGAATCAGAGATGAAGGGTCTAATATGAAACGAGCCGGGCGATTAGCAGCATTAAATGATATAGACTGTACTGTTCACAAGATACAACTAGCTATCCGTAGTTGTTTAGGTTGTCAAGAAAACATAAAAATACTAAAACAAAAATGTAAGAGAATTTCGACCCATTTCAATCACTCTACCATTGCCCAGAAACAACTGCAATCAATTCAGGACAGACTGAATCAACCGCACCTGAAAGTGTTTCAAGATTGTGTAACGCGATGGAACAGTACATTCTACATGTTCGAGCGTTTTTCAAAGGTAAAGGATGCTCCGAGTCTTTACAATAATGATAATGAAATTGACCCTATTCTACCAGAAGAATGGAAAATGATTGAAAGTTTCATTCAATTACTGGGACCTTTTGCGGAAGCAACGCGGGAACTGAGCAGCTCTTGTGCTCTTATTTCATCTGTGATACCGATAATACAAATGCTTGAAAAAAAAGTTGATGAAGCAACGCGGGAACTGAGCAGCTCTTGTGCTCTTATTTCATCTGTGATACCGATAATACAAATGCTTGAAAAAAAAGTTGATGACTATTTAACAAGATCGCAAGAGTTTGATCCGATTCGTCAGGCTGTTACGACTTTGAAAAACGAACTTTCAACAAAGTTTTCTAGCTTGGGAGAAAACAATTTATATACCATCGCTACCTACTTAGATCCTCGCTATAAGCACAAATTTTTCACACCGGTGACTGAAGAAAAGATTAAAGATGACATTTTAAAAATGATAAATACTGAGAATGACAATTTTGAATCTCTTAATACCAATGCCAAAAGGGCTAAAATAATTAAAATAACTGATTGCACGGAAAATGATACGGAACAACTAGGACCAGGGACTTGAGGTTTCAACAAAAAGCCATGCTTACAAAACGACCTGGCTATGATGTTAGATTCGTCAAGTGAAGACGAGAGTCAAGATGAGCCAGAAAATGGTAGCATTGAAGCTGTACTCAAAAAAGAGTTACTTGCTTACCGTACTAAAAAAAGAATAAATGTGAATGAAAATCCTTTAAACTGGTGGAGTGTACATCGAGGGGAATTTAAGGTATTATCGCCGATAGTACGAAGATTTTTATCTGCTCCACCGGGCAGTGTTCCTAGCGAACAACTATTTAGTAGCGCGGGATTAATTTACGAACCTCTGCGTAACAGACTTGAATCAGAAAAGGCGGCAATACTACTACTCTTCATCAAGTATAATGCTCCTATTTTTAAATTCAATTACTGATATAAAAAACAGTAGGTGAAGTTTAAAAAATTTGTTACATGTATAATGATTATACATTACTTATATTTAACATAAAAATAAGTACTTAATTATGTTTGATTACAATAAAAATGTTAATAATTACGTTGTCATTGTTTTAATTCTTCATTAATAGACTTTATTTACAAAATATCTTATACATCCGCATCTGCATCTGCGGATGTGAGCCTGCTAAACTCTGCATCTGCAACATCCCTGGTCCAGACCTACATACATTTGCTCACAAACAAGTCTTTAAAAACATTTGCCCGCAAACAAAGTACTCATACATTTGTTTAAAAATATTTTTTTGACAATCACTTATATATACAAATGTTACAATTGCGTCCTGATCAAAACACAAAAACATGTCGCTGAATAGTGAAGCAGTGGTGGGCATTTGTGCTGGATATATATTTTTCACTTCACAGAAAAGGAAACAAAAACGTTGGTGGGTACGCGAACTCCTGCAAAACGGAATAGAACATTCTGCAAACTTACTAAGAGACCTAAAATTAAATGATGGATCTGGAATTAAAAATTTTGTAAGAATGACTCCAACTGATTTCGAGGTATTAATTCAAATGATTGGACCAAATATTTGTAAACAAGATACAAAGTACAGAGCAGCCATCCCTGTGTCTTTGTGGCTAGCAATAACTCTTAGATATCTGGCTAGTGGTGATTCATATACTAGTTTGATGTACACATTTCGAATTTCAAAGCAGTCAATATCAGAAATAGTACCCGTTGTGTGCAATGTAATTATTACAGCTTTAAAACCTTATATAAAAGTAAGTGTACATATAAATTAATTCTTTTTGTCTACATAATATATTTACATTAACCATACCTACTTTTCTGACACATGAAACGGGGAAATAGGAAAGTTAAAGACTATGACGTACGAGGTAAAGAAGTAATTACGATCAAAACTTTATTCAAAAAAGATTTAACGGACTTAATTTCATAAAGTAGACATCTAGAGATTTACAAGGTTCTTGGCATTATCATAATACATTCTTATATTTTCTGCTTCATTGAATTCTTGTGAATCTGTGGATCAATATTGATAAATGTTATTGGCATACTCATCTTCTTCATTTTCATAGACCTATTGAGCCTGCGCTTGACAATGATCTGCCACAAAGTTACTGTTTGTTGTAACTCTGTAGTTTGATGAGATGGTCGTGTAGACTCTGATACTGTGGCAAATTGGAGCGATGGTGATGTCGCTGGGGATGACGAAATGTTAATTTGTGGGGAACCCAATACAATGATTGAACTTGCTGCAGAGGATGATAGCATGGAATGTATTTGCGAAAATTCACCAATGAATAATTAAAAACAGATATTATCAATTGCATTCTGAGCAGATGCAATTTCCAACTTTGATCTACCACTGTTTCTGAGTTTATTACCAATATGTTCTCCATAATCTGTAAATTCGTCACGTTTTGAAATTGTGTCGGCAAGCGTTTTCATGCATTTCAAAGCTTCACCAGCATTTGTATCATCGAATTTTCTTTTTACTGGTAATGTACGAGACTGATTGACTGGTGATGATGATCATCAGTTTCAGTGGAATTAGTTTCATCTTCGATGAGGCTTTGTGAATTTTCTTCAATAACAACAATGGATGTGTTCTGTGAAAAATCCATAATTAGTTTTATTTTTCAGATGCCGACAAAAGAAGAGGAATGGATGGTTATTAACGAGGGATTTAATAACCGATGGAATTTCCACCACTGTGTTGGCGCTATGGACGGTAAACATGTTCAAATTGTTTCACCAGCACATAGTAGAAGCCTTTATTTTAATTATAAGAAGATACACAGTATTGTGATGTTCGTCATCTCGGTCGCAAATTATAATGTTCTGTATGCTGATGTTGGATGTCAAGGGCGAATATCTGATGGAGGAGTTTTGAAATTTACCAGCTTCTATAAAAAACTTAGTGAAGGAAGGCGTCGGTTACCACCCAATCAACCATAATCCAATGCCGTTTATATTGGCCGCTGATGATGCATTTGCTGTAATGACAAATAATATGAAACCATTTCCTGATCAGTTACCTGGTTCTAACAATCCCAAACGAATTTATAATTATAGACATTCTAGAGCAAGAAGAATAGTTGAAAACGTTTTCGGAATTTTATCTTCCAAGTTCAGAGTTTTGCTTAAGCCTATAGCATTAGAGCCAAACAAAGTAGAACTTGTTGGTGTATCGTGTCTTTACCTCCACAATTTTTGGCAACAAAATGTTGAAGGCATCAACACTTATTTCCCACCAGGAACTTTTGATATGAGAACCATTTCCTGGATTACAAACTGTTGCAGAAAAGCACCAGTTGTGGCGCAAGAAATAAGAGATGAATTAAAAGAATATTTTGTATCTCAGCAGGACTGTCCCTTGGCAAAATTTGTCAGCTTAAATTAATGAATGATTAAATAGTTGTGATAAATATTTTCAGTAAAAACATCAGGTTTTGTAATTTTTCACATTTTTGACAAAACAATTTTGACGTTTTCTAATCAAGTTAAGAATTGTGCTAAAAGGGATGAATTCAGATAGTAAGGATAAATTATAATGTATTCCACCAGAATTGAGACATGGGAAGGTGAAAATAAAAATCTTACCTCAGTTTCTTCTACCTTTTCTACATCAGTTGAGCGACTACCCCTAGACTCATATCTTTGCAGTAAAAATAATAGTCTTTCATAGCCAAACCAGTTCACTTGCTTAGGAGATGCTCCACTTCGTTCAGAGACCAATAATTTTTTATGATCTTCGCAAAATTGATTTTTTAGCGCCTGCATTTTTTCTATGTCTGATACACTTATTTTGTACTTGTTTGCAAGCATTTCATATGCATCTACTTTTTTATTCCGATTTTTATAGTCCACGCATCTTACTACGCATAAACAAGGTGTACTGCGCAGGTCTTCAATTAAACATAGATTTTTTCCTCGATACCATATTGTACTTATACACACAACAATACCTAAACACAATAATGAACCACGAAATTTGAGTGTTACTAGGTACACCACTGATACAATGCAAACAAGAGAATAAACAAACGTTTGTCGTGATCGCGTCCAGACTTGCCTCTTGGCTAGTATAAAAACACGTGTTTCCCATTCTGACGGGAAACAAAAAACATTAAACTTTTGTTCAAATGTTTTTAAAGAAATGTTTGCAAACACTTTTTAAACAGCTTTTATACAAATGTTCAATTGTATGCCGGCAAAAGTATATAGGTCTGGACTAGGTTTAACAAACAATTATATCATATTACTGTTTTAAAATGAAACTTACTGTTTCTAGATAATTCCACAATATATTGAACAAATTTTAAAAACTCTAAGAAAATTGACAATTGACGATGATATTTTATATCGAAACAGTTAGTTTTCAAATTTTTTAAAATATATTGTGGAATTATCTAGAAACAGTAAGTTTCATTCAAAACAGTAAAATGAGTAGATTCCACAAAGTAAGGGTCGAGACAGTTAATTTATTAATTATATCAAATGGACATTTGATAACCTCCAATAATCCCAGCCGGTTTTACATAAATAAGATGACGTTAGCCTCTCTTTCTAAGACTTGTACCCTTTTTTTAATACAACTATACTTAATATTAAAATTAATACTCACGATATTTTCGTTGATGATTTCTCCAATTTTTGTTACGTAACTTTCTTCTTCTTTACCGGTATTGTTGATTTGGAAAAATATTTTTGGTAGTTCTCGATTATTTTGTAGGCATATCAAACAAGATTTAACAGTTCCTAAATTTATCTAAAAAAATGTGTGTATTAATTTTTGTTCTACTCCTATTTAGTGCCAGATTTTAAACAGGCCTAAGATACCTGTTAATGTCGAAACTAAACTGTCTTCTAAAATCAATTTGTTGGTGATTGCTGAGAAACAAATGTGTAGAGTTAATATGTGGATAGTGTATATATTTAAAATTGAAACGTATATCAATCTGAAGGGAAAAACCTGGAGAATACACTTTTGTATTCAATGAAAAGTAATTAGTGTTTAAACAAGGTTATCTTAAATTACAAAAACTACCAGAACAAAAACTGGATATAGTAAAAAACATCAGTGATAAATTGTTCATTATATTTCTATACAAAGCTGAAGGTTGGAAGAGTCTACTGAGCCAACTGCTGTTAAAATGGTCTGCAATACTTGTCAGATGGAAATTACTCATGGAGAAGGGGTATGTTGTGATAGTTGCCAAGTAACAACGCATTGTACCCTTAATTTTTCGGGAATATCCACTTCCGAGGTGAGGGCCTTAATATTACAAAAAAGGAATTTACTGTACTTTTGTGAGAAATGTCGAGATGCTTTGAAAAGTGGTCCAAAACTGCTTAGAGAAATAAGAGAGATGAGAAAGGAGATTGACACATTAAAGGAGGATGTGGAAGCTCTGAAGCAAAATGAAAAACAAGAAATCAAAGATATAGAACAGATAGTGATGGAGTTGGAATAAAGAAAAAATAAATCGAAAAATGTTATTATACTCAATATAAATGAATCAGTTAAAACAAATAAAAAGGAGAGAATAGAAGATAAAATGAACACAGTGAGAACAATTTTGTCACAGACAGAAGTGGAAAATTTAGAGTCCAACGTATTGGAAAATATGAACCTGGAAAAAACAGACCCTTAAGAATAATGTTGGCCAAGCCAGAAGCAGCAAAGGAAATTTTGCGAAATAAAATCAAAATGTACAAAGTAATTATCTTTGATGATCAAACCAAAGCGCAGAGAGAATATTATAATAAAATAAAGAAACAGTTAGCAGAATGTAAGAACAAGGGGGAATATAAGTATATAAGATACATAAATAATATTCCCACATTAGTTGATTCGCCCCCTTCAATATGCTGACGATGTCGTGCTCCTTACAAGATCAAGAAAGAAGTTTAAAATAATGTTTAGATAATATGAATAAGAGGGAAAAATATTTAATCTATCAATAAATGGAGCCAAAACCAAATACGAAAAAATTAAATCATGATCAATCTTTCACATAAAAAAATTTCTTCAGCCCACCCCCTTCCGAGATATTACCCCTAAAAGATTGTAAAATTAAGTCGACAAGATTCTTCCTCCTGCAATACTTATTCAATATAACAGATTTAAGTCCGTTCGAGCTAATTTTATAAGAGAAAGAAAAAACTTTTTTTGGCAAAATAATGCAACCCAGGGTAAATATTTGTTTGCAAAAAATTTTTGTTTGTAGTCATCTGCATAATCTGAGAAAATGTTTATTTTTTTCTAAATTTTGTGATATTTGATGGACTTACAGCATATTCTATTATGTTGTTATGTACTTACAACATATTCTAGAGCGAGATGTAAGTGACAACACAAAAAATAAAATAGGTATCTTATTAAGAATAACTTTATATTTTAAAAAAAAATAGAAGAATGAAGTTAAGTTATACATATGATGATTTGTCGTAAAAACTATGAAAATTATTCGGAATACTGTTTTTCTGAGATTGCAAGTGATTCCAATCAACTGAATTTTTCGCATGAATTTAGAAACGCCCTGTATATGCAAATGCGAACAGATTAAACCCAAGGACATGTAATTATACAGACACAAAACAGAGAATACAATTTTAAAAAGGTTGAAGAGTTCAAGTAACTGGGAGAACACGAAATAGCCAAAAGATGCTAAAAATGAGTACATTGGATACATTAGCAAGAATATTAAAAGCAAAAGAAATCTCAATAAAAGTTGCACATGTTTTCTTCACTCTCTTCTTCCAAATATCCTGTATCTTTCAAAGTTATTTTCACTTGATAACAGCAGGTAAATAGTGCTTAAGTGCTATTGTGATAAGTTTTGAAGTTAGACTGATAATGAAAAACTGAAGGGCAAACGCGGTGCAGGGCGAGGGAATGCGGGCGAATGGGGCCGGATTAGTGAGAGTACTGTATTTAGTGGTATTTGTATCTTACCTGGTTTTGAGGTATTTTAGTCTCTAACTGGAAATCGACATCCGGATGAACGGTATATAAATGCTTCTTCAGATTTGACGTTGACGTTCTGTACCCTATTTCTTTATCACAAATATTACACGATGCTGTACATTCCTCGGAATTCTTTTTAGTAAAATGATTCCAAATTTTTGAATAGATCTTCCTCTCTTTTTTCACGATGGATTGCAAAGATTTTGTATTCTCACTAGTACACAACTGATTATCTACGTGGTTATTTTCGAGGTTCTGATCCAAATCCTCGTCAGAAGATTGATTAGATACCTAAAAAGATTTGAATACATGGATATTTCTCAAAAAAGTCTTGTAAACATGATCAACAAAGTATACTATGCATTAAGTAAAGGAATTATTAACAAAAAGGAGAACAATGATAAAGTGATATATGGTCCTATACTCATGGATGTGAATCATGGGTATTATCTGAGAAAGAGAGAATATCAGAATAAATGCAGCATAAATGATATACTTATGACAAGTAAAAGGAATAGGGAGGAAAGATAAATTAAGAAACCAGGAAAGATCTAAGAATAGCAGCAGTTGAACAATTTATTGAAAAACATAAGTTAGGCTGGTGGGGGCATATGCAACGAACGGATAATACAGTTGTATGGGAATCAAAAACGATGGGCAAAAAGTAAAGAGGAAGACCAAAAGTTACATGGAATGATAGTAAGATATTAAAAAAAAGAAGGGAACATGGGTAGAAGCCTAGGACAAGGTAAAAAGGATTTTTTTGATTATACATATTAAAAATTTCAATTGGAAATTAGAGGGCGTTATATGACACACATTTGATTTTTTTCTAAAAAATTTCAAATAGTATCAATGACATATCAAAGCTGCAAACTGATATTTTTTCTTTTCCCAAAGATATTGGATTTTTTTCCATAACGTTGATGATCGTTTTATAATTTTAACCGAGTAACTACCGAACAAAATTGGTCCTAAAAGGTGCCCCACAAGTTACATTTTATCTAGCCTGTTAGTTTCAGCAAATTAGTGAAATAATGAATTGAATAAATATATTCAAAAAGATAACGTATACTTACTTGCTTTTGTGATAGTTCTTCTTCCATATTCCGTTCAATATCGAAATGCATATTACTCATATGTTTTTTAAGATTCGTATTTGAGGTTTTGTAACATAATTCTTTATGGCAAATGTTACAAGTTGCCAAGTGCTGATCGGGTTTGTTTCTAGTAAAATATTTCCATATTGCTGAGTAATATTTAGCTTTCTTTGAACTATTCGCGTTGTCATTTGTAGTATTACTTTTAATTTCAACCTACAAATACTTATATTGTAAGTTTTTGGCTATAATTCATTTAAAAATTATAAATACCTGATTTTCATCCGGATTGCTTGTCGAGTTTATTTGTATGTGTGGATGTTTGTTATTTAGATGTTTTCTGAGATTGGTCGTGGACGTTTTATAGCCTAAATCCTTTTTACATATATTACAAGACGCTATATATTCGTAGGTTCTACTTTTGGTAAAATATTTCCAAAGTATTGATTGTTTTTTGGACTTTCTTCCCAAATAATCTTGATCTCCACTTTCGTAATCACTGTTATTCGAATCTAGAGCTGTATCACTTTTATCGGGATCAATTTTAACCTAATGGAGTTACTTTCTTTAAATCATATAAATGCATCACATTAGAATTAATAACATTGCTACATTGAACAGCATAAAACAAATAGAGACAATTAGATATAAAAAGGGTGCATATTATAAGCGGCTCAAGATAATTTCATGGTATAGAAAATATTAACTCAACGATTAGAATTCAAAATTTTTAATATGAATTGTTCATCTTACAACTTACCGCAACTTTTTCTATTTTACTTTCTATTGATACATCTGGGTGTTTTCTTTGAAAATGCCTTCTCAAATCGTGTGTTGTGCTCTTGTAGGAGAATTGTTGATCACAAACATTACAGGTAGCTATAGATTTTGCTGCCGATTTTATGGTAAATACATTCCAAATTTGAGATCGCCTATTATTCTTATCATTATCCAAGTTAGGTTGTTCGATAAACGAATCATTTTTGATATCACACTCATCAATTGTAATTTCTTCAAGTTCTTCTTTAAATGGTTTATCAATCAAAAGTGTCTGTTCTACACCTTCATTTGTGCCCTAAAATGTATTAAAGAAAGTATTCGTAAATTATTTGTATATTTTTATGCACTAAAATTGAAAACATAGGCATAAACAGATAATTAAAATCAGCCTTGGGAGTTCGGACCTGGCAACTATGGTTTAAACACCTTTGTGTGATCGGTCCCGAATAAATAACAAATTTAGTGGAAAAAGTGAATAATAATTTCAAGACTGTGAATTACATCATTTACATTAATACAAAGTGCTTCACGCAAATAACTGTAAGTAAAAAGTTTACCAGTAAATAATAATCAACTCATAAAATATCGTCTGAAAACAAATCAAAACATATAAATCACAAACGAGGCGAGCGATAAGGGAACCAGTTCCTTACGAACCTTACCTCGAAAGACAGGACCGCATTCAGAACACTTACTAAATAGAAAAATGAACCAATCTCAAGCTACCACAATGTCTTATTCAACTGCCTTATCAAAACCATCTCAACCCACACTCCCTTCCAAAGATCAAGCTATTATTTTTACCTCATTAAATGGTCCTAAGCTTGAAGATTATTTATATCAAATCGGAGACATCGTAGGCCCTCGAAATATCCTTTACGCCTCTCGAATGTCAAACAATAGAATATGCATATATCTATCATCCAAACAAGCAGTAGACGTATTCTTCAGTGAACAGGGAGGAGAATTCTCTATCAATGGAAATTCTATTAAAACCCGTAGATTACAAAGACCTTCTGAACGGCTGGTACTATCAAATGTCTGTCCCTCTATTCCTAATGATGTACTACTATCAGAATTGCGGAGTCTAGACATAAACAACATATCCCCAATAATGCCCCTAAGAGTTGGAACGACAAAACCAGAATACAACCACATCCTCAGTTTCCGACGCCAAGTATATGTAACCCCCTCCAACAACTTAAATATTCCAGATAGTATTATCATCCAAGATGACAACACTTCCTATCGGATCTTCCTCACATTTGATAATCAGAATTGTCACAAATGTAAACAAACTGGTCACATTGCATCAAAATGCCCAAACGTTGAACAAAACACTTCGTTACAAAATCTTCCGGAAATCAATAATTCCCAAAATATATTTGATGGAGAGAAAAATCCACAAGTAAACCCATCCCAAGTAAACCCAACAGAATCCACAAGTAAAACTGCTAACATCTCCCTATCTTTGTTAAAAAACCCCATAAGATCAACTGAAGATGACTTAGAAAAACGAATGGATTATACAGAAAACTGTAATAAACGACCTTTATCCGAAACTACTAGTCCCATAGCAGAATCAGACTCGGCATTCAAAATACCTGATACACTGAAAAAATATAAAAGTGATGAATTTACATCCGAACAAATGCAACCTGTAAAACAGCTAATGGAAAAAGATCCTAAAAACTATGCTCTTACCTTCGAACAATTGACCGACTTACTGTCAAATATAAAAGGAAACCCAGATCCAATAAGCGTGATTAGAACCTACACGTCGGAATTTGAAGACTTAGTAGATACTATTAAAAAAATTTACCCATCACTACAGAGCAAAGCAACGAAGACGCGCTTTACAAAAATTAGGAAGAGACTTGAAAGATATATTGCTGAAGGACCCATAGAACAAGAGCCAATCAGTGACTCATCAGACAGCAACGACATAAATCCTACTTCAATAAATTTAAAATAAAACAATGAGTATTCTACAGTGGAATCTAAATGGATATTACCTCCATCTGGAAATGTTAAAAACTATTATTTCTAAATACAACCCGAACGTTATCTGCTTACAAGAAACACACTTTAATAATCAGAATACACACAAACTAAAAAATTTTAATGTATATTACAAGAACAGAATTGGTATAAAAAGTTGGGGGGGAGTTGCAACATATGTAAATAAAAACCTTCATTCAAGTCAAATTGATTTAGATAGCAATATTGAAGCAATAGCTGTATGCGTTTATTTTCCTACAAAAATAAATATATGTAACATATATATTCCATCCGACCGAAACCTAAGTAAAATGGAGCTAACTGATCTAATCTCCCAGGTTCCTAATCCTAAAATTATCATGGGCGACTTCAACGGACACAACTTCATGTGGGGGTGTGAGAAACAAGATACTCGAGGAAACATAATTGAAGAGGTTATGACAGACTTAAACTTAAACATTCTTAATGATGGAAGTAAAACTAGATTTAATACCTATAATGGAACTTCTTCGGCTATAGATTTAACTTTGTGTAATCCTTCATTACATCAACACCTAACATGGGAAGTCTTACCTTTTTCATATGACAGTGATCATTTCCCAATCCTTGTAGTAGATAAACGTAGAAGTGCTGACGATTCAACGCCTATACAAAAGTGGAAGCTACATGAAGCAGACTGGGAACAATATACCATTTTAACTGACGCATCTTTATCAAAATTTTCAATAAGTGAGGACATACATGAAACAATAAACAATTTCAATGAAATATTGATAACAGCTGCAGACATAACTATAGGGCTAACTAAAAACGTAACACACCGTACGGCTGTACCATGGTGGAATAAAGAATGTAAAGAGGCACTTAAAGAAAGTAAACATGCATTTCATATCTATAAAAAGCATAACACGATTGATAATCAATTACGATTCAAAGCACTAAGGGCCAAAACTAGGTATATTTTTAGAGAAAGTAAAAAAGATTCATGGATGAAATATGTGCAAAATATAAGCAGCTCTACTAGCTTAACATCTGTATGGAAAAAAGTGAATACCATATCCGGCAATAAATCATACAATAAAATCACTGGTATAAAACAAGACGAAATCTTAATAACAAAATCAAAAGATATAGCTGAAGCATTGGCGGAAGCATTCCAAGAGAACTCGAGCGATGCCAAATTAAAGGAAGATTTTCTAAAAAATAGAGTATCAATCGAAGAAATCCCAATCAATAATGAAAACAATACATCGCACCTCAACCAACCACTCACACTATCAGAACTAGATGAAGCGATAAAAGACTTTAAAAACTCGAGTCCAGGTCCTGATAATATACCGATTTCATTCCTGCTATATCTATCGGAGAGCGGCAGAGAAGTACTCTTAAATATTTACAACACCATTTGGATACAACAAACTTTTCCAATTCAGTGGACTGAAGCAACAATCATACCAATTCTAAAAACTGCTAAGAAAGCAACAAGTATAGAATCATACAGACCTATTGCACTGACTAGCACGATGTGTAAGCTCTTAGAAAAAATTATTAATAATCGTCTTAGGTGGGAACTTGAAAGTCGCAAACTAATTAAACCAGAACAAAGTGGATTTAGGAAGAAGAGAAGTACTATTGACAATATTATTGATCTAGAAAGTGACATACACGAAGCCTTCGGAAATAAACAGAAATGCTTAGCCATATTTATTGATATCAACAAAGCATTCGATACTGCATGTAGAATAAATATACTGAAATTGTTAAAGCAATGGAATATAGATGGACATATGTTGGCATTCATTAAAAATTTTCTAAGCTATAGGACTTTTAGAGTAAGAGTAAATGGTAATCTATCGACCAAACAATGTCAAGAAAATGGTACTCCCCAAGGCTCTGTTATTAGTCCCACATTGTTTCTAATCGCTATTAATAACATTACTGAAAATGTACTTAAACCAATTAAAATAAGGCTATATGCCGATGACTTAGTGGTATACATGAAAAGTAAAAACATCGATACAATGCAACATATACTACAGAGACAACTTAATAAACTGCAGCAATGGTCAAAACAGTCGGGCTTCAACTTCTCTGCATCCAAAACCAAATGTTTATTTTCGAAAAAACATTGTGAAAAGACACCCCCGCTTACACTATATGAAGAAAAACTGCAATGTGTAACTTCCACGACATTTTTAGGTATGATATTTGACCAGAAACTGAGCTGGAATGATCATATAAAAAAGTTGATATTTTCTTGTCAGAAAGGTATTAATCTTCTAAGAATACTTTCTAACCGTAACTGGGGATCAGATCAAAAACACTACATATTATATATAAAAATCTTATACGTTCCAAACTCGATTATGGATCTATTGTCTATGCATCCACCAAAAGCTATATTTTAAAGAAACTTGATACAGTTCACAATAATGCCTTACGAATAATATCTGGTGCATATCGTACATCACAGGTGGAAAGCCTTTATTCAGAATTAGGGGAACCATCTTTATCTACGAGAAGAAAAATATTGACATTGTCATATGCTACCTCTATATTAGATAACACTGAGCATCCAATGTACCCAAAAATTCATACAGATGAAATTGACAATTTCGCACAACAACAACCGAGTCCAACTTTCTGTAATCGCTTTAGACAATACAAAGCAGATCTTCAAATCAAACATGTTCCTATATTCAAGTTTGAAGAAACATATCCTCCTTGGCAAAATTCCAAACCAATAATTGACACCACTCTTACCTCTTTTAAAAAATATGAACTACCCAGTTTGCTGATAAAAAACATCTTCCAAACAAAACTCATTGAATATAATGACCATTTCAAAATATATACGGATGCCTCGAAAACTACAGTTGGCGTCGGAGTCGCGGTTGTTACGGCAAATCAGAACTTATCTTTTAAATTACCTACCTGCAGTACAGTCTTCACTGGAGAAATATATGCATTGCTACAAGCCCTTAAACTGTCCAGAAATGCGAATTCTTCCAACATCCTCATAATCACAGATTCCCTCAGTTCATTAAAATCCATCCAGCAAGTTTATAGTAGTCATCCGATTGCTATGGAAATAAATAAGGAACTCTTCCAACTACAAGAATCCCAAATAAATGTAAAATTTATGTGGATCCCCTCCCACATAGGAATCCAGGGTAATGAAGAAGCAGACCAACTGGCAAAACAAGCAGCAGAAAGTGATAGTGCGGTAGTTGTAAACGCGACGACCATCAGTGATTTGAAGCATACCGTGAAAGAAAAAGCGATAAGTGCGTGGCAAAATCAGTGGCTTGATTCGAAAGCAAAATTACGCGAGGTGAAACCCAGTGTGAAACCCTGGAATACAATGCCAAACAGGCGGCCCAACCAAGTACTACTGACAAGACTAAGGATAGGGCACACTAAACTGACGCATCAACATTTACTTGCCAGGACAGAAATGCCTCAGTGTACTACATGTTCCAAGCAGATAACAGTAAAACATATTCTGGTTGAGTGTCCCAGATATGAGGACGCCCGAGTGAAAAACAATATACCAAACACGTTGAAATCAGTATTAGGACAAAACTGTGACATAAATGTATTAGTTCGATATCTTACTGAAATTAATGTAATCAAAACCTTGTAAAATAATCTTTGTCGCTAATAACCGACATGGTTGATGCGACAATAAAAATGGAATTAAAAAAAAAATCAGCCTTATATTATTAAACTAGTCTGAAAGAATGTTAGTTAACATAACTGAAATGTAGTCGAGTATGATATCTTATAATGATATATCAGTTATCATTTATGCTTGGTAGCGTACAGACGTGTTTTTTTCGATAATCGCTGTGTTAACAATAGTGCTATGGCAAAAATAAGATAAAAGTGAAAGAGTATAAAACGAATTTTATCAGTTAATGTTAAAGTAAAAAACTGGAAATCGTATTCTATATAAAAATGAACTCAACGCCTGCCTTTAATGGGCCAGGTACACAGATTAGTCAACCAATGCTTACCACAAATGACAACATACAGGGTGACCCACAACAATTTCACTCAACCCATTAACAGGGTGTTCCATTCAACAATGTCGTACAGAGTGTACCAATATGCAAATGTCACAACAATTTACTCCAAATCAAATCATGAGTCTATTGAATAAAAAAAAGTATTAACTTGCAAGTCATAACTTATAAGAAAAAGCTAAAACTTCTAAGTAGAAGCTAATACTTATTTTTATTTGAATAAAAACTAGAACTCTCTCGAAAGTAAATACTGGAAAAATCTTTTGAATTTTTAGTGATTACTTATAAGTACTTACTTATATTTACAAGTGTTTACTTTTTTCGTTGCGTAAACAAATATTCATACTAAACAAGTCGTGACATGTGTGCAACCGCAAATAAGCATTTGTTTTCAAGTTTAAGCGTCGTATAGGTATATTCGTCGCAATCATGTCTTCGAGTGAGGAAGAATTGCCGGTAAAAATTGGCGGTTACAGACTTATGTTTGTCAAATTGCTAAAAAAGTATAAGGTTCTTTTGAATAAATCAGTGATTCCTACTATTGTTCAAGCTAAAGAAAAGGCATGGAAAGATCTCAAAGACGAATTTATCAAAATGTCTGGCACAAATACTACTGTTGAAAAGTTGAAGAAAATCCTCAATATGAAAACAGACGTGAAGAAAAAAACTGATAAAAATCTAACCGGGAACAAAAAAACTAAACTACAAGAATGGGAAGAAGAGTTTTCAAAACTTTTGAATTATGAAAAAAATCCAGTTTTTGTAAAAATTCCTGGTGCATGTTCTATTGGAACAGAGAATGATAAAGGAAATACTCCACACGATTCTACGGAAATTAATATGGATACACAGTTTTTGCCTTCACCTACAAGCATTGTACAAAAGCGGCCACAGAAAAGAATGAAACAAGAAACTGAAGAAACAAAAAACTTGTCAACGCAAGAACTGCAACGCCTTGTTCTACTTGAGCAATTGAATCTCGCTAGATTGCAAGCCAAAAAAGATCAACTCATGATAGACAGACTGACAAATCAGCCAAGCCATGATCCCGAAAGTAACTTAGGGAGACAAGAGGGAAGTTCAAGCGGCATTCTATCAGAATTACGAGAATATATAGACTTGTAGTGAATCAGAAACCTGTCAAACCTGTAACTAAAAAATATGCATTTCTGTTTTGTATATATTATGTTAGTTTTCACATTAGGAACTTTGTGTAATAAAATTTTGTGTTTGCACTTTGTAATTTAATAAAATACAAAAAAAAACGGAAAATTGTTAATGAAATAATTATAAAAATCAGAAAACTGCTTTATTTAAACACACTCAGTATGACAGTCTACATTTAACATCCAGCTTTAACTTGGGTTAGTATTTAAATATTATCACCGAACATTGTCTCCAGTATTGCTTGACGTTTCTCAGTGCCTCTCTGATGGATAGTAGTACTATTTTCAGCTTCATCACACACGTAATCGGAGTCTCCAGGACTTTCCATTTCATCTAATGCAAACTCAAAATCATCTCGTAAATGCTTGCTAATTTTATGTAAAACAGCACAGCAAACAATAATTTTTGGAACTTTTGACAGAGATGTTTTAACCTTGTGTCCTAGAATGGGAAACCTTTGCTTTACTTGTCCAAAAACTCTCTCAATTACAACTCTTTCCTTGGAGTGAGTGATATTGAATAATTCTTCAATTCGGTTTTGAGGATTTTTAAAAGGTGTTAATAGCCAAGGAGCAATTCCATATCCACTATCTCCGAGAAGGCAGAAATTACCCCGAAATCTTGCCACATTTTCATATACGGTACTTTGTTTCCAAATTCTGGAATCGTGAACACTTCCAGGCCATTGAGCGTCTACACTGGTAATCAATTCATTAACATCACAAGTTACTTGCACATTTATGCTAGCAAATCCTTTTCTGTTAATAAAATCATCGCCAAATTCTGGTGGTTTTTTTAATTTGAACATGAGTGCAATCTACAGCACCAATGACTGTAGGAATTTGGAATCGATTCGACCATTTAATTCTTGCTTCTTCCGTGGCATCTAGATTAGATGGAAATTTTATCCAATGGTGGGCCTTTTCTAATATACAATCAGCTACTTCACTTATGGTTTTGCATACTGTAGTATGATGAACGCCAAAATCTTCACCAATACCTGTTTGAAATCCGGTATCACTAACATATCGTAGGAATATCTCCATCTTTTGCCGAGATGCTAATGCACCTCCTCTGGATTCATCTTTCTCTGGTAAAAAATAATCCGAAATATAGTCTACACTTTCACTTTCAAAACGCAACAAGAGCTTAGATTTGCTTGGGCTGATGCTTCTTCTCTTCCTATAGTTCTTCCTGTTACGAAACATTTATGAAGTCCACCATGTTTAACACTAGCAACTACCGTAGGAAAAAAGGATGCTTTATAGGTACCTTAAAAATCGTCAAGTTATAACTTACTAATTTAAGACAGATCTTATTTTTATTCAAATAAAAATAAGCCAGTACTGGAAAAATCCTTATATTTTAAGTAACTACTTCAAACCAGTAGAGTTTGCTTATGGCCATAAGTAATCTCTTTTACATGAAGTAGTCACTGACCTTTTATTCAATATATACTAAGAAAATACTTAAATAAGAGGAAGTAGAAGCCAATACTTTTTTTTTATTCAATAGACCCCATATCTCAGCGAATGCCAAGTAATGGTGGATTATACTTGTCACAACCTAATTATGTAGTTACACATCATGCAAAACCAGATCATAGCACACCAAACAATAATCAATACTTTAAATGATGAGACACAAGCGGCAAGCACCAGCAACAAATTCTAAATGAACAAATGGAAGACACCAGCGAACCAAATGAAGATGAAAATGTAAGCAAAGCTCGCTAGCCCCCTCCGATATTTGTGTACGGAGTAATAAACTATGCAGAGATTATGACCAAGCTTAAAACCTTAGTAGGCGACAAACAGTATATCACTAAATGTCCAACAGATAACAAAATTAAAAGCAATAGTGACAAACCAGATACCTATAGAAAGCTAATAAAATTCATGAGTGATAATAACGTTGTTCATCACACATATCAACCAAAAGAGGAGCAAGCTTATATAATAGTATTAAAAAACGTGCATCACACAACAATCGTTAAAGACATGAAAGAAGTGGAAACAAAGTTAGAAATATAATAAATGGAATGAACAGGATAACCAAAGAACCAATAAACCTCTTCTTTATCAATTTAAAGCCAATTTAAATATAAAGAAATATACAAATTGACAAATCTCAACAACAGAACCATAAAAATAGAACCCCCAAAAAGAATCAAAGGAATAACGCAATGTATGAGATGCCAGTCAGTATGGACATTCTAAAACTTACTACAACAGACCATATGTTTGCGTGAGGGGGACCACACAACATTAGAGCCTGCAAGAAAACCAGGGACATTCCAGCTAAATTTTCTTTATGCAACGGAGCTCATTCGGCTAACTACAAAGGTTGTAAGTTCAACCACAAACTTCTGAAACCAAATAATGTGAATAACAGATTGAACATCCGTCACATCGCAAATGAAACTCCAAAAAGAACCACTATGGCAGTACCAGTAACTCATACTCAACATCCAGGGCAACAACCCATAAGCTACACCAATATAACTAAAACTAACACTGAATGAATGACAGACATAAACATCATAATGAGCAAATTCTTAGAAGAGTTCAAAAACATGTTCCACCCACGTATACAACAGAACAGCATGGTTTTAAACATGCTTGTGAGTAAAATGCAAAAGCTTTATCAAAATTGCACAATGGAATGCCAATGGGCTTCTATAACATAAAAATGAAGTCGAAATATTTCTACACCATAATAAAATTTATATCTTACTGATAAGCGAAACACATTTCACAGATAGATCCTACTTCAAGATTCCACAGTACACTACATACTCTACTAATCATCCAGATAACACTGCCCATGCTGGTTCTGCCATAGTAATCAGAAGTCATATTGTCAACTTACGAATTAACAGTTGTATCTGCTTATTGTCTACCTCGTCACAATTTGAAGAAAGAAAACCACAATTATCTCTTTGAGACACTGGGATCAAATTCATAGTCGGTGGAGACTTTAATAGTTAATCTACACTATATAGGTCACGACTTACTACAACAAAATGAAGGGAGCTAGTAAGCAGTATACAAGATAAGCACTATCAATTCTTATCAGCAGGCACTCCTACCTATTGGCCAATGGACCCCAACAAGATTCCTGATTTACTAGATCTGTTTATTACAAATGGTATTTCTTCTGAGTATATGGAAGATGTCCCAAACTATGACCACTCTGCTATTATAGCAACAGTCAGCTGCTTTATCGTCCATAAAAAACCAAACCAAAGATTACACAACAGCAAAACAAATTGGATTGAACACCAATTCTAGTTAGAAGAAGACATTAAACTGCAAATAAGACTGAAAACGGCAACGGAAATAAATAAAGCATTAACAACTTTAGCCAGTATGCTTAAAGAGGCAGTACAGCATGCCACACCAGAAACAAATACTGGGAATAAAACATTTAATGTTCCAGTCTAGATAAAAAAACTGGTAGCAGATAAAATAAAAGAAAAGCCAGGGCAAAGTGGCATCGAACGCATGCACCATCAGATAAAACAATACCTAACAGAATAAGTAACCAACTGAAAACAAAAATAAAAGAAGCAAAAGAAAGTTCTTTTACGGTTTACATCACTAGTCTTAACCAATTTGACAACTCGATTTGGCAATATGTAAAAAATTCTAGGAAACCCAAAACTCATGTACCACCTATTCGTAACGAACTAGTACATAATGGGCTAGAAGCAACGAAGAAAAAACAGTTTTGCGGAACACCTTGCAAAATCGCAACAACAACGCCCCTAATCCTGAAATTGAAAGAAAATTTTCTGAAATTCCTCTAAACGTGTCAGCAATTAAACCGCTAACGATAAACGAAGTTCAACAGGAAATCAATTACATAAACTCCAGAAAAGCTCCTTGCATTGACAAAATAACACCAAAAATGATAAAGGATTTACCAAGGAAAGGTATAATACTTATCACCCATACGCGCTTATTATCGTGCTACAACAGTTATGGCTCCTGAATTTTGTTTATTTTCCTGTGAAATATATTAAACATAAAGGTGAAAGTTATACCTAACGCTAGACTATCCTGTGAGTATTTGTGTCTACAATTTATATGAATTTTGAAGCTAATATTATGAAATTCATGTGAAATATTGGATCAACAGTAATTAAAGACCATATTAAAAAGTAGTTGAAAACTGGACTGACTTTTTTCATATCAATTACGTCAGTAAAGCTAGCACCCCCACTTTTTCAAATTTAAAAAAAAACTTATGTGTAATTTAGAACTAATTTAGGACTAATTTGTACCCAAAAAATTAGAATTTGTACCCACCTAGTTTTACTGAAAAATCAATATTTAAAGTGGGGGTTCTAGCTTGAGCTCAAGCTAACACCCCCACATTGACAAAATCAAATTTTATTGGCATAACTCTAAACTTTGAATTAAGGACTAATTTGTACCAAAAGATAATAATTTGTACCCACTCAGTTTTTCTGCAAAACCGTTATTTAAAGTGGGGGTGCTAGTTTAAGCTCAAGCTAGCACCCCCACTTTTACAAAATCAAATTTTAGCAGCATACCCTTAATCTTTGAATTTAGGACTAATATGTACCCAAAAGCGTTTTTTCATTATTATATCATTTTGTTTATAAAAGATGATAGTAAATTAGACCATGTGTTTTATTAATTTCCAAGTGAATTGTTAAAAGATTTGAAATTATCAAAGATAACTAAATATTATTAATTTTCGAATATAGGACTAATTTGTACCCCAAAAATTAAAATTTGTACCCACACAGTTTTCCCTGTAAAAGGAGTTTTAATGTGGGAGTGCTGGCTTGAATACGTCCACCTTTAAAAATCCAATTTCAACAGCATACCTTTAAGCTTTGCATTTAGGACTAATTTGTAACCAAAAGCGTTTTTTCATTATCATATCATTTTGTTTATTAAAGATGATAGTAAATTAGACCACGTGTTTTATCAATTTCCAAGTAACTAAATATTATCGAATATAGGACCAATTTGTATTTGTATCCACACTGTTTTCCCTAAAAAAGGCTTTTAATGTACTTCACCTCACAGCAGTCATCCTGATTAAAAGTTAAAAATGGACGGAAAACTAGACAAAGTCTTAGAAGAAGTGTTTTATGAAACATGGCACTTACCTAACCAGGTACTGCCCAGAAATGTTTGTTTTCATATATTATATATTGTTTTGTCTCTAATAAAATACTATATTAATATAATTCCATATTTGTTATAGATATCATAACTCTTATTTTTATTTTCAGTGAGATCTTTTGTAATAACTGCGGCGATCCTTTGACTAGACAAAAAAAATCTCTAGTGCATGTTCGTAATAATGCCTTCGTGTAAATAGTTCAAAGAGGTTAAAATAATGATTATAGATACTATGGTGTTGTCACTTTTTTTGACTGCTTGGCGTTTTAGTAAAGATGTGCAATATCACGTCAGACTTTCCTTTCTAAGGACTAAACAATTTTAAAACATTTTTTTGTTACCCTCGCCAATACCGAAAGGTGATATTTTTTGTTTTTTAGATGATATGCGTCTTTGATCGCATAATTATATTGAGTGAAAAAATAAAACTATGTTTTTATACAATATACCTTTCCTGTTCAATATACTTTTTAGTACTGTACTTCTATGTCTAAAATTAAAGGGCATCCCACTACGAATGCGCGGTTTAAGAGATAAGAGAGATAAGAGATTTGAAATAATTTCAATAATGACTTAGTACACTTATAAGTATTGAGAATACCTATAATTTAATTAAAATATATTATTTATATCACTCTAATTATAATTCATTAACCTCAAAGATAATTCAATAATTAATTTGGGTTTTATTTAGAATTTAGAATAATTTAGAAGATATACCTGTGGTGTTGATATGTCTGTTTGAACACCTCTAAAAAGTAGTTTGGCTGGGTAAAATATGAGTATACAAATTAGTCCTATATTCGAAAATTAATATTAGTTACTTTTGGTAATTTCAAATCTTTTAACTATTCACTTGGAAATTAATAAAACAGGTGGTCTAATTTACTATCATCTTTTATAAACAAAATGATACTTAATAATGAAAAAACGATTTTGGATACAAATTAGTCCTTAATTCAAAGTTTAAAGGTAAGCTGTTGAAATTTGATTTTGTAAAGGTGGAGGTATTCAAGCCAGCACTCCCACATTAAAACTCCTTTTACAGGGAAAACTGTGTGGGTACAATATTCAATTTTTTGGGTAGAAATTAGTCCTATATTCGAAAATTAATAATATTTAGTTATCTTTGATAATTTCTTAGAAATTAATAAAGCACGTGGTCTAATTTACTATCATCTTTTATAAACAAAATGATATGATTATGAAAAAAACGCCTTTGGTTACAAATTAGTCCTAAATGCAAAGTTTAACGGTATGCTATTGAAATTGAATTTTTAAAGGTGGATGTATTCAAGCCAGCACTCCCACATTAAAACTCCTTTTACTGGGAAAACTGTGTGGGTACAAATTATTTTTTGGGTACAAATTAGTCCTATATTCGAAAATTAATAATATTTAGTTATCTTTGATAATTTCAAATCTTTTAACGATTCACTTGGAAATTAATAAAACACCTGATTCACTTGGAAATTAGTAAAACACGTGGTCTAATTTACTATCATCTTTTATAAACAAAATGATATGATAATGAAAACAACGCTTTTGGTTACAAATTAGTCCTAAATGCAAAGTTTAACAGTATGCTGTTGAAATTGGATTTTTAAAGGTGGATGTCTTCAAGCCAGCACTCCCACATTAAAACTCCTTTTACTGGGAAAACTGTGTGGGTACAAATTTTAATTTTTTGGGTACAAATTAGTCCTATATTCGAAAATTAATAATATTTAGTTATCTTTGATAATTTCAAATCTTTTAATGATTCACTTGGAAATTAATAAAATACATGGTCTAATTTACTATCATCTTTTATACACAAAATGATATAATAATGAAAAAACGCTTTTGGGTACATATTAGTCCTAAATTCAAAGTTTAAAGGTATGTTGTTAAAATTTGATTTTGTAAAAGTGGGGGGCTAGCTTGAGCTTAAACTAGCACCCCCACTATAAATAACGGTTTTCCAGAAAAACTGAGTGGATACAAATTATTATCTTTTGGGTACAAATTAGTCCTTAATTCAAAGTTTAGAGTTATGCCAATAAAATTTGATTTTGTCAATGTGGGGGTGTTAGCTTGAGCTCAAGCTAGCACCCCCACTTTAAATAATGATTTTTCAGAAAAACTAAGTGGGTACAAATTCTAATTTTTTGGGTACAAATTAGTCCTAAATTAGTTCTAAATTACACATAAGTTTTTTTTTAAATTTGAAAAAGTGGGGGTGCTAGCTTTACTGATGTCTATCAATTAACAAATAAATAGCATTAGACCAGGAACTTAGATCAGCAAATAAACTTATTGTGACATTTAAATCATGAAGTGTGTTCTTTGCAAGAAACCGCCAGATAAGGGAAAAGAAGGTGAACATTTTTCATGTGATAGTTGCCAGGAAAAATATTGTCAGGAATGTATGGGGATCACTACAACAGAATTAAGAGTACTTCAATTAAAAATAACAGGATATTAAAACTTTATTGCAGGAAATGTTGTGGAAAACTAAATAATGATAATATGAACAACTTTAAGGCATTTGAATGCTTTTTTACCAGCGAAATAAATAACCTAAAGTCTATGATAGAACTACAAAATGAAACAATAAAAAAGCAAAATGAGCCTCTACAGAAACTAATACAAGAGATAAACTTGGTTAAAGGAAAGGCGTGTACAAAAGACAAAATTAATACATTATAGCTTTTATCAAAAACTTCCTCCAAAAAAGAACTTTTGTTGTCAGAACAAATACACAGATATCTAAAAATAAATTACAAGAGAATGGAACACCGCAAGGCTCCGTAATAAGCCCAACATTATTTATTGTAGCCTTAAATAGCATCTTGGAGAATATAAAAGTACCCCTTAGAGCAAGAATATACGCTGACGATCTAGTTGTTTTTTTAAAAGGTACAAATATGACCACAATGAATAATTTTCTCAAAGATTTTCTTACAAACCTGGAGATTTGGTGTTCGCAAACAGGAGTTTGGTTTTCAACCTCCAAAACTCACTGCATGTTATTTAGCAAAACAAATGAACTATTTCAACCGAACCTGATACTACATGGCGAAAATCTAAAGATCCGACATTCTGTAAAAATTTTAGGTATGCACTTAGACAGCAAATTAAATTGGAAAATACACATCAACAATCTAGCCTTAGAATGCCCAAAGAGATTAAACATTCTAAAAGTAGTAGCTAACTGGAAATGGGGTGTTGGCAGACCAATTTTATTGTTACTGTATAAATCTCTCATCAGATCAGTATTAGACTATGGTTCTATAGCATATGATACAGCAAACAAAACTGACACTGACCAACTTGAAATAATCCAAAATACCGTTTTCCGGATTATACTTGGAGTTTTTAGAACTACGCCGGTAAAAAGTCTACAGTGGGAATTAGGAGAACCAGCCTTAAGCCTAAGGCGAAAATTTCTTAGCAGCAATTATGCAGTTACTATTCTTGCCAATATGTCAAATCCAACATATCAGTACACACACTCAAATAAATTAGAAAGATTTTTTACTGGGAAATCGAGGACACCTAAACCGTTTTACGAGATAATTAGAACATACTTTCAAGAAATTGACTTCTGTCTACCAAAAGTTTACCCAATTGCCACTTATTATAACATAGAACCCTGGATGGTAAAGATACCAAATTGCGACAAAAGCTTAACTAAATATGATAAACAAAATACAAACCCAACTGTTATAAAAGCCAAGTTGTTCGACACTTTGGGAAAGTATCCAAATTACCAAAAAATATATACAGATGGCTCGAAATTGACCATAGGCGTAGGAGCAGCTGTAGTAACTGATTTGCAGAAACTCCTATATAAACTTCCATCCTACATAAATATCCTCTCGGCAGAACTATTCGCTATATATCAAGCTTTAACACATATTAACGAAAGCAGCCACCACAACCCTTTCCTTGTCCTTACAGACTCCCTTAGTTCCTTACACTCTATACAAACGATTTATTCTAAACATCCTTTGGTTCATATCATTAAGAAAGAACTCTACGTTGCCAGAGAACGAAACAATGAGTTCATCTTTATATGGATCCCATCCCATATTGGTATTAGTGGAAATGAAGAAGCGGACAGATGTGCTCGTAATTCCATTACAGATGAAAGTGCGGTATCGATTTCAAAGGTGGTTAGTTCAGATCTAAAGTGCGTATTAAATAAGAAAATGATCAGTGGACTGAAAGTGACTCAAAACTTCGTGAAATTAAACCTCTATATAAAAAGTGGTTTCCCTTTTCTAACAACAGACAACACCAAGTGATCTCTGTAATGTAGATGTAAGAGTGAAACATATCCTCACAGAATGTCCTAAATACTATAATCAAAGAAAAAATTGTAAACTTCCCAACACATTTGAAGCCTTATTTCAGGATAATAATTATGATGAACTAATATTTTTAAAATTAATTAACATATATAATTCAGTGTAATTATGTTATTATCTATTGTACCGTGGCTAATAACCTACTATGGTTGATGCAACTTTCTGTCACATGATATGTAACTTCTATCTTCTGATGATGATAGTAATATCTAAACAATTGTCAGTTTTTTAGAATTTCTATCATATTTTCATTACATTGTGGAATTATTTAGAAACAATTAGTTTCATTTCTAACATGAGTAGATTCCACACAATAAAAGTCGAAACATTGAATTTAATAATTTTTTTTTGTAAATGCCAGCACTTTTCTAAAATAAATATTATTATCAATGAAGATGATTTGTTCATAAAAAAACTTAACTTACCGCTAATACTTCAGGATGTTTTCTGTCAAGATGTCTCTTTAGATTAAATGTACTGCTTCTGTATGATAACGGACTTTTGCAAAGATTGCAGCAAGCTTCTAAATTAGAATCTGGTATTTTTGTGAAAAATTCCCATAAACGAGATGTAATGTGAGAAGAATTTCTTTGATTAGAAGTTAATTCCTTAGTAGAATCTAATACCTCTTCTTTATTATCTGACAAATTTTCTTCAGATTCAGAATCATCATATTTATGATTATCAACCAAATGATTTTCAAGGTTTGCAATATTCGATTTATAAGAAATTTCACTTTGACAAAAGTTGCATACAGCTGTTTCATCAGAAAGTGGAATTTTTGTGAAATACTTCCACATAGAAGTTTCCTTTCTCCTTAATTTATTTGGCAGTTGTTCAGGATGATACTTTTGTATATGATTTTGAAGATCAGTTTCAGATATTAAGGCTTCTAAGCAAAAACTACATTTCCATGAGAAATCGAGATCTGATTTGGAATCATAATTAGTAGCATCAATATCACATTCTGATAACTCTTCGGGATGTTCTTCTTTTAAATGTTTTATAATATCTGGTGTAGTATTATAAAATATATGTTTATCACAAATATTACAAACAGCTGTAGTAGTTGATGGTATTTTTGTGAAATGAATCCACATACTTGACTCATTTTTATAAGAATTATTCGGAGTTGATTCGCAATTATCCTCCGTAGAATATTCAATTTTAAGCGGATCAATGTCGTATTCATTATCAACGACAATTTCAATGTCTTTTGGTAACAGCTCAGGTCTGGAAAAATACGTACCTTTTAACAAGAAAAAACGTAAACACCCAAAATAAACAGATGTGCAATTAATTGTACACTTACATGTGTTTTTGATTTTGAATTCCAGCAGAAGAATTTAATATAAGGTTAATGTCAGGATGCATTCTCCGTAGATGTTTGAATAAATTTGTGATAGTGGTTCTGAAAGACAACTCTTGTAAGCAAATATTGCAAGTGGCTGTACCTTTGGATTTTTTAGATTGGGTAAATACATTCCAAACAGCTGATCTACGAGTAGACGACATTTTTGTGTTCGCAGGATTATTTTTTTAATAATTTAACACAATACAAAACTTAGGAAACCCAAACTTCTTATTCAAATATCAACAAAATTGTCATACTGACGTATATGACAGAATTGACAACCCAATCGTTTTTACACGTACGCACAGAACAGGAATCGCAGAACGACTTCGGCAAATGTAACGGTGATAACTGCGATGACTAACTGCTATATCGATCGATATAAAACTTCGCTACGTGCGCAGACGTGTATAGAGATAGTGAGCGTTTTCCTGTAGTCTCTCATAATTTTATTAAACTTTTATTATAGTCCAAGTGCTGGCTGCAACAAACCTGTCCTCTCGACATAATGGATGAAGTATTTTTTAAATGATACTACTCACTGTAACTACTAAAAAATAATTTAGTACCACGGCAAAAATAATGCATAAAATTGGTATATTTTTTCTACTGGACATTTTTTGTACATGCACTGTATCCATCGAGTAACCACTTGAAACTGATTTTAAAATTTAATTTTAAGTGAGTAAAAACAACATATAAACAAGTGTCTCGTTATACTAATGCTGACCCAGCCGACACTATTTTAATTTTTTTTTAGCCTTACTGCACCTATCGAGTAACCGCTCTGTTCTATGGTAACCGTTTAAACTATAATAAATTTATATTTCAACATTTTTTATTAAGAAAATACATGAGTGCTACTTCTATTCTATATGGTGAAAAATGGTATGATACTTTATATTTCTTCAAGTCCTATATGATATTACTATTCATATAGCAAGGCTAGACAAGCTTTGACTGTTTTGGAGTAAAGAGAGAAACATTTATGTATATTTCACAGACTGAATGTCGCCCTTTCTCAATTTTAAAGTAATATTAGCTACCTGAAAAGTAACCTCAGTAGCGGCCCTGCTGTATAATTGTTCTTCACAGGTATACTGTGTGTAGGCAAATTTTGAGAACGACCGTTGAGTCATTTTAAAAGTGCTTTTCTATACTTCATCTATACTACCAAAAGAGAGAGATTTAACTTTAGAAAAAGATGCATGAAGACACTGTCCAAGCTTGATGCGGACCATAGGGATCGAGACCGAACTATAGAGGCAGCACTTCTGTCGAAAGTAGAGCGCCCTGGTGTTAAATAAGAAAAACATTGTGATGTAAACAGTATAATAAACAACCTACAAAATGCAAAAAATGAATAGATCTTTTTATTTTCTTTGCCAGGAAAAATTGTTGGTATGTAAGATGGGTGTAGGGGATTATCTGATTTTTGATTATTGACAAAATGAGCACTGCAAATTCTAGTATTTTTATTTGGTTCCCAATCCTCCCGATGTTTTCTGAAAGGTAATTAAAAAACTTGAAGTGATTCGTTTTGTACAAATGTTTACTTTCTTCAGTGTTCAATGGACTTTCGGGGAAACTATAAAAAATTTCAGTGTTTTTAAATGAAACTCAAGGTCTCTAGTTAATTCCACAATATAATACAAGTTATTGTGGAATTAACTAGAGACCTCGAGTTTCATTTAAAAACACTAATATGAGCATATTCCACGAAGTAAGGGTCGAGACAGTCAATTTCATTATAAAATTTCAACTTCGTAGCATTTTTATACAGCATATTTGAACAGCCATGTATACAGAAAGATACTTTTGATGACGACATCACAAACAATTAATATCAGTTTTAAAAAATGAACATTTAAAAACGCTGATTATACAAAACCACTAATACTACTAATAGTGTTTACATCACCTTGTTTGTGTTTCTTCACGGCAGATGGCATGAACGTCATCTTTCTCGGTCCCTATAGAGAAAGATGTTCTCATAGATAAAGGGAAGGTTAGGTTGATTTTCAATAGAGATGTTCGTTCCATAAGGCACTCAAGCAATCTGTCACTTAAATGTCAACATGGCGTCTGTGGGGCATACACAGCTGTACAGTACATTATACAATGCTTGCTTAGAGCATTATAAGATGTATTTTAATCATTTATATAATATAATACAGGTACAATGGGCAGTTTCAACACTTCAATCGGTGTTCACGAGCACCCATACTTTTAAATCGGATTCGTTCATCCTTTGTGAATGTATTACCTGGACAAACAAGCAATAATTTAGCTCATTGTAAATGGAAGATAGCAAGTCAGGTACATAATTGCATCCTACATAATTCGGTTACTTACCCTTCCAATAACAATATAAAAATCGTCTACTCTCTTCACTCTATATTGAGTCACAAATCCTGCCTCAAAAAACTTATATGCATATAAACTTTTAAACGCATTTATTTGCTCCCTGCTGTAAAAACTCGTTGTTAATACCAGATAACTAACAATATCCATATTACTAACGCTGGGAAAGCCTTTCGGGTTAAAGCTTAACTCGCTTAATGGATAAACCTTAAATTTGTCTAAGGGATAAACAGTATATGGGTCTAACGCTAACCCCACAAGTTTGTCTATTTTTTTATAGATATCTGGCAGCGAACAGCGACGTCTGGATGCTTGCTTTTAAGATTGTTAATAGTCACTCATTGTTGTCATTGTCGCAGAACTGCCAAAATCAATAAAAACAGTAAAAACTTATGATGAACGTGTACACACTAACGCCAACAAACCGTTTGTATGCCGCACAGACGCCATATTGGCGTTTAAGTGACAGATCGTCGGTGACAGTTCAAGGTTAATAGATGTATAGGTTGCCTGGTAACTTTCACCATTCAAAGTGCCGCATTTTTGGCGGGTTATGACGTTACCCAGAATGCCTATTTAAATGTAATGTTTTATTTAATTCTTTTGCAAGAAATCGAAAAAAATTGGTAAATAACTATTGCAAATTTACACATAGGTATCAATAAAACAAAAATAAACATATTTAGTAGAATTTTAATTGTGGTTAAGCATTTATTAGGCTTTTAAATAAAAATATAAACAAATATTTACAATCTAATCATTTATTTAATTAAAATATCTATGAGGTTTACTCCAAATATAAACAACAAAATTATGTCAACTGTCAGCGAAGTCCCTCTCATCTTTTTTATTTGATTTTCTAGTTCAGAAAGCTATCAGTAATCCAATCACACAGTCTAGACTGGTTAAAACTGTAATTAGTCCCTTAACAAGCTGGCAAGACAACACGGTGTCTCTAGTATAATGAGGAAAACTCAACCTCTCAGTGCTCGTTATAGATATGCGGGTTGTCTCCCGTAGTACAACCCGTGCTCGCCAGTCGACTAGTTTTGAGTCGAAGAAGGGGTGGATTCTTTAAAACTTAAATGTTTACTAAAAGGGCGCCAGACAAGTTTTGGCAAGCACCCAAGACTTCTTAAGTTAGCCCACAACTCCTCAGTGGGTTAACAGCACTAAACAAATACTCTGAGGTTTTAGGAAAGTTAATATTAAAAATGAAAGTCAGCAAATATCCCCTGATTTATGTTTAATATTTTCTTGGACCTTATGTCTCTTTTCAAAATATGAGATACAAGTTTACAACAGCAAAAAAATAATGAAATTAATACCTGAGCTCAGCTGAAGGCTGTAGCTTCAGTACGTAGTTAGGCTGACTTAATTCGTACGCTAAGTTAGCAGGTACAAGCAAAAAACTCCAAAATACAATTTCTAAATCACACAA
This sequence comes from Galeruca laticollis, assembly GCA_963921935.1. Classification (NCBI taxonomy): domain Eukaryota; kingdom Metazoa; phylum Arthropoda; class Insecta; order Coleoptera; family Chrysomelidae; genus Galeruca; species Galeruca laticollis. Next base: position 46,517,658 of record OY998185.1, read on the forward strand.
GCAGGTTCTACGATACCTGAAGTCAGTGAACCTATCTGTAGGAAATGCTAACTAAGGAATGAAACACATTACTCTGCTTATGTAAGAACTTACAAGGACGAAGGCAGAAGCATTTTGGAAAGGAAACAATACAACCAACAGGAACTACTCAAAATCCTCCCAAATAATTTAGTAGCCTATATCGAGGACACAAAATTTTTGTAGTGGAAGTAGATAATATTGGGAACGATACAATGACTTAGGTCAAGTGCCCGGGCTGTTGAGCAAAACCCAAACGAATGAATGAATGTTCTGTTGGAAGTAGTTTCTGATTAAAAGACACATTAAGAAATAAAGCAATTTTATTACACTATATATAAACGAATTAAATTTCATATAATTATTAAAAATTGCAAATTAACACAATTATTATTTTTAGAATCGTTAACCGATGCACTGGTTTCCTTCCATATCGATTTCTTGAGGCGCATGAGCCACAGCTGTCAGAATTTGTAATCCATCTTCCGTTACAATATCAGTAGAGGGAAAACTGTTGTCGAGATTTTTCACTAATTTCACAAAATCACCAGTACCAACATGAAGTCTCATATGCTTTCGAAGACTGGCGTTTAAGGAAAATGATCGTCCGCAAATTATGCACCCATAAGGCCGTTCACCCGAATGTGTACGAAGATGGACCTAAAATTGAAAACAAATACTTGCCACATTTTTTTCTAACTAAATTGAGATAAGAGCAATACAAATATAGATTAAAGTATAAGAATCGGCGTTGATCTTTTATTAAGTACTTTAAACCATTTATATTTTTGATTTTCAATTAGCTTTTCCATAAAAGTATTCTTCAAGGGAAACGAAAATACAGTTTCTTCTGTTTACTGTGACAACCATGTTAAATTTGTTTCTATAATTTGTTAAAAACATAGAATGAATTAATATTTTATCTTGATTTGCAATGCATCCCATAATTTGATTCTCCATCAAGAAAAACTTAATTATTTTACAGAATCCTACATAATAGCCATAGAAAATGAATATCAATACGATTTACTACTAATTAAAGTTAATTTTTATGGATAATGGGAGTAAAATACAAATATTTAAACTGCTAAATTGCATAAGTGGATATGTTATTCACCAAGGGAGGCAGCAACTGAATTCTTCTATCTCAGTTATTCATACTTGATCTGTTGTGCACAAGCGTTACGACTGTAGTAGGGAAGTGGGCAATAGCAGTCCATTCTCGGACATGCACTTAGCATTTCAGGACTAAATTAATTAAGACCTTTTGAAATTAAATAAATAGGCATTCAAGTTAGCTAAATCTAGCACACTTGAGCAAAATTAGTGTATTTTTTTATTAAATGTGTATATGAGATCAGGATGTGAAGGAAAAAAAAGAAAATATTATAAAAATAAAAGGCAAAAAATAATTGACGGACGATTTGAGGTTGGAAAGAAGAAGGGGGTGAGATTCTAAGGATGGAAAACGGTTCATCACGATTTCAGGCGAAAGTACGAGTCCTATCAAAAAAGTTGTAGGTAATAAAAATATTTACAACTTTTGTATTCACACTTTTTTCACATAACCTCAAAATTTATGCGGTAAATTGAAAAAAAAACGAATTTTTGGTTTTTTACTTTTGTCTCCCACAAATTTTTTTTTCTCATAAAACTTACCTTTTTATGTCCCAAACACACTGTAATTTTTTGGATTCAAAATATTTATTTTTTCCCTTATTTTGATTTAATATCGAAAAAGGTCCCATTCGAAATATCTGACTTTTGAAAAAAATGGTGTGCTTTTTGTTCGTTGAAATCTCTACTTTCTAATGGTATAAAAACATAGATAACTATGGCAAATTTTCTCAGAAAACGTAAAAAAACGAAAAAACTCGAATTCGAAAATTTTTGTTTCAATCATTATGTCAAATCTGGAGTTATTTTTTAAAATTTACACTTTAATTACTCGAATAATGAAAGCTTCTATGTTTAAAAATTGCAATTATTAAACACAGGATTTGATGGGGATTTTAATATTTATAAATACTTTATCTTCAATTCTAATCACTTATCCATTAGTTGTTGCTTCTTTGATGGTATTTCTTCGTCGTTAAATTCGACAAATCTTCCCGATTCTAGTAGATCTTCGAAATATTCTAGACCATCATTATGTTCTTGTCCAGTATTTTTTTCAGTCTGCATTGGTTCTTCATTCACAATTTATCTGAATAAGTAGGTTTTTTCTTCTTCATTGGCGCATTTTTCAAAACCATGACAATTTGAACATAAATTTGTGCATTTTAAACCATGTTTTCGGCAGCCACATTTTAGACTGTTACATCCAGTTTCGCAGCTGTAGCAATGTTTCCGGAGTAAATTCTTTATCTGTCAATTTAGGCATAATGCCACGTGGATGTTGCTTCCAGCCCCAATCTGTTGCTGTCAGTTCATTACCCAGCCAAGTTTTACATAAGTTTCTCAGTTCTGCCCTGGTAGTACATGTGAAAAGTAGAAATCAATTCGTGTGGTAAAATAAATGAAAATTGATTGGTAAAAGTCACTGTGTTAGGTCATAAAAGTAAGTGCAGTCAGTTATTAAAACAACTAGAAGTGCATTACTGTAAAGAGACTTTTGGAAATTGTAATTTAGCTAGTAAATAATTAAAATAATCAAAATATTAACCCATAAACACAACAAGTGAAGCGATATTAGCAAAAAAGTTAGCTGATAACCGACCCACTGCTATTGAATATAAAATAGTACAGAGTCTGAGTAAGAATAAATTGAAAAGTGTTAGTTTGGCAGGAGGAGTCAAATTGCGGCGTTTTGGTTGGGGGTGGATTGAGTAGCTTGCTGACTGGGCGCTAGCGGGACCCTGCTTCTGTCATATTGCACTAACCAAACTTCAAAATGAGTGATATGGAGGAGATAAAAATAATGTTTGAATTTTTGAAAGACAAAATTACGTCTATTGAAAATAATATGAAAGAAGTGATAAATCTAAGAAAAGAAAACCAGTTTTTGCGACAGCAGATGAGAAAACAAGAAAATAGAATCGAATTAATGGAACGCGAAATGAAAAAAAAATAATCATATATATTTTTAATGACCGTTAATACTCAATTTCTTATATTTTCATGGGTTTCGGTCAGAAATAAAATCACTTGCTTATAGTGGTAACGTTTCGGTCTATTTTATTTAAACCATTTTCAAACCTTTCTAAAAATTTTGAAAACACAATACATTTATTTTAATACATATAGTTAAAATATATTTCTTTAAAACTTACTTTTTGATTATGCCTCCGTAGAGGCTTGTCTACTACTGTACAGTAGTATTTCTTAAATTAAAAAAAGACAATTATTACACATAAAAACAAACAATATAAACAATGAACTATGTTAAAGATAGTTGACATGTATATTACAGAGTGTCCTAATTAAATTAAAATTAGAACTAGAGACCTATTTTTGAATTTTTAATAACTAGGTAAGGTGTAGATATTCATTTATAATTGTAAGTTCGTATATATACAACTTAAGTTGTCTATGTCAGTTCTGAAATTGACTGAGTCAGGATTCTTCTTAATATTTATCATTTCTTTTATTAATCTTTTACTATTATTTTTTTCTGTAGTTATTATTTCTACGTTGTTGAAATAAAAAGAGTGATTTTTATCAAGTGAATGTTTTGATAATGCAGTACATTCATTGTTATTTCGAACTGATTGCTGGTGTTGTTGAAAATGGTTTAAATAAAATAGACCGAAACGTTACCACTATAAGCAAGTGATTTTATTTCTGACCGAAACCCATGAAAATATAAGAAATTGAGTATTAATGGTCATTAAAAATATATATGTTTAACTTAAGCCCTGGGATAAGGCATAATGGAAAATCATAAATTCATAAATACAATACCAATCCTTTCAAGGAATTTAAGAAGATGCAAACACAACTGGCGAGAGAAAACAATAAGAAGCATTTTCTGGTGAGGTGTAGAAATTTAAATATCATTCCGAACTTTTTACGGATTAAGGAAAATAATTTTAATATTTGTCATTTCATGTATAAACAAAAACTGAAAAAAATTGTTACCACATTCTATATACAATGTTTGAACCTAGTAATCAGTGATTGTTTTTCAAATATAGATAAGTTAGAAGGCAAAATTCATTCCACCAAAAATTACATTAAGCAAAATTATAATTCTTCGCAATATGAACAGTTGTTTATAAGTCAAAATAAACGATATGACTTTGTTTTCAACAAAATCAAAATTAGACACATTAATAAACTACAGATATTAATGAAAAAACATCACAAAAATGATCTTAATATTAATTATAATGAAAGCTGGTTACATAATTTAACACAAATAAAAATTCCAACCCACATTAAATATGTTTTGAGTTTGGGACCTAAGTTTAGTATCTGTACCAATTTCTTCAAGATAGATGAAATTATTGCAAGTATAGAAAACGGAATAAACTTCTTAGAAAACAACGAAAAAAATTAACTTAGAAACAAAATTTGTAACATATTAACGAATTATAAACACAAATATAATAAAGTAAGAAAAACTACTAAAAACAGAATCAATTATTACATTAAACAAACTGAATATTTCCTAAAATCGAATTCAAACATATTGATTCTAAATGCGGATAAATGCAATAAAACTGTTTTAATATTGAAAGAGGAATATATTATGAAAATGGCTAATCTTTTAAGTGACAATCTAACATACAAAAGAATTTGTAATGACCCAACAAGTGCTATTCAGGTTAAAATCAATAACTTGGCTAATAAATGGTTTAAAAGTAATTTAATAGATTTCAAAACCAAATCGGAAATCATATGTCATAATGGTCTTCCACCTTTCATATATGGTTTACCCAAATTACATAAACCAGGTATTGTTAGTAACATTAATGCTCCTACATATAAATTATCAAATTTTTTATCCAATACACTATCATCTGTAATTGGACGAACAGAATATCATATAAAAGATTCGTGGGAATTTTGTAATTTTATTAAAAAGCAAATCATTCCTCCAAATTACCGTTTAATTTCACTAGACGTTGTGTCTTTATACACAAACATTCCTACGGATCTTGCAATCGAAAGTATTAAAAACAAATGGAATATAATCAAGAACTTCACACCGTTAGACTTAGATGCGTTTTGTGAGGCGGTTGATTTGTGTTTGAATTCCACATATTTTCAATTTGGTGACGATTTCTACAAACAAATTTTTGGAACAGCAATGGGATCTCCAATTTCTGCACCGATTGCAAACTTAGTACTTGAATATTTGGAATCCAATGTTTTAGCAGAGTGACCAGAAAAACCAATCTTTTTCAAAAGATACGTCGACGACTGTATCCTTTGAGTACCCAGTGACCAGACTGAAAATATTCTAAAACGTTTTAACAGTTTCAATAAAAAATTACAATTCACCATAGAAACGGACAAAAATCGTTCTATTAATTTTTTAGATATGAATATAGAATATGACAATGGTCGAATATTTACAAATTGGTTCACAAAAAATGTATGGTCTCAACGATATTTAAACTGTAATTCATACGCTCCCATAAAATACAAGAAGAGTGCCTCACTGATAGAGCGGTACAATTATCACATCCAAAACACAGGCCTAATAATATTAAAAAATTAAAAATACCTTGGATTTAAATAATTATCCTAAACATTTTTATGAGCCCATTATTGAACAGAGAATTAACAACTATTACAACAAATTGAAATTTAATAGCCAAAGTAATCCATCAAAATATATTCCACTTCCGTACATTCCCGATATAAATAAACCATTACAAAAATGCCTAATACCATTTAATATTAAAATTGCAGATAAACCAAATAACATTACAGGAAATAAACTTTTTTCTAGACTCAAACCAGATAATAAGAACACAATAAACTCAATATATAAAATAAATTGTTCTGATTGCAATGGTACTTACATTGGTCAATCTAGCCAATATTTACATAAAAGAATTCAACAACACCAGCAATCAGTTCGAAATAACAATGAATGTACTGCATTATAAAAACATTCACTTGATAAAAATCACTCTTTTAATTTCAACAACGTAGAAATAATAACTACAGAAAAAAATAATAGCGAAAGATTAATAAAAGAAATGATAAATATTAAGAATAATCCTGACTCAGTCAATTTCAGAACTGACATAGACAACTTAAGTTGTATATATACGAACTTACTATTATAAATGAATATCTACACCTTACCTAGTTATTAAAAATTCAAAAATAGGTCTCTAGTTCTAATTTTAATTTAATTAGGACACTCTGTAATATACATGTCAACTATCTTTAACATAGTTCATTGTTTATATTGTAATCAAAAAGTAAGTTTTAAAGAAATATATTTTAACTATATGTATTAAAATAAATGTATTGTGTTTTCAAAATTTTTAGAAAGGTTTGAAAATGGTTTAAATAAAATAGACCGAAACGTTACCACAATAAGCAAGTGATTTTATTTCTGACCGAAACCCATGAAAATATAAGAAATTGAAAAAAAAATAATTTGATAATACAAATTGAAGAAGAAATGGAAAAAATACCAAAAGAAGACACAATATTTTCAATTGGCGACTTCAACGCCCAAATAGGAAGACTAATTGGGAAAAGTGGCAGGAAAGTACACTATATATGAGAAAACAAACAGCAACGGGCAGCGCCTATGTAATCTGGCAGCAAGGATGAATATGATAATAAGTAGCACTAAATTTTCCCACTCGAGAAAACACAAGACATGGACATCGCCGGATAATAAATATAGTAAACAAATAGATCAAGTGCTTATTAATAGAAGAAAGCAGTCGTCGATCAAAGATGTACGAACATACAGAGGGGCAAATGCCGACTCTGATCACTACATGGTAGTGGCCACAATCAAACAAAAAATTTAAACGCTACAAAAACAAACCGAATTAAATGGAACCTCGAAAAATTTAATAATGAAAATATAAGAAGCGAATACGAGAAGCAAGTAGAAAAAAAGTTAATGGAATGTGAAGAAACGGAGAATGTGGAATTGGAATGGTACAATATTAGAAAATGTTGACTGAGTTCAGCGGAAAGTCAACTGGGGAGAGAAAAAAACGGAATAAACAAGCAATGGTATGATGAAAAATGTCGAGAAATTATAAGAGTAAAAGGAATCGCTAGATAAAACGGATAAGTACAAACAACCCAGAAGATAGAGAGGAATATGAGAGAATAAGGAAAAATTGCAACAAATTGATAAGAAATGATAAAAGAGAATGGACGAATGACAGAATAAGAAAAATAGAAAATGAAAAAACTAACAAAAACACAAACGCCTATAATATAAATATAAATGAACAAAATAAGACTTATAAATGTAAAATTAAAGGTATACGGAATAAAAACGGCGAAGTGATACAAGAAGAAGCTCATTATAAACAAATTAGGAAAGAGTATTTCGAGGAACTGCTAACTGAGGCACTCTCAAATAATACAACAGAGGAAGAAAGCGAAGAAGATGAAGATATATCACAGGAACCAACAAAAAATGAAGTAGTAGAAGTTATTAAAAGAAGTAAGAATGGAAAAGCACCGGGCAAAGACGAAATAAACATGGAATTGATCAATTATGTAGGAGAGGAACTGCACGAAAAACTGTATCGGTTAATAAAGAAAATATGGAGAGAAGAAAGAATGCCCGAAGAATGGGAGGTTTGACAAACTGTCATAATACACAAAAAAGGGGATCAGCAGGAGTGCAAAAACTACAGAGGTATAGCTCTCTTAAATGTAGCATACAAAATAATGTCAGCAATAATTCAAAGTCGCTTAGCTGGAAAAGCGAAAGCAATAATTGGTCCAATACCAATGCGGTATCACACAAGGGAAGTCAACAATTGACGCTATTCACACTATCAAGCAGATAATGGAAAAGGCCCATGAACACAAAATGGAAATAGAAATGCTATTTATAGACTTCCAACAAGCATTTGACTCAGTAAAACGAAGTAAACTGGTTAAGAAGATTAATTGCAATGACTATGAACGAGTCAAAAGTGAATATACTTACAAGTACAGGAGAAACGGAAGGCTTTGTAGCTAATGGAGGTGTAAGACAGGGTGATGGCCTATCAACAACACTATTTAATCTGGCCCTGGAGCATGTTATGAGAAACGTGAACAAGGGAAATTTAAGAACGAGCGGGAGCCAGGTAGTCGCATATGCAGATGACATAGTGATAGTAACGAAAAAAGGAATATTCTGAATCAAACGCTACTAGAATTAACAAAAGAGAGCGAAAAAATGGGATTAAAAATAAATAGCAACAAAACCAAAATAATGAGAGTTGGCAAACATTGTAAAAACAGAATGATAAAAATAGGGGAATATGAATTTGATGAAATTTTGAGGTTATGTGGAAAAGTGTAAATACAATGGTTGTAAATGTTTTTATTACCTACAACTTTAACTTTTTTCGATTGGATCCATAGTTTTTCCCTTCTATTTCCCTACCTCAAATCGCTCGTAAATAATTTTTCCTAATATTTTTGTTATATTATCTTACTTTTCCAATCCTGTTTAATTGTTTTTCACTTTTTACCATTTTCAAATGCTTCTGCCCTGACCTAGAAGTTATTGTAGTAAAGAAAAACCTTTTGCATCTTTTTAGATTACTTTCTGACAAAAATGTGATAAACATACGACTTTGGAAAAATTAGTTGAAGCAATGTGTTATATGTATTTGATTTTCTTCCCGGCTATGACTCATACAATTTTATTTTATTGTTAATTACTCATTTAAAGAAGTCAGTTGGACTTTATTATTTGGGGAGAGTCGCCAAGCTATAAGTGAGGTTTTTATCTACAAAGTAAGTAATTTAGTTGGACAATTACCCTATTTTACAAATATTAAATTGAAAAAAGTATTCTTCGGGTAATGTAATTTATTAATTTTGGATGGGATGAGAAGATACCTACGGAATTAGAAAAAGAATACAAGAATTGGATAAGTACCATTGAACGTCTTTTACAGTGCAGATTACCACGACGTCTTGTTAGATTTTCCGTTAAAAGATTGCGAGACAATGGTACATTTGTTTTGCGATGCAAGCAAAGATACATACGCTGGCTGCATTTTTCTTTGGACCAAACACAAAGGTAAAGTAAGTGTACAATTTATGTCTGCAAAAAGTAGAATTGCACCCATCAAGAGACGGATGACACTTCCTAGACTAGAGCTTATGGGCGCTCTTATAGTTTCTAGACTATACAGTGAAGTCGTAAAATCAGGTCTGCTTGTTGAATGCAAAGAATATAAAGTGTACTGCTGGACAGACTCTGCTGTAGTATCGACATGGTTGCAGAGACAAAACACCTGGAAAAGTTTCCTGACAAATAGGGTAAAAGAAATCAGCAAAAATAACAACAATGAAGACTGGAAACATTTACCGGGTATTTACAACCCTGCAGATTTACCCTCACGTGGCTGTGACTCGAAGACACTGCTGGAGACAAGATGGTGGATAGGTCCACAATGGCTATATCAGGAAAAAGAAAAATGGCCAAAAACCATGGTCAACCACACTAAAAAAGAGGAGGAAATCATCAGTAGTGAACAAAATAAAAGTGGAGCAGTCAACGTAGAGTTCAGTTCAGAGTTTTTCAGTGACAAACTGTTATACGTCAGTCAGTACAGCAAGATAGTAAGACTTGTTGCAAGATTACTTAGAATGAGTCCTAACACTAGGAAAAGATACAACATACAATCTGTACACATAGGATTTGAAGAATACAGATATTTATCTCTACTCATAAGCAAAGGCAAAAGAGACAAAATTGAACCAAAAATTGTAGAGTTAGTTCTTATAGAAACAGACACAACTAGATTGCACTGGCCTATAGGTATCATTATAGACACCTACACAGGAAAGGATGGATTCACACGAGTCGCTAGAGTTCAGACGGCATCCGGTGTAAAAGTAAGACCTTATTAAAGATTGTACCCGCTTGAACTCTCTACAGTTTCACAGGAGTTGCTGGACGTCATACCTGTACCTAGCACAGACAGAGCTGATTCGCAGCAACTACCAGGTAATGAGCAAAACTATATTGCACTGGTCCCTTTAGTTTATATTACCAGATTAGGACAGGCAATAAAATTACCATTTAGATTTTTGGAATAACTTTATTTTTATTTTGAGGCTCATAACTTATTTTTACATACTGAAGGGATGAGGTTCTCTGGCATGCTATCGTTTTAAAGATTGATATACGTTAAGTTGGGTATAACTGTTTATGTAACTTTTATTTTAGAATTATTATTGTTAGAAATATGACCATTGTTATATGAACATATTAAGAGGTAATAGGTAACTTAACAACCTCTGTACTTGTTATTACCTAACTTGTTTTGCCCTTGGGAGTGATGTTATGAATTTGTTTGTACTTGGTAACAAGTCCTTAGGATTGGATTGATGTTTTTTTTGGATAGATGTCAGTATATAAAAAGAGATCCAATAAATCTTAGAACGAAGAAGCCACGTTTCAATTAAGAATCATAAATTATCACCGTGTTTGATAAATATTTTGAGACAAGCATGGTTCTAGCACAATACCAATTATATTTTTCTTACAACTTTATTACAAAATTGAAGTATACACGAGATGTACACCAATAATCTAATAAACAAAGAAATTAACGTGGACAAATTGATAGAGCAATTACTTAAAATATGCCCATATGCTAACAAATACTTAAGGTTTTTATTTTTAGGATCTTCAAGCAATTATTTGTTCTTGAAACTTTTGCTTTTTTAGCTTTCGCTAATCAGCAATTGTAATTTTTATTCATGAGGTCAATTATAGAAATTTTATACAAAATTGTTTAATTTTCTTATTCACCAATTTTACGTACTAAAAATATATCCATTTATTTAATAATAATTTGTATGAAACCAATTTAACCCAACACTGCGAACTTTGACTAGACTACGGTTGCACAAACCGAGCCTCAGTTTCTGGATCATTTAATCATTATAAGCATAACCAAAGTATTTTCAAGGTCATAAACGTTGAGAAAATTAAACTACTCAACACTATAGTACACACAAAACAACAATGTATTTATAAAAAATAATAAAATACCTTCAGATGAGTCGTCTGACTGAATTTCTTCATACATATGTGACACTGATGCCTTCTTTCGCCGAGATGTACCCTCATGTGCCTCGAAGCTCCATTACTGTAGGGGAAACTTTTGCCGCATATCGTACACAAAAACGGTGTCTTTTTAGACTTTTCTCCAGGTTTAGCATTGTGACTACGCATGTGTTTGTGTTTCGACGACGACCTTTGGAAAGTTTTGCCGCACAAATTACAACTATAATTTCGTTCGCCCGTATGCGACGCCATATGTTCTCGAAGGTGGTAGGCCTTTTTAAATATCCTATTACACAAATTACAACCGAATTGTTTGCTAGAGTTTGATTGACATCTAAGAAAATAAAGAATAATTAGTTGACTTTTTTGAAGTATAGTTAAAAAATTGACAAATAAATAATAGTAGTAGATAACTAGATATTTTTTATTAAATTGTAAGTATGGACGGCAGGAATAAGATGAGTTATTTTAAAAATAATGTACCTGGTGTTTTTATGATTTCGTAGAGCCATTTAAAGAGATATAAAAAACAGTTAACACTTCTTCATTGTCATTTTTTTTGTATTTATCCTTCATGGGACGGACATCAAAATTTTACGAAAATGACTAACTGGGGTCCGATAAGACCCCATGCGTAAAATTGCAGAAATGCTGTATTTTTTTTTAAATTAAATATATAGAAAAGAAGTTTTATTAATTATTAAAGTTTTACTATTAACCATTTATTAGTCAAAAATCATCACGAAAAAATACAAAATACCCTAATCACTAATACTACTAGCTACATATCATTTTAACATTTTTTGCAAACTATCTCCGATTTTGAATGTTCTAGGCACACAAAGTTATTACACCTAATACATACTTTTCTGGATTTTCTATCTTTTCCTCTTTGACACATATGGCAGCGCCCCCTGGTAATGTTTTGTTGTTCAACTCTATGTTCTGTTGCATCCAGTAGTTCGGGAAAACGTCTGTCATATGCCGTTTTCTATTCGTCTGAATGCATTTATTATTATATCGCCGGAAAACGTTTTTCTTTATGAGTTCTTTTCCTAGTCCCGAAATATACATTTTACGTTTATCCAAACTGTTTTCTCGCCAATCCGGGTTTTGCAGTAACCACAATTTATAAGCATTTATTCCTGCGATATCTATAAGATGCGAAAATATTGCCATTGGCCAGCGGTTTGACTTTCTCTGCACTGTATATTCTTTGCTCAACTTATCTGAAGTGTCGACAGCACCTTTTGTTTTGTTGTAATGAAGAATAATTTCTGGTTTATAGTGCTGTTCTTCTCCAGCTACTTTACTATCAGTATGCTCAATTGAAAGTAAGATGACAGCATGTTTTTGTTTTGGAACATAGGATACTAGCGTTCATTGATTTCTAGAAGCAAAGATACTTGAAAATTCTTTCTTGTACGATGCCGGTAGAAGTTCCCTGGGAATAAATGTTTTATTTTTCCGGAGGGTTCCACATAAAGTAATATTTTTTTTCCACAACTTGTCAGCAAGTTCTAAACTTGTAAAAAAGTTATCGGTCGTTATTCCAAATCCGCCTTCCAAATGGTCTGTCAAATCTAGGACAACCCTTTGACTTTGAAATTAATAGATACATAGGAATATAAAGTTTGCCTATATTGTTTTTCAAATAACTTGCCCAAATAAACTTGCATATAAGAAGTGGTGCAGTCCACAAGAGCCCATATTTTGATTCCATACTTATCAGGTTTACTCTTCATATAGACTCGGAATGGTGCCATACCCCTAAATGGTACAAGCTGCTCATCTACACATAGATGGTCGCCAGGATTAAGTGATTTTTTACAATTAGAAGTGAAAATATCGAATATATCTCTTATCGGAGCTAGCTTATCTACTAATTTTCGTTCTTGTCTTGTTTGAAAATTATCAAAGCGTAAAAATGAAGTAATTTGTTTGAATCTGTCTCTTGACATTGCAGCAGGAATTATAGGACGACAGTAATAAATATCTTGACACCAGAGCATATGGATAGCCTCTTTCAATCCGTGAAGTGCGCCAAGAATAAGCAACAGTCCAATATAAGCTTCAATCTCTGTAGAATCAACAGGTACAAAAACTTTAATTTTATTCGGATTTTCTATATTCCATTTATCATAATATGTTTGTGCCTTTCTGCTTGTTTCGGTTACTATTATGTTCAGAATATCCGGAGATAGGAAAAGAAGAAAAGCGTCTTTTATATTTGAGATATCAGAACTGTAATTTGTAAGGCCTAGAGCATGTCTCCGAATATTAGCTTTTGAACGTCTAACTTTTGTGTTTCCTGGAATTTTTGACCACTCAGCTCCATCTTTAGATTTATATACTGGAATGCCCTGGCTGTTACTAACTGTTGATTCCTCAGGATTCGTTTTCTCTATACTTTGATCAACAACTATTACATCATTTTCTTCCTCTACTTCTGTGACAATGTCTTCATCTTCTAAGTCACTCGATGTTTCCTCATTGATAACACTATCAAACTCTGGATCATCACTTTCAAGTATACGTAACATCTCATCGTCAGTAACCCCTTGCGATTGTTTCTAAATAAAAACTGACTAATTTTCAAAACGATGTACCCTACTCGCAATATCACAAGAGACTAACCCGAATATTCAAGTCTAAAAATTATATCGCAGTGCGGGGAATCCCCCATTTGAACTGGTAATTTACATTTTACAATTATATGGGTAAATTCCCTGTGAGTAAACAAACGTTAAATGTATGGGATTCCCCGATTTTACTAACAGTTACCGGGATTATTTTATCGGACGCAAAAGGCTGAGCGGGGTCTGAAGAGACCCCTGGAATATAAAGCTATATTTTGTTTATACCAGCCAATAAAAACTACTAAATACATCATATTTTATCAAAATAATTCATAAACTGCAGCTAGATGAAAGATCAATGTTTAAAAATTTCCGTTTGCAAAGATACAGCAAAAACATACGTCATGGGGTACAAACGGACCCCGGCCAGTCCTATGAAGGTTAATATCATGCCATCTATAAATCCATCTGACGTTTCGGATTCCTACATTCATCAACTTAACTTTTTTAAATATGGACCTGGATTTTTTTAACTTTACAAATCACTTATTTCATTGTGGTTATAACATATTCTAAGTTAGGTAGGAGTATTTTTTCGTACCCAGTCACCATCAAGCTTCTCTAATATAATTGAAATTGTTTTCATTTCGGCGCTGTACATTTTTTAAAGATTTTTTGAATATTGTCATTAATATGATCATCTTAACATCTACTAGAAAGAAGTTGAATATTCGTTTCATATAGAAAACTTGGAAACACAAACACTTTGAGTATGTCTAGAAAAACTAATATTCAGTCATTGTTGTATAATAATCAAGGGATCATTACAACGTCATATGACGGACAGTCAAATGACAATTAATTTGAGTCAATGATTGTCTAAGTCACAACAACTTTTTAAATTCATTTTATCTTTTTTTAACAATTTTTACAAGTTTCTGCAAGAAAATATAAATGTACGCGCACATTATAAGTAGAAATAAACAGCAAATTTAAAGAATTTTATAATATACAGTAGCCGTTCACTAACTTTAACATACTTTGAAACCTAAATCTACGGTAAATTTTTTAAGAAGTGAGGCCTGAAAACACACCAAAACAAGACCCATGGTGGACGAAGTATTATACAAGAAAGTATCAGCAATAAAGAAATAAAAGATACGGATTTTCATCTAAAGTTAGCAAAATTGAAGAGCCAACGATCAGTCATCAGAAGAGTCCCAAAAGCTTCAAGGGCTCTTTGTATCTCAACACTCTCTAGTCTTATTGATGAATGCGTAAGACAAAATTCTATTCCTACCTGGGAAAATCTATTGCTTTTTCCATATAATGTTCTAAGTCTTCCTTCTAAAAATTCTAATAAAAAAGTATCTCTCTCTACTATAATCAAGAGTAATTTAAAAACCTTTGATAATAAAGATCCTTATTTAAATTTCTCTGATCAGCAAAACACAAATTTCTCAATTCGGGAAAACAAATTTATTAAATAATAGTAAAATCAAACATGTCATTAATAAAGTTTCTGACAGCAACTTGACATCTACAATTAAAATCTTAGCTTCAGATGACAATTTTGCTGATGTCAGTGCAGCCACTTTAACAGAATTAAAATCGAAACATCCTTTAGAGAAACTTAATGTACGTTCCCTACTCTGAGTTTGGAACCTGTTTCTATTCTTATAACAGAAGAAGTTGTCAGTAACGCAGTAAAGTCTTTTAAAACAAGTTCACCTGGTGGTTTAGACTCTTTAAGACCTTCACATCTACAAGATTTAATAAGTTACAGTGCTGGCCCTTCAGGAAAAAATCTATTTTCATCTTTGTGTAAATTATGTAATTTTATTTTAAATGACACGGTCAACATCAATATTTGTCTTATTTTATTCGGAACGTCACTATACGCTTTAACTAAAAAAGCAGGAGATATCAGACCAATTGCCATTTGTACAGTCGTTTAGTAGCGAAAATAATTTGTTCAAACATCAGAGACAAATTAGGATATTTACTTCGTTCATTACAATTCGGTTTAGGGTCGAAAGGTGGTTGTGAAGCAGTTGCACATGCAGCAAGACATTCGTCTCTAATCATCCAGACGTTAATAATAAAGTTTTTCTGAAAATTGATTTTAAAAATGCTTTCAATGCAATTCATCGCGATCATTTATTAAAACTTGTAGCAGATATTCTACCTGAAATTTTTCCTTCAATCCTTCCACCAATCAATGTTATCGATTCCCTTCATATCTTATATTCGGCGAAAACATCCAACAAGGGGACCCTTTGGCCCCTCTCCTATTTTGCCTATCGATACACAAACTTATAAGCAACATTGACACACAATTTAATGCTTGGTACCTTGATGATGGTTCTTTAGGTGGTAATACTAATTCCGTGCTCAAGTCTCTTGTCTATATTATAACAATTCCAAGGATATTAGTCTTGAACTAAATTTCAGCAAATGCAAGTTATTTTTCTTAGAATCAATCAATCGAAACCAATGATTCAAGAGCAACTTTGTTCTTTATACAACAAATAAGTATTGCAATTCAAAGAGGAAACGCTTCATCTTTTCTCGGTACGTTTCCCCGTTCTAAGCCTCTAGAAGAACTTTTCATGAAACCTAATTCTTCTACCACTTTCAAACTTTCTCACATTACTGACCCTAAATCACGCGATCTTTCCTTTTTCCGAAACTCTTCTTTAACATCTTCATTCTCTTCTTCAAAAGGTGTGCCCTATGATAATACATGCGTTGACAATTTTAAAAATTATGCCTACAACAAGCTTTTGGGCTTCAGTGGACTAAAAAATATAGATAACCACCAGCCAGATGATGTCCCAATCATAGGAATACTGAAGAAGATGACAATGCTAAACAATGATGCGGTTCCTATGCGCAATAAATTATCTTTGACCAAAACAAAATATACAACTGGTTTACCTCCAATAGAGCTGAAGACATCAAATAAAAAGGTGAACGACTAAATGAATGTTATTTATACTAATAGTGTGGCATACTCTAACAATACTAATATAGACAATTTGTCTGATGAAGATGATAATGGAAATCACGCATCAGTAGCCGATCTGAGTAAAAATTTTAATGACAAACTCTCCAGAAAAGTAAAAAATGGTACTAAGCTCGCCAATAAGGCCACTGAGGTTAGATCCAAAATATCTGATGTGACCAATGGCGTGAAACCAAAGCCAAATCAACCAGTGTTAAAAAATCTAGCAACAATGTTTCGGCGACCAAAAAAAATTACATTGCCTCCAACAAGTGTCCAAATAACCCCGATGTTTTGCAGTCAAATTGAAAATTGGAAAAAAATGTAAACGTAGAACAAAAAAATGGGTCAGAAGTCTATAGGGACGTTGTAACTGAAGAATCAATTAACAGCAATTCCCTTTATAAAAATAATTCAAGAGTTAACAACTTCTCTTCATACATTTCATTTTCGATTAAAGTTTTTCAGAAAGGGGATAAAACTCAACAAGATCTAAAGGACAAGTCTAAAAATGATATAGGTAACAAGTAATATATTAACAAAGTGATCCAGACCAATTATCTATCGACATCACCCAAACTATCCAAAACCACAATATCTCCATCCAATTCAATAGCAAATAACATCAATTCAAATTCCTTATCGCGCCGATCAAGTGAGAGAGACAATAATAGAATCCGAGATTATTCGGACAATGATAGTGGTTGCAAAAGAGCTCTTAACAATTACTCCACAATCAGGTCTTCCGCAAAAATCTTTGGGTCAGAATGGCCTCAAAAATATTGGTAACACATGTTTCATGAATAGTATTATCCAATGCCTATCAAAAGTATCAAACACAAGGTGGTTATTAGAATATTTGAAGAAAGACGCATACATAAGAGATATTAACATAAACATATCTAGCATGAAAGGAGCACTAATTAAAGCATTTGCTGAAGTTATTAAAGAGCTTTGGTCTGAAGACGGTTCAGAGAGAGTGGTTAATACAATATCGTTGAAAAGTCAGATTCAGCGATTTACTTCAAGGTTCATGGGATACGCTCAACATACAGGAGTTTCTTCGTTACCTATTAGTAGGACTTCACGAAGATGTCAACAGGGTATATGAAAAACCAAAGTCCATATTAACAGAAATGGATGATAAACTTAGTGACAGTGAGAAAGCACAAGAATCTTGGTTAAGATATCCAAGAATGGACAACACCATGATTGTGGATAACTTTGTCAGTCAATTAAAATCAACACTCAAGTGCAGACACTGTGGTCACTGTGCAGTTACCTTCGATCCCTTTTGGGATTTATCCCTTTCCACACCCCAAAGAACAGGTCAATTACGACTTTCACAATGTTTAGATTCGTTTACAAGAGAAGAAACACTCGACGGTGATTATTTTCACATAAGTAGTACTTGAATATACAGGGTGAGCCATAAGATTTTTTGAATATTGTTATAATTTCTTTAAGCATGTATATTAAGCAAAAACATATTTTGTTTCCGTGGTTTTTTGAGATAAATTTTCGAAAAGTCAATTGTGGGAAATTCACAAATAGCTGATTTCTGACAACCATGATTTTTTTACAAGATATGCAGCAACATCGTGCTGTCACATGATCAATTTTTGAAGAACATACTAGTATCCAATCATTTGTACAGTACTAATCATATTTTGAATGTTATAAAGAAATTTTCAATTTTTATAAATTAGTATAGGAAAAGATTAATACAAATAATAATTTTAATTTGTCTACTGCGTAACCTCTACTTTCATTCTTATTTCGGTGATAAGATTGCTCTAGTAACAATTTCGAGTAACCAGCAGATTTCAGTGTCATGTAAACATTGTAACTTATTATTATGCTAATTTTTTCATAAAATATAATCTGAAAAAGTAATTACTGTAGTATTCATCCATAACCGTATTCTATTTGAACCTATTACTGTTATTTATTTGTCAATTAAAATATTTTGAAATAGATTATATTCCAAACTTACATTTTTAAATGTTTATTCAATTTCCACCTAATGTTGAAGGCCTTCCCACAGAACTCGCAGTAAAACGTTTCCTGAGTTTCTTTCTTCACAGACGATTTTTCTCTCTTAGAGTGTTGACCACAGTTATGTTTAAGCATGACTGACGGAGAATGGAACACTTTGTGACATTTGCTACAAGTAAATTTCGCCAAGGATTCTCCCTCATCCAAATCACTGTAATCTGTATACATAAAATGTTGTAAATTATTAAAAATTATAAAAAATTATTTTGGGAAAATAGTAAAAAGGTTTTAGAGTCCTAGTTGGAACCAAATCCTGATACAACATTGTTTATTATTATTATTACAATTAATCCAAATGATATGTGATAATAACTTTGGGACTTTTTGGGTTACGTATGTAACGTGAATTTCGTTCACCACTCATAATATTTCCCGACGATGAAAGAGTAACGTAAATTTCGTTTACCCCTCGTAACATCGAATAATATTTCTCGTCGATGGTTGTCGAGCTTTAAGTTTTCGGAAGAGTTCGTCTCATTTGGATATATAAGCCAATGCAGACTGAGGTTCGGTCCTTGTTCAATTACTTATTATAGAGTTCAACATTTTATCATATCCAAGTGCATTTCATATGAAATGGTAAGTTTTCGCTTAAAATGTATAATATTTCTCCGCTAATTCTTTATCACATGGTACTTATTAGTTTCAAATTAATTTTTCTTTAAAACATTCAGTACTAGAGATATGCCGATTTCGTTTTTGTTATACGAGGGCAATTCAGAAACTAACCTCCGATCGGTCACAGTGCGGGTAGTGGGGGGAGTAGCGCGCCATCTGTGCATTCACACGCTCAGCAGGTCAGTCGGCATCAAGCCGTAGTCGAGTGAACATCGTACCTGCGCTAGTTTAGTTTTTGTGGCAGTTTGAAATGTGTGCTGCAATAGAAAATCCCGCCAAATGTGAAGTGCGTGCTGTTATAAGGTTTTTTACAGCCAAAGGATACTCTGCAGCAGCTATTCATCGTGAGCTTTGTGCCGTGTACGGACCAAAAGTTATGAGTGAAGGAGTTATCCGTGAATGGGTACGTTTATTTAAAAGTGGACGAGAAAACGTTCATGATGAAGAGAGGAGTGGTAGACCATCCTTGGTGACTGACGAACTCGTTCAGACAGTTGATGCAAAAGTTCGTGAAAATCGACGTTTCACAATGGCGGAGTTGTCTACTGATTTTCCACAGATTTCTAAGACTCTTTTGTACGAGATAGTGACAGTAAGATTGGGTTACCGTAAGTTCTGTGCACGATGGGTGCCCAAAATTCTTACCGACCACCACAAAAGTCAAAGAATGGCCTCTGCATTAGACTTTCTGTCACGTTATGAGGACGAAGGAGAACCATTGTTAAACAGAATCGTGACCGGTGACGAAACCTGGATTAAGTACGTGAACCCTGAGACAAAAGAACAATCAAAGATGTGGGCACATTCAGATTCGCCTACCAAACCAAAAAAAGCCCGGCAAGATTTTTCTGCCAGAAAACTGATGGCAACGGTGTTTTGGGATGCCAAAGGGGTGTTGTTGGTTGAATTCATGGAACGTGGGACGACCATTAATCAAGACGTGTACTGTGAAACACTAAAAACATTACGACGGGCTATACAGAACAAACGCCGTGGTATGCTGACTTTCGGTATCGTTTTCTTGCACGATAACGCCCGTCCTCACTCTGCTCGCAGAACAACAGCCCTTCTTGAGTCCTTCAAGTGGGACGTTTTCAACCATCCACCTTACAGCCCAAATCTGGCGCCAAGCGATTATCACCTCTTCATGCATATGAAGAAATGGCTCGGGTCCCAGCGGTTTGATGACGACGAAGAGCTCAAAGATGCGGTCACAGGCTGGCTCAAGGCACAAGCGGGTGATTTTTATGCAGAAGGAATTTCAAAGCTTGTGAAGAGATACGATAAGTGCCTCAATCGTTATGGAGACTATGTCGAAAAATAGTGCAAAGATGTAGTTGTAAGATTTATATATTAAAATATGTTTACTTAACTTGGTGTATTTTTTTCAATCAACCGGAGGTTAGTTTCTGAATTGCCCTCGTATAAATATTTTGTTCTGGTTTTTCATACATTTTTTTGTACCAATGTAATTCTACATTGAAGGGCATTGAAACAAAATTAAGTGAATTCGTAACTTTTCTTACGATTTTTTATTATGCTTTATATCTAAAATCTCGATTAAAATATTGATACGGGAAACATGAATCACGTGTTCTGGTTTTTTATATTTTTTTTTATATCAATGGAATTCTACGTTGGAAAGCCATTAAAATAAAGTTAAATAAATTAGTAACTTTTCTTACGATTTTTTATTGTGCTTTTTATTTATGAAATGAATGAATTTTCTTAAAATATTGTAAAATACAGGATATATGAACCACGTTGTTTGATATTATTTCGTAATTTTTGTACACATGTTACTTGTACCTACGGCAATTTCAATCTCCAGATATCCTGCATTTTACTGAATTCAAGAACTATATCTGATTCAAGTGTATTTTCTAGCACTTTTCCTTACCGGCATAAACTTTGCCTTACCGGCCTAAAGTCATCTGACTAGACTAAGCCTTCGTAGCGACAGAAACATTTTATTTGTGGATGAATTCTACCTGCTGGGACCACAGCTCTATGCAGAACCGACGGGATTGAACGTAGCACAGCCAGATGATTGGTTCCAGATCCATTTTTCAAGTCATCCAGATCATCATTGGAAAGAAAAACCAAGGAAAGTACTAACGTCCATAATCTTTGACAACTATAGATTATTTCCAACGCTCGTGTAGGTAGAATGATTGGTGATAAAAATGACTCGGAAGCGTGGTGATAAAAACTGCCTAGAATTGAATTTGATGAAAAGTAACTACGAATTGAATTGATGAAGAAGTGTCTGGAAAGCTGAGGCGAAGATTGTAGGTGACGGCGGTGGGTGGTATGAGTGCATCGAGGAGAAGCGAGATTTTGATATTTTTGGAAATTGAATCGGTGATGTGGTTCAAACAATTACGATTAGGCAAAGAGAGGGTGCGGCTGGTAAACGAGTCTACCAGGTTACAGGAAAACTGCAGAAAACCTGCAATACCGACGGATGGGTGGAGGATCGCTGGATTAACTGGGAGTGCCTGTTGGACAGCGAGAGAGTCAAGCAATAATAAACAGTGTTGATTTTACCTTTGTACAAAAGGTTGTGCGAAGCAATTAACAAAACCAGTCGATAGTTTTTATCAGTGACAACTTTGTTTTCTTACACATGTTTATTTAAAATATTCCAATTAGAGTTTTTAACTAAATAATTTTTCCCCCACCATGGGGGATAAAAAAGGGACGTAAATCTCGACGCAAGTGGAGTCAATTATGTTATGTGATGATGATCAAATGTTACCGATTAATAACCCTCAAAACAGCAACGAGGAATCTGCAGTAAAACCAGTTCCAAAAAATTTCAACTTATTATCAGATAAGTACAATTTATCTACTATTTGGGTATACATTGAAAATATTAAAAGTAGTAATTTAGGAAGGCTACATCCGATGACTGTTGGTCACATACTTTTTAAACAAGTAAAGCTCACTAATATATTAGAAATTAAAAATATAGGTAGAGATCGAATAAAAGTTTTATTAAAATCGGTTCTTGAGGTTAATCAATTAGTTTGTTGGAAAATCATAACTTGGTAGCTTATATTCCAAATCATCTACTCGAATCAAAGGGTATCATTAGGGACGTTGACACTAGAAATGATGAAATTTTTTTATTAGAGAATGTAGTCTACCTCTCCGGTAATAAATATTTATCGTACTAAACGTAAAATCCAAAGAGAGGATAACACAATTGATTATGTACCAAAAAAACAATTATTATTACTTTTGAATGTAATATTATACCAAAATATGTTGCATTTAATAAAGTATATTGTCAGGTAGAACAATTTATAGGTTGAGTAGTTCAATGTTATCGTTGTTTAAAGTATGGACATGTTTCTAAACAGTGTAAAAACACCCAAGAACAATGTATACAATGCGGCGAAATAAAAACAGAGGAACACAGTTGCAATAAGAACAACATTTATTGTATTCATTGTAAATCTAACGATCACCTATCTATATTTAAAAAATGCCCTCAATATGAGAAACAGAAAAAAATTAAAACTATTATGGTTGAACAATAAACGTCATTTCTGGAAGCCAGAAAATACTGTGAAAACTCTATTTCTTCTTTTGTAAGTCATGATTCTTTTTCAGGCTTATCTAATTATAATAAAGATTTCCCCAATCTTACTAACCAAGTTAATAATAATACCACACAAACTATGATAAAAAATACTAAGGAAAGCAATAGGATAATTTCGTCGCTATCGTACAAGTGGCACAAAAAACTACTCAGTTCCAATGAAAAAGAAAAGAAAATCAGACTCTCAGTCCAATCAGTCTCCTTCTTGCTCGCCTATGTTTCCTTTTACTTTTGGTCCTAGTCAACCATTACCTGCTAACCCCTATAAATCCAATTTTAATCGTATTGAAAGTAAAAAACAGAATACTCTCTCCAATTTTGTATGCAATCTATTGGATAATATTAGCTCAGTAGAAGACTTGCAATCAATTAATAAAAGTTCAATAATCAGTAGCATAAAACCAGTACTGGAGGATACTCTAACAGTTAATAATTATTAATGGCTCAAAAAGTTTCACTTAACATTATGCAGTGGAATGCTAGATCAGCTGTGGCAAATAAAAACAGTTTGCAACACTATTTAAATTCTAGAAAAATAGATTTGGCACTTATTACTGAAACTTTGTTTAAAAAAAATATACAATATTGTTATAATGGTTATAATCTGATCCGTAAAGACCGACATGATGGCTATGGTGGTGTTGCCATTTTAGTTAATCATTCAATAAATTTTTGTGAATTCAAAATTAATTTGAATGTGTGTAGAGGCGTGGAAATGTGTGGCATAAAAATTAAATATGGTAAATCGGAACTAAGCCTTTTTTCTGTTTATAAACCACCTAAAATTAAATGTTCTGTTAATGATTGGCTTACACTTTTTTCACAAGCAAAAAATCCTATAATCGTGGACGGTGATTTCAATGCACATCATAATGACACAGTTGGTATACAGCTAATCCAAGTTGCAGATGATCTTAATCTAACAGTAATGAATAATAGACAACCCACAGTTTTAACTCGTCCTAATCAAAATGTTTCTGGGATAGATATCACCTTTTGTTCTCCTGAACTTGCTAATAGAATTAATTGGTCAGTATTAGATGATACATTAGGATCGAGTCATTTTGTTATTCTTATGGATCTTCCAATTGACCATGTTATCAATGAAATACCCCTTAAAAATAAATGGACAATTGAAAATATTCTCCAAGGAGATTTCTCATTAAACTCCACATCAGATAAATATCAAATCTTAATCAGCAGTATGAATCATGCTGCACACATTGCGATACCACAATTCAAAACTATTAAAAACGTAAAACGTTATCCTCCACCTTGGTGGAATTCAGATTGCGAAAAGGTTTTGGATGATAGACGTTGGGCTTTTTCGACTTTGTCAAGAAATGATGGCAAGAACAAAAAAATTTAAAGCTATAGCTAAACAAAACTGGATTGAGTATATTTCTTCTCTTAATAAATCTGTTTCGTCTTCTTCTCGTTGGAAACAAGCTAGAAAGATTTATAGAAAACCAATCTCCAATGTCAAGCCTTTAGATGATAGCTGGATGGTAGAATTGTTTGACACAATTTCTCCTCCCTTCGCTGCAATGTCATTTCCTGTTGTAACTTCATCTAGTGATCAAAACCATTTTCTTTCAAAACCCATATCTTTAACAGAGTTAAACTATGTTCTTAAAAATCGCATCAGTACTAGTCCAGGACTTGATGAAATTAAATATCCTATGATTGATAACCTTCCTGTTATTGCTAAATGCATGTTGATTAATATATTTAATGACATACTGAATAATCTATCCATAATTAATGAGTTGAAGGATGTCATCATTATTCCTATTCTCAAGCCAGGTAAAGATACCAATCATGCTGAATCCTATCGCCCTATATCATTTATGTCTTGTATGTTGAAAACTTTAGAACGTACCATTAAGCACAGACTTGAATGGTGGTTATTTCAGAAAAACCTCCTTCCAAGAACCCAGTTTGGCTACAGAAAAGGTTGTGGTACCATTGACGCTCTAACAACTCTCGTTACCGATATTCAAAATACTTATTCCATCAATAGATATTTACCTACACTTTGCCTAGATATCGAAGGTGCTTATGATAGCAGCTGCTTACCCATTCTGAGAGAAAAAATGATTAATTACTTCCTAATACCGATTCGATTCTTTTATTCTCATAGAAAATTGTATATAAGAACACATAATAATCACCTCATAGGACCTCGTTGTAATATTTCAGGACTACCTCAGGGTTCAGTATTGAGTCCCCTGCTTTTTAATTTGTATACGGCTGACTTTCATAGTATTTACGTTGAAAATATCACCCCAAAAATAATTCAGTATGCGGATGATTTTTGCTTATATTCAGAGGCCAAAAAATATAATGATGCTGTAGAGACGTTATAGATAAAATATACGGATCGGCTTATAAATGGTTCATTAAAAATGGTTCTGAAGTATCTCCCACGAAATCATCAGTTTGCATTTTTTCTAGACATAACATCCCGAATATCGATACGATTCAGTTGAATACACAAGCGTTTCCTTTTTGTAAATCGATAAAATACTTGGGAATGATATTTGATAGGAAGTTAACCTGAAAACCCCATATCGAACATATTTTGAATAGATGCAACAGGGGTATGAATTTTTTAAAATCAATTTCTAAAACTTGGAGGGGAGCTGATGTGTCGACTTCGCTACTTTTTTATAGATCATACATTAGATCCATTACATTATGGATGTACACTTTATGGATCCGCAAGTAAAAATAATTTACAAAAAATTGACGTATTTCAAAACAAAGCATTACATATTTGTATGGGTGCTATGAGGTCTACTCCCATTGAAACCGCTTCACGTGGAAGCTTTAAAATATAGAAGAAATTATCTTAGCCATAAATTCCTCATAAAAATTATGTCTTCTAACGAATCTTTATATCACAATATATGTAAACTAAACGAATTTGATTTAACTAACAACTACTGGAGCCGCAAAAATGCACCGCCTCTCTGTGATGCTTTCCGAAACAACAACAATCTATGTGTAATTAGATCAGAAAGAATACTTTTTTCCTATGTTTAATGTTATTCAACCTAGATATCATGTAAATCCTATGATAAGTCTTACAATTTTAAACTCCATATTAGACAACTATTCTGATTCCATACAGATATATACTGACGCTTCCAAAAGTTTATATGGAACTGGTTGTGCGTTCTACATTCCAGGTAATAATATCGAAAAATTGTTTAAGCTCCCCTCAGACTTCTCAGTATCAGTGCTGAAGCTGTGGGCATCTATGAATCGTTAAATTTTTTTCTTCATCCAGAAAAAGGTCTGCTATTATATTAGCTGATTCTCTGTCTGTGTTAACAGCTATACAAAATCCTACTATACCTGATTTATCAGATAATCTCTATATATTTTATATATATATAAAAAAATGTTATTTCAATTAAAAATAAACGGGTTTAAAGATTAAAACTAACTTTTCCGCATCTGTGGCCCTGAACAATATTCTATCATAAAATTGTTACTTGTATACACTTCGGGGGATGTATCGTGCTAACAAACCGAAATTTCTCCAAACATAACCAAGAATTTAGTATATATGGATTTATAGGACCCGCTGTACTCGCTCTAGTCAACTGAAAATTCATAGGGTACATCTGTGTGACATCTTAAACAATATCGAATCATAAAATTGATCAATCGTATACTCTCTGGAGGCTGTATCGTGCTAACAAACTGAAAATTCTCCAAAAATTACAAAAATTTGGTACTTGAAGTACCGTAACACCCGTTGTACTGGCTTTAGTGAGCTGAATATCAATAGGGTTCATCTTTGAATAATATACAACCATAAAATTGGTCACTTGTATATACTCCGGAGGCTGTATCGTGCTAACAAACTGAAACTTCTCCAAAAATGACAAAACTATCGTACTTAAAGTACTGTAGCACCTGTTGTATTGGCTCTGGTGAACTGAAAATCAATAGGGTTTATCAGTGAGATGTCATGAATAATATCCAATCATAAAATTGGTGACTTGTTGAACTCCGGAGGATGTATCGTGCTGACAAACTGAAATTTCTCAAAAAATGACAGAATGTAGTACTTCAAGTACCATAGCACCCGTTGTACTGGCTCTGGTGAGCTGAAAATCAATAGGGTTCATCTGTGACATGTCCGTAACAATATTCCATTATAAAATTGGTGATTTACTGTACTCCGGAGGCTGTATCGTGCTAACAAGACATGTAAGGAAAAGTGGCCGATGACAACGACGACATACACACAGGATTTTTTTTCTAAAAACCGTTATTTTGTGTTGTTGTTGATGGAAAACGTAAAAATAACTCAAAAAAAATTTTCAAAATTCCAATTTTTTTTGGGGTAAACCAATACTTTTCTCGCATATTAGAGTTGGCGGAAAAGTAAAAGATAATAAACATGTATAGCTGATATGGATCAAAGTACATATAGGACTTAAACATAATGAACGTGTAGATCGTTTAGCTAAAAATGTAATAGAAAATGGTGCCTTATCTATCTATCTATCCACTTACTGTACCAGACGTATTTGCTAATTCTAGGCAAAAACAAAGTTGTCTATGGAAAAAGTCTTGGAACGATTATTGTAAAATATCTAATACCCAATATTCATCAATTCAACAAGAAATTCCGAATTGTTGTTGGTTCAATTTTGATTCCTGCTCACGTAAATACATTACAACTATTGTTAGACTACGCTTTGGACATGCATGTTATCCGGCACATTTATATAAAATAAAAATTCTTGACACGGACCTGTGTCAACACTGTCAGATCAAAAGTGATCTGAATCATATATTCTTTAACTGCATATATTCCCAAGAAACTCAAAACCTTATGAATGATTTAATAAGAATCGGGTTTTTCCCACCCTTCAATATCTGCCATCTTCTAGCTTTAAACAAAATGGAAATATATAACGTTCTGATGAAATTCATATATGAGTCAAAGGTATGCTTGTGAATGTGTGAACCAGATTTGTTTATCCCAATTGTAGTTATTCCTACCTTTCCGTGGCCTAGTTTTGTTTGTGATAAATTATAATGTCTTGATGGATCCCTAGACAAGAAGCGAGTGACCCTGTATATCCTTATTGTATTTTTTTTAGGTAGGTGTTTCTGTCTTCACTTAGAATTGGATAGGTGTGAGTGAGGTGAATATTTTTTTTATATATTAATAGTTTGTCCCTGTTGTGACTGGCCGAATGATGAGTGTCAAAGCCAATAATAAACGCCAGAAGAGGCAATATTCACTATTAGTTTAAATTTTTTACCATTATGTCATTTCCCATAAAAAAAATTATTTCAGATATCCTAAAACCAACATTAAAAAACATTGTGACCGAAATGATGATTTTAAAATTATGCATTAATTTTGATGAGCAGTGTATAATATTTTAGCTAAAGTAATTGTAAGTAATGCAATTTTTAAAGTACTTTCAATATATTATGAAAATCTTAACAATGTAGCAATAAATTACAATTTGTCAGCATTTATATACTTTATATTTGATTCAAATTTTTTTTACCTGAATGGTTAACATTATCGGCATCATTATCGTCCGTTTCAGGTTCGGGTTCCGGTTCGATTTTACTCCAAAATTCGAAGGCTTTTGATACTTTTTCTCTAAATTGAATTACTTTTTCTAAATCATCGACACAAGGTAGACAAATTACATGCGACTCATCTATTACCTAAACATTTATAATTATTAAAAATAAATTCTAATATGATTGATAATTAGCAAAAAATATTAAGATACATACCACAGATTGATTCATAATCTCCTGAATTTTCGCAATGTAACTTTTTTCTTCTTCGGAATTTGTATTATTAATTTGTATAAATTCTCTAGGTTCGGTTTGGTCGTTTTGTAAACAAACTAAGCACGTTTTTACACGAACCTCCGGAGTACTCTGTAAAACAAAAATATTAATCAATCTAAAAACAATTTGTAAAATTTTTATACAATAATAAACGTCATTAATTGGTACAACCAAAATGGCCATCAACCGAGGTCCTTCAGTCTGTAATACTCACATCATTCAATATAATCTTAATAAAAGTAACAAATGCATACAAGAAAAGAAAAATTTGTCATTGATTTTATTTTAACTTCGATATTGGTCGCTTTCGTTTTCTATAATATCTTGTGTTTACTACTTCCCACACTGTCTTCTGAGCATATCAGAAGTACGGTAAGTCTTGCTGGAGCTGTGTTTTAGAGTTGTAATCTTGAAGCTCCTGCAACTGTTGGGCTTAATAACCTCGCAAGATTTCAGTGTTTACAGTCAGTGCTCGTCTGATATTATCTTTATGAAAATATTGTGACGCGTTTTCCTCCAAGGCGGTGGCGGTACGCTGCGTTGCGCGTGATTTATCGGTAGCGGCCTCTTGCTCTACCTCTTAACGCCTCGGAAACGTCACTTCTGACACATTTGAAACCTTACACTTTGTCGGGCGCCAGATTTTTAACGTGGTTGTCTCCACGGCCCCTCGATTTCACTCGTCGAGAGTTCCAGGTAGCCTCAGATGGAAGTACGGTAAATTCCAGGGGTCTATTGTCGTCAAAATTCGGGAGGTTATTGCTAAATATATAAAACAAATGTTCTCGCTAGTCCTGAAATAAATATTATCCTGATCCACACTACGGAGAAGCTAAAATTCGTGCAGTCAAACAACTACTCTACCATAAGGGAGTACTAGTCTATAATAGGTCAATAAAACACAACACAGGTTTATTTCAGTTTTATTACAATGATACTTTCTACCCAGCCGTTATATATACAAAATAAACAATACTCAAAAGCACATATGTATTATTAGCGACGAAGCAGGCAGGACATGAGCGAAAGTGGTTTATAATCATAAAATAGCGTACATGCAAAGAAAAGAAGCGGTAAAAAGCAAACAAAACTA
This sequence comes from Galeruca laticollis, assembly GCA_963921935.1. Lineage (NCBI taxonomy): Eukaryota > Metazoa > Arthropoda > Insecta > Coleoptera > Chrysomelidae > Galeruca > Galeruca laticollis. The sequence continues at coordinate 46,547,676 of OY998185.1, forward strand.
TTCTAAGTTTGGTGGTCTTTTCATTCAAAAATTTGATAAACTCTCGTGCAACGAACGGGTCAGGCGTTACTAAAAAGAAAACGAAGGACGGAACTAGTATCAAGAAAACCCACTAAAAGAAAATTCGGGAAAGGTAATGAAAACGGGGAATTCTAGAATCAATCAAGATTCTCCCTAAAATCGGAAAAGTTATCAAAGAACGGGAATTCTAAATTTAAAAGATAATTCGGGAAAGGTATTCTAGATTTAAAATATCCGGGAGCCCTAGCGTTTATGTATGCCGGGCGCAAACGGATATTTCAATCAGGAATTGTCGCTACCAATTGAAGAAAAAGGTATTAAAAAGAACGGGACGAATATCATCCAAACTCGCTAAAAGGAAACTCGGGAAAGGTATTGCAACTGGGAATTCGAGATTTAAAATATCCGGGAGCCCTAGCGTTTATGTATGCCTGGCGCAAACGGATATTTCAATCAGGAATTTTCCTTGCAAAATCGAAGAAAAAGGTATTAAAGAACGGAACTAATATCAACGAAACCCACTGAAAGAAAATTCGGGTATTGAAACTGGGAATTCTAGATTTAAAATATCCGGGAGCCCTAGCGTTTATGTATGCCTGGCGCAAACGGATATTTCAATCAGGAATTATCCCTACCAATTGAAGAAAAAGGTATTAAAAAGAACGGGACGAATATCAACCAAACACACTAAAAGGAAACTCTGGAAAGGTATTGCAACTGGGAATTCGAGATTTAAAATATCCGGGAGCCCTAGCGTCTATGTATGCCTGGCGCAAACGGATATTTCAATCAGGAATTGTCGCTACCAATTGAAGAAAAAGGTATTAAAAAGAACGGGACGATTATCAACCAAACTCGCTAAAAGGAAACTCGGGAAAGGTATTGCAACTGGGAATTCGAGATTTAAAATATCCAGGAGCCCTAGCGTTTATGTATGCCTGGCGCAAACGGATATTTCAATCAAGAATTTTCCCTACAAATCGAAGAAAAAAGGTCATTACAAAGAACGGAACGAATATCAACAAAACTCACTAAAAGGAAGCTCGGGAAAAGTATTGCAACTGGGAATTCGAGATTTAAAATATCCGGGAGCCCTAGCGTTTATGTATGCCTGGCGCAAACGGATATTTCAATCAGGAATTTTCCCTACAAATCGAAGAAAAAAGGTAATTAAAAAGAACGGAACGAATATCAACAAAACTCACTAAAAGGAAGCTCGGGAAAAGTATTGCAACTGGGAATTCGAGATTTAAAATATCCGGGAGCCCTAGCGTCTATGTATGCCTGGCGCAAACGGATATTTCAATCAGGAATTGTCCCTACCAATTGAAAAAAAAGGTATTAAAAAGAACGGGACGAATATCAACCAAACTCACTAAAAGGAAACTCGAGAAAGGTATTGCAACTGGGAATTCGAGATTTAAAATATCCGGGAGCCCTAGCGTCTATGTATGCCTGGCGCAAACGGATATTTCAATCAGGAATTTTCCCTACAAATCGAAGAAAAATGCATTAAAAAGAACGGGACGAATATCAACCAAACTCACTGAAAGATAATTCGGGAAAGGTATTGAAACTGGGAATTCTAGATTTAAAATATCCGGGAGCCCTAGCGTTTATGTATGCCTGGCGCAAACGGATATTTCAATCAGGAATTGTCCCTACAAAATCGAAGAAAAAGGTATTAAAAAAAATGGAACTAATATCAGGAAACCTACGAAAAAGGAAAATCGGGAAAGATATTAAATCAGATGCGATATATAAATGGTTTACTACACTTCAATGTACAAGATATTCCAACTTATTTTAAAATGAAAATCAACTACATAAATATTTTAAATTGATAATTGAAAAGACCACATATTTTCGGATTAATTATTACTAAAAACTCTTACCTTTACAGCGACTAAATTATCGAGAATTTAAAATAAAATCAACTGCGTGAATATTCTAAATTTATAATGGAAAAGACCATTTAGTTTTCGGATTTTTATTACTCAAAAGCTCTTATCTTCACAGCAACGAAGTTATCGAGGAAAAATTTTTTACAGCGCGGAAAAAAGCTCAATAAGAAAAATCGGCAAAACAAAGCTAAGCAATTTACGGCGGACGATGCACAATTTTCGCTTCTGCTTCGGTCGGCTGGCACTTCGGTACTCTCTGTTCGATTTTAAAATCTACCTGCCTTCCAACCTTACGGTTCCACCTCCCTCCCGATTAGTTCGACCTGCGCGCTTCTATCAATATCTACCTCCTTGCAGTGGGCAGACCAGTGCATTCAAATGTTGGGTTTTAAAATCGAAATGAATACTTTACCCAGGAAAAATGATTTCTCCATCGCAACTAGATAGGAAAGAAATAAAAATGTCGAAATTTTGAATAACTATTAATCCTGTTACAACAATTGGTTCTACCCCGAAACCAGGGGATAAAATAAAATAAAATGTTCACGGAGATTTACAATACTTTACACTACTTATAAGTCAATATACAAATGATTATATATACTCGTCGACATAAACTTTAAAATGAAAATATACTCGGCGCATAAACTATTAAATGATTTAAATACAAAGAAACGAATATGTGACGGGTGATACATAATATAAATTAAATATATACTCGGTGACATAAACTATCAAATGAAAATACAGTCGGTGGCATAAACTAAAGAAAATGTTTTGTATACAAAGGAACGAATATGTAACGGGTGATACATAATATAAATTATATATCTATATACTCGGCGACATAGACTATGAAATAATTTTTATATGGAGGTCAGAATACCTAACGGGAAATATATAATAAATATACTCAGCGACAGAAAATACAAAATGAAAATACACTCGGTGACACAAAAAAACCTCTTAGTAACGAAAACTTCGTTACAATATGGATCGATAATATCTTTACAGGACATTGCAGCCCAATATATGACCTTTGGTTTATGAAGTGGTCGCTGATGTTTCTACTTAGGATTTTCCTTAGCCACATAACGAAAATGTTGTTTATTGACGTCTCCATTCAAATGAAAATTAGCTTCATCGCTAAACAAAATATTCTCGAAACTTGTAAACCTTTGCAACTTTTCACTTGCAAATCTTAGTCGATTAATATAATCGGATTCCTTCAGTTCTTACACCAGCTGGATCTTAAAATCAAGTGTAAAGACGATTTTTTATATTGAGGGCATAACTTGTTTAGAAAACAGATAGTGAGGGATTTTGGCAAACCAAAACCCTTATTTATTCGACCGTGTCTTCATCCCTTACAGAACAAGGTCGATATGTGTCCCCGAGTAAGACTCAATGGGTACAGAATCTCCACGAAGTGACGCTAACCATACCTGGCTCCGTTCGAAATTCAATTTAAAAACAAAACGCTAATCTTATTGGACACCTTGTATATTTCACCCAAATCCCTTAACAGCGTTGGGCATATGTTGAAGAAGTGACAAGTGAAGCACATTTTTTTAAGACAATAAGTTTTGATTAAGAAATTACATAAATAAAAATAAGTATAAATATTTTCTTGGTTACCGACGGACTGGCATTTCTATAATTTATGTGAGACTCTTTAATAAATTAAAGCACAGAAGAAACTCATCGCTTCCGATGCAACCCGGAGCAGGTGGCTTTATCGCTTATGAAGAGGACAAAACCTATAGATAAGAGCAGGTTAGTGTGGACAAAAACTGTAAACGTTGTTAAATAGAAAATTGATTACAGCTTAAATTACAATGAACAATTAATTAAATTGATGTATTTATTCTTTTCAGTTATTTTATTAACACATGAAGAGGGGCAGAAATGAGCAGAACACATCACAAGAGGAACAATAAATATTTCGAGAAAGTAAGTTAGTAGCAAGATCACTTTACAAAACAGCAACAGCTAAGCAACTAGAACTCAACATGGATGAAATCAAACAAACGCTTCGTGAATTTAAAACAGCCATGTCAAACATGCGGGCCGCATGCGGCCCACTGAGCATTTTCCTGCGGCCCGAATCAATTTTGAAAACAGCCATGTAATGCGGCCCGCGAGCCTGTTAAAAACCGAAAATAAAGTACTGTGATGATGAACTAAGATGCGCGCTCAACCTAAAAGCCTGGCTTGTTCCGGAAAGTTCTATCGCACGAAAACACAGATGACGCTACCTGAACATTCTGGAAAGAACTGTCGAGAAATCACAATCCGTATATAAGCCAATACCGCTCGATTGAGTTCAGTTGTTCAGTCAGTTATGAGTCAGTTGCGATAGAATTGCGAGTTTAGTTGCGTACTTATTGTTACAACACGTAACAGTACTTATTGTTATTTATTTCGGATAAAGTTTTTAACATGTCTGTTTCAAAACCATGTGGAAGTAAGAGGAAACTTGGAGATGAGCATCGTATCTTTCAAGAAAAGTGGGAATTAGAGTTTTTTTTGCTGTGAAGTGAAAGACAAAATTATTTGCTTGATTTGTAACAGTACAGTCGGTGTCCCAAAATTATAATAATATAAAACGTCACTATGATAGTCATAAAACTAAGTTTGACAAGTATACAGGCATGATTAGAAACGAAAAGTTAATAGAGTTAAAATCACGGTTAAAAGATCAACAGCTTATGTTTACACGTCCAAAGCAAGAAAATGAATCTGCCGTTCAAGCGAGCTACGTACTGTCGGAGTTGATCGCAAAACACTCAAAACCATTTGTTGAAGGTGAATTTATAAGAGTGCCTTGTAAAGGCCGCGGAAATTGTAAGTCCCGGGAGCGTGAAGGCTTTTCAAAATATATCCTTGTCCCGGAATACTGTCGCTGAAAGAGTTACCGAGTTGGCTGCCAATATAAGCGAACAGATAAAAACAAAATCAGACTCTTTCATTGCATTTTCTATTGCCTGTGACGAAAGTACAGATGTGTGGTGTGGCGCAACTCGCTGTTTTTCTTCGTGCTGTAGATAGAGATATCAACGTTTATGAAGAATTACTGGAATTAGTACCATTGCATGATACAACAACTGGGGAGGATATTTTCAATGCTGTTTATGGACTTCTGCAAAAGTACAATTTAGATTTGTCAAAACTGTATTCCGTTGCAACAGACGGAGCTCCTTCAATGACTGGAGTAAATAATGGCTTCATTAAAATATTACAAACAAATATCAGAGAAACGGGCAGTGACAAACCAGATTTTCATCATGTTCATTGCATAATCCACCAAGAAGTTTTATGCTCAAAAGTGATCAAGTTGAAAAGCGTTTTAAAGTCATCGAAAAAAATGATAAACTTCATAAGGTCACGTGGCTTGAATCAGCGACAGTTTTCTGCGTTTTTACGTGATTTAGAAAGTGAGTACACTGGTTTACCTTATTATGCAGAAGTGCGATGGCTTTCGTGTTCTATGGTTCTCGATCGGTTTTGGAAACTCAAAGAAGAAATACGCCTTTTCATGGAAGTGAAAGAATAAGATGTCAGCTTATTATCCGACATACCTTTTTTACAAGATCTTTCATTTATGGTAGACATCACAAAACACTTGTCAGACTTAAATACAAAATTGCAAGGACCACGTCAAGTTATAACAGATATGCATGATCATGTTAAAGCTTTCAAGTGTAAGATGATGCTGTGGAAAAACCAGTTAGCGGTGGATAATCTGTGACATTTTCCGACTTGCAAGGCGTATCAGGAAAGTACAAGTGACCCAATATCATACAAAATGTATACAGAGAAAATGGGAAGCCTTCTGTCAGAATTTGAAAAGCGTTTTCAGGATTTTAAGTCCCAAGAAAACAATTTTTCTTTTTACTGGTCTTTTCACTATCGATATTGATAAAGTTCCCCCTCACTTGCAAATGGAAGTGATTGAGATTCAGTGTCAAACCCATTTAAAAGAAAAATTTGATAGTGTTGGTACATTCGAATTTTATAAGTACTTGCCTTTTCAATACCAAGAAATGAGAAAAGTTGCCTGTAAAATCCTGTCAATGTTTGGAAGTACCTATAAGTGTGAACAATTATTTTCTTTGATGAAAGGAAACAAATCTCCCGCAAGATCGCGATTGACGGACGCACACTTGGACGCAGTTTTAAAAGTTATTTCCGCCGATAAATTCACGCCACAAATAGACAACTTAATTAAAGACAAAAGATGTCAAATATCTGGCAAAAGAAGTTAATGTTTGTAAGTTTTTGTAATGTCCTTTTTATTGGAAATTTAATAAATATACTTCTAACATAATAGTACTTTTTTTCGATAAGATTTTCAGTAGTTTGTCTTCTTTAAGATTATGTTTTGTGGCCCACCTAGTCTATGGTCTTCATGCTTTTGGCCAACCAGTGACTTTGAGTTTGACATGGCTGCTCTAATACAATTCGATTAGTTGCCGACACTGTTCTTTAAAAATTTTCATACGACCATCTATCCTGCGCGAGCAAATTGAACTGAAACTGTTTGAGCACATCCACGTTACTGACAGCATTCGGCTCGGGACGAGGCCGCCTCGGCTGAGGCAGCGCGCCCTATAATTAAGGGCGAGGTACGTCTACACTAAGCGAGCATATGCTTCGCGACGCGAGGCAATTCGTTCAGTGTGGACACGGCTATTTGGTTTATGCGATTTTCAATGTTCCAACTTCAGGTGGCTTTTTCTGTCGTGAAACGGAGTCTATTTGAAAGTTGGATAGGAATTTAAATTCTTTATTGTTTGTTGTTTAGTGCCAAATATAAGGCTGTAGCATTATCACTTGTTCACTTTGTATATAAACCACAAAAAATCATCTGCGTTATTTTACGTAATATGCTGGTACCTAATATAGGTACTTATTATTCATTTCGGCACATTTTTTGAATGTTACTTAAATACATTCAAATGAATTGAGTAATTTTTAAGTAACATCACCGTGTACAATACGCTTCTAGGTTTATGGTTGTAACTGTAAAGGTTTTGTATATATAAACATGTTTTATCTGAAATGAGAATTTCATACCGTTGTGAAATGTTAAAATAATATTACATATACATAATTTCGTCAGTTGGGACTGTGAAAACGTAACAATATGCGGAGTGTTAGGTGACAAATATTTTATATGATTGTGCGTTTATTTTGAACTTTTCCGTTTAACCTATTTTGGCTTTTTTTAAATTCGACTTTGATGAAAAATGTAAGTTTGTTTTATGAATATTTTATATCATTCTAGGTAATTGGAAAAATAAGGAATTTAAACACGAAAAATAGTACAAGAGTAGGTACACTAAGAAAGTTGAACTTGCGAAATGAAAATCAATTATTTTTTCAATATCTAGTGATTAATTGGCAATTAAAAATTAATGTCTTCCTTATAGTATTATATATTTTAGTCACAATTTCCTTACTTTATCTATGTTCTGTCGTAAAGCTGAAAATTGATATAAATATTGAAAATTAATTGTATTTTAGTAATAGATTCCTTCTTATGCCCAGGAGTTCGTACCAAAAACTTGAGAGATGATTAGAGACTAAAAATAATGATGGTACTGCATATAAATTTTTTTCTTTACGCCTCTCATTAACGAACTATAGGGTTGTAAAGTTGGGAATTAAAAATTGCTTTTTATTTATAATTATTAAATGGCTGATTGGAAATTAGTAAAATTTTGACCGATAATAAACACCATAATTGCACACTTTTTGGCGTGATAAACAAGTCTACACTATATTTGTGAACTCAGGTACGGACTAAGTTCAATGGTGGATGCGGCAACATTGTGGTAAATATAACTTTTTTCAGTTATAAATGCAACAATTGACTTTTTAGAACATTTTTAGAGATATCAAGTCCTCTTATGACATCTCGATAAAATTAACGGTATAAGAGATACGGGTAATTTTATATCGCACTGCGCACCTGTTGCCGCATCCTGTATTATTGGTAAATTATTAATAAATCGGTGCACTCTACATTTATAAAAATAATTCAGTGTCAAACCCATTTAAAAGAAAAATTTGATAGTGTTGGTACATTCGAATTTTATAAGTACTTGCCTTTTCAATACCAAGAAATGAGAAAAGTTGCCTGTAAAATCCTGTCAATGTTTGGAAGTACCTATAAGTGTGAACAATTATTTTCTTTGATGAAAGGAAACAAATCTCCCGCAAGATCGCGATTGACGGACGCACACTTGGACGCAGTTTTAAAAGTTATTTCCGCCGATAAATTCACGCCACAAATAGACAACTTAATTAAAGACAAAAGATGTCAAATATCTGGCAAAAGAAGTTAATGTTTGTAAGTTTTTGTAATGTCCTTTTTATTGGAAATTTAATAAATATACTTCTAACATAATAGTACTTTTTTTTCAGTAGTTTGTCTTCTTTAAGATTAGGTTTTGCGGCCCACCTAGTCTATGGTCTTCATGCTTTTGGCCAACCAGTGACTTTGAGTTTGACATGGCTGATTTAAAAGATACCTACAGGAGGATGTGACAGAACTAAGAAAATAAATTAAAATCGACAAAGGAAATGAGAGAAGACATAAAGGACACATAAAAAGAGATACAGAAGAATATACAAGAAATGATGGAGGAGATCGTCCAAAAGAAATAGGACTGGACGAAAGAAAAAGAATAACTACATAGTAAGATCAAAGAGATGGAAGACAAAATGGAGAGGATGGAAAAACAAAAAATACGAAATCACCTAACAATAACAGAAATCACAATGGTTGCCGAAAATGGATATGCTCAAAGATGCGGTGGAAAAAATGCTGGAGAAAAAACTGCTGTTGAAAATCGAGATAGGAAGAGCACAGAAGATAGGGAAAGAAATATGCATAGTGGAATGGGAAGACAAAATAAAAATTTTACAAGAAAAAACGAAGTTAAAGAGAAAAGATACAGAACGCAGACGCATGAACAAAAAATACAGACAAGCATAAGAGATATAGCTAGAGAAAAGAAAAAAGGTGCTAACATAAAAATGGGGTATCCGAAAATGGAAGTAAATGGGAAACACTAAGTGGGATCACAGTTGCCAGAAACAAGCTAAACGAGAACGCATAAAACTAAAGACGGAAAAAGAGGCCAGGTAAAGAATTTGGGAAAACCAGAAAGAAAATTAATTACTAAATAAAATGCAAAAATCAAACAAAAATAAAATTGAGAATCAAGAGAATGATAAAGAAAATGAGGAAATATAAGAAGAACGTACTCACGAGCGCAGAGAGCTGACTCTCACCTTAAATTAAAAAATTGATACAACTGAAGTGAAGCATACCAATCCTAACGGCACCATTCAGCTCAAAAACGCTGCATAATTGGAGCCTGGAACGTTAGGACCATGTATGAAGTGTCAAGACTAGCGAAAGTAGTAAAATAAATGGAAGAACTTGGCAGCCATGGGTAAGAAATAGAGAAGCTTCCTCGATGATATATACTCCTTCACTGAGTAACTGGATTGGATATATGTCTGTCTATTACCTGTTATATGTTGTCCTGTTAAAAGCATTAGCCATCATGATTAAAGACCCCCAAGAAGTATCGACTGGGTTATCTCTGTCCCTTGCGAATAATATGAAAAATTACAAAGAAGATGATAAAGCTAGTGGTAGTATATATTGTATTAAGTGAATAATAATGTCTATTTAAGCAAGAAAACAGCTGCACACATATACAAAAGTATCTGTAAACCAATACTCGACTATGGCCATCTAACATACCAGTCAAACAAGAAGACCCTACAGACAGCAGAGACAACCATCAGACTCATCACAAAGATTAATAACGAGGTTACTTTGCATTACAACCTTAAGGTTTATTGTGCTTCTATTTTCTATTTTTAGCCGTTTTCTATCCTTAGGATATAGGCCTCTTTCAAATTCGTCCATCGGCTTCGATCTTGCGCAACTCGATACCAGTTCAGGCCAGCGACCTTCTTTATCTCGTCGTACCATCTTTGCTGCGGTCTTCCAACACTCCTCCTCTCTGCCCAAGGTCTCCATCTGGTGACATACCCGCTCCAGTTTTCCGTATGCCTGGCCACGTGCCCTGCCCATTGCCATTTTAGGGAACCAATTCTTTTTATTATATCGAAGACTTTGGTTTTTTCTCGTATCCAAGTATTTGTTTTATGGTCTCTCAGGGAAATTTCCAAAATACGTCTTTCTATGGCTCTCTGATGTACTTCCAATTTATGTTTTATCTTATTGGTTATTACCCGTACGTGACAACAGGCAGTATACACTCGTTATAGACTTTTGTTTTCAAATTCATTGGAATATTCATGCTGAAGATGTACTTTAATTTGCCGTAGGCTGCCCATCCCAGTCTAATTCTTCTATCAATCTCCATCTCTTGATTTTGTTTGCCTGGTGTTATAGCTTGGCCCAGGTATATGTATGTTTCCATCTTTTTTATTGTGCTGTCATGAATCGGTATTGTATCATCTGCATCTGGTATATTTGTCATAAACTGGATCTTTGTGTTGTTCATGTGTAATCCTACTTTTGCAGCCTCATTTTGTAGTTCTTCCAACATGTCTATCAATTCTGTTTATCTTTTGCAAACAGTACAACATCGTCAGCAAATCTCAGATTGTGTAAGCGTTCATCATGTACGTTCAATCCTTTGTTTTCCCACTGTAGCTTCTTAAAAATATCCTCGAGAACTAAAGTGAATAGCTTTGGAGATATAACGTCTCCTTGCCGAACTCCTCTCCTTACGTTTATTTTGTCAGATGATTCGTGAAGTCTTATCGACATTGAAGAATTTCTATGGATGTTTTCGATGAGGTTTATATAACGTTGATCTACTCTAGCATTTCTCAATGATTTGATTATTTCCCAGATTTCCACTGTGTCGAAAGCTTTTCGGAAATCGACAAAAGCCATCCATAGGCTTATGTTATATTCTGTAGCTTTGTCGATCATCTGCTTTACGGTGTGTATATGTTCTGTCGTACTATAATGGCTTCGATAGCCTGTTCCTTTGGTTGGTAAGCCTCGAGTTTTCGTTCTAATTTGTTTGTAATGATTCTGGTGAATAATTTATATATCTGTGATAGTAAGCTTATCGGCCGGTAGTTTTCGAGATCAGTTGGGTCACCTTCCTTGTAGATCAGAACAACTACAGCATTCTCCCAACTTATGGGTATATATTCTTCTGTTAGGCACTCATTGAATAGTTTTAGTAGTTCTTGTCTCGTCTTGATATCGCTTTCCTTAAGCATTTCAGGCAGAATGTTGTCTTCTGAGTTGACATTTACTATTCGAATTTTGTCCTCTACTGTCGTTATCTTTGGTATTTTAGATTCGTACAGATCTCTATAGAAAGATTCCACAACTTTTAATATCTGCTTTCTGTCTTCCACTATGTTGTTTTTCGCATCTTTGATCTTTGTTATCTCTTTCTTAGGTGTGTTGCGTCTTTTAAATATATTTAGTCCCCTATTCTGTTCTAATAGGGATTGTACTTGTTTCGTTTGATGTTTTAGTATGTCCTGTTTCGCCATTTTTCTCGCTGTTTTGTTGATTTCTGTGTACTCAATATTGTCCCTTTTACCCTCCGTTATCAATTTTCTTCTTTTCTCTAGGAGGTGTTTTGTCTCCTTCGACAGTTTATCCGGCGTTTTCTCTGGGGGGGGGGGGGGGCTATTATCCGATCGGCTGTTTCTTTTATAATTTTTGTTATTCTCCTATTTCTATCATCCAGTAACTCTCCTGTTTCTTCTGGGTTTTTAGAAAAAATTTCATTCAGCTTTTGTTTGTATTTTTCTTCTCTTTCCGCTATCTTTTCCCTACTTCCCCTCTTTATCGTTTGTTTCATCTTCCGTTTTCTTTCCATTTTTGTGTTTATGAGTAGTTTGCATCTTACCATCCTGTGATCACTGCCGGTGCTGAACTGATTGACTACATCTACGTCTTGAATTATGTGTTTATGGCGGGAGATTATTGTGCTTGACTCATCACAAAAATGAGACATCAATCAAACCCACTCCACTATCCATTAAATGAACTTTTATACCAAACCACAAAAGTGGAGACTAACAATTCTGACCAAAACTTTTTCCACGCTGATAATATAGAAATAATGGATGCACACAACAATCAAAACGAAAATATTCTCAAAAGACAGTTGGGGTAGTAGTAAACATGAAACATTAAAAGAAAACGAATGTGGCCAATATCGAAGTTAAAATACAATTAATAACATATTTCTCTGTTTTTATACACACTAATATTACTTTTATTATATTAAGTCTATTATATTTAATGATGTAAGTATTACATGCTGAAGGACCTCAGTCGATAGCTATTTGGTTGTACCATGTACCAATAAAATAAATAATAATAAAATTATTATTTAATGTCTTATTAATTTTACAAAAATCAAAATGATAATATCTAAATCAATTAAGTCTCTATGTATGTACGGACTATACCAAACTAAAAAAATGTTTACTTACCTTTTTTTCTTCATCATCATTTTCACTTTTCATCTTAACATTAGGATGTTTTCTGTCTAAATGTTTTTTCAAATTTGATGTGGTCGACCTAAAACCCAATTCTTTTTTGCAAATATTGCAAGTCGCAACATACTCTCCTGGTTTTTTTCTCGTAAAGTATTTCCAAATTTGGGAACGTTTCCTCTTCGTATTGCCATCAGAAGAATCTCTGTCATCATCGTCTCCTTCGGATTTGACAGTACGTAAATTTGATTCGAAGGAAGTATTATTTTCCTAATAGAAACAATCGAATTATAATAATTATATTTTTTTAAGAAAGCATTCAAATAAAAAAAACTTCAATTTGATTATTACAAAAATAATGGCATACCTCTTTGACGGGCTCTATTTTTATATCAAAAGTAACATTCGGGTGCTTCCTTTGAAAATGTTTCTTAAGATTATTTGTTGTACTTCTGTAACAGAATTCTTGATTGCAAACGTTGCAGATGGCAACGGAATCAGAATTTGGTTTTTCGGTAAACACATTCCAAATCTGGGATCGTTTTTTGTTAGTAGATATATTTTTCACGTCAGCTTCTTCATCAAATGTCGGTGATGGTCGAAAATCTGGATCGTCGTCATCGGATTGATCTATGTCCCAGAAATCGTTTTGTAGATCATCAGCATTACTGTTTACTTGTTGATTCAGATCTGTGGTATTGTTATCAATATTTTGAAACACTTTAGACTCTTCCAACAAAATTTGATCTGCTCCATTTTGGTACTGTACTTTGTCTTCTTTATCACCTTCTATATTTTTGTTTGGATCAAATTCTTCGTTTGATTGTTGATATATGTGATCTTGATCGACAGACACCTCCTAAAAAGTAATCTTTAAAATGGAAACACTCAGTAATTCATTTAATAAACAGAGATCATAAGGAGTAAATCAGAAGTCGAAAAATATATATTGATCGAAACAGTATGGAAAAAATAAAAAGTTATATAAGAGAGAACATATTTTCGTTCTAAGGAAAACTCACAAATACACTTGTTGTTCACTTTAATATCTTTGTAGCAGGATATACAAGTGAAAAAGTAACAGAGATTTGTAAACAAATTGTTATGAAAAACTGGAAAAATTGAATTTTTATTAAAAATATGTTGTACATGGTTTTGAATAACTCCTACAATCACACATTCGACAAAATAGTATCCCAGATATAGTATCATTCATACGATCAGCATTTTTTCCATGCTAAAGGAGCGTTGTGTCATCCGCAAAGATCATAAAAATTCCTTAAATTGAAAGATTAACCAGGTCGTTTAGATATATAAGGAAAATAATCGGGCCCAGAACTGATCCTTGTGGAACACCCTATAAGATTTCCTTAGCGTGAGATAGTTTTTCATTAGCTTTCACTAATTGTTTTCTATCACTTATATAAGACCTAAACCAGTCATTACACACTCCTCTAAAGCCATAGCAGTCCATCTTCTGCAAAAGAAGTTCGTGATTACCACAATCAAAAGCTTTGGAGAAGTCGCAGAATACCGCAGCTACGACCTCTCCAATGTTGAGATGTGTGTAGACATGTTCAAGAAAGGAAAAGATTGCATCATTTGTTCCTTTTGCATTCTGAAAGCCAAATTGACAATTGGTTAATATTTTATGTGAGTAAAGAAAAGCTAACATTCTCTCAGCTACAATAAGCTGTGAATTCACTGGAAGACTTGACAAAAGAACCTCCAATCTACTCAAAAAAGCTGAGACATTACACGTTGGTGGTCTATAAATACAAATTAAATAAACATTATTTTTGCTATCATGTATTAAAGATAATTCCAATTATTTTTCAACAGTGAGGTGCTCAAATTTATCTACATTGTTAAGTGTCAGTTCCTTGAGGAATGTTCTGATTGACTAAGATCATGGTTCCCCCATGCCGAGATTGAGACCTACAATACTTCGAAGCTATTACATAATTTGGGCATTCAAAAGGTTCTTCAGATCTTAGCCAATACTCTGTTAGGAAAATTTTGTTGTTCAAGAAAAATATAATTTTCATTACCCTTATTACGTACAGACTGGATGTTCACCAATACCAATGAAACTCTTTTGTCAACCTTACTTTTTTGCGCCATTACAGGTTTTTTATCCTGTCAAGTCTTCTGGTGGTGTGATTTCCTAAAAAAGAGCGTGTCGTTTCATGAGTTCCCAAAAGTTTTTTGGAATCGTCTTGGTTGTCCTGAAGTGTCAGTTATATCCAGGTTTTCCAGTTTTTCTCTTCTACGGCTTAAATCACTGATTCTCTTCATTATTTCCCTGCCCAAATAGTGAGCTCAACTGCCTTCAGTCCGAATCCATCTCTTGTGTAGTTTGAACGCCTTATAAAGTTATTGCATTCGAAAAAGTTGATACTGTCATACTTCAAGAGATGTAGTTTTTTGTGGAAATTCATATTATTCTCATATATCCTCTGATTTATGCTGATATCATATCTGTATGGCTGTGAAATAATCAGCGTTTGAGTGTGCGTTGCGTTTCTTTAGCAAAGGTATCTAACATACTTGCATTTATTGTATCAAGCCATAGCACTATGATATCATTTCTGGAAAAGTGTCTTGAGTTCGTGATAGCAGTATAAATTAGCTCTTCATCACTCGCTCCTGGTTTCCTGATTGACTTAATAAAATATTCTCTGGTTTGAACTAGATGGTTTATCATTCTCCTTTCATGATATCCTGACACAAATAAAATACTAGATTTAGAAGAGCCAGCCTCCAAGGGTAGTTTAAGACAAATGTTTTCACATTTTTCCTTTTTCACTAGATTATTATCAAGGTACAGTTCTCTAATAATTTCCTATTATTATGGTCTTGCTTCAAAACAGCATATTCGTAATTTAATTTTTTTTAGTTTTTCTATATAGCATTCCCTCTCATGGGTCATTGTTTCAAATGTTGTCGTCATATTCTTATTAATAGCTTTGAGTTCTGCTATATCATTTTGATATCTGCTCGAATCAACTTTTAATATTTCCAATTCTTCCTGTATGACAGTATTTTTCTGAATGAGATTAGTTATATCATTTTTTTGTTAGCCTTAGTTTCTGAATAAATTTATCTCTTTCTCTATTGTCTTTCTTTAGTTCCGCTATTTCCTCCAAAAGTTCCTTGACCATGCCATCTCGTTGTCTTTCCATAATTTCTAGCTGTGATTCCTTTTCTTTTAATGTATTTATCAACGATTCCATTGTTTCTCCAGCTTTTCGTAAATAATCTTCTTCACTTTTTTTTCTGATTGCACATTCTATGGAGCAGATTATTTTATGGCTTTCTACTAGCTGCATATTCCTTTTCCTCTCCATATAGCTCTGGCGAAAGATGCCTAGGCATTGTATACAACAAACATTTGAACATTCTTTCTTCTTGCAGCATTTGAATGCTGCATCCATTACTCTATGGGTTTCTAGAATTGTTCTACATTTCCTGGACTATAGAAGCTATTTGTCGAGTGTTTCTCACATAATTTTTATTTCAGTGTGAAATAAAAAACACTAATGAACCAAAGAGGATTATCAGTTTTTATCTTGCTTTGTGTACACAGTCCAATGAATAATTAGATTGGATTATCTAAATTACCATAATTACTCAATAGTTCTTTAGGAAATGTGCCTCGAATTCTTGAATGATGCAGTTTTCCCCACACATACATATAAAACTCGCAAATAAATATGAACTTTTTACCACTTTATTCTCGGAAAAACTCGGGAGCACAAATACCTTATAACATACTCATAGAAGTGATTTGAAAACTTAAATAAACTAGAATAATGTGTTCAACACTAAAGTTACAGGTTGAACAGTATGGTCAGTTGTTTAATGACATCATAAAGTCATGAGTTAATTTAATGTGACCAATTCTTAGTCCCCTCATCATTGCTAGGTTTTGTCTTGAGAGATTTGAAGCCTCAAGAAAGTAAGGGGGCTCAATAAAGGTCGGACTGGATAACTGAAGATCACTATCTTTCAAAGCTTTTTCTAAGAGTGAGGAATGGTGGGAGAAACATTAGAAATCAGAATTCGTTTGGCAAGAGGTGATAAGTCTTCTAATAGGTATATTGTTAGATTTAATAGATATACTATCATGTGTTTTAAAAAAAGACTATCGACAACAGCAGTAGAACTTAAATAGATGCATATACGGTTGTTTGAGTTTCGACAGGCAAATGATACGTTTTAGGGAATGACAATTTCTCCTACAACTTTTATATACTCAAAGAGGATGGTATTGGCTATGGTATGTATGATGATTGCTTGCTCTCTTTTAGGGACAGATGGTGACTTTGCAACATTTAGAAAGGGAGGTTGATGTTGATTGGGATTGATTATTATTATTCATTTTGTAAGTAAGAGAAATTTTGAATGAAATGAATGAAAACTCTGCTCCGGGTAATGATAAAATTTCTGCAAAAGATTTGTTAAGAGTACAGGAGGTAATAATACCAATTTTAGTCAACTTGGTTAATAAAATGTTTGAAACAGGGGAATTTCCGAAGGAGCTGAAAGTGGGTAAGGTTACCCCTATCCATAAAACAGGACCAAAAAACAATTTAGAAAACTATCGCCCAATTACTGTAGTTTGTGCATTGTCAAAATTTGTGGAAATTCTTTTCAAAAAACGTATCATGAACTTTCTTACTAGGTATGTTGAATTGGACAAGTATCAATATGGTTTTCAGAAACACTCGAACACCCAAAGCGATACAACAGACTTCCTGAACCATGTTGTATCCAACTTGGATGACAAAAATTTGTCCTAACAATATTTATTGACTTACAAAAAGCATTCGATGTAGTGGATCATGAAATACTACTCGAGAAATTGTACCTATTAGGTATAAGAGGAAAAAGTGCAAGTATATTAAAATCATATCTAAAGGATCGTCAACAGTATGTGTCTCTGCATAAAGTAAATAGTGAAATCGCAAACATAAACTGCGGAGTCCCACAAGGCTCAGTCCTTGGGCCACTATTATATTCACTACACACCCTAAATCTGAAAAAGGCAAATCTTAAAGCTCGCTGTTACATATTCGCAGATGATACCATCATAGTATATGAGGGATCTAACTTGGGAGAACTGGAAGCCTTGGTAAATAGTGATCTACAACTATATGGTAAATGGCTCCTAGCTAACAAGCTGCAAATAAATGTGAGTAAAACAGTGTATATGCTCTTCAAAAATAAAAATAAGGAAAGCTGGGACCCAGATATCAAAATTGGGGATCAGGCCATTCAAAAGGTCGATTATACCAAATATCTAGGATTGGTAATCGATGACAAACTAAATTGGCACAAACATGCAGAGCACATGATAAAAAAATTGTACCAATGATTGGAGCACTTTATAGATGTCAGAGTTACCTGAATCTACAGAATAAAATTATGATATATAATGCTTATTTTCTTTCTATATTCCGATATCTGATAACAAACTGGGAGGTATGTTCTCAGACATTATTTAAAAAAATCCAAACTCTGCAAAATAAGGTGGTAAAAACTTTATTTGGCTATGGTTACAGGGCTAATACAGAAATGATCTACAATCAAACTAAAATATTACCGCTGGAAAAAAAATTCTACAGATAGAACAATGTAAATTTATCTACAAAATAACAAAAAATCAACAGAAATGCAACACAAAATTGAATATAATTAATGAAATACATTCCTATGAAACTAGAAGTCAAGACCAAATTTATCTACCCCAGGTGAGAACGAAAATTGCTCTAAATAATCCCTTTTCTAAATGTCTTCAGTCATTCAATCTTTTGCCAAACTATATAAAAAATAAAGATAGTTATTCCTCGTTCAAAGCAGAAATGATGCAATTTGTAAATGGCCATGAAACTTAAAATATATAGGTTCCGGTGCCAGCATTTATTGCTGATTAGGAACAATGCTTCACAAAAATTATGATTATATACATATATTCTTTTGTTTTGTTGTTGTATGTATATGTGTGTGCGTGTATATGTGTATGTATGCGTATGTATGTATGAAATTTTTTCGAGACTATTAATTGAGCTCGTCCAGAACATTGTAATTAGGTGTAATTAGTTTTAAGAATCCTTTATAGTCTGAACATGTGATAGGCTAAGAGATTAGTTTTTCATACATTGCACTGTGACTTTGTACACTTGTTGAAATAAAAGCATTTCTATTAAAAAAAAAGTGGCTGTAGATACCAAAACCAATACGAGTAAAAGGGAAAACAACGGTCCCGGATGGACCCTTGGGAATGTATAGTAGGAAATAACAGTTATGTGACTTGATGTTACGCTGCTGGTAGAATTAAATGTCCTTAATTGTTGAAACTTTTGGAATTAATTATGTTTAATTGTTGATAAGGTCAATCACAAGTTTTGTAGAATTTCACAAAGTTCATTTATTTACTACTTTTTCACAATATATAGAAAAAAATTCGTATTAAGAATAGGAATCAATAATTGTATTGTATATTAGAATTTCATATTTAATAAACTCATTCATGCACTCATACATATGTTATAGTTTCAACATTCCACATCTTATCATTGTTTGGCAATTATTAAATAGTAATATCAGTAATGACACAGAAATGTGATAATGTATCATTAACATATCCCTTTAACACCTATATAGCGGCACTCCACAACATATTTGCAGATGTTGCAAATTCTCCTCATTATGTATACTGTTACATAAGTATTTTTTATGTAAAGAAGATACTTAGTGGTTGTAAAAATCTATAAAACATAGTACTTATTATTTGAACATTTCACTTGTGTTTAAATAATTTTTTAGAGTCCTAAAAATTTCTAAAACTTTCTCGTTTTCTGTTTATAAATAGTTTTTGAAAATACACAGAAACCAGTGGCGTAGCTACCGGGTGGGCATGGTAGAATAGGCTAGTTATATGAAAACACCCTGCATACACGCAGTTATTTGAAGCCATTCTGTTTACATCAATAAAGATGCAGTTATCAGCAATTAGTCTACTCCATTAATAATTAACATTCTAATTCTGTATATTGCATTGAAAACATCATATTTAAATTAGAAAAAAATTGTATATTTGGAAAATAAAAGTTTAAAAAATATATCTTCGTAAGATCATTTAACTGGCGCTGTTAGTAGGATTCAGTGCAGTATTTTCGTAAAAAGTCACATCTAGGCCGATTTTCCAAACTTCACGTGAGTGTCAACTCTTTGGCGTTGGAACCTTCCATTTCCGAGTGTTGCAGAATTGGAATCACTGGGGAAAACTTTGGGTAAGTACCAAGTACTCCTTTTATTATAATTCCTTTTATTTTATTCATTAATTTGAAATTAGCAAAGGGAATATCGAAGCAAATATTATTTTAAGAATTGATATTTTGATTATTCTATGAGTGAAGCTCAATTAGATAGATAATTTGATTTTTTATTCTAATAGAATAATAACTGTCAGAGAAATGGAAGGTGATGCAAACCAAATAAATGTTTCATTGTTGAAATTATATATTGATATTATTCCTCCATATAATGGAGATGAGAGTAATTTAGTTAAGTTTATAAGTAGTTGTGATTTCGTAGTAAATCCATCCATATGTAGGTGTTAATGACCAAACGATTCAGAATTATATAATTAAGGTTATTCAATTAAAATTGGTTGATACAGCTAATATTTTGGTCGGTTCGAGAACCAAATTAAATACTTGGCCATTGATAAAAGCAGAAATGTTTCGGAGGTAGTCTATCATTAGAATGTTTTGAACAAGATCTATTAAGTAATAAATATCTAATAGTTTTTAACAAACATTTACAAGTTGTAAAAAGCCATCTCGTTAGTAGAATATGTTGAAATGATGTTGAAATGCCTTTACAGACTAAAGATATGTACCATAGACAATATGACCTTACGAACTCTATTAAGAAATTTGTCGGGTAGTTTGCATTTTGATGTACCGTATTCTATAGTTAGTGATAGTGGAATGGAATTTAGAAGTGAAATAGTTAAGGAATTCTGTAAATTACTCAAAATTAGGATACATTTTACGACACCGGAAAATTCAAATAGTAACAGTCCAGTATAAAGGTTTAATTCATCTCTTTTAGAAAATTGTAGAGTTTTAAAATTAGAACATCCCATAATGAATATAAGACAAATTATGCAATTCATCTATTCACTCTGTAACCAAAAACAGACCATATGATGTTATTTTAGGAAACACAAAAGCATTAAATCCCTTAGATCTTACGCACGAAAACATTGTTAATGATTATGTTTGTGATTGAAAACTTAGGTTAGAAACTATACATACATGACAACACCATGAAACAAAAAGGAAAGATAATTAGTAAACGCAACTTAACTCGAGAAGACCCTAAGCAGTATTCTTAAGAAATAGGGAAATGAATTGAAACCAAATTTTTTTAAGGATAACGGTAAAATTAGACATGAAAATATTGAAAACAAAAAACCGTACAATCCAAAGTCAAAAGTTCAAAATCCACTTATTAACATTCGACTTTCTTTATAGAATGACGAAAACACGGGGGACAACCTTCCTAACCCTAAGAGACTGCCCTAAACAACATAAGCATTGTAAAAATTGTGAAGTTTCAAATGCAAAGTTTAATACCAGTTATTCTACCGAACATGATAGCAAAAGCCGTGATTGTCCAACGTTAAAATTTCACCTTCAAATGATAAGGAGTAAGATTAACTATACCAATGAGTGATTCTTCCTTTTTTTTTGTATACACAATATGTTTAGTTTATTGTAGGTTCCGCCTTACTGTACTTTGTTAAGCTAATGGATATCGCTGAATTAGATATTCTAAATGAAATGGAATTTGAAGAAGCCGAAGCTTTGAATAATATAAACCACAGATATGACTTACAACTATATACTGAGTATTGTTCAGACTCAGTTTCTAGAAAGTCCGTACTCAAAATTTTACATATTAATATTCGTAGTGCACGAAAAAACTTTGAATCTTTCTTAGCTTTTCTTGAAACTTTTCAACTGAAAGACTTGGATATAATAATTTTTGGTGAAACAAGAAATATCATTAATACAAATAATTATAGAATCCCAGGTTTCCAGACATTTTCTAATAACAGTAAGAATAATCAGAATGATGGAATACTTGTTTTTATTAGAGATCATATTAACTTCAATATAGAGAATATCATTCTGCCACAAAGTAATGCTACCATTACTAACATAACCTTTAAAGTATACAATGTGGATTATTCAGTTTTGACATGTTATAGGGCTCCCTCTATTAATGATAACTTATTTCTGTCGGATCTGGAATTCTTTCTATTTAATTTGAATAAGAAAAATATAGATATTTTTTGGGGTGACACAAATTTTAATATACTCAATCCAACTAAACCCACTACAAATAGCTATATATCTATGATGTCATTTTTTGGTTTTGAATCTTACATTAACTCATATACCAGAGTGACTCCAGAAAGCAGAACTTGTATTGATCACATGTTTATAAGAAAAAACATAGAAATGAATAAGCTTGTTTATGATTCATTTGTTATAGATGATATGATATGATAGACTGATGTCACTGATCACTTCCCAATATATTTAAATATTAGTTTTGCTCGAAACATTATTTCTTCAAAGAAAAGCATAGAAGAGAAAACGGTTAGGACGCTTGACGAAATTAAATTTGAAAGCAAATTAAGTACAATAAAATGGAATAACGTGATTTCTGAAACCGATCCAGATCAGGCTTATCAAAAATTTATAGATACTTTTACAAACACATATAAAGAATGTCACAATACAAAAACATTATCTTATCCAGTACATAAAAAACTTAAGCCGTGGATCACTAATGGCATCATTCAATCAGTAAAACATAGAGATAAATTGAAAAAGTTAGTAGTTAATAATAAAAATGATAATGATTTACTTCGGAAATACAGAAATTATAGAAACAATCTTAACAAGATTATGCAAATATCAAAACATGACTATTATAAAAAACTAATCAATGATAATGCTAACGATATGAAAAAAATCTATAAAATAATATCTGATGCAACAAATGAAAATAAAAATAAAACTAATAATGATGTCAATATACTCAATCAAAATAACAAGCCATTCAATAATGATAAGGAAATGGCTAATTTTTGCAACAACTACTTTATTAGCATAGGACTGAATATGGCCGAAAAAATAAAACAACCGACTTCAGGCATCATTATGAATTATCCAAATCTAATAAATTCCATGGCTTTAAAGCCTGTCACTAACACAGAAATTATTTGCATATTAATAGTTTAAAGAATAATAGTGTTCCAGGTATAGATGGTATTCCATCACAAATACCTGTTAGACCCTTTAGTTCGTATTATAAATAACATTTTTTTAACCGGTAAGGTCCCAATGTCTTTCAAAATATCTACTGTTACACCTATTTTCAAAGAAGGTAGCAAAACTGATATTGCCAATTATCGACCCATAAGTGTTATTTCTAACTTTGCAAAATTTTTTGAAAAAAGTATAAAAAGTCGATTATTTGATTATCTAATCTTCAATAATATATTAAATAACAATCAGTTTGGTTTCATGAAAGGTCAGTACAGCTGATGCTATGTACGAACTAATAAATAATGTAAAAAATGGACTTGACCATAATGAAAAAGTGATTGCAGTTTTTCTGGACCTTGCAAGGACGTTCGACACAGTACCTCATCGGCAGCTCATTGATGTCCTTGAGCACTATGGATGTTTTTGAAAATTACCTGGGGCAAAGAAATCAAATGGTGAAAATCAGAAAAGAGTATAGTGACCCTTGGAACATTAAAATTGGAATACCACAGGGTACAGTCCTTGGTCCATTACTTTTTATTATATATATTAACTCCCTACTAAAATTGGAAATAAGTGGCGTCTCCATTTCATATGCAGATGATACAGTCTTACTGTTTAAAGCAAGGAACTGGCAAACTGTTGCAGATACAGTTATTGGGGGTTTCAAAAAGGTCAAATATTGGCTTGAGTGTGGCAAATTAACTTTAAACACTGATAAAACATTCTACTTAGCATTTTCACTGAATGATGCAAACAGACCAAATTTTAATTGTATCAAAATGAATGACTCTGATATTATTTGGGAAACTAACACCATAAAATACCTGGGCATTAAAATTGACAAAAATTTGAAGTGGACCGAACGTATTCAAGATTTAACGAATAAAATTAGGCGTTTGATACATAAATTTTATATAATTCGCAGAATTTTACCTCAAAAACTGCTTCTGCAAGTTTATAAGTCTTTAGTGGAGTCACTCTTGAGATACGGTAACATTGTTTGGGGAGGGCTATATAACAATGCACTAAAACAATTAAATGTCATACAGAATTATATTCTGCGTATAATCTTCTTTAAAGATAGGCTCTATTCAACCAGTCTGTTATATAATGAAAATATCTTGAATGTTCGATGTTTATATTACGTAAGAAACTGTATATTTTATTTTAAATTAAAAACAAAAAATTTCTTAAATCATCAATACCAAACAAGACATAATACAAGTGATATGATCTTCGTACCATTTAGAAGATATGATGCTAACCAAAGGTTTGATACCGTTTTGGTACCAAAAATTTTCAATACTTTACCAAACACAATAAAAACAACAACCAAATATAAGACATTTGTCAGTCTGTGTAAGAAATACATATATGAAAATAGAGAGTACCTAGATGGACTGTTGTAGTATATGGTAGTGAATGATCTTTTTTCTTTTTTTTTTCAATTCGGATATTATTTATTGTAAGGCAATTTAATGGTTATATTTCGTTTGAAATGTATTTATTTCAACTGCACATACAAGCGTTAAGTCACTTAGGTGCATTATACAAAACTGGTGTTATAGTGTGAATTGCACAGCTTTGTACTTTTTACACCATTTATAAGTATTATTACTATTGTATTTGGAAATTAGTATATTGTATTTTGTATAGCACAATAAATAAATAAATAAATCAGAACCCTTCTGTCTATAGCTCAAAATAATGACATTGAAATATCAATCTACTTTATTACCTTTAGAATTAGGGAAAACACGTTCAAACAAAACATACCTTTTTACATTTTATTGTAATAGATTTATTAGTTGAGCAGTTGAAAAATGTTGAACGTTTACATACTAGATTAGAAAGTTATTTAAACTCTTCCTCTCTTGAAGATATAAATCTTATACAAAGTCTATTCGAACATACGAAATATTTATTAAATACAAATAAAATAAAATTAAATAACCTTGTATATGACAATGTTATAATAACAGAAATACAAGAGAATTGTTTAATGCTATTGGAAGTTGAATAAAGCAATTAATTCAAAACCAAATTGTAATTTCGCAAGAGTTGAAATTATAGTCTTCCCTCAATACTCATCTTATCGATCACTAGTTTATATAAAAATCAATTATTACTCCAGTTTCAATTTAATGATATCTATAACAAATCTCAAGATGTAGCTCATCAGGTATTTGTATATTTGAGGTTGCCAATGCTCCCCGTCAAATAATTCTGACTAGCCAAAATTTGATAAATTTCATAGATAATTTAGAATATTCAATTATATTTGCATACCTCCGTTATTTCTCTGAACCATTTATCTAAATTAATCTATGGTGTTTCAATAATATATGGTGAATCGAAAATCATCAAATTTAAAAATCTATACAATTATTATAAAGTAAAAGTTCAATATTCTAGAATAATTGCTATCCATATACCTGTTCTAATAGATAGTGATTTTCTAACCTATCACATGATCCCTTTACCATATAAAAATTCAATAATTGTTCCACACAACCGTTTCCTTGTGCTTGGTACAAACTCGAATCAATATGAAGAAAAACTGTGTCCATATATTGCCGATAACATGAAGAAGCCAGTAATGATACTTGCGTAATATCTTTGATCCGAGATGAAACACCATCCTGCAGATTTGAAGCATCAGTTTTGAATCACCCTGTAGTCGAACAAATCAATAGAAAATTTTTGATATTATAGCCAACTGAAAGCTGATTTTAACTGCGATAAGAATAGAATAGTTATAATCCATAGTAACACTGTCATTAAAATATTCCAAGGATGCAGCGTAAAAGTTGGTAAGTCTTTATATGAGAATACAGAAGACGAAAGGGAACCCGTTTTTATTACGTTTAACTTCCGAATTTGAAGTAACCACACATCAACATCCACTTTTAAAACTAGAATCAGTAGATCTCAAATCCACCAGACACATTCGAAAGGAACCAGATTCATATAAAATTTTATAGAAAGAAAAGTGCACCCCGCAATTTGGAATATGGCTAGCTTAACATTGCTATTTGTAGGTTTAATTATTATCTATATCTGGGATAAAGAGGTCAAGAAGATGTTAGCCAGCCACCACAGAAGGACCAAAAAACCAAAAACAACCCCTCATCGGTATTGTTTTCGCCTAAGGAGGGAGGAGTTATATGAAGACATCTTGCACAGAGATAGTTTACCCCCAGCGCCACTATTTCTAACACAGCATTATTACTCTATTTTTGTAAAAAGTATTTTAATAAGTTAAATTATTGCTTCGACAATATCTTTATGGAAATTCATCTCTCGTTCCTTCACTTACCGGTGGTTGTTTGTGCTTCCTATAAATATGCTTCTTAAGATTACCAGTAGTTGACTTATAAGAAAACTCCTTTTTACAAATATTACAAGAAGCTATAGAATCAGAAGCAGGGATTTTAGTAAAAAATTCCCAGATTGTATATTCACTTTTCTCTAAATTTAAAACTAGTTTTTCATAATTGTTAGACAGTTTTCCAATTGGACTAGTTACAATAAAATTTTCATTTCGTTTATGACTTACCGAAATTTTTTTGGGATGCTTCCTAACTATATGTTTTTGAAGATTGTTAGTTGTTGATTTATAAGAAATGTGTTTATTACAAAAATTACAAATAGCAATGGTTTCCGAATCTTGTACTTTAGTAAAAAAATCCCACATCTTCGATCTTTTTTTTACAAAATTGTAGACAGCTACATCGCTGTCTTTTTTTTCACTAGAGTGAATTACTATTTCTTCTATATTTTGATCTGATTCGCATTCATTTTCATCATCGCTGACATCTGATTTATTTGAATGCTTCCTGTTCAAGTGTTTCTGGAGATTTCCGGTACTACTTCTGTAAGAAATTTTCTTTTTGCAAAAATTACACGAAGCCTTAGTATTAGAATCTCCAATTTTCGTAAAAAATCCCCACATGCGTGATTCCCTCTTACCTAAAGATGCCTGCGTATTTGTGTTTCCATCATCAGAATCACTACTTGTTTCATCACTTTCTGATAACTCTTCAAAATGTTCTCTATTAACATGTTTTTGAAGATTCCCAATAGATTTATAGGAAAATTCATTTTGACAAAAATTGCAAGATGCAATGCAATCAGATAATGGTATTTTTGTAAAATACTTCCATACAGAAGGACTAGATGATTCCAAATTATTTTCTTCAGAATTAAAAGTATAGTTTCCTGTAGAATGTTTTCTATTTATGTGTTTTTGGAGATTACTAATAGTTGATTTGTAGGATATGTTCTTTCTACAAAAATTACACATCGCTATGGAGTCAGAAGCGGATACTTTTTTAAAAAACTTCCACACAGGAGACGAATTTTTACGAGAATTTGTTACTAAATCATTTTCATCGCTACTAGATGAATCTTCATCAGAATTATATGCTATAAAGGTAGAATTAGTATCATCACTTACTGCTTGTAATTCTGGATGAATCCTATCTAGATGATTCTTAAGATTCCAGGTAGTTGTCTTATAAGAAAACTCTTCATGGCAAACAATACAAGAAGCAATACAATCAGAAGGTGAAATTTTTGTAAAATAATCCCACAGCTGCGGTATGGGTTTAGCTGTATCCAGCACTATATAGTTGCAATCTTCAGGAACTGATTGAACTTCTACTTTAAACGATTTAACTTCACGAGTATTTTCCAATTGTCTTTCAATCACAATTTCAACTTCTTTTGGTAATGTGCTGCAATAAACAAAGCTTTAGCAAAGTGCAAACCCAAACACATTAATTGTAATTAAATTCACAAACATATACTTGCTTTTTATTGTTCTTAAAAATGAACAGCATGCAAACTTAATAGTCTATTTTTTTAAGGACTGGTATAATAAATAATACACCTCTAAATTGAATCCGTTAAGAAGCTTACAGAGTTAACAAACATTTTTATCTGAATAGGTTTCCCTATTTTTTACGTGTAAAACAGGAACCCTTACATACCCTATAGATGTACTTACCCCCTAATTTACTTGTTAACTGCTTGATAACAATAGATTTTGGGTACCTTAGATTGTAAACACAAGAATATAAAGCTCTTGAACATAGGTGTAGCAAGAAAAATAGTTTTATTCAGTTTAAGAAAACATATTTACAAGATTTATTAAGACATGTGCCGAGTGATTCAATAAGGGTAACGAGGTACCATAATATCTCAGGAGCTGATAGTCCTGGAGTTTTGAAAAAAAAATTGTTAAGGAAAGTGACCAAGAAAAATTATTGGAAATAATTTTTAAGTTCACAACTCTATCGCTAGGGGGTGTAATCACTATGGTTACATATAAAAAGGCATTTTTCTCGAAAATAACCATATAAACAATATTTAAAAAAAACATATAACATTAAGAATATTACTAAAATTTCCCAAATTTTTGGTTTAACACCTTTTACTGTAAGAGGTGAAATAATGGCTGAAGGGGAAGGTGAACTTTTACTGACTAAAATACCTCTGGCTTTTCTTAACGAAACTTGGCAAACTATATATCAGGAAAAATTGTTGATTATAATTTAAAAATACCCATGTCATTATGGTTTTTGCTGCTTTCACTAGAGGGTGTGATTGAAAAATTTCACAATTTTACAAAATTTTAAATGTAATAGTATAATTACTTTATCAGATTCGGAAAATAGATTAAATTTTCAACAAAAAATGTTAAAACCACATATCGATGTCTTTATCCATTTCAAAAGTTATCTCCTAAGAAATATTTAGTAACGATTTTTTTTAAAAAACAATCCATATATTATTACTAGTCAAAGTTCCGTGGTCAAGCATACCATGGACAAACAAAAAAAAAATAGTTTTAAACTTAATTAACATTATTAATCATTAGGATAATTATAATAACAACAAAATTAATAACAATAATACAGATAACACAACAATAACAAAACAAAAATTTCCTATGGCTGCTACAGAAATAATGAAAAGCACTTATCTTCAAAAAAATTATCAATAAAATACACTATAAATGTACAAAGTGTCCACCGTTATTGGCCACAGATAAATTTAGTGTTTCGTCTGTTGATAACACACGTATTTCAACTTTGGCAGCGGAAACATTTCTTATAGCTGCCCAAATTATTTTTTCCGTATTTTCAGGCATTGTTGGTCTGTCTTTGTAAACCAAATCCTTAAGCCTACCCCATAAATAAAAATCCATATCCGTTTGTTCGGGAGACCTCACCGGCCAAGGAAAAATTCTGTTCCTACCAATCCATTTATTTGGAAACTACACATATGCGTCCTCAGTTTGGTGGCTGTAAGTAGGGCTCCGTTCGAATTACCATGTAAAATACTGAAAACCCAATTACCACTATCACCATATTATATAGTGGCATGAATTTAGAATTTATTTCCCATCCTCACCTTTCCCGTTACCTCTAATGTCCCATTACCCATCCAAAAAAAGTGTACTGACTAAACTGGTATCTTACACAAATAGTTACTGTCCTTCAACATGTTAACTTGTCCATTTCCCATATCCTCTCTTTCAATTTTACAACATGGTAAATGCATTTTTCCCACTAGTCGGCATCCACAATATTCAGTGCCTCATAGAATAATTTTTCTACGTCTTTGATTTTAAAAGTGATATTTTGTCCAGCCACATATCCTTTAACTTGAGTCCATGATAATTGAATGGGATTTAGCACGCAATGGTAAAGTGGTAGACGGTGTACTGCTATTCCTTGTTGTTTGTTGATATTATCCACTACATATTACGAATATTGTAATTAATAGGGGTTTGCATCAGTTACGTTTATGCTTTCGCAGAGAACAGTTCGCTTCGAAATAAATAAACGCCGATATAAAGTCAAAGTGATTATTGAAACTAGTTTTTGTAGAAATAGAAAGTTATAAAAACTATATTATCAGTGAAATCGTGATAAAATAACAAAGGCATATGAGTGATAATAGCGGGGGAGAACCCCCCGATAATATACACAAAAATGTAAAAGATCCTTCGCCTTGGAATCCCAATCCTTTAGGACTTATTATGGACATCGACGCAATCCTAAGACATACGAATGCTCGCCAACAGAATGAACAGGGAAGTATTACATCAGTTACAACACATTTGCAAAATAATACAAATACAAACGAATCTAATAGTACAAGTGAAAATAATGTAAACATTAAACAGCAAAAAACTAGACCCTCATTAACTTATCAATCTAATGATATGGGCCCATTCCATATCTATGTAGAGCATAAAAACGATAATTTTAAAGGCAAATTAAACCCGATTAAGGTTGGAGAAATCACTCTTCAAAACCATTTAGATATAAACAATCAGATAAAACAAATACAATCAATAGGTAAAAACAGAGTCCGTATAATATTTAAAGACAGTAAAAGTGCAAATATAGTTCTAAATTCAGAATTCTTAAAACAGAATAATTTAAATGCCTACATACCAAAATTTTTGAAATTTAGACTGGGAGTAATAAAACGTATAGAGGCTGATTTATCAGAATCATTTCTAAAAGACCGCATTATGGCATACGATTTTCATAACAAATTTGAAGTAGATTTCGTAAAACGTATAAACAAAAAAATTAAAAAAGAAAATATAATTGAGTTAGAGCCTACCACCACAATAATAGTATCTTTCAGATGTCAGACTACCAAAATATGTGGAAATTAATAAAGTTTTATACGAGGTAGAAACGTACACACAAAAAGTATTGCTATGCTATAACTGTTTCCGGTACGGGCATTTAGGACGTCAATGCAGGAATAAAGAAAGGTGTATGAAATGCGGAGAAAATCATAAAACCAAAGCCCTGAAAAAAAATGTTTAATTTGTAAAGGAGATCATTATGTAAATGATTTCAAACAGTGTCCAGAATATACTAGACAAAAAGAGATTAAAAACTATATGGCTAATAGTAATTCATCATATAACGATGCCAACAAGGCAATCCCAAGGACGACGTATGCCAGCGTGGCCTCTTCCTACCACACTCATCAAACACAGCCTACAACCACCAATTCTAACCCTACATATCCAACCCATTATTCATTCCGAAACCCGCACTTAGATCACCAAGAAGTACACACTACACCTTCACAAACAAGATACACACACAAAAAACCACGTTCACCACAACCATTTACACAATTACCAAAAAAAAGGACACGAGTAACCGGACAAGATAACTTCACAATTGAAGCTCACAGAGCAATAGTTTCCCCAATAAATTACCTCAAAATGTTGGAGGAGTATTAAACTCTCCTTTTTACTTGAAAAATAATAATATAAATTTAAAAATAAATGAAGAAATGAAAGAATATATGCTTAGTACAATATTAGGTATTGTAGTAGAAATAATAAAAACATTTAATAAAAATAATGAAATAGAATTTCAAGAAGAAGACATAATAAGACTAGTTCAACAAAACATAGTAAATTTAGAACAAACATTCACAAAAAAAAATACTTGAACATAATAAAAAAAATATGAGCATAAAAAAAGCATAAGCAAAAAAAAATCATATAAAAAAAAGCATAAACAAAAAATGCATAAGCAAAAAAAGCATAGGAGAAACAAAAAAAAATCATAAGCATAAAAAAATATATATGCATAAACATAATAATAGTGATAAAAATATATGTGTATGTAAGCTTATATATGTTCCACAACATTTTATAATCAAATAATAAATTAGACTGGCCTTTTGGTTTACTAAAACCAGTGCCATTAACTTGACACACACACACACACACACACACACACACACACACACACACACACACACACACACACACACAATTTTACAACATGGTAAATGTATTTTTCCCACTAGTCAGCATCCACAATATTCAGTGCCTCATAGAATAATTTTTCTACGTCTTTGATTTTAAAAGTGATATTTTGTCCAGCCACATATCCTTTAACTTGAGTCCATGATAATTGAATGGGATTTAGCACGCAATGGTAAAGTGGTAGACGGTGTACTGCTATTCCTTGTTGTTTGTTGATATTATCCACTACACATTACGAATATTGTAATTAATAGGGGTTTGCAATAGATAAAAGTTCAATTTTAATTCAAAACTTATATTTTTCCCTCTTAGCCAGTTTTAATGCCTTCCCTTTTTCAAAACGAAGTAGGAGTTTTTTCGGTCTGCCTCAATTGATAACTCGCATTATCTATTACTATTACAGAATCCTCTGGAATGAGATCGAACATCTGTACGAAGTATTCTTGAAAGAGATCAGCATTCATGTACTGGTGATAATCACCTGTTCGTTTGGATATGAAAGGTGAAAGCAATCCACCCTCCAAAAAACCATTCTTTCTGCCAATATGTGTGATTATCAACCTTTTCCTTTTGCCAGATGATGTCTGTGTTGCTGTAGAATAACCTTCCAAAAATGCTTGGGGAGCACTAGTGATGACGTCAGTAAAGCTAGCACCCCCACTTTTTCAAATTTAAAAAAAAAACTTATGTGTAATTTAGAACTAATTTAGGACTAATTTGTACCCAAAAAATTAGAATTTGTACCCATTTAGTTTTTCTGAAAAATCACTATTTAAAGTGGGGGTGCTAGCTTGAGCTCAAGCTAACACCCCCACATTGACAAAATCAAATTTTATTGGCATAAATCTAAACTTTGAATTAAGGACTAATTTGTACCCAAAAGATAATAATTTGTACCCACTCAGTTTTTCTGAAAAACCGTTATTTAAAGTGGGGGTGCTAGTTTGAGCTCAAGCTAGCACCCCCACTTTTACAAAATCAAATTTTAACAGCATATCTTTAAACTTTGAATTTAGGACTAATATGTACCCAAAAGGGTTTTTTCATTATTATATCATTTTGTTTATAAAAGATGATAGTAAATTAGACCACGTGTTTTATTAATTTCCAAGTGAATGTTAAAAGATTTGAAATTATCAAAGATAACTAAATATGATTAATTTTCGAATATAAGACTAATTTGTACCCAAATAATTAAAATTTGTATCCACACAGTTTTCCCTGTAAAAGGAGTTTTAATGTGGGAGTGCTGGCCTGTACTCCTCCACCTTTACAAAATCAAATTTCAACAGCTTACCTTTAAACTTTGAATTAAGGACTAATTTGTACCCAAAATCGTTTTTTCATTATTAAGTATATCATTTTGTTTATAAAAGATGATAGTAAATTAGACCACCTGTTTTATTAATTTCCAAGTGGATCGTTAAAAGATTTGAAATTATCAAAAGTAACTAAATATTAATTTTCGAATATAGGACTAATTTGTATATTCATATTTTACTCAGCCATACTACTTTTTAGAGGTGACATATCAACTGTAACTAATATGAATTTAAACACCACAGGTACATCTTCTAAATTATTCTAAATTCTAAATAAAACCCAAATTAATTATTGAATTACCTTCGAGGTTAATGAATTATAATTTTAATTAAATTATAGGTATTCTCAATACTTATAAGTGTACTAAGTCATTATTGAAATTATTTCAAATTCGTAGTTTATCTCTTAAACCGCGCATTCCTAGTGGGATGCCCTTTAATTTTAGACATAGAAGTACAGTACTAAAAAGTATATTGAACGGGAAAGGTACATTGTATAAAAACATAGTTTTATTTTTTCACTGAATATAAATATGCGATCAAAGACGCATATCATCTAAAAAACAAAAAATGTCACCTTTCGGTATTTGCGAGGGTAACAAAAAAATGTTTTAAAATTGTTTAGTCATTAGAAAGGAAAGTCTGACATGATATTGCACATCTTTACTAAACCGCCAAGCAGTCAAAAAAAGTGACAACATCATAGTATGTATAATCATTCTTTTAACCGCTTTGAACTATTTACGCATTATTAGCAACGTGCACTAGGGAATTTTTTTGTCTCGTCATAGGATCGCCGCAGTTATCACAAAAGGTCTCACTGAAAATAAAAATAAGAGTTATGGTATCTATAACAAATATGGAATTATATTAATATAATATTTTATTAGAGACAAAACAATATATAATATGTGAAAACAAACTTTTCTGGGAAGTACCTGGTTAGGTAAGTGCCATGTTTCATAAAACACTTCATCTAAGAGTTTGTCTAGTTTTCCGTCCATTTTGAACTTTAATCAGGATGACTGCTGTGAGGTGAAGCACATTAAAAGCCTTTTTTAGGGAAAACAGTGTGGATACAAATACAAATTGGTCCTATATTCGATAATATTTAGTTACTTTTGGTAATTTCACATTCTTTAAGGATATACTTGGAAATTAATAAAACGGGTGGTCTAATTACTATCATCTTTTATAAACAAAATGATATACTTAATAATGAAAAAACGATTTTGGGTACAAATTAGTCCTTAATTCAAAGTTTAAAGGTGAGCTGTTGAAATTTGATTTTGTAAAGGTGGAGGAGTCCAAGCCAGCACTCCCACATTAAAACTCCTTTTACAGCGAAAACTGTGTGGATACAAATTTTAATTTTTTGGGTACAAATTAATCCTATATTCGAAAATTAATCATATTTAGTTATCTTTGATAATTTCAAATCTTTTAACATTCACTTGGAAATTAATAAAACACGTGGTCTAATTTACTATCATCTTTTATAAACAAAATGATATAATAATGAAAAAACGCTTTTGGGTACATATTAGTCCTAAATTCAAAGTTTAAAGATATGCTGTTAAAATTTGATTTTGTAAAAGTGGGGGTGCTAGCTTGAGCTTAAACTAGCACCCCCACTTTAAATAACGGTTTTTTAGAAAAACTGAGTGGGTACAAATTATTTTCTTTTGGGTACAAATTAGTCCTTAATTCAAAGTTTAGATTTGTGCCAATAAAATTTGATTTTGTCAATGTGGGGGTGTTAGCTTGAGCTCAAGCTAGCACCCCCCCTTTAAATAGTGATTTTTCAGAAAAACTAAGTGGGTACAAATTCTAATTTTTTGGGTACAAATTAGTCCTAAATTTGTTCTAAATTACACATAATTTTTTTTTTGAATTTGAAAAAGTGGGGGTGTTAGTTTTACTGACGTCTAGTGATGTTCTTGTCAGCCCATAATTTCTTTTTAATATATCCTAGATTTATCAAAGTCTCATCAAGACAAAAAATATGCCGAAATTCTCTACAGAAGATTTTAATTTTTCAAAAGTAATCTCTTCTCCAGAAGACAATTTCGTCTTTTTTAATTAGTACAGAATTTCACATCTGAAATTCAATTCCTTCATTGTAGTAGATCAAAATCTTGCACTAATATTAGAGTCCCAGTTTTCCTTTCATTGATAGCACTATATTTTGTGTTAATGGAGTAATTTGTTTCTTCCTGGACCATACACACTGTTGGAGCAATTGAATTGTCTGGATGTTTAGCAATGATTGAGTTGAATATATTGCAAACTATAACTTTTTCATTGCGGATTAAAAAGAGACGACGTGGATGTGCTCTAAGACATACTCTTGTGCATCCGTCATGCACCAAATTTGCTTGTTGTAGAAATTGTTTATTATTTAATTATAATATAGTTGGTTGCAAACAAAATTTAAAGTAAAGCAGAATAATGGAACTTAATATAACGAGCGAATTGTAGTTTACAGAACGAAATTTTAACTAGAACTGGCCATAAGATTTTTCTAATTAGGAATAAACGAACTTATGACTTTTACATGGAAGGGGAATGAATGCCTGACCCTTTCAATATATAGCTGTTTTTCTATAGGTTTAACATTCACCGACTTATAATTTGGGTTTGCAATAATATTTTCATAGATAAATTTTCAGTTATGACACACTTCTATTGTTTAACATAAGTATTTCAATAGATGTTGTTCAATTATTTCTTGGAATGTAACACCTCATTTATCATCAGGATATTAGTCTCAGGTCATTCTGTAATAACGGAAAAGGTTAATGGTTATTTCTAAAGATTTTCAGTTAGCGACCAGCAATATACGATGGTGCGATAGATTTATTATACCAGGCGTTAAAAAAATAGACTAAATCTAAAGTCTAAATAAGTTTTAGTCAAAAAATCAAGAACACGCGTTATTTGGCGTATTTATTTAACTCAAAAAATAAGCACAATAATAAAATAGAGTGCCAGAATAAGTAACTATGCTTCAATTGTATTACTACCTATCAACATTTTTGAATGTCATTTTCTTCTGTTATTATAATTTAAGCTTCATTTAAATAAATTAAAAACTTACTCTGGTTTCTGCTCTTTCATAGGAGAGTTTATGTCAACGCCGGGATGTTTTCTTTGAAGATGTTTCATTAAATTAGTAGTTGTTGATCTGTAAGAGAATTCTTGGGAACATATATTACAAGTGGCTATAAAATCGGATTTGTGGGTTTCTGTAAACACATTCCAAATTGCTGAACGTCGGACTGCCGACATTTTGATAATTATATATTCAAATTAGGTTTTCAGTTATTAAAGACGAAACATATAACATTTCCAGAATAACAACAAACAATTGCTGACAAAAAGTGACACGCTAATACAGACGGATGAATTTTGACTTAAATGACACACAGTTCGGCCAATAGTAAATTATGGCCTTTAATTTAGCACGTATTCAGTTCACTATTCTGGAGAAACTATAGAGTTGGGCGCGGTCGACAAGCTTTTCATCGATCAAAAGAACGGAACATGCGCGCTTTATAATATTATCTACTCGAAAGTAGATCGTAACTATTGTTGTTCCTTCTATTAAACTTGATCTTTTTTGTAGCTTATATACTAACAGTAATGTTAATTAGCAATATTAAGTAAAAAAAATACTAGAACCTGTTTGTTTTCATATATATATATAAATATTACAGGGCGTGTCGAAAATTTTTTATCAAATAGAACTTTTATTAAAGTTTCCGCTTATACATATCTGGCTGTAGTTTGTACGTTAAATACGTGTAATATTAGAATGATTATGATATTGATTTTTCTGATTGACACCGATATAAATAATTCACAGTCTAATTGCGACTAAATATTCGTTCATATTATTATCTCAATTAGAGTATAAAGTCGAGTAAGATGGTTTAGTAAAGTAACCAACTTGAACAACGAGAGCTATAAGAGACAACGAAATGGCACGTTTGAAACTTTGGATAAAGCAATTGTTCGGTCTATATTATATGCAAATTTTAATGCAAGTATGCAACTCATAACATTTATAAGTATATGTAAACTTTACAAATCTAGTGCTAGTGTGGTTATTTGATATTACGTAAAAATGTACAATGTTTTAATTTACATTGTAATTGAAATTTTACATGTAGAACATTAGCTCAAATATAATGAAGTTTGAAACAAATTAAATTGTTTTATTTAATCGCACAGTCTATTTCATAGATAACGATTGGAATTACCAGTCAATGGTTCTTGATTTAATAATAATAATAATATAATAATATCATTTATTGACGAATAAAAAATATGAAACGTATACAATAATGAAAAGTGTATAAATGATACCTACTCGATAAGTGAGTGAACACTTTTGTTTCAAGATATAAAAATAAATACAGTATTATTTAAGTATAAAAAATATTCAACACAATATCAGAATAACGAAATATGTAGCACACTTAAAAAAGATAAATAACATTAATTGTGCGTTACAAAACAATACAATAACAAATAAAAATTTAAAAGTACAATCAATTTGAAACACATAAGCCATCAAAGTATGTCTGTATTTCAAAAGAACTGCCACAAACAACACATTGTTCAAATAAAAATAGTTGTACGATTTTGATTTAACAACCAAATTCTCCTGTGATTTTTATTTTAACTTCCCCTGTATAACATAATTCATATATCTTGCACATGTCATACAAAGAAATATATCATTGAACGATGAAATAAAACAATATAGTTTGTTTAAATCTTCATATATTTGAACTAATGTTCAATTTAAACTTGTTGACGCGTTTCACTAACACAGTAGCTTTGTCAAAACGAATGAAGGTAAAATATAAAAATGTCTTAATATATACAGTGCTAAATCTATTTACCAAGGTTAACAATGGTATTAAAAGATACTACCTGGAAATTCATTCACTACAAACATTCCTAAGCTATCTTCTAGGTAAAGAGGTTCAATAAAGGAGACTGATTGATATATATTTGGTCGTTAAGGAGATTACCTGAATATTTATTTTTGTTAATCTCTAGGGCTTCTAATAAATTTAAACTAAAGGATTTACCGACTACATGGAGAATTTCAAAATTTGGGTCGAAAATGTGTTGGTTTTCTAATAAATGATTTGAATAGTTAGAATCTAATTTTTTGTTGTCATAGCTACGTTTGTGTTCCGAAATTCTAGTTTTAAAATTTCTAAAAGTTCTACCGATATAAATTTTATCACAATTGTCATTACCACATTTTAATTTATAAACTCCTGATTTGTTTAATTTTGAAGATTTAGATTTATTATTTTTAATGAATTTGGATAAATTGTGATCAGTTTTAAAGGAAATATTCATGTCTAAAGTTTCTAAAAATGATTTAATTTTTAAGGATGGTGTTCCAAAGTATGTTAAGCTTTTAAATTGTCTATTATTTTTATCTGAAGGGAATACTTGTTCTAAAGTCTGTTTTTTTATCTTTTTATTTATGATATTGTCAATTAAATTTGGATCGTAATTATTATTAACTGCTATTTGTTTTATGATATTTAATTCTTTGGTATAATTAATATGTTTTTCAAAAATTCGGGATCTTCGTAAATTAAACTCAACATGCGACCACAGTAAATTTCTCTTGCACGTTTGTCCGCAGCATTTAGTCGTTGTCCAACTTGAATACGGTATGGATAACCACCAATTGATTTGAACATGCGACGTAAAGACGTTTCACTAATGTTGAGTTTACATGCAGTTCTTACAAGACTTCTTTGAGGTGATTGCACAACTTGGTTAAAACCACGTCCTTCATTTTCGTTAGTGCATACTGTTTTTCGACGACCTGAAGAACCTTTACGTTGACACAATACACTACCAGTACGACGAAATTTTTCAACAACAGCCAACATCGCACTTTTACTAGGAGCTGCTTTATTAAATTTTTGTTGATATTTTATTGACACCTGTTCTAAGCTTGGACCATCATTACGACCTTTTCCGTATGAACGAAAATAATGCTCTACCAACAAAACTTTTTCTTCCGTTGTTAGAACCATTTTTAAATCAAATTTAACTGCAGCGTATTATTAATATATCAACTAATGACAATTAAGTCAAATATGACAAATCCATATTACATAAACAACTCCACAGCACTCTCTGTTTCGGTACTGTTTATTTTGGCGGATACCGTAGTTAAGGGTATATTTGAACATTTTATTTTTTGCATCTATTGATTTCAATAGAGCATTTATCACCCAAAGTTCAATTTTTGTATATTTTCTATTTGGATATCGTCGCTTCGCCAATCAAATTTGATAAAGTATCAACGAATATGTTCATTTTAGAGTCCGGATTTTCAGCAGAGTAAATGGCTGCCCAAGATGCTCTCTCAAGAAGATATTTCAGTTTACCCTGATCAACATATTGTGTGCTAGTTGACATCTTTTTTTTGTCTTGTTTAGGTATATCGAAAACTATTTGTAGTAGTGTCGAATAATGATCAGTAGTATTCGTTTCTAGAACCATAGGCAAAATGTTTGCAAGTATATTGAATTTTGCCTTAATAAATATGTGGTCTATACAAGTTTTCATGTTGTCCGGAACTCTAGTGATACTATTAATTGTTGAGTTGTAGCCAAACTCATTTAGCGTATTTACGTATTCAAAAATAGTATCGTTATTCTTTAATAGATCTAAATTAATGTCTCCCGTGAAAATATTGATGTTTTCGGTGTTACTCTCATTCTCTTCCAAGTAATTTTGCAGACAAACAATATTCAGCACTCTAATATTATTAATTAGTACAACTGAGTGCTCATATGAGAAATGAGATTTCAGGTACACAACAACACCGTCATTTTGATTTAGATCACCTTTATTGTATCCATCGATCTCAAATATGTTTGCATCAGCAATCTGCCAAGTTTCTGTTAGAACTATACAATCTACATTTTTATCCAAAAGACTAAGAAATATTTTGAACTCCTAAGATTCGCACTAATTGAACGTATATTTTGATTCAACAACTTGAAATTATGATTACTTTCATTTATCATTAGCAAGTCTTTACACTCTTTCACACTGGTCAGTGTGAGAGTTTCTACATTATTGCTATCAAAATCGCGTATATAGGGATCCATTTTCCGAATTTAATTATTGATCAATTTTACTTCCACCGAGCTACAATAGTGTTTACTTTTTTATTATCTCATACATAAAAATATTTCAACAACAATTTGGATATACATAACGTTAAAAATTTAATTTCATTAGGGGCATTTAACCCTTTCACTGCGGCTAGGCTATTTGAAAGCTGTGATTGCTGTGCGGCTGTTTCGAGGTACTGCTGATCAATACGGTTCCCGCAGTCAAGCGCTAAAGAGTATCGCGTACTAACACGGTTCTCGCAGTGTATCGGTATATTTGAAACAGGACCGTCTCTGTTGTTTGCTGTACAAAAAAAATAACAACCAAATTTAGAAATATTTATATTTAAATAATTTGATAAAATAAAAAACAAAAGGCTAAAATGAAATTTTCGGAATTTGCTTTAATTTTATAAAAATATATGAGAAACTTGCAAATCGAAAAAAGTGTTATAAGAATGTTATAAAAATTAGAAATATTTCATAGTGTGGTATTTCTCGAAGCATGGTATAATGCATAACGGCACGTCACATTTTATACACGTATAACGAGTTTCTTTACGGATTTTTTGTTTCGCACATACAACACATCGCTTAGATGGTGGTCTTTTATTTTCTTCTGGGACCTGATACATTGCCGGAAAATGTCTTTCAATGAGGCGTAATGGTGAATGACCATCATCGGACTTTCTACTAGTTGATGCTCGGGGTTTAATTTTTTGATGTTTAGCGATAATGTCTTTTACGAGTTGTAATTGAAAATCCGCAATTGGAACGTTTTTACCACTGGTAATATCATATAAAACATTGGAGTTCAGCACAGTCAAATCCAATAAATGAAAAAATAACATCTTGTACCATTTCAATGTCTTTCTAACCGATTCAACAGAACTAAGAAGCATGTCCGTTTTATCTACAGCACCCATATTACTATTGTATTCAACAATACATTGTGGTTTCTCAATAGAAACATTTTCTCTGTTTTTTTATCGGTATCTACCATGGTGCTAGAATGTTCTGTGCTCAGCATCCTAACATCTCGTTTATCTACCCACTTTATTGCCTACATATTTGTTGTCTTGTAGCTAATACACTGACCTCTACTTAATTTTTCGCTCATAGGTGGCATAAGATTTCTATTAGCTTTTACTGTGCCACATGCATTAGTTTGATCTGCATGTAGTCTTTCAAATAAAAGTGGACTGGTATACCAATTATCGACGAACAAAGTGTGTCCTTGGTTTAAATAGGGCTCCATTAACGTGTATACAATATTTCCCGATTTTCCCAGTTCTTCGTGGTAGGTTTTAATTTCGGTTTTAGATCCTGTGTAAATAATAAAATCCAGGATATATCCTGTCTCACAGTCGCACAAAATAAATAATTTAATGCCAAATCTGTGCCTCTTGGATGGTATAAATTGTTTAAATGCTAGTCTTCCTTTGAAAAGCATCAAACTCTCATCTATACAAAGATTCCTGAAGGGAGACAGTAACTGCTTATAGGTAGACTTTAAATGGTCTATAACTAGTCGCAGTTTAAAAAGACTATCTTCATTGTCAACTTCATTGTTGTCAGAAAAATGTAACATACGTAATAAATTTAAATATCTATCTCGCGCCATAATTTGAGGAAAAATGGGTGTGGACAAAAAAGTGTCAGTTGACCAATAAGCATTAATTTTTTGTTTCTTCACTTGAGCCATAAGAATAGATACAGCTAGAAAACAATACATCTCATCCACATCTGTGTCTTTCCACTTCGTGATGCGGGATTTTACTTCTATATCACCATGTTCCACAACGTATTTGTAGAAATTGTTAATTTGTACAACAATTTTTCCCATTAACTCCTCAGAAAAATATAAATGAAAAATATTTAAAATATTTGGATGATTACGTACATTGTCATCCAAACATCCAGATTTGTCACCAAGAAAGGGATGAATGTTTGGCTACAAGTTTCCCTCCTTCCATTCAAACATCGATGTTTTTTGACGTTTGAGACGTTTGGCTTGTTGACCGGAACCTCCTGGCTCTGCATTTGATAAAGAAGTTACAACCCTTTCATCCTCATGTTCACTGTCGCAGCTATCATTTTCCAAGTCAGATTCATTGCGCAAAAATTCATCTTCACTATCACTATTCATTAATATTTCATAAAGTTCCTGCTCGGTTAAATTTTTTTTTCGGGACATTTTAAACTACACACGCTAACGAATTGAATAAAAGTATTAATTTTCAATGTGTTTACGAAGAAAGCAGGATATTTTAAAACACTTAATAATATTGCTGATGGCTCCGAAAGTAGCATAAATAAAAACAAAAAAGCAATAAGTTCGACTCTGAAAAAAAATCGCTGATTTATACGGTTCCCGCAATGAAGTCCCTGGAATTTTAAACATCATTTAAAACTTTTGAAATAAAACAGGAACAGTCTATAGGCAACACATAATACGTAATGACTCTTAGTTTCATCCGTTTTCCGCAGTAAATGCATTAAAATGCTTCGCGTATTTATACGGTTCCCGCAGTGAAAAGGTTAATGATCAAATTAATCAAAGATAAAAGTCTTACTACTGTCGAGGTGTCGTTACTGCGTCTAAATTTTGACTGATCGTGTTCTTGGCTTTCCCTGTATTAGTTTCTGTGCTGGAATCACTGGGTTCCTTGTTGTGGAACTCTCCGGAGTGTTGGGTACTTCGGGTTGTCTCACGGCTGTAGGAGTTGGAGGTGCACTGTTGTGTTTAGGTTCCAAGTGCTCTTGTCTTTCAAGGTATTCAATTCCGTAAGCAGTTCCGTCAACAAAGAGTTTGTTACCTTTTATGTAACATTCCTTATATATCTGTTCTTGCTTGCTTCCTCAATATTTTAAATTCCTTTCTTTGCTTGAGAGTTAAGTCGTTGGCTATTGATATATTTTTCCCTTTCAGCTTATTACAGTTTTTCAAGACTTCTCTCTTCTTGGGGTGTGAGTTGAATTCAATTTTAATTGGACAGTTTTCCGCTTTACCCAATGTATAGACATCCCCAAAGTCGCTATCTTTTAGCTCAATACCAAGCAAGTCCTAGAGATTCTTACACAGGTTTTCCGCCGTGACCTCTTCTCATTTTTTTTAACCCAAATATCGCAATGTTTTTCTTGTTTTGTGCTCTTTTTAGGAGTTCTACTTCTCCTTTAAGTTCGAGATTTTCTGTTTCAAGTTTTGTTACTGTGCTTTTGAGTTGTTCTATTGTTAATGGGAGTCTAGCTTCGCTAGCTTCTATACAATTTTTTATGTCAGTGCGAGTTCTAGATTATGAGTGCCGATAATAGGATCAATTATGTGCCGGTAAAGGGCTCTGTCATGCCGATGATAGGTTAAATGTAACATCGAATGTTTTATCGATTTTAGACCATTTTTAAAATGCAATTATGAATTTCTAGTCATCAAATAGTAGAAAAATATTTCAATATTAAATGAAATTGACTGTCTCGACCCTTACTTCGTGGAATATGCTCATATTAGTGTTTTTAAATGAAACTCACGGTCTCTAGTTAATTCCACAATATAATAAAAGTTATTGAAAATTAGACGATGATATTGATTTATCGAAACAATTGTCAATTTTTTAGAATTTTCAATAACTATTATTATATTGTGGAATTAACTAGAGACCGTGAGTTTCATTTAAAAACACTAATTTCAATATTACGTTAACCTATTTTCGGCTCCACTTTTTGTTAATAATAAGAACTTTATTTTATTGTAATAATAAGTGCCGATAATACAGCACATGCATGCCGGTGATGGGTTACTTTTATTGCAGACACTGAAATGGAAGTGAAGAAACGTACTAGCGTCTAGCGAGCTGCAAGTCACAGATGATCCTTACCAATTAAAAACTACCGAGGTTAGGATCCGTTGGCGCGAAAGTTTAAAAAGAATAGCTGC
The DNA here is from genome assembly GCA_963921935.1 of Galeruca laticollis. Taxonomy (NCBI): domain Eukaryota; kingdom Metazoa; phylum Arthropoda; class Insecta; order Coleoptera; family Chrysomelidae; genus Galeruca; species Galeruca laticollis. The sequence goes on from OY998185.1 coordinate 46,591,747, forward strand.
TTTCTTTTGACTAAAATATTAAATTATTTCAATTAAAACGCATCGTAATTGGTTGTTCCTAGACAATTAACTGATATTATTTGATATTCGGTCGCATTTACTAAATCATATCGACATTGCTACACTGAGATAAAAGAAAAGGTGAGAGAACTGTTTTCCAGTTATTTCAACTTAAGAAAATCTGTTAAATTTGAATAAAAAAACTGTTTAACGGTTAAACGAACTTTTGTGGAATGTTAATTTACTCATTTATGTTTAAGTTATCAAAAAACTAATATAGCTATTTCATTTTTCAAATTAAAATATAAATCGTTTAGTAGGAGAGACAAAATAATTTAACTTTTCTATTTTCTCATTGTATCGATCAATTTGCTATTATAGCAATATTAACAATAATTGTTCATATCGTAACAACAAAAAATCGTTTAACAGCATATATATCGTTATGACTTAGTGATCGAATTGTGCAGATTAACTGAGATTTACAAAAATGGAATGGTTAAGAAAATTCTAATTCTTACTTTGATCAAAGTTGAAACGAGAAAAATACTGTTTTATTTTGACCTACATCTGTTGTCATAAGGAAATATGAATATAACAGGGCAAAAAAAATACCAAGGTTATTGGGATTGTCTTATAAATTATAATTTATTTATACATTCTTAGATGCCAAATTTGAAGCTATTTTTTCGACTTCTTCATGATTGGGCTTACAAACACCACTTTTTGATATTTTTTTCTTCTTTGTCGTACAGAACAACCTCCTCTGAGTAATTATTTTTTTATTGTGTGGAATATTAATATTTTGCGAAGAAGCGGAATTAACAAGGTGTTGTTTACACACTAGTGCTGCAATTGTGTTGGTGGTATGGGGACAATAGCTTTATCTACAATCTCAAGTTCTCCCAATGAAGTTGTAGCCTAGCAAAAACTTTATTTTAATTTCATTTTTTTTCTCTTCAAATTCAAATAATTTGAACTATTCTTTTACATAATTCTTTAATTGAGAATGCAGTCCTCTTCAATGAAATTTTCTTGGACTACGTGCATATGAAGACTATTTTCGTCATCTAAAAAAATAAAATGAAAAGTCATAAAAACTATGAAAAAAGGAAAAATACGTAGATTACATTACACTCTGCAGAAAAGTTCCAATAAGCGGCGTAGATATTTTTTTCTGGGGTGTAATCGAACCTTTACATTTTTTTAGTCAGCTGCAAGAGATTTCCTAATACATTTTTAGTCAATGTATCACTATTTATAATTTTTTAAGTTAAACTCCCATCTCTGTATGGGAAAATGTCACAATTTTGAATTGTCTAAAGTTTTATAATTGGAGAGGTAGCGATTTCTTGCACTCCTTGCATTCAGAATTCATAATCAATAGAGAAAATAGTTTTGCAACAAAAACTAAATAAAATAGTACCTACACAATGATTAAGGAACGTAAATAAAATTTACATATAATCTTGCACAATGATAAACATTTCTATTCTACATTCCGCAAAACCTTACAAAATTATTTAAAAGTCCGATAACGTTGTTGCCAATGCCAATATACTAAAACTTAAAATACCTCAGAATAGCAAAATTTTTACAAATAAAAAATATTCGGAGATATTTGAAAAAGTATAAAATGAATAAATTAGAGAATCGAGTATAGTTAGAAAAGATTTAAAATTGCCCATAACTTCATTATTATTTTAAAAATTATTTTCTGTCCCCTTGAAATAATCTTCCATCAGATAATGATTTCGATTTGGCAACGCTGCTTCAATAGTCGACAAAGTTATTCTTGTTAATTTCCATTGGTTAGGATCATTCGTGACCCTACAACTCGCTAGACGCTAGTAAGAAACTTAGGCTTCAGTACTTTCAGTAGGGTAGGGTGGGCCTCTATGAGACATGGGCCACCTTGAGACAATTAAATATTTCAGTTTAGATATAGTGTTGACCTCTGTTGGTCGAGGTAATAAGTTAACACTACGTGCCGGTTTCCCAATATAATTTTCTATTACCGTACGTTAGTCTTAGTAGAGTTATGACCACCAGTGGGTGTGTATCTCATCGAAATTTTTAAGACGTGCATTTTCGTTCGTTCGTCAAGAGAAGAATAAAACTAGTAAAGGTAAATTTTCTATACCATTTTTTAGAACAGTTAATAAGCATTCTTTCGCTCGTCATAAATGTATGAAATGGTAAATTAAAATATTATGTATGTACATCTACTAACCACGTGCAAATGGCCCACCATGAGACACATTTTCAGGGCCACCTTGAGACAATGTCTCATTGTGGCTCACATAAGGAACTGGCTGTATCAGGTAAATTATTTATTGTAGATGTCCAGAGGTCGCAAAAGGAAAAGCAAGAAAGGTTTGTTTTCAGAAGAATGTATGAGAAGAGCTGTTCGATAAGTATTGATAGGGGAAGGTGGCGTAAAACTGTCTCTACGTAAAGCTGCAGAAGGGAACGGTTTATCCTTTCAGACGTTGCAGAGATATGTTAAAAAAGTAAAAGAAAAGACGGACCCTAACATGCAAATATCCATAAAAAGCCAATATAAACATAGATTCATTTTTACAGATAATGAAGAAAGAGCGCTTGTGGATTATGTAATCATATGCTCTAAAATGTGTTATGGACAAACAACAAAAGATACTCGAGAATTGGCGTATGAAATGGCAAAAATTAACCAAAAGAAAATTCCGTTGAGCTGGGAAAGAAATTAATTGGCTGGCATTGACTGGTTACAAGAGTTTCTAAAAAGACATAGCAAACAGTTAAGTATTCGGCAGCCTGAAGGGTGCAGTCTTTCCAGAGCTTCGTCATTTAATGAGCATAACGTTAAGTTATTCTTTGATAATCTTAAAAATGCATATGATCGCTCCGAAGCATTTTCTGATGGCACTCGCATCTACAACTTGAACGAAACGGGCACGACGACCGTACAGAAACCGAAGAAAGTATTATCGGCAAAAGGAGTTAAACAAGTCAGTAAATGTACCAGTGGTGAACGTGGAGTATTAATTATTACTATGTGTTGTATAATAAGTGCCAGTGGAAATACTTTACCACCTGTCATGGTGTTTCCACGAAAAAAATTTAAAAGTCATATGTTAAATGGAGCCCCATCAGGTACATTAGGTCTCGCAACTTCATCAGGTTGGATGAATGGAGAAATATTTCCATCTGTAATGAAACACTTCGTAAAATATAGTGGATCCTCCAAAAAGAGCCCTACTATCTTAATATTCGATAATCGTGAAAGCCACCTTACCATAGAAACACTTAACATTGCTAAAGATAATGGAGTTACAATTATTACACTACCTCCACACTGTAGTCACAAGCTACAGCCGTTAGATATATCAGTATTTGCTCCGTTAAAGGCGTATTATAATTCTGCAGTTGATTCCTGGCTTCTACATCATCCTGGCACACCGTTATCTATTTATGAAGTTGCTGGTTGTGTTGGTGTGGCATTTGAACAATCCATGACTCCATTAAATATTAAGGCAGGTTTCAAGAAAACCGGAATTTTTCCTTTTGATCGGGAATTATTCACCACTGATGATTTTTTAAGTAGTTCAGTGACTGATCGAGATGTATTAAATGATTCAGCTTTGTACACTGCTGATGAGCAAACTGCGTCAACGACTATGGATGTCCCACTTGTCATTGAAGATTTTACTGAAGAAATACCATCAACTTCTGTGGAAACATCCCGTTTTATACAAATTCCATCTACCTCCTTAAATACACCACAGGTTACAGATAATCCAGCTGAAGATAAACCTGCTACAGCAGTTTTTGTTAGTCCCCAGATATTCAAAGGCTACCCGAAGGCAGGCCAAATAAAATTACAAAAGAGCAAGTGTAAAAGAGCTAAAAGTTGTATACCCACAGACACACCTGAAAAGGAGAAAATTGAACAGAGAGAAATGGAAAAAAAGAAAAGAAAGGAAGCTTGCAAAAAAACGTATTTGCGAAGAAACGAAAACAGATCACTAAGAACATATCTTCCGATGATACCGAAGTTAGATACCTTTCCAAGACGATTCTGATGAGGACGGGTGGATTCCTGAAGTCGAACCGTCAAGCTTTGAAGAACTTGATAAGGATCCTGAGCCCAATGATTTTGTTTTGGTACAATTCAAGGCAAAAAATGATGTATTCTTTGTAGGAAAAGTAGTCGAACTAGAATCAGTACCTAGTGATGTCAAAATCAATTTCCTAAGAAAAGCCTCGAAGGTTGAAGTACATTTTATATTTCCATCTGTCCCAGACATTGCCACCGTTCCAGTCATTGATGTGAAAATGATTTTACCCAAACCAACTCTTTTAGGAAATACAAAACGATTGAAATCGTATTATAAGTTTGATATCAATTTTAATGAACTGAACATGCGTTAATTTTTATTATTAATATAAGATAAAGATTAATCCTTTTTGAGTGTTTTATAAATATTTCCTTATTTCAAATGTTGTGATGATACTAATAATGGTTTCTTGCGTGTTTCATGAATATTTTAATACACTTTTTAGTTTTTTTCTTCCCATTTTGTCCTGTCTCATAGTGGCCCAAGTAAAGGGCCACGGAAAAAATGAATGTCAGATAACTTAAAAATCTAGTCAAATATAAATAGTTTATATCCATTTTTTACATTAATGTAACATAACTTATGCACCGACGACATATATGTGTCGTATTTACAATAAATTAACCGACAATTTAAACCAGACTTTTTCCGTCTCATGGTGGCCCACTCTCCCCTACACTCCAGAAAATCTCAAAGTCGCTGCTGAGGCAATCGAGGGAGGGATGCCTTTTAAAACTGCCAGCAAAAGGCAGAACTCCAATGGATAAAAAGAGTGGCCCAGAGACAGTTCTGACCAAAGAAGAAGAATCCCATCTCGTAAACTGGTTGCTCCACATAGCTAGTCTCGGATTTCCAGGAAACAAGGATCAGTTGTTAGATAGTGTACAAATTTTAGTTAAAAACCTTTAAAGACCCAATGATTTTACTGATGGAAGACCTGGTAGAAGAGGGTATGAAGGCTTCATGGGTTGACATCCTAAGCTATCGACAAAAATTTCCCAAAATTTGAGTGGTTCTCGGGCAAACCTAACTGAAACACGTATAAGACAATGGTTTTCTGAAGCAGAGACTTCTTTAAAAAATTTGAAATATTGTTAAATTCAGACAGAGCTTTTAACTGTGACAAAACGGCTTTCTATTTGACTCCAAAAGGCGATAAAGTGTTGGTGAAACGGGGAGATAAAACCGTGTACTCATTTATAAATAATGATGAGAAGGAGTGCGTAACAACTTTAATAACTTGTAGTGCCTCTGGGAAATTACCACCTCCCATGATTGTTTACAGTTATAAACGAATTCCAAAATCTGTAGTGGACAAGGTTCCAAAAAACTGGGGCATTGGACGTAGAGAAAATGGCTGGATGACAGGGGAAACTTTTTTTGAATACATTGCAAATATATTTTATCCTTGGCCAGTTGAGCAAAAAGTTATGTTTGCAGTAGTTCTATTTTTGGACGGCCACACGTCCCATCTTACAATGGCTTTGAGTGCCTCAAGAAAAATATTATTTTGATAGATCTCTGCCCCAATGCTACTCACGTGTTGCATCCATTAAACGTTGCAGTTTTCAGGCCACTAAAAATGGAGTGGAAAAAGGCGTGCATTCCTGGCGTATGAAAAATGATGGGCAAAAAATGAGCAGAGACACGTTTGCCCCAATATTGGAAGCATGAGGTTGCAAACGACTTTCGATCATGTGAACTGGTGCCTTTTAATGTGGAAAACACAACTTTAAGAGTAAGCCGAGTATGGCAAGTACCGAAAATGAACCTAGCCAAGGCCATCCCCAAGAAGAAGACCAATACCTGAAAGAAGTCTTTAAGTTAATAGAATCTGAAATTAATGCAGATACTTTAGAGCTATTTAAATTTTCCTAAGTTGTCTGGAATGGTTCAATTGAAGACACAACTCTCTTTTTTCTATGGAGAAAACTTAAATTTCAAATTGAAAATAAACCTATTGCCATCAACGATGGTGAACAGGTAGATAATAGTAACGGTCTCTCATTTCCCGTAATCATAGGTGATCATGAAAACATACCAATTGATTTCATAGATAATCTAGAAGCCCCCGATTTTATTGCTACTGAAAACTCAGCGGTAGCTGAAGAATTGATAGTTTTGAGAGATATTGATTGTCATGAAACAATACCTACTGAACGCTCAAAATCACCTGAAAAGGTTCCAAATTTCACAGATGCACATATGGATGCTCTTGAAATCGAGCCTTATGATTTACCCAAAGAAGTCCCGGATTTGACAGAAGACGAGCAAGAATTGAACTTCTATTCCTGTACAAGAAGATTCTCTATTAACAGAAAAGGAAATAAACATTAATCAAAATTTATTGGAGCCAGTTTCCATCACACCAAAAACCCCACTTGAAAATATTCTAGCTGACAAAGAAAATTTTCCAGATCAAACAACACCTACTCCAGGTCTTTCATCGGGAATTAAAGTTCCAACACCGTTTAAAAAGTCTCTGTTTTGGCCAGGACCAAAAAAGACTGAAGTTAAAATAAAAATAAAAGAGAAGGTGGCAGCAGTTGCAACATCTTCTCAGTGGCAAGAGTATTATCGAGCAAAAGAAGAAAAGAAAAGAATTGAAGAAAAAAGAAACTGGAGAGGCAGGAAGCTAGAAAGAAAAAAGCAACAGAAGCGGAAAAAAGAATAATAAAAATAGGTAAAAAAACTTTTTAAGTTAAACGGTTTTATGTTAAACATACATTGCAATGTTTAAGATAAATGTACTAAAAACCAAAAAATAATAAAATAGATACAGTCGTGGGAATTATAAACACATGCATAGACTAGACTAAAATAAAACCGTGGGGCACGTCAATTGTCTACAATCGTTGAATAAAATTTTTGTTTTGTAATGTTACACTATAATTAGGCAGTTGTTCAACCGACAACGATGGACGTGTGATAAGTAGGGCTAGAATGTGGAAACAAGCTAGCAAGCTCGATTATAAGCGAGTTTTAGGGTTTCATAGTGGTGAGCGAGTAGTACTTTTATCATATGTTTTGTCGATTAAAGACAAACTACGAGCAGTGAAATGATTCCTCGCCAGCCAGCAGTGTGAATGTCCAACGATAAACTAGTTGAAACATCTCTTTTATTTACATGGAGTGTATAACTATTGGAATTTCCATGAGCAAGAAAATAGTAAGTAATTTCCTCACCGTCTGCGGGCCAACTGCCTAACGACGAATTAAACGATTCTTCTATCGCACATTAAGTCGATAATTTGTAGACAATTGACGTGCCCCACGGTTTTATTTTAGTCTAGTCTATGCATATGTTTATAATTCCCACGACTGTATCTATTTTATTATTTTTTGGTTTTTAGTACATTTATCTTAAACATTGCAATGTATGTTTAACATAAAACCGTTTAACTTAAAAAGTTTTTTTACCTATTTTTATTTTTTGGTTTTTAGTTTTTTATCCACCCTAATGCCATACAGTTCTCGGCGCGTTTTAACCTTTCACCTTAACTTGGGTGGTGTACCGCTAACGACGTATCATTATTAGCCACCCTAACGCCACACAGTCCTCAACACGATACAAAATCTTGACTTGGGTGGTGGATTCAGGCTGGATTAATCAGATACCTAAATTACAGATTCAATTTCTAAATTTAAATCTTATTATTATACGCCATTTAGTGGCTGCGCCCATCTTAAATATTGAGGTTGTATAGTGCACTGTATTCTTCTTGTCAAGCCCTTTTATTTGTTGATACCCATATTGGTGGGATTGATAAAAAATTGTTATCAGCCATTTGGTAGCGGCGGCCATCTTAGATTTCAATTTTGCATAGTAAATTGTATTCTACTTGTTGAGACCTTTCATTTGATACCCATGTTGATGGGATTGATAAAACCTACGTTATCCGCCATTTTGTAGAGGCCGTTATCTTGGATTTTAATTTTATATAGTATATTGTATTCTACTGGTTGAGCACTTTCATTTGATACCCATATTGATGGGATTGATAAAACCTACGTTATCCACCATTTTGTAGCGGCCGCCATCTTGGATTTAAATTTTTTATAGTATATTGTATTCTGCTTGTTGAGCCCTTTCATTTGATACCCATGTTGATGGGATTGATAAAACCTACGTTATCCGCCATTTTGTAGCGGCCGCCATTTTGGATTTCAATTTTTTATAGTATATTGTATTCTGCTTGTTGAGCCCTTTCATTTGATACCCATATTGATGGGATTAATAAAACATAAATTATCCGCCATTTTGTAGCGGAGGCCATCTTGAATTTATAATGATAATGAATAAACATAATTGTATTGTCACCAAAATCCAAAGTGTATACAAAATTTCAGATTAATCGGTTGACAGGAAGAGGGTGAAATTTGAATTACTAAATTTGACCCAAGAATAAATAATAAATAAAACAAACGGGGTGAGCTAAATAAAACCGTTTAATAAAAGAGAAGGTGGCAGCAGTTGCAACATCTTCTCAGTGGCAAGAGTATTATCGAGCAAAAGAAGAAAATAAAAAAATTGAAGAAAAAAGAAACTGGAGAGGCAGGAAGCTAGAAAGAAAAAGCAATAGAAGCGGAAAAAAAGAATAAAAATAACGATGTACCTGAGATAACAACCTTATGTGAGGCCTTCCCAAGAAATGATTTTGTAATAATGAACAGTATTACTCCGGTAAAATAATTGTTATTAAAACTGAAAATGAGTGCCCTCGTTACGAGGCTACACATATGGAGAAGAAGGGAATTAATTGGTATTTGCCAGAAAAGATAGATGTTCTTCTGTATGAAAAAGATGAAATTGTAAGAAAGATTCCGGAACCAGTTACAATAAATAAAAGAGGATTATATGTAATAAATGAAATTTCAGAGTTTGCTGTATAGGTATTACCTAATAATTTTTTTACGTTAGGTACAGTTATTAAGAAAAAGTATTTTTTTATTGGTTTTTTATTAAGCACCTAATAACCCGATGGATAGGGAACATGCTAAGCAGCAGGAGAGCACAAGCATCCCTGTGTGGAGTCACAAGAGAGGTGAAGACAGAAAGAGGATGTCCACAGGGAGGCGTTTTGTCACCAAAGCTGTGGAATCTAGTAGTCGACGACCTTCTTGTCTCACTAAACGAGCAGGGGTGGTATGCTCAAGGATATGCTGACGACATCATCATTCTAATACGGGGAAAACACGTGGGCATCTGCCTGGAACTAATGCAGAGGGCAATGTCCGCAGTGGAGAGATGGTGTGATGCGGAGGGACTGTCTGTAAATCCCTCGAAAACCATCATGGTACCATTCACAAAACAGCGAATCGCAGACATTACTAGTGCGCCAAAACTCTTCGGCAAACAGATAGAGGTTGCCAGGGAGGCAAAATATCTAGGAATCTGGTTAGATGACAAGCTAACCTGGAACAGCCATCTAGCGAGCACCACAAGCCGTTCTCAGATCACGCTAATGACGATGAGACGAGCAATTGGGTGCACCTGGGGACTAACTCCAACAATGGTAAACTGGTTGTACACCAGAGTAATCAGGCCAATGATGGTGTATGGTGCGATCGCATGGTGGCCTAAAGTTCAGCAAAGCACAGCCGCCAAAACGCTTTCTAAAGTGCAGCGAGCTGCGTGTCTGAGCATTACAGGCGCCATGAAGGGCACCCCAACCGCAGCATTGGAAATATTGCTAAACATCCCACCATTAGATCTCTATATACAGGGGGAGGCTAAAATGGCTGCTTACAGAATGCAGTGCAATGGCAACTGGTGCAAGCACCATGCTATGAAACATACTAAAATACACGACAACATGAGGTGCGACATCATCGAAATGCCACCTGACAGAATGTCCAAGGTCGTGGAAACTGAGATACCATATCGTGTCAACTTGAGTGGCAGATCCGAATGGGCCCAGGGAGAACCTCAACGCATGTTGAACAGTATCACCTGGTACACCGACGGGCCAAAGACTCTAACGGGTACAGGAGCAGGCGTTTACGGGGTCAGACCCAGGCAAAGCATAAGTGTTTGCCTTGGCAAAACGACGACCGTATTTCAGGCAGAAATAGCTGCATTAATCGAATGCGGCAGAACATGCATAGACAGGAAATACAACAAAAAGACCATCTATGTGAACACGGACAGTCGGGCGGCCCTTTTGGCCTTAGCAAGCCACAGCTATACATCGAAGATAGTGTGGGACTGTCACAATACCTTGAAAACCTTGGCAAAAGACAACAGAGTAATTCTCACTTGGGTGCCAAGCCACATAGGGGTAGCTGGAAATGAGGGAGCTGATGAGTGTGCCAAGAAAGGAGCTCATCTCACCCTCATGGGACCAGAACCAGCATATGGCGTATCATACAGCGCCGTACGAAAAACCGTTTCCAACTGGGTGTCGCTTGAACACCAAAAGCGCTGGAACAGAATCACGGGACATGCTCAATCCAAAAGAATGCTAAAAGGACCATCGAGTTCCTACGCAGCAAATGCTTTTAGAATTGGTAGGAAAGAACTGCGAAAAGTGGTAGGATTCATAACTGGCCACTGGATATTCAACGCACACCTACAGAAAATGGGGATTGAAATAACAAATCCCCATTGTAGGATGTGTGGAGAAGCAGAGGAAACCGCAAAGCACGTGGTCTTCGATTGCCCTGCCCTGTGCAGAAGGCGAGCCTCCTGTCTAGATATTTCTCCAGGCACAAATCAGGAGGGAATGCAGGAAAACATAGTCCGACGTATCTCAATGTTCGCTAAGAATTTAGGATGGGACTCTGCTTAATACCTGTGAGTGGGGGTGCACAATAAGCCAATCAATGGCTGAGCGGCAACAATTAGGGCACCTGAACCCTAACCCCCCCGTGACTAAAAAAAAAGCACCTAATAAAATATATAAGTGCTTTTTTATTTACTCTTTCCTTTTCAGTATTTTCCGTGCATGTCTCATTTTGTGCCGATGATGGGTACACCAGGTATTTTTAGAGGTTTATATTTTTTCATTTTTTTATTAAGTACACCATAATAAAAACAGTTATTTATTTTGAAAAACAAATAGTTAAACATAATAATCCCAAAATTAATAAAAAATAGGTCTACTACTATGTTGGTTTCTAGGACGTTCAAAATGAACTATATTCTAAGGTGCCGATAATAGGTGCGTTTACCTTACGCCAATTCAGTTCAGAGATTTTTACTGTTTCCGGATACATTAATCATAAGCAAAGCTTCTAAGCTAGCTTCTAGCAAATCAAATATGTACAAATTTAATAAGCATATGATAACGAAAATATATGTGTTAGTCACCAACCATAAAAGCAAATCTAGCTATATAAAAACTTATGTGTTTAAATTGAGTAATCGAGTTGGTAGTATTTACTATCTAAGAAGTTATTACAATATAAGGCAAATGTCCCATATTTCGGCATCTTAAGGTTCTTAAGATTTTTTAAAAATATTACTAGACATGATATCAGTTTGAAAGCTTTTTTGTAATCATTATTGGTATTTTACCAGTGATTTGATGCGTGAATCATGTAGTTATAGTTCCAATTTTTTATTTATGGACCCTATTTCGTAATAAAATTTGGCTCTGCTCCTAAGCTCGTTATCTCGTGGCCCCTGTTTCGGGAGTTGAATTTTTTTTTTTTTTTTATTCATAATTAACGTGCTCGGCTACTGTGGCCACTTGCACAGGTGCGATTACAAGATTAACAATACAATTTGTATAAGGTTCATTCATTCGATATATATATACACAATTACACTATTGTTCTATAGTTTATGGAAAAGTTGCACATCTTTGAGAAACTGGAGAAGGTAGGTAATTTGTACCGAGTTATTTAGGACGTCTTTGTAGTTCTGGCTAAGCTGAAACTGTAGTCTTTGGGTCGCATATTCCGGACACTCCGTCAAGATATGTTTTATGGTTAGGTTGGAGTTGCAGCTGGAGCAAACGGGTCTGGAGGTATTAGACATTAGGTATCCATGGGTAAGTTTTGAATGACCTATTCTAACTCTTCTCACCACAACTAAGTCATGCCTTGAGAGGCCAGCAAAACAACATGGTTGAGGATGACCTATCGAGTGCTGTATTTGGCGTAAGGATGTGCCGGCAGAGTCCCAATTCTGCTGCCATGTTACTTTGGCTTTTGTTTTAAAATGTGATTTTAAATCCTTACAAATTGTGAGATTGTCGGTGACGGTAAATTTAGAAGCAGTTTTTGCCTGTTGGTCTGCAAGTTCGTTGCCTACGATGCCAATGTGGGAGTTGAATTTAATAAGTAAAAAATATACTTTTTAAAAAGATTTAATTAGACTTTATGATTTGTTACAGTTGGTGATACAATTATGACTGAACTCTTTTTGAACTAACAAAAAATAAGAAAATGGAATATAATGCTGAATACAGAAAAAAATAAAATATGATAAGAAAATTATAGCAATTGTGTCTCCACGTGTTTGCTGATTAAAGTTAAAAATTATAAATACAATAATGTGGGAAACGTCCTGTCAGCAATTTAACAAAAAATTTATATGAGTTCAACATGATGTCTCCATATGACTCCTACCCTCTTTGTGGGTGCGACCTCCTGGCTTTGGCTTCAATAGGGATTGCGGTAGCTCCATTGTTTCATCCTGGGATTGTTCTGGATTTTTGATTTTTCTAAAATATTTTCTATACAGATACAAAAATAGTAGAATTAATAAATTGAAAATTATTATTGTTGTTATTCCTAAATGGATTTGATGAAGTTCTATAGGTAGCAAATTTGGTTCTTGAAACTGTGGTAGCAGCTTGATTAGATCGTCCAGATGTAAATTGTTGATGCTGATTTTGTGATGAATTTCTGTGGGTTCTTTGAGGGTTGGGCCATTCTTGAGTAAATATTTTATTGGACCCTATCCAAGTGTGTTTTCGAAAAGAGTAAATACAATCATTGTTTCCTAGTACGACGTTACATTTTGAGATTTTCAATGATTTAAAATTTTGTTTGCAGTCTTCATTCATGGTATTATATTCGATATGAAAATATTTCAAAATCAAATTAAACAAGACATTTATAACAATAATGACATAGATATTTGTATGGAGGCCTTTATAAATAGGTTCAAATTTTACAGAGACAAATCAACAATAACTAAAAAAATAAAAAGAACTGACATTAAACGTAAAAACTGGATCACACCAGCTCTTGTAACTTCTGTTAATGGAAAAAATAGGTTATATAAAACCATGAAACGTAACTATATATACACACCACATAATATATTGGCTTTTAGGAGATATAGAAAGTATTTAAATAATTTTTGAAGCAAGCTAAATCATACTACTTCAATAAAGAAATAGATGACAACAGGAATGTTGGAAAAAAATTGTGGGCATGTGTTAAGGAAATCTCAGGCACCCAACGACAGAAAAAACCAATAAATGAAATTATAACGCATACAAATACTGTGGTTTAGGGATGTTCGATCAGTGTTGATTTTACCTTTGTACAAATAGGTTGTGCGAAGCAATTAACAAAACCGGTCGATAGTTTTTATCAGTGCCAACTTTGTTTTCTTACACGTGTTTATGTGAAATATTCCGATTAGAGTTTTTAACTAAATAATTTTCCCCCATCATGGGGGATAAAAAAGGGACATTCTCGACGCAAGTGGAGTCAATTATGTTATGTGATGATGATAAAATGTTACCGATTAATAACTCTCCAAGCACCAACGAGGTTTCTGCAGTAAAACCAGTTCCAAAAAAGTTCAACTTATTGTCAGATAAGTACAATTTATCTACTATTTGGGTATACATTGAAAATATTAAAAGTAGTAATTTGGGAAGGCTACATCCCATGACTGTAGGTCACATACTTTTTAAACAATTAAAGCTAACTAATATATTAGAAATTAAAAGTATAGGTAAAAATCGAATAAAAGTTTTATTAAAATCGTTTCTTGAGGCTAATCAATTAGTTAAAAATCCTTTGTTGGAAAATCATAATTTGGTAGCTTATATTCCAAATCATCTACTCGAATCAAAGGGTATCATTAGGGACGTTGACACTAAATATGACGAAAAATATTTGTTAGAGAATGTAGAGTCTGCCTCTCCGGTAATAAACATTTATCGTACTAAACGTAAAATCCAAAGAGAGGATAACACAATTGATTATGTACCAAAAAAAACCATTATTATTACTTTTGAAGGTAATATTATACCAAAATATGTTGCATTTAATAAAGTATATTATCAGGTAGAACAATTTATAGGTAGAGTAGTTCAATGTTATCGTTGTTTGAAGTATGGACATGTTTCTAAACAGTGTAAAAACTCTCAAGAACGATGTATACAATGCGGCGAAATAAAAACAGAGGAACATAGTTGCAATAAGGACAAAATTTATTGTATTCATTGTAAATCTAATGATCACCTATCTATATCTAAAAAATGCCCTCAATATGAGAAACAGAAAAAAATTAAAACTATTATGGTTGAACAAAAAACGTCATTTCTGGAAGCCAGAAAATACTGTGAAAACTCTATTTCTTCTTTTGTAAGTCATGATTCTTTTTCAGGCTTATCAAATTATAATAAAGATTTCCCCAGTCTTACTAATCAAGTTAATAATAATACCACACAAACTATGATAAAAAATAGTTTAATTTCGTCGCTACCAAGTACAAGTGGCACAAAAAAATACTCAGTTCCCATGAAAAAGAAAAGAAAATCAGACTCTCCGTCCAATCAGTCTCCTTCTGACTCGCCTATGTTTCCTTTTACTTTTGGTCCTAGTCAACCATTACCTGCTAACCCCTATAAATCCAATTTTAATAGTATTGAAAGTAAAAAACAGAATATTGCTGACATTGTCTCCAAATTTGTATTCAATCTATTGGATAATATTAGCTCAGTAGAAGACTTGCAATCAATTAATAAAAGGTCAATAATCAGTAGCATAAAACAAGTACTGGAGGATACTCTAACAGTTAATAATTATTAATGGCTCAAAAAGTTTCACTTAACATTATGCAGTGGAATGCTAGATCAGCTGTGGCAAATAAAAACAGTTTGCAACACTTTTTAAATTCTAGAAAAATAGATGTGGCACTTATTACTGAAACTTGGTTTAAAAAAAATATACAATATTGTTATAATGGTTATAATATGATCCGTAAAGACCGACATGACGGCTATGGTGGTGTTGCCATTTTAGTTCATCATTCAATAAGTTTTTGTGAATTCAAAATTAATAATAATGTGTGTAGAGGCGTGGAAATGTGTGGCATAAAAATTAAATATGGTAAATCGGAGCTAAGCCTTTTTTCTGTTTATAAACCACCTAAAATTAAATGTTCTGCTAATGATTGGTTTACACTTTTTTCACAAGCAAAAAATCCTATAATCGTGGGAGGTGATTTCAATGCACATCATTCGTTGTGGGGTGCACATCATAATGACACAGTTGGTATACAACTAATCCAAGCTGCAGATGATCTTAATCTAACAGTAATGAATAATGGACAACCCACAGTTTTAACTCGTCCTAATCAAAATGTTTCTGCGATAGATATCACTTTTTGTTCTCCTGAACTTGCTAATAGAATTAATTGGTCAGTATTAGATGATACATTAGGATCGAATCATTTTGTTATTCTTATGGAGCTTCCAATTGACCAAGTTATCAATGAATTTCCCCTTAAAAATAAATGGAACATAAAAAAAGCCAACTCACCATTGTATACTGGGACAATTGAAAATACTCTTCAAGGAGATTTCTCATTAAACTCCACATCTGATAAATATCAAATCTTAATCAGCAGTATGAATCAAGCTGCACACACTGCGATACCACAATTTAAAAATATTAAAAACTTAAAACGTTACCCCCCACCTTGGTGGAATTCAGATTGCGAAAAGATTTTGGAAGATAGACGTTTGGCTTTCTCGACTTATAAAAAAACTTCGAATTTTCAAAACTTTTTCCTTTGTCAAGAAATGATGGCAAGAACAAAAAGAAAATTTAAAGCTATAGCTAAACAAAACTGGATTGAGTATGTTTCTTCTCTTAATAAGTCTGTTTCGTCTTCTTCTCTTTGGAAACAAGCTAGAAAGATTTATAGAAAACCAATCTCCAACGTCAAGCCTTTAGATGATATCTGGATGGCAGAATTTTTTGACAAAATTTCTCCTCCCTTCGCTGCTATGTTATTTCCTGATCCAACTTCATCTAGTGATGAGAACCATTTTCTTTCAAAACCCATAACTTTAACAGAGTTAAACTATGTTCTCAAAAATCGCATCAGTACTAGTCCAGGACTTGATGAAATTAAACATCCTATGATTGATAACCTTCCTGTTATTGCTAAATGTATGTTGATTGATATATTTAATGATATACTGAATAATCTATCCATAGTTAATGAGTTGAAGGATGTCAACATTATTCCTATTCTCAAGCCAGGTAAAGATCCCAATCATGCTGAATCCTATCGCCCTATATCACTTATGTCTTGTATGTTGAAAACTTTAGAACGTATCATTAAGCACAGACTTGAATGGTGGTTATTTCAGAAAAACCTCCTTACAAGAACCCAGTTTGGCTACAGAAAAGGTTGTGGTACAATTGACGCTCTAACAACTCTTGTTATCGATATTCAAAATACTTATTCCACCAATAGATATTTACCTACACTTTGCCTAGATATCGAAGGTGCTTATGATAGCGTCTGCTTACCCATTCTGAGAGAAAAAATGATTAATAACTTCCTAATACCGATTCGATTAACTGATGCAATCATTAACTTTTATTCTTATAGAAAATTGTATATAAGAACTCATAATAATTACCTCATAGGGCCTCGTTATAATATTTCAGGACTACCTCAGGGTTCAGTATTGAGTCCTCTGCTTTTTAATTTGTATACGGCTGACTTTCATAGTATTTACGTTGAAAATATCACCCCAAAAATAATTCAGTATGCGGATGATTTTTGCTTATATTCAGAGGCCAAAAATTATAATGATGCTGTAGAGACGTTAGATAAAATATACGGTTTGGCTTATAAATGGTTCATTAAAAATGGTTTTGAAGTATCTCCCACGAAATCATCAGTTTGCATTTTTTCTAGACATAACATCCCGAATATCGATACGATTCAGTTAAATACACAAGCGTTTCCTTTTTGTAAATCAATAAAATATTTGGGAATGATAGTTGATAGGAAGTTAACCTGGAAACCCCATATCGAACATATATTGAATAGATGCAACAGAGGTATGAATTTTTTAAAATCCATTTCTAAAACTTGGTGGGGAGCTGATGTGTCGACCTCGCTACTTTTTTATAGATCATATATTAGATCCATAATAGATTATGGATGTACACTTTATGGATCCGCAAGTAAAAATAATTTACAAAAAATATAGAAGAAATCATCTTAGCCATAAATTCCTCATAAAAATTATGTCTTCCAACGAATCTTTATATCACAATATATGTAAACTAAACGAATTTGATTTAACTACCAACTACTGGATCCGCAAAAATTCACCGCCTCTCTGTGATGCTTTCCGAAACTACAACAATCTATGTGTAATTAGATCAGAAAAAAATATGACTTTAGATGATTTTGAATACTTTTTTCATATGTTTAATGTCATTCAACCTAGGTATCATGTAAATCCTATGATAAGTCTTACAATTTTAAACTCCATATTAGAAAATTATTCTGATTCCATACAGATGTATACTGACGCTTCCAAAAGTTTATATGGAACTGGTTGTGCGTTCTACATTCCAGGTGATAATGTCGAAAAATTGTTTAAGCTCCCCTCAGACTTCTCAGTTTTCAGCGCTGAAGCTGTGGGCATCTATGAATCGTTAAAAATTTTTTCTTCGTCCAGAAAAAGTTCTGCTATTATATTAGCTGATTCTCTGTCTGTCTTAACAGCTATACAAAATCCAACTATACCTGCTTTATCAGATAATCTTTATATATTCTATATAAAAAAAATGTTATTTCAATTAAAAAAAGATAATAAACATGTACAGCTGATATGGATCAAAGCACATATAGGACTTAAACATAATGAACATGTAGATCGTTTAGCTAAAAATGCAGCAGAAAATGGTACCTTATCTCCCTATCCACTAACTGTACCAGACGTATTTGCTAATTCTAGGCAAAAACAAAGTTGTTTATGGAAAAAGTCCTGGAACGATTATTGTAAAATATCTAATACCCAATATTCATCAATTCAACAAGAAATTCCGAATTGTTGTTGGTTCAATTCTTACTCCTGTCCACGTAAATACATTACAACTATTGTTAGACTACGCTTTGGACATGCATGTTATCCGGCACACTTATATAAAATAAAAATTCTTGACACAGACCTGTGTCAACACTGTCATATCAAAAGTGATCTGAATCATATTTTCTTTAACTGCATATATTCCCAAGAAACTCAAAACCTTATTAATGATTTAATAAGAATCGGATTTTTCCCACCCTTCAATATCTGCCATCTTTTAGCCTTAAACAAAATGGAAGTATATAATGTTCTGATGAAATTCATATACGAATCAAAGGTATGCTTGTGAATGTTTGAACTAGATTTGTTTACCTCTGTTTATCCCAATTGTAGTTATTCCTATCTTTCCGTGGCCTAGTTTTGTTTGTGATAAATTATAATGTCTTGATGGGCCCCTAGACAAGAAGCGAGTGACCCTGTATATCCTTATTGTATTTATTTTTTTAGGTAGGTAATTTTGTCTTCTCTTAGGTGTGGATAGGTGTGAGTAAGGTGAATATATTTTTTTATATATTAATAGTTTGTTCCTGTTGTGACTGGCCGAATGACGAGTGTCAAAGCCAAGAAAAAAAAAGAAAAAAAAAAGGGATGTTCGATGATTATCGATATTCGATGATCATTCGATATTTAAAGTTAAAACATCGATGTTTCAACATCGATGTCAAATACTACTAATATCGAAGACATCGATAGTCTAATATCACTAATAGAACATCGATAATGCAATATTTTATGGAAGGATAGGTAGGCAACAAACAACACGTTAATATGAATTGATAGTTGCCACTGTTACCAGCCCTATGATTTTCTTTTTCTACTCATTATAAATATAAGATTTCGTCAAGAGAAAAGAGATTTAGAAGGTAGAAAGACACTAATCTCGATCTACTTAGAAATTTTGATTGCCGCTTTAATAAATAGATGGGGCACGACACCGTTTAAAAGTAGATTACTTTTTTTATTCATAAATGTAATTCATTGAACAATCGATAGGTTGATTTTTTATTCGGGGATTTTTTTGGTATTTCTGGGATTAACAGAAAACAGTAAAAATCTCAAATATAAGTAATGAAAAGCCAGTCGTCGTCTTGAGTGATAGATATATCCAGGTTTTTGATAAGTAATAAGTTTTTTGATTTAGTGCTGAAGCTTTTATTTAACCAATTTTTAAACGGTAAGAGAAATCAATAAAATTATTTTTATTAATTAAATATCAAAAAATAGCCAAAAATATCATTTCTTACAAAATTTAAAAATAGAATACCAAACGATATAGGTCGGTAATACGATACTTTTTTTAGATAAATTAATAAGATGCCACCAAAAAGTAAATATTGGGAATATTTTGAAAAGATTGATAACTCTCAAGCAAGATGTCGTTCCTGCTCAAAAATTTTAAAAACTTGCGGAAACACAACAAATTTAAGGCTACACATTGAAAAGATGCATCCTATATTATTAAAAAAAAGACAAAATGATGCAGAAACAGATGAACCCGGATCTAAGAAGCTCCGTGCTGGGAATGAAAGTCCTACAACAGAAGAAAAGCAAATGCAGCCGCAGCCTTCTACAAGTTTCGCAACTTCGGCGCCAAGTTCAAGTTACATCGGTTCAGAAATCGAATCTGAATCTGAAAGTGTGAAAAGTGATACTAGCGGCACTAGCGCTAGTGCCTCTACTTCCAGAAATGTCTCTAAAATTAAAAGCTCATTCCAACCAACATTGACATCAACTTTTAGAAACATTCACGAGTATACTGAAACAGGTGCCAAAGGTGTTCGATTATCTGCTGCAATTCTCTATATGATTTGTAAAGACTCGCAACCTTTTCAAATTGTAGAAAATGAAGGCTTTCTTGAATTAATGAAAGTTGCTGTGCCTTTATACAAAGTGCCTTCAACGTTTACATTTAAGAAGATGCTAAAAAATACATTTGAGGTAACTCAAAACTATTTTAAAAATAAATTGAAGACAGTGAATAGTTTTACCCTTACTACAGACGTATGGACTGAGACTATGCAAACTCGAAGTTTTCTTGGTGTCACTGTACATTTTTTTGATAACGATAAGCTGGAATCTGCTACTCTTGGAGTGTACGAGTTATCAGAACATCATACTGGTGAGTACATTTCTCAGATGTTACTAAAAACTACTGAAGAATGGGGAATTAACAATAGTAAAGTCTTGGCGGTAGTAACAGATGCAGGAGCTAATATGATAAAAGCCGTTGATCTAGCATTTGGTAAAAAAAGTCACATACCCTGTTTTGCTCACATGTTAAATTTAGTTGCCCAAAAATCGCTTGAGAAGATACAAAACCTACCTCAATTAATTTCAGCAATTAAAAAAATTGTTACTTGGTTTAAGCATAGCGTGATCGCAAGTGACGAATTGCGAAAAGAGGCATCACTTAAACTAATTCAAGAAGTTTCCACTCGTTGAAATTCAACTTTCTATATGATAGAAAGATTTTTGGAGCTACGAGCCGCAATTAATAAAATTTTAATTTGTCATGCTACGGCTCCTGCAATGATAACGGCCAAAGACATAGAAAACTTGAAATAAATTACGGAAATATTGCGTCCAATTGAATTGGCAACTCGCGAAATTTGTGGACAAAAATATGTAACAAGCAGTAAAGTAATTCCGTTAACCAGGATGTTATCATTAGAAATATCTGGTTTAAAACCGAAAACAGCGGTTGGAATAAACCTCCAAGAAAACATAATGAATGAAATAAAAAAAAGATTACTTCCAGCAGAATCCATTAACATTCTGGCTGTATCAACCTTATTGGACCCCAGGCTCAAAAACATCCACTTTCAAGACGCTGTGGCATGTTCTAGAGCTATTAGAATTATAAAAGATTTAATGTTAATCCAAGAGACCGATAAATATGAGCAAATAGACGTAACTAAAGAAACTTATTCGAAAGCTGACAAAGATGAATTTAATTTATGGAATGAACATTATAAAATTGTTGAAGAAAAACAAACGTTACCTCATCAAAGTGAAGTAGGTGATATGCCTTCAGAATTTAGCTTTTATTTAAAAAGCCCCCTAAGTGATTTGAAGCAGGAGCCTTTAGAAATTTGGAGCCATGGAATTGGTTCCTCGTTTCCCAAAATGAAACCGGTTGCGATAAAATATTTATCATGTATTGCAACTTCCACGCCATCGGAAAGACTGTTTTCCAAAGCAGGAATTACATTAACCCAGTAAAGAAACAGACTGAAAGGACAATTACTTTCAAAATTATTATTTATGCAGTCTGTTGATAAGAAATTTTGGGACTTGTAAATTGTATTATTTTTATCAAGTTTAGGCACAAACTTTTTTATTTTACTTTATAGTTTATAGTAGTTTTCTAGAAATGGTTTTTTTATTTTTATTTGTTATTTTCATTTTTTATTTCTTTATTTCCTAGTCTATGCATATTTAAATAAACAGTTTATAGTATTGTTATTTCAATTTCTTTTTACTTTTATCCATTCTTACAAAAACATCGATGTTGCTTAACATCGATAAATAAAGTTCGATGATAATCGGTTATCGATTTTTGCCTATCGATGTCAATATCGATATTAACATCGATTATTTT
Source organism: Galeruca laticollis (assembly GCA_963921935.1). Lineage (NCBI taxonomy): Eukaryota > Metazoa > Arthropoda > Insecta > Coleoptera > Chrysomelidae > Galeruca > Galeruca laticollis. Next base: position 46,613,769 of record OY998185.1, read on the forward strand.
TCAATATCGCACATCCCTACTGTGGTTCATAACCCAAAGCAAATTGCAAATGCATTCTGTGAACACTTTACAAACGTTGGAGAAAAGATGGCTAACAGGATAAACAATGAAAATGTTATGAAAAATAGTAAACAACAAAGGATATCTAAAACAATCTTTCTTTCAGACACTGATGTAAAAGAGGTAATAAAAACCGTGATGAGTTTAAAAAATAACAAGTCACCGGGGCTAGATGGTATACGATCAGAAACTCTTAAGGCAGTAAGTACAGAAATTGCACCTGTGTTAACATTCCTAATAAATAAATCCAGCAATGATGGTAAGTTTCCTGAGAAAACTTCAAACTATAGACCAATATCATTAATTTCAAATGTAGTAAAGGTATTTGAAAAAATAATACAAAAACGAATCGTATCGTTTATAAAAAAATATAACATTTTATCAAATAGACAATACGGGCTTCGTGAAAACGTGTCGACGTCGGATGCAGTGGCCAGGTTGCTAGAAATGATAAGTAGTGCTTTATATAAAAAACAACCATCCATTGTCATCTTCGTTGACTTGGCTAAGACATTTGATAGTGTCGACCATAACAAGCTTTTATTGGTCTTAGAGAATGCAGGATTTAGGGGTATGGCTTACAAGCTACTTGAGAGTTACCTGGACGAAAGAGTGCAGTGTGTGAATGTTGGTGGAGCCCACAGTAAATCCGAAGTTGTAAAATATGGAGTACCCCAACGAACAGTCCTGGGACCAATCCACTTTAACCTATACCTTAATAATATATTTTCTCAGGACACAAAAGATAAATTGTGAGCTTTGTTGATGACACCGCTGTCTTCTATAAAAATGACAATTGGTTGGCTCTCAAGAATGATATATAATAGTTGATTGAGAGAGCAGACTACTTACAATAAACTATAAAAAAACCTTTTTTTTACCGTTTACTTCATACAGCACCGGCTTGCCACCATTTGAACAAATATCTATTACTGTATCTACAAAAAAGAAATGTTTCATATCAAAACATCAAATAAAATTAAATATCTCGGAATTTTCCTTGATTCCCATTTACGATGAGACCACCAAATGAACTATTTAATAAAAAAACTTAGATTTGTACTATATAAACTTAAATATCTATCTAATATTCTAAAATTAACTTACCTTAAAATTGTTTATTATGCACTGGTCGAAAGCCACCTAACATATGGTCTTATTGCTTGAGGATCGGCTGGGGAAACTCTCATCGAGTACCTACAAAAAGTTCAAAAAAATGTATTGAAAGTTTTATTTCACAAACCCAGAACCTACCCTACAACTGAGCTCTACCAAGAAACTGGAGTACTTAACATCTGCCAATTATATGTTAAAGTCATTTTACTAAAGCGACATAAAGACAAAGCCTCTCTAAATGCAATTCTTCAACATAGCTATCCAACCAGATATAAGGAAAGTGCTGCCGTAATACCCTTAATGAAAAAAGGATATATAAGTTATGTTATACAGGGAGAAGTTAAAGTAAAGATTACAGGAAGAATTTGATTGTTAATTCAAATTCGTTCAACCACTCTAGTCATTGCTCAATGAGTGCCTTTAACTTCTGCAAGGAACAAGGAATTATTATGCTCACGATAACGCCGCATACGTCCCATCGAGTTCAATCTAGATGTAACTTTTTATGGACCTTTGAAGACGACGTATAACTCAGAATGTGATAAATTCGTGAGTAATCAACCAGTAGAAAAAATCACTCCTAGCATCGTCGCAGATTTGTTTAACAAGGCGTTGGAAAGAGTTGCAGTCATTGAAAAAGCCACCGAAGGTTTCGAAGTAACAGGGATATCCCCTGTCAATCCAGATGTTTTTGATGAAGAAGATTTTGCGCCCGCTGAAAATCTAAACCCTACAAAATCAAATGAACCAATGGTTACAAGAGAACGAACAGGTGAAAATAAAACAGTGGAGAAAGGGGAAGATGAAAAAGCAGAAGGAACAGAGATAACAAAACAAAATATTTCATTTGGAGAAATAATACCCATTCCAGGATGGACTGGAACTAATACTGTTGAACATAAGAAAGAAGGGAAGAAGCAGCAGTCTCTGATATTTACCTCTACCTCAATGAAATACATTTTGGAGGCAAAAGAAAGTGCAAAGCAGACAAAAAAGCGAACGAAACGTGAGAGTGTGGTAGATTCAAAGGCTAAGAGAGTGAAGAAACGAGTTTTTGATACATTTGAGGACACCGAGAAACATGTAAAAGAGAAACCAAACCTTATAAATAAAACTGCGGTTATCTACCATGACTGTCAGGAGGAAGAAGAGAAATCAGATTGCGAAATTTCTCCGGACATTTGTATCATCTGCGGAGAGTTTGGTAAGAATCGGGAGCTATGTTTAAGATGTGTGTGCTGCGCTGAATGGGCTCACAATGCTTGTACGGACAGAGAAACAAAGAAAACATTTGTTTGTGATGTATGCCAGTGATTCCTACCAATTTCGGGTAACGGCGGCCCCGGCTGCCATTACCTCCAAACTTCAGGGTAATGCCGGCCAACCCTATGGTGGTTTGAACTTTTTTATTCATGTAAAAACATTTTGTTACAATTTTACTTAACATGTATTTTGGTTCCTAATCGTCTTGTCTTTGATTTGGACCTCCTACCTCTTTTTTCTGAGTTATAGAAGTTTTTGCTTAGAGGGCCGCGATTCCCCCAGTCTCCCCTAAACATATAAGATTGACTTTGATTATTTCTAATAAAGTAGGAATATCGGAAGCGATTTCATTGTGAGAATGAATAGTATGTAAATAATTAAGAATTTCTTCCAATTCCTTTTGTTCAATTAATACTACATTTAAAATTTCTTGGTTACTAAATGATATTGTTCTAAGTAAAATTTGAATATAGTTTCTTATGTCTCTAATTTGTTCTAGCTGAATATGAATAATAATTTCGTTATAAAAATCTATAATTCAAAGTATTTAATTCTTTTACAACATTTTCAGCATAATTTTGTATTTTACGTAGGTCTGTTTGCCTGCGTTGAGTAATCTGTCCTGCAAATGAATGCAACTTCGAAATTTCAGTCATTAATTTTGATCAAGATTTCCTGAAATATATTTTACTACTGTACCTAGACCGTCTATTAAACCTCTTTTACTTACTTTATTTGATCGAGCATACATTCTAAAGTTTATTTATATCTTCTGAGAGTAAGTCATCTCTGTTATAAAGTTGCTAAAGTTGTTGTTGAATCGTCAAGTCTACTATAGCTAAATGAACTTGATTTAATACTAATTTACTATATTAGTTTTCAATTCTTTCAATACTTATACTAAAATAAATCTTATGATAATTGGCTTTATATTTCGCTAGTCCTAAACTATCTAATATGTAACCTGGGGGTTCAATTGTTTTGATTTGAAGTGCCTAGGTGGCTATGTTCATGGTTAACCTAGAAAGATTTTGTGTTTTTACTCATGTGTTTGCTGATGTTTTTAGATTTTTGAGAAACTAACTTATCGTTTGATTGATTTGTGTCTACTAATATTTTCTTATATTTAGGTTTAATTTTATTTCGTGGTTCCATATCTAAATATACGACATCTATTTTTGGGATATCGTCTGTTCGTTCACTATTAATTTAATTTAAGTGTTCGGCTCTTTTTGTTAATTGTTTTTGATAAAGATCGTCGAAAAATGGGATAATTTCTATCCATCTATATCCAGTGAATACACAGGATATACATAAAGGATATCTTGTGGATGTCTAATGGATATTGTGTGCTGCCTGGGTACATGTATCTAACCTCTCCTTATAACATAAATCACCAAAACAATATATTTATTTCCATATCTTTTAATTTCCAATGATTTTGACATTGTAATACATTAAAAATAAAACTGAATGTCATGGCTTCAGTAATCAAGATTAAATTTATTTGTTTTAGAACATTTTTGTGTCTTACAATATCACTATTCAAATAATTTAATACTATGAAACATTATTCAAACATTCATAATACCATCTCCATAATACAATATGTGTTTATATATTTATATACCCCAGCTGAAAGTTGTTAAATATTGTTTATTTTGGCAGATATCTAGAAAAAATAATAAAAAAATCTGTCACGTCTATCTTTGGAAAAATTATATTCATAAACATATTGTTTCATTTAATACATTCTGTTGAATTTGTCTCCATCATACTTAATTTACGCACGCCTCTGACATTTCTCAGTAAAGAACAATTTCCTTTGATATTATATTTAAATTAATATTGACATATACTTTTAAAAATATAACAATTTAATTTATTTATATCGTAACCCAGCTATTTTTATCGTAGTCACGGGATCGTTATTTTCCTTATTCGATATATTAAGTTTATCTGCATTTTTTCGTATTATTGTAGTTTACATAAAATAAGCAGCTATTTAGAGACCGTACTATTACAATTAATGATAACCTACAAAATTATGGAAATTCACACCGACGGATTAGATTTTAACATAAATATTAAGACACGATTATAGAAAGTGATTCAAAAGGTTAATATAAATTGTCTGACTTTTGTACTATTAATACGTTAGCATTTACATGGAATATAAATTTTTAGTCTTGAAATACAATTTTCCCAAAAAAACATTGTACCTAATTTGTTTATTATTGAAAAATTCAGAAGTAACATTATATTTACAATTGAATTTAATTAACCAATAATAAATAAACAATAGTAATTTAGTGTTTTTAAATGAAACTCAAGGTCTCTAGTTAATTCCACAATATAATACAAGTTATTGAAAATTCTAAAAAATTGACAATTGTTTCGATAAATCAATATCATCGTCAGAATGACAGAAGTTACATTTCATTTTATGCCTACCTGATGTTTAGTAGTTATATTTGGCTAGACCAAGAAGTAACCTAACTTGTGATTGGCTTAATATATATGTTTATAGAAAAAAGAAGAAGATGTGATATTACAAATATTGAAGCTTAGATATTATTAGCCCTATGGTGATATCCTGGATATCATTTTTCCAATTAAGATCAGTATAACTGTGCAATGATATAGAAAACCAGGAAAACTATATCTGCTGATCTTTACAATTATCACTTAAGAAGACAGTTTATTAGTGGAGAATTCCCTAGATTTAACTGTTCATTGACAACTTCATATTGTGGGTTTCTTAAATGTCTTCTAATTTCCAGTTCTTCAAGGAAATCCAGTTCTTGTTTCTTTTCACAAATATGTAGTACTTCTAGTTTTGTGTTAGGTGTCAATGAATGATTGGTGTCAAGTAGATGTTTTGCGTAGTGGGATTTATCTGGTTGTTTTAATCTGTATGCTCGTAAGTGCTCACTGTATCGTATTTCAAAATTCCTAAGGGTCTGACCCAAATAGACAGCATTACATTCAGGACATTTGAGTTTATATATACCTGACTTCTTTAATAGTGGTATTTTTGTTTTTACATTTAACAATTTTGTACTAACGTTACTTTCTGTTTTAAAAGAAATTGTTGTATTCGTTGCTGAAGATATTATCTTTGAAATATTATTAGAAATATTTCCTGCATATGTGATGGTTTTATAAGTTTTAATTTCATCAGCTTGTTTAGGATATATTAGTTGTAATGCCACCTTTTCCTCTTTTTTACTAATTAGCTTATTTATCATATCTAATGGATAACCGTTAGATGTTGCTATTTGTCTAATTGTATTAATCTCTCTATCAAAATTACATTTGTTCATAGGAACTGAAAAAGCTCTATGTATCATTGAATTATATGCTGCTAGTCTGTGTGACACAGGGTGGTTAGAATTGAATGGAATTGTTACATCAGTTTGTGTTGGTTTTCGGTAAATTGAATAATCAAGTACATTATTAACTCTTTGAATTTTTAAATCAAGAAAATTGATTGAGCTATTTTCTTCAATTTCTAATGTAAATTTAATTTTCGGGTGTAAATTATTGATGTGGTTGAAAAATACATCTAATTGTCGTTCACTACCCATAAAACAAGCTAATATGTCATCTACAATCTATACCAAAATAAAATATTTTTCGAAATATTACTTTCAAAGATCTTTCTTTCTAAATTGTCCATAAAAATGTTTGCTAAAATAGGTGATATAGGGCTTCCCATTGGTAAACCTTCATTTTGAATATATATCTTATTGTCAAAAGTGAAATAATTCTGATTATTGCATACATCAAATAAATTAAGTATATCTGATATTATTCCTGGATTAATATTTTTATCTTCTAGTAATTTTCTTACAAGTATTAGACATTCTTTAGGAGGAATTTTAGTAAACATGTTAGTTACATCGAACGATATGAGTTTATAGTTATCTTGTAAGTGGATTGCTTTCAACTTTTTGATTAGTTCTATTGAATTTCTAATTGAATACTGAGATTCATATTCGTAAGTATTGAGTATATTGTTGAGCTTCTTTGCCAATATATTATTAGGAGCATTAACATAAGAGACTACAGGTCTAATTGGTTTCGTTATTTTATGTAATTTAACTGTTCCATATAATTGTGGACAATGAGGATTCTTATGTATGATAGACCTCTTTTCGTAATCATTTAAAAGATAATTTGAATTACTAACAATATCCTTTACATTATTAGAAAACTTCTTTGTTGGGTCTGCTTTAAGAACTTTTACATCGCTGGATTCTATAAAGTTATATACTTTGGAATTGTAATTTTCAGTCGTCAAAATGACAGTAGCGTTCCCCTTATCAGATTTTGTAACTGTTAGGTTATTATTCTCAATCTTCTTTTTTATTGCGTTTAAAACTGAAATGTAATTTTTTGTTTGACGTTTAACTTTTGAAGGTTCAATATTTTTGATTAAATTGACAATTTTTAATTTCTCATAAAGAAAATTATTTGAATTAGATTTTAAAGCTATTTCTGACTCTGTAGCTATAATTTGTTTAATATTATTCGTTTTAAACGCAATAAAAAAGAAGATTGAGAATAATAACCTAACAGTTACAAAATCTGATAAGGGGAACGCTACTGTCATTTTGACGACTGAAAATTATAATTCCAAAGTATATAACTTTATAGAATCCAGCGATGTAAAAGTTCTTAAAGCAGACCCAACAAAGAAGTTTTCTAATAATGTAAGGGATATTGTTAATAATTTGTTTAATATTATTCGTAAATGTAGGTGGTATGCTGTACTTTAAACCTTTATTTAAAAATTCTATTTCACTATTTGTAAAATTAGTGTCTGAAAGGTTTTCAAATCGTGGTGCAAAGTGTGTTGGTATGTAGGTGCTTACAGTTTCATGATGTTTTGAGTATTGAATTTTATGTTGTGTGTGTTCAAGATTCTGTAGCTTCTTTTCTTGTTTCTTAAATTTCATATGCTTCATCGTGCTGACATTTTCTCTAATTTTGTCATCCAAACAGTCAAATTCTACTGGATGTAATTGGAATGTGAGTTCTGATTGTACAACTTTTATGTAGTTGTCTAAGGAGTCTCTAACTTTGAACCATTTCTTACATTCTGATTTTATCCAAACTCGTTGAGCACATTTTATAGCTTTTTGTGCTTGTGGTGTTTTAGTGTGACATTTTATATTCACATAATTTGGTATTACCTTTTTTCTAAGGCATTCTTGGTTAAACCAAATGTTTTGTGATGCTTTGTAACGTTTTTGTAGTAACTTCTGGTACAGTCGGGTCAAATCTTCTCTCGAAGATTTTTTAATGAAATTGACTGTCTCGACCCTTACTTCGTGGAATATGCTCATATTAGTGTTTTTAAATGAAACTCAAGGTCTCTAGTTAATTCCACAATATAATACAAGTTATAATATTGATATTGATTTATCGAAACAATTGTCAATTTTTTAGAATTTTCAATAACTTGTATTATATTGTGGAATTAACTAGAGACCTTGAGTTTCATTTAAAAACACTAATATGAGCATATTCCACGAAGTAAGGGTCGAGGCAGTCAATTTCAATAGTAATTTACGTAAAAGTCGGGAAAATACTGTTTTTTTATGAGTAGACAAAATTCTAGGAAGTCTACGAGTCCAAAATTCGGACATGTTGCGTACACTATTTTTTCGGCAACCGTGTAGACCTGTAGAATATCAAATCAATGAGACACATTTGTTTATTATATTTCTTTGTAGAACAAACTTTCAAACATTTTAATCCTTATTTTTATTAAATATTGAAATTCGAACATTTTAACTCTTATTTGTATTAAATATTGAAATTCGAACAGAAAGGTATGAAGATATCAATAATAAATGAAACGAAAATTGACACCAAAAGAGATTAATATAGTAAAAACCAAATAAAGTTGCGCTTACGTCATCATTGTGAACATTTGTAGCGTTGTCAGAGTGTTCACGAAATATGGAAATTAACAGAAAATAACTGAAGTCAACAAAAAACGTAAATATAGAAAATTTCACAATATTATAAATGAAAACTACAAAATTATCGATAGTTTGATAGTTTTCGTTTAATATAGTGTGGAGTTTTTTCATTTACGTTTTTTGTTAATTAAATTTATGAATAGATTTCACAAAGTAAGGAATTCTAGAATAAAAGTGGTAAGGTTATTACTGACTTACCAAATCTTTTAATAAATAAATATAATAAAAATACAAGCATTAAAATAAAATATGTTTAATAATGAACGTTTATCATAGACAAAAACTAACATTAAACAAATCAACATATTGTGAAATGAAACTAGGCAGATTCAAATTCTTATTCATTTTCTTCATCTGATTGAACATCAGTGTCACTCTCTTCACTATTAAAATTTATAACTATCGGACTAATTTCTGGACGATCAAATATTCTTTCCCTCTCATACCATTTAAATATCTCTCTTTCAGTATGTTGTATAGAATTTTTCCACATATCAGGAGTTATCATGTGCAGTGCCTCGTGCCACATGTTCAGGCAGTTATTCGCAATGTTACCATCCCTACCAGTATGCCTATTATAGTAATTTTTTGATATGCCCCAAATTAATTCGATATAGTTGAATATGCAATGGTAAGGAGGAAGACGTAAAACTTTGTGACCATACTGTTCTGCCATATCGTCCACTATATACTTGATTGGTGGCTTATTTCTAAAAAAAAACAAGAAAAAATGTTTATGGCAATAAGTAAGAATATATCTGTATATTTACTGAGAAACGATTTGCAGCAGTCCTGTTTTGAATATCATGTGAGAATAGGGAATGTTTCTTTCTGACAACCATTCCTGAATAGCACATTTTGACCCTCCTGTATTTGGAGTTTTATGCAATAACATGCTGTGATAAGGTGCATTATCAAGTATAATTAGAGAAGTATTCTCTAAATTTTGCAGCAACTGATATTCAAACCATTTCAAGAAATTTGCCTGGTTCATTTCCCCATGATAATCATTAAGTTGGGTTTTTGAACAAAATATTGCTTCAGCACCTTCAATAAATCCGTTTTCATTTCCAGCATGGAGTATAATATATCTGTAATAATATTATTCAAATAATGTCTAAGTAACTACTTATGTTTTGCAATACAACAAACATTTTGCCATCCGTTTTAGTGGTTTTAACACTCTTGATATTTTCATTTTGCCATTAATGAAATATCCAGGTTTCATCGATGAACACAAATTGGTATATACCTTCGTCCTTTGCTTCTTTATAATATCTTAAAAATTCTAATCTTTTCAAAACAACATTAGGTAATTACATAAGTCCTCGTCGTGGATTATCCTTCATCCATTTAAACCCAAGTTCTTTGAGCAATCTATTTAAAGAAGTGGTCCTACCATTAAATAATTCTCTTTCTTTTAGTTGGGACCACTATTCTAATTAATTTTCTTTACTCAGGAGCTCAAATAGAAACGATAATATATCCCACTACAAAATGGAGTATTAAGAAAGCTAACTGGAAAAAATATAACTCAGCATATAAACGTCTAAGTTCATCGGAAAATTATATTATAGTCAACAAAGAAATTGCTGCAACAAAACGATTCCTAAAAATAAAAGCCAAAAATCATTGGATTACTTTTTGTAATAAATTAAATAAAAATACAACTAGTACAGAATTATGGCAACAAGCTAAAAGAATGCAGAGAATCACAATACGTAGTAATTCAAATAACATGCAAAAACTTCGATTGGGTTGAGGAGTTTATGAATAAAATCGCACCTTGCTCAGTATCTCAAGAATTTACAAATATTAATGAAGAAGAAGATGATACAGATAATGAATTATTTAACAAACCCATAATTTATAGTGAATTATCATTCGCTCTTAAAAAAACTAATAACACGTCACCTGGCATTTATCAAATTACATATGACATGATATGGAATTTAGCACATAACGCAAAATTGTTTTTACTAGAAATATACAACGATGTCTGGATTCATAATAATATCATTGAAGATTGGAAAAGATCAATAGTAGTACCCATACATAAAAACGGAAAAAGTCCTGACTCATATCGACCCATAACTTTGCTGTCGTGTATATTGAAAACATTTGAGAGAATTATCAAACAGAGATTTGAATTTTTCATGATTTCTAAATCAACGCTTCCTTCGTGTCAATATGGTTTTAGAAGAGGATGTAGCACCAATTACGCCATATTACAACTGGTGACCGATACACAAATATGTTTCTCAAAAAATCATTAGTTAGGAGCAGCATTTCTCGATATTAAGGTAGCATATGATTCGGTTGACTTAGTATTTTTACGGGAAAAGTTAATCAATATTGGGATACCAAGAAGAATTTGTAATGTAATGTGTAACCTGTTTAATTATAGAAAACTTTATGTCAGATATATAAACAATTCACTTACAAACCCTCGAAATACTTCCACAGGATTACCTCAAAGAGCAGTACTTTCTCGATTATTATTTAATATATTCACAGCAAGTCTTCATGAAAAAATTAACTACAAACTAATCCAATATGCGGATGACTTTGTAGTGTATAACTCCGATAAAACCTTACCAAATACTTTGACAAATTTAAAGGAATCGGTCATCTTCATCACACAGAAATTGGACTCATTAGGCTTTCTGGTTACTTCTGAAAAATCGAGTATTATGTTTTTTACACGCCATAACTTACCACACATGGTCAATATTACAATAAACGAGATCCCATACCCAGTCTCAACATCAGTTGTTTACCTTGGTATTACTTTAGATAAAAAACTTACTTGGAAAAGTCATGTGGAGAGTATTATTACAAAATGCAATAAAGGTTTAAACTTCCTAAAATTAATACGAAGGATATGGTGGGGAGCCGACCCTCATACTTGCATAACTTTCTACAAAACATATATAAGATCGATTATAGATTATGGATGTACTCTATATGGAACCACAACTCCAAGCTTACTAAAAAAATTAGAAACTGTACAGAACAATGCCATGAGACTTTGTATCGGAGCAATGAAATCTACACCAGTAGAAGCACTTCGAGTTGAAGCCTTAGAACCGTTATTAGAACTTCGTAGAATATTACTAACAGAAAAATTAATTATTAAATCCCATTACAGACAGCCAGCAATTATTAAAAATATTTCGGAGTTAAATATATATGACCTTACAAACAAATATTGGGCCAAAAAACCTTCGCCCATTACATGCCAGGCATTTAGGGAAAATTATAATTTAATTAATAATTTAGATGTTCCCCAAGACATGAACTTAATGATTTCTTCACATCACTGAAATACGTACATGTTGAAATTCCAAATTATAATCATAATATAATGATCAGTAAGAATATACTATCACATTATTTATCAAAATATGATAGTTGCATTAAAATATATACGGATGCTTCCAAACAATCCAGTGGTGTAGGGTGCGCATTTTATACCCCGTCAGTGAAGGTTCAAATGCAATTTAAACTTAATAACTCTACTTCTATTTTTTCTTCAGAAGCAATAGGAATTATCAAAGCTCTTGAATTCATTGAACGACATGGTTATAAAAAATCCATCATAATATCGGATTCCTTATCAGTTCTCACGAGCATTAGCCAACCTTTTGATATAAATGCTACTTATGAAAATCAAATCATTCCAAAAATTAAACTGAAAATCGAAAAGCTACGCCCAAAAGATTTCGATACCAGTTTTTTGTGGATAAAAGCACATATTGGACTGCAGCATAATGAACATGTGGATAATCTAGCCAAAGAAGCCGTAAAAATGAACTACCAAAAAATAATACAATAAACGTGGATGAGTGCCTAAACCAATGTAAAATTAAAGTAAAAGAAAGATGGAAAAATTTATGGCATGAGTATTGCATTGAAAAACTTACAAGATATACATTCTCACACCCAGAAATTCCCAACCAATACTGGCACAGGAACTATCAATTACCGCGTAGTAGTATTATATAGTCACTATAAGTAGACTTAAGTTTGGCCACGCATGCTATCCCGCACATCTTAATAAAATAAAAGTAATTGATTCGAACTTGTGCGACACTTGTTACCGTATATGCGACTTGGAACACATTTTTTTTAATGTAATAAATATACACAACATAGAGAAGATGTGTATAGAGAACTAATAAAAATCGATGTTCTACCTCCCTTCAATGTAATGAACTTACTGTCATTAAATAAGCTACCTGTTTATAACGTTTTACTGACATTCATTAAAGCGTGCAATTTAAAACTGTAATATTATGTAGCTCCTTCTCCTCTGTAAGTGAACCTAACCTGATTATTCCCTATTATTACCGTGGTCTACCTTTTCTGTGAGTTAGTCACCCTGAAAGACCCCTGGGTGTGAAACGTATATCCTTAACCTATCCAAATTGATTCTTACAGTTAACATATTTGGTACCCTTTTTAGTACTGTAGCTTATGGCTAAATGGACTATGTCCTTCGGCCAAAAAAACAAAAAAAAATTCTTGATGAAATAAAATCTAAATTTCTGAATTGTATAATACATACAAAAATAGTTTTAGATATTTTAACATGAAATATTGTTTGTTGAATATAATACTATACTCGATAGTCGAAATTGTGTAAAGTGAGTCAGAGCTATCTAATCAACACTTTGGTTAAAGCGCAGTTGCCATATGTATTCTAGAGAGAAATGCTGTATTTTATAAATACACTTCAAATCCATTGTGTCAATATTTCAGGTACAAAAGATGCAATGTAATTAAGTCAATACCAATTTAATATATTTATTTCAAATTTCAAGCAGACTAATAATAATTACTTTACTTGAAATGTGAAATAAAGTGTTTTTGTATATTTCTTGATCGCAAAGTTTGTTGTGAAAAACTCGCCGATTTGACAATGTTGGAGAGTCGCTTCAATGTTCCGGCTTTGAGAACGAGATAGATAGATCGAGCTACGCGAATGAGACAGTGATAGTAAACAGTTATGTGAGGTGTTTATTCTCTTCATGAGCGTAACATCAGTATTTGTGTTGTGGTTTTGTGTGATAAATCGGTTATTATTGGTATTTATTGTAATATTTATATCGGTATATTTAGTGACAATAATGGCGGAGTGTAGCGGTGTTGGCGATAAAAAACGGCGTCGTAACAATTTAATTCGGGAAGAAAAAGTCCTCATATTAAATGTGTACGAAGGACTGCGTGCCATGGACAAACAGTTGGGTGTTAGTGACGCTGTGATTAAGTGCAGTTATTTAACTAAAGTTTCTGAGAGTACTATATACAATATTCTAAAGAAATCGCGGGACGGATCTTTGACAAGAGAACGAGGTGAAAACTGTAAACCGGAAAGTAGGGGAAGAAAGAAAATTGTTTTGGACGACCAAACACGGAATGCTATACGTAGGGAAATACATTCTTTTTATTTTAGGAATGAAATCCCCTCGGTAGCTAAATTGAGCAAGGTAATAGAAGCTGATGATACTTTACCAAACATCAGTGATAAAGTTTTGAGACGAACTTTAAAATTAATGAATTTTCGTTACCAAACAAGAAGTAGAAACAGTGCCTTAATTGAACGAAATGACATTGTGGAATGGAGGAGAAATTATTTAAAACAGATACGACAGTTTCGTAACGAAGGACGGCACATATATTATCTTGACAAAACATGGTTAAATGAAGGCCACACTGTGTCAAAAGTGTGGCAAGACATGAATATACGAAGCAATCGATAAGCCTTTATGGAGGGTTTCTCTTCCGGTTTAAAAGCTCCCTCTGGGAAAGGACGTCGACTGATTATCACTCACATTGGCAGCGAGGAAGTATTTGTAGAAGGTGTATTACTGAGTTTTCAGTCCAAAAAAACTGTCGATTACCATGAAGAGATGGATGGTAACCGGTTTGAAACATGGTTTAGATCAATTTTAACAAAGGTAACTCCTGGTTCAGTGATAGTTATGGATAATGCTTCATACCACTCTCGTCGACTGGAGCAAATACCTACTTCAGCTAGCCGCAAGAGGGTTATATTTGATTGGTTAGAGAGTAAAAGCATTCCGCACAACGAGGCAATGCTAAAAGTTGAATTATTATCTCTCGTACGGAAACATAAAAGCAGTTATATTAAGTACGTTGTCGATGAAATGGCGAAAGATTTCAACGTCTCAGTTGTTAGACTTCCTCCCTACCACTGTGAGTTAAACCCCATCGAGCTGGTTTGGGCCCAAGTGAAAAATTATGTTGCGAGAAAAAACAGTACATTCAAAATGGCTGACGTTGAGAAACTGTTTGACGAGGCGCTGCATACCGTTACTGCTGAGAGTTGGCGTAAATGTATTCAACACGTATTAAAAGAAGAAATAAAGTTTTGGGATTTAGATATACGTGTAGAAGTAATGACGGAACCACTCATTATCGATATAGGAGGAGAAAGCGATGATTCTGAGGTGTCGTCAGGGAGTGATACCGCTTCCAGTTAGTCAGACATTTTACAAGTAACCTCGCAACATACCTATACTTATTGGTAATTTATTTTGGTCTTGACAAACAACTTTTTTTTAGTTTTAGTAGTAGTAAGTTGGAATTGACTTTTAAACATTTTTTTATTTTGTTTTAACTTACTTATGAACAACTTGTGATAAGTTATTATTTCAAATGTTAAAAATTGAAATTCCAGATATTTCAGTATTCGCACCCTTAAACTATGATACGCTCATGGAGTTCACTTTAAATCGGTAGATAACCGATGACGTCACTTTACAGAATTTCGACTATCGACTTTTTTATATACATCTTATTATAGCTCATCCTTAAAAATGTGTATTATTCTTGGTAACACCCTGTATATACATAATGATACCTACCATAATAATTTCGTATTTCTGTTCTCTCAAATTTAAACGCCAGAGCGTACAAGAACATTTTCTATTTATTTTTTATTTAGGACTATTAAGAACCCTTCAAAAATGATGCGCTCATGAAGTTCGCTTCTGCAACTGATTTTATGGACAGTAAGAGCGATGAGTCACTTTACAGAATTTCGACTATCGAGTATAATGCTCTGTCGCCTAAAACATTCTGACCCTGTAAATAGCCCCATCATCGTCCCGACATTCTGACCCCTGATCTAGCACATTATGCCACTCAAAATAGCCACATCGAATTTGATTGGTCAGATTTTCGGACAATGGCTAGAATGGGTGGCAGAATGTTTTAATGCTTACCGTTTCGTAGCAAAAAAAGTATTTCAACATTCCTCTGTTGTGATTAAATGCTATGAATCACACGATCTCATAGTTACTAGTTTCACTATCTGAAACCCTCGTAACAAATGTTTTCAGCTTATCTGAAGGACATATGGCCGTATTAGCAGTCCTACTTCATTTTGACCCGTTGGTCAGAGATCCGTTGATCTCCTTTTTGCAAAAATTGACCCGTTGGTAGGAGATCCGTTGATTCCATTTTTTAGTTCAAGCTTTCTGCTCTGTCCGTCATTAGAGCCTTTATTTGCTTGTACCAGTAGGTGTTGGCCAAGCGTAAACTGCTTTAAAGGAGCATGTCGTTTATATGCATCGTTCACACCTCTGGGGCGATATAATATATTTAATATATTTTTATTCACATCAGCATAATACATATACAAAGTAAAAAATATATAAAGTTCAGCTGTGAATAAAAAAATACTCGATAAGCGTAAAACACTTGTTTCGAGAACTAATTAAATTAAACAATGTATCACAATGAATATTAAAAAGTTTCAATCAATGATAGACCTATCTCAATGTAAAATATAAAACAAACTCTTATACAAATATACGAGCAAAAATACACATTTACATACATAGATACACATGCACACACACGGAAAGCTAAAAAGTAAAAGTTACTAGTTACACGAGAAAACATCAATAAATACAGATGCACCTCGTTATCAAACAGATAAACATTAAAATAGGAAAACCAGCACAATTCGACATAAGAAATCTCAAAACACCAAGCCGACGATTTAGCAAAGGTGGGTAATTTTTGTATTATCTTGAGTTTCTATATTATCTAATGGAATATTCGCTGAAGTTCAATTCTCTTACTTTGAAGTATGTGTTTTTTCAGTTCTTTTTTAAAGTGGTTATTGTTTTTTATTGATTTTATTGTTTCAGGAATAGTATTATACAGTTTCGGAGCAAAGAAAGAGTATGATCTCTGAGCAGCGACCTTAGCCATCAGGGGAGTAACGTAATGATCTTTTTGGCGAGTGTTGTATTGATGGAAGGGAAGTAAAGCTGTATGCTTATTTGAATGATATTTGATACTTGTGCATAGAAAATACAACTGTCTTATATCCAGAATTTGAGTTTCAGTGTACAGAATATCAGAAGAACATCTGCTGCTTCTAGAAAATATTAATTTAAGGAAGCGCCTTTGCATAACTTCGATAGAATGTATGTGATTATTCAAAGTTCCCCCCCCCCCATACCGCTTTTCCGTAACGAATATGACTTTCTACTAGTGAATAATATAAAGTTTTCAAGTGCTTCAGTGGCAGGATTCCTTTGAGTTTCCTGAATTTATATAAAATAGTTCTCAATTTGTTGACAGTATACTTTATATGTAAATCCCATTTCATATGCATATCAATTATTATTCCTAAATATTTAATTTTTTTTTCGGGAAGGATGTGGAAGGGTGTTTCATTCCTGACTACCAAGTGATAAAATGGAGGCATTCCAGCTGAGTTACAACAAAATGGTATATAATGTGTTTTATCTATATTAACCGTTAATAATCTTTTATCTAACCAACATTTTATCGTAGAAAACTCCCTTTCAAAGAATACCTCGTAAGGTGTCTTACCAGTAGTAGAATTAACCGTTGAGTTAATTCCCCACTTAACTTTACTCACCGTTTCGTCCCACCGAGTTTCATCTTCCGTTGAAGCTATTATAGATGATCGATGTGCGTAAACACAAAAAAAATAAGTCATAAATATCTATTTACACCCGGTCACTCACTTTGAGGTCTCTTCAGCGATTAATTCAATGGAAAATTCGGATTGTCTTGATATTCATGAACTCAATAGCCGCATCTTGAAGGAGACCAATTCTATTGATGCAAAACCTTTTACGGAACTCATTAATCTTATTTTTAACACCGGTATTTATACCGATATTTTTAAACTATCCAAAGTGCTTCCCCTTTTTAAAAAAGGCGATGCTTCCGTAATCGATAATTATCGCCCTATCAGTATTATTTCAATATTCAGTAAAGTCATTGAAAAATTAATGAAAAAACAGTTGTATGACTATTTTGATTCAAACGATTTCTTCAGTAGCTCCCAATTAGGCTGTAGAAATTCCCGCTCAACCACCCAGGCAGTTCTTAATGTTGTGAGTGGCGTAGTGGAAGAACTTGAACACGGTAACCGTACGGCCATAATGCTGTGCGATCTTTCAAAGGCATTTGACTGCGTTTCTCACGACATTCTCTTAGGAAAATTAAATTATTATGGAGTTAGGGGAATTCCGTTGAAGTTTATTGGTTCTTAACTGTCAAACAGAAAACAATGTGTTACAGTGAATGGTGTAACATCAGATTTTCTGAAGGTAAGTCATGGAGTCCCTCAGGGGTCGGTTCTAGCCCCCTCTTGTTTATTATTTATATTAATGATCTGAGCCGTTTTATGTTACCCTATATGTCGGTTCTATTTGCAGACGATTCAACATTTATTATTTCGGAGAAAGATAATACAAATTTAGCCGCCTCTCTAGATTGCGTTAGTAACAGGGCAAATGAATGGTTTTCATCGAACAAACTAAAATTAAATAATAATAAAACTGAAATCATGCATATATCTGCAAGTAATCAATTGTCATTTCACCAAAGAACAAAAAATGTAAAATTACTTGGATTAGCCCTAGATCACAGGCTAAGTTGGCAGGCATTTAGTCAAAAAACTTTCAAGTTCGTTATTCATTTTACGACAGTTGAAAAATATTACTAATTCAAGTACACTCAAAACTACGTATTTCTCACTCTTTCATTCGCATATTAGCTATGGCATCGCCCTCTGGGGTAATTCCTCCCATGCTTTAACAGTATTTAGAATGCAAAAAAAGGCGATAAGAGTGCTTGCTGATATTGGTTTCAGGGATCATTGTCAACAGTTTTTCATAAAATATAAAATTATGCCATTACCGTCATTGTTTTCATTTCATACTCTAATTGAAATTCATGGGAAACATTCAATGTTGTCTAGAAATTCAGATATCCACGACTACAACACTCGTAATGCTGACCATATCAGATGCAGCTACTTTCGGCTAAATAAGACACAATCAAATTCACCAAACTATAGGCTTTTTAATATTTTGCCATCAATTGTAAAATCCTTGGGCCCCAATGCTTTTAAAAAATATTTAAAAAAGTTTTTGCTTAAATATTGTTTCTACTCTGTCGATGATTACATTGTGCATTGTTGAGGCAATCTCAACACCGTATCTCTGCTGTGACATTTTACTCTGTTTTTATCTTAAGATATATTTTGTATATTTTCTTTTTGACGTGCTACAAACATTTTATTGTAAAGTAGTTAATAAATATCTAACTATCTATTACCAAAAAAAGATCGTAGGTATAAAACAAAAGAATAAACGATTGAGTAGGTGATCGAGTTATAGCGTAGTATGTACCTATAAATACCACAAGCCGAATAATGATCTGAAACATGATAAATACCATACTTATCAATGCTTTGGTATGGGATTCCAGCCCAAATCAAGCTGCAAATGTTCAATTTTACTAACATAAAAATTAAAATTATTAGTTATAACTAATAGAAAATCACTTAATAACGTGAATCTGCATTCTTACGCGTAAACTTGTTCGTTCGTTCGCCATTGGCCATTTCTTAGCGACGTACATAAACAAGACAGAATTAGCCGCGTCCACACTGAACGAATTGCCTCGCGATGCTGCCTCGGGCTTTGGCCTCGCGAGCCTGTCTCGGTTGAATTTGGCTCCAGAAAATAATTTCTAGTCCTTTGCTTAGCGCGGCAGCCCGAGCCACATATTTTGCGAGACAAATTGACCATTTTAGTCAATAGTGTCGGATCAGTGTTGTGTTTAGTTGTTTTCAGTTGAAGTCATGGCGTTTGGGTGAAGAATTTATATAAGAACTGTTTAGAATAGGGAAACATGTTAATGAAAGAAATGGTCCTAGAGAACACTGTACAAAATTTTACTCGTATGAGTTTAACACTCTACAATCTCTTATATCTGATTTGATTAGAAAGAAAGACACACATTTTCGCGAGGCTCTCATCGTTTAAGAAAGATTGCTGATAACACTAAGATAGTTAGCTACTAGGGACTCATACACTAGCCTGCAGTATTTATTTCATGTGTCGAGACAATCTATATCATTAATAATATCCAAAGTTTGTGATGCAATTACCGAGGTGCTTCGGAAATATTTCAAGGTAAGTAAAAATAGAGTAAATTTTAAATATTACTAGTGACTTGGTGGAGTGTTAAATTTGCTCTGGATTAAAGTCTATCTAAATCAGTGAATTTTCAGTTTTATAATTCTAATAAGTCCATCATTGTATTCAGTGAACCTCTGTATGCTCCTGTTGCTATAGGCAAGTAATAAAATCTAAGATTTGAGCTGTTCCATTGACATTTTTTGTGGGAACCATTTAAATAATTTAATAACAACAGATTTGCTGACCAGTTTTTTTACTGAAATACCGAATTTATTCCACCACGGCAAAAATTTTATTTAAAGTTCTTGAATAAAAGTGAATATAAATTCGAGAAAGTGTACTACCTAACATCATAGTGCACCATTGTGTGTATTTGAGACTCGTAAGTCTCGATAAATCGCACGGGCCAGGACCGTACTCAGGTACACATGACCCGTGCCAAAAGTTTCAAATATTGAATTGAGTCCACCAAAATCGGGGATTTCTGACTACAGGAATCCCCAAACCACAACGATGGATACCAGAATAGAGAAATCTAACCAACAAACCGAAAGAAACATGTTATATTCTTCAGTACTTAGTAAACAACAGCCAACAAAATTTCCAGAGAAGAACCAAGCTATAATATTTCCTGCGATTAAAGGAACCAAAATCCAAGAATATCTCCTAGCCTTAGGAATACTCGTCAACCCTAAACACATTCTGTTCGCATCTAGAATTTCGAATAATAGAATTTGTATATGCCTCGCCAGCCCAGAGTTAGTAACTACTTTTATGAATGACCACGGTGCAATTGGTGTCAACAACCAAATTATACGAGCCAAAAGATTGATAACTCCATCTGAACGTTTGATCCTATCTAACGTGAGCCCAACAATCCCACATTCACTTTTAGAGCAAGCCCTACAACAACTTAGCCTCAGCCTATTATCCCCTATATCCTTTCTCAGAGTCAACATGACCAATCCAGATTTTGCACATATAATGAGTTTCAGAAGGCAAGTCTACATTAATCCTCCCGAAAATATTGTCATCCCGGAGTCTATGTTGGTCAACCATGAAAATACCTCCTATCGAATATTCTTATCATTAGATAATCTAACCTGCTTCAAATGCAAGCAAAATGGTCATATATCTTTTCAATGTACAACTGAGACACCTGAACATCTAAATGAACCCCCTGCAATGCCCCCTCCCGAAAATCCAGAAGAACCGCCAGAGTATACTACAACCTCCCTAATTCCAGTAGATTCCCCCATCACTCCCGGCCAAGACAACCTGACTAATTCATCGAATAAGAGGAACCTCTCAGAAATATTAACTCCTACGGAAGATACACCATCTGACCCATTCCGAAAACCATCGTCGAGTATAAGTAAGAAAAGTCGCCCTGAAACCACAAGTTTCGAAGAACACATGCAACCAACTAAAGCATACATTGATTCAGAAAATTTTGTAATCAACTACAATCAACTCAAAGACTTTTTTGAAAACGTATACGGCTCTAATGACCCTCTGAGTGTGGCGAAACAGTACACAACCGATGTGCATGGTCTAATTCATATGCTGAGTAGTGTGTACCCATATTTTAAAGACAGATGTATCAAAAGTAGGTGTACCAAAATTAAGAAAAAATTATCGAAACGGTGGCTAGCAGAAGTATCGCTAACTTCAGATTCTGAAAGCAACGCATCGTCACAAGAAACACATTAATAATATCAACTTTCGAACTATCCATCATTCAATGGAACCTTAATGGGTTCTTCACACAACAAGAAATGCTAAAACTGATTATCTCCGAAAACAAACCCTCGATCATATATTTACAGGAGACCCGTTTTAAACAAGTCTACTCACAAAATTTGAGGAACTATCTTTGTTTCCATAAAAACAGACCAAATCAAAATATAGCAAGCGGTGGCGTCGCTACTTACATACACCAAACTTACGGTGCAATCGAAATCCCTATAACAACCCACCTTGAAGCAGTTGCCATTAAAATTTTGGACCCTAAAGAGATAAATATTTGTAATATCTACATTCCACCAAATCGTGACGTGACATACGAGGAGCTGAATGATCTCTTTCAGCAAATACCCAAACCGAGATTATTATTAGGAGACTTCAATTGCCATAACACCCTATGGGGATGCGACTCCACACATACAAGAGGTCGTATATTAGAACATGTTATCGATGATAACAATATGACGTTACTTAACAACGGAGAAAAAACTCGTTTCAACTCGTTTTCAGGAAACTCCAGTGTTATAGATCTCAGCATTAGCGACCTCTCACTCCACACTCAATTCAATTTTACCATATCTTTCCCTATCTATATGGCAGTGACCACTTTCCCATCTTACTCACAAGTTCACAGCATGTTGTAGAAGAACCTATTGTGACAAAAAAATGGAAACTAAAAAGAGCTGACTGGAATCTTTTTACAAATATTATAGAAACCAACTTCCACATGCGAGATAGTATCGATGAATGTGTTGATGATATTACCAAAATCATAACGGATGCAGCCCAACTAGCAATAGGAAAGACAAAGCAACTGAACAACCACACTCCCGTTCCTTGGTGGAATCAAGAATGCGACCAGGCAATAAAATCCTCTAAACACGCTTTCAACAGACTAAAAAGGCACTACACATCAGGAAACCTGATAACTTTCAAGAGTCTGACGGCAAAAGCTCGATGGATCATGAAAAAAAGTAGAAAATAATCATGGGCAAGATATGTATCATCCATTAGCAGTTCAACACCACTAAGTACGATCTGGGACAAAGTGAAACGTATTAAATGTAATAAGACAGACCACGGAATCTCACGGATTCAATATCAGGGAAAATCAACTTCCAGTTGTACCGAAATTTCTGAAATTTTCTCAGACATCTATGAAAAGAATTCTAACAGTGCAAACTACACACCCGAATTTCTGAACTACAAAAATAATGAAGAATCTGAAGGGATTGATGTTTCCCAAGATGAAATGAACCCTTTGAATGTACCTATATCCTATGAAGAATTCCTCGAAGCTCTGGTTTCTTCCAAAAACTCCAGCCCAGGACCTGTTGATATCCCGTTCATTTTCCTACAAAACATGCCAGATACAGCTAAGCATATTCTCCTGAAAATATTTAATAAGATATGGACAGAAGGGGTCTTTCCTGAGAAGTGGTCAGAGGCAACCATAGTTCCGTTAATAAAACATGGTAAACCAAAGACAGATCCTCAATCATACAGACCAATATCATTAACTTGTACAATGTGCAAGCTGATGGAAAAAACTGTTAACAATCGACTCACTTGGTTCCTGGAGAAAAACCACCTGCTCACACCAAAACAAAGTGGTTTTAGGAAAGGTAGATCAACATCAGACAATCTAATTAACTTAGAATCATATATTCACGAAGGGTATGCTAACAAACAAAACACCATAGCAATCTTCTTCGATATAAGTAAAGCTTATGACATGACCTGGAGATATAACATTCTTAGAAAGCTGAGCTCCTGGGGTATAAATGGCAATCTTCTAAAATTTGCTGAAAACTTCGTGGGAGAAAGATTCTTCAGAGTTAAAGTTAATGGAACACTTTCCGGGAAAAGAGTGCAACAGAATGGTACCCCTCAAGGTTCGGTTTTGAGCGTCACCCTCTTTCTAATTGCGATAAATGAAGCTGTGAAGAATATCAAACAACCTGTAGAAGCTAGCCTTTATGCTGACGATCTTATCGTATACTCGCGAGGAAAAAATCTTACCACAATCCAAAATAACTTGCAGGAGGCAGTGATTTCGATTGAGAGTTGGCTGAAATGCACTGGTTTCAAAATGTGCCCAGAAAAAACGAAGTGCATGTTTTTTACTAAAAAAAGAGATATAGCACTGCCTAATCTGAAACTATGTGGCCGGAATATCCAAGTGGTGGAACAGATGCGTTACCTAGGAATGATTTTCGACAGAAAGTTAAACTGGAATGCCCATCTTAACCATCTCAGATCATCATGTCAGAGCGGCATCAATCTACTGAGAATTCTGTCAAACCAAAATTGGGGTTCCGACAGACAAACGCTCTTACTTCTCTATCGAGCTCTAGTAAGATCCAAAATCGATTATGGCTCTATAATATATGCCTCAGCAAGTAAATCAGTTCTGAAAATTGTTAACACGGTACACAATACAGCAATACGGCTGGCCCTTGGAGCATACAGGACAACGCCCGCTGAGAGTCTCTACAGTGAAGCTGGGGAGCCATCATTGCAGCTGCGACGACAGCAGCTGAGCTTAGCGTATGCATCTTTAGTCTCTACTGATAGTCAGCATCCAGTATATCATAACACCTTTTCAAACCGTTTCCGCAATCTGTATGAAAACCGAAGAAGGCCCTTTCTATCAGAGGATCAACAAGTTCAGTTCCGAATTGAATGTGACTTTCCCAGTTACCCTTCCCAACAAAAACTCAGACACGCCACCTTGGCTTATTGCCTTGCCACCATGCAACCTATACCTCTCCAAATTCAACAAATATGAAATTATTCCTAGTCTGCTTCACAATCATTTCCTCTCATCAATAAATGAATATTGCGATTATACTCACATCTATACAGACGCTTCCAAGTCAAACCAAGGAGTAGCATCAGCTTTTTTAAGCCCGAATACATCCAGTGGATTCAAACTACCTCCACAATGCAGCATTTATAGTGGTGAACTTTTTGCAATCCTTCAAGCAATCAAATACGCCGCTCATGAAGATATCCACAATACTTTAATTCTTACAGATTCGTTAAGCTCGTTACAAGGTATACAACTCATTTATTCAGATCATCCCCTGACAAGGCTCATCAAAGAGTATGTTCACACAATTAGGGAAAAATCCAGACGATTGGTCTTCATGTGGGTCCCGTCACATGTTGGGATCTCTGGCAATGAGCGGGTTGATAAAATTGCACGTGAAATCATGAATGAACCAATCTTTCAAAAGCAAGAGGGAGTACCGTATACTGATCTGAAAAAGTATATGAAATATGTGGTCTCTAACTACTGGTCATCTGTCTGGGCAGAATCTGGAATGAAACTTAAAGAAATTAAAGATGATATCAAACTATGGAGAAACATCCCTAGCCAAAGAAGACACCAAATAATAATCACCCGTTTGCGTACTGGACATACAAAGTATACCCATGAACACTTGCTGAAAGGAGAAGAAGACAAAATCTGTGATATGTGTCAGGTGCCAATGTCAGTTAAACATTTCATGGTCGAGTGTCCGAGGTTCGCGGAACAACGCCGGACGTACAGTATAAGTGCAGATTTAAAATCAACTCTTGGTGTGTACTGTAATTTTGAAAACACAATCGGATTCCTCTCTGAAATAGGTTTAGTCAACAAAATGTAAATTACTAAGCTCGTTACCATGTTGCTTATTACTGATTCATATCTTTGATATGACGCTATTCAAATATTATTGTATGTTATAGTGACGTTACCAATGTAAATGTTATTTCATGTTACTGTTATGTTGCTAATAACCCTAGTGGTGGATGCAACTATTATTTTCTAAATAAAAAAAAACATATTACTAGTCAGGAAAATAAGAAACGTCTATTAAAGTCGACACCTATTTAATTACTACACAACTCAAGAAACACATCCTTTGCACGAGCGCTATATGGGAGAAATAAATAAAAATAATCTAAAAATAATAGAGCTAAATAACAATAAATGCATACAGTGCGGGTCTAAAATCCCCCACTCCCCATTTATTTTTTGAACTGTAGAGAGACACTTGAATGCGTTCGGAAGACTTTTTTGCCAAGAAGTCAATGGTGGACATTTTGAACATATTATTTAATATTTAAATTTTACAAAGCAACCTTTTTGGTAAATAAAACATTTAAACAATTTAATACATTGACGTGTTTCGGTCGAAACTTGTAAATAAGAAAAAACATTTCATTTTTATTGGTGTCATTGGAAAGGGTTTGTAACAAACTTTCAAATGATGTATCACTTGCCCTATGATCCCATTTAAAAATATCTTCCAAAAAACGGCTCACGTCCGCTATTTTTAAGGATTACATCACCTAGTTTCACTAGGAAGGTAGTATACATTGCGCAGTTCCATTTCCCAACATATCAAATTTATAACTTTTATGATTCAAAAAATGAATGGGGGGGACTTTAGACCCGCACTGTATAATTAATTAAGCTGTATAAACTTAGATATGTTGTCATCATCAATATCACTACTCTAGCGTCTAGGCTGTATGGAAGGACGATGAGTTTGTTGAGAGCGTGCGAAATGGTAATCATAGGAAGGAGTTGCATATTTAGGAGATTGTCCACAGGAAATGGCAGCTGTTGGTTGCGTGATGGCATGTTCTTGCAATGGAGTATAAAATTGCGAATTGGAGTAGGTTGAGTCCGTAGTTTGTGAAGGAAGTCTGTCATGATGTATTGAAAGAGAAACATTTTGCGGATTAACCAGAAAAGAGTTTGGCGAAGAAGGCATTGATAGGAAAGTTGCTGAAGTAGAAGAAGCCGAAGAAGGAAGAGGTGTAAGTACATACGATGTTGTGCCAGATAAAGCATTGCTGGCCGATTGTGGCACATACTCATGACGGTATGCCTGCAGAGCTCCTGTATCGGCTGCGAACAATATATTATTTATTTCGTGCTTTACATGAGACAATGTCAAGGTGTCGTACTTCCTTAGTTCATTGGCGACATATTCCCCATATGATGCGTAAGGATCACTAGCTGTAGTAGCACATTTTTTTTAACATTTGGAAGGCCTGTTCTACTTGTTCTTCATCAGTAGGTCCTTTGTTTCCAGTCTCAGCGGCTTTTCTTTTCCGATTTTTCGGGAAACTTTTTTTAGATCTGACTTCCTCACTTATTTCAGCCTCCGTGTTTTGAGATGCTGGTTCTGCCTGAATATCGTCGTCTTTGCCATTTTCGGACTCTGTTATTTGTTGACATGCTTCCGTTTCGTTCTGAAAGATAAATAATATATGATGAACATTACAATTCTTAAGATTTTACTCACATTATTACAGCGATCTGAGTGATATATTCATTGCTAGCCGTTGACAGATATATTTTACTTTTCCGCCCAACCTTTCTATATGCGAGAAAAGTATTGGTTTACCCCAAAAAAAGTTGGAATTTTGAAATTTTTTTCGAGTTATTTTTACGTTTTCCATCAACAACAACACGAAAAAATGGTTTTTAGAAAAAAAATCCTGTGTGTATGTCGTCGTCGTCGACCACTTTTCCTTACATACCTTGTTAGCATGATACAGCCTCCGGAGTGTAATAAGTCAGCAATTTTATGATTGAATATTGTTAAGGACATGTCACAGATGAACCCTATTGATTTTCAGCTCACCAGAGCCAGTACAACGGGTGCTATGGTACTTGAAGTACGACATTTTGTCATTTTTTGAGAAATTTCAGTTTGTTAGCACGATACAGCTTCCGGAGTTCAACAAGTCACCAATTTTATGATTGAATATTATTCAGGACATTTCACTGATGAACCCTATTGATTTTCAGCTCACCAGAGCCAATACAACAGGTGCTACAGTACTTTAAGTACGATATTTTTGTCATTTTTGGAGAAGTTTCAGTTTGTTAGCACGATACAGCCTCCGGAGTATATACAAGTGACCAATTTTATGATTGGATATTATTCAGAGCGTCTCAAAGATTAACCCTATTGATATTCAGCTCAATAAAGCTAGTACAACGGGTGCTATGGTACTTGAAGCACCAAATTTTTGTCATTTTTGGAGAATTTTCAGTTTGTTAGCCTCCAGAGAGTATACGATTGATCAATTTTATGATTGAATATTGTTCAAGGTGTCTCACAGATGTACCCTATTGATTTTCAGTTGACTAGAGCGAGTACAGCGGGTCTTATAAATCCAGATATACTAAATTTTTGGTTATTTTTGGAGAAGTTTCGGTTTGTTAGCACGATACATCCCCCTAAGTGTATACAAGTAACAATTTTATGATAGAATATTGTTCAGGGCCACAGATGCGGAAAAGTTAGTTTTAATCTTTAAAACCGTTTATTTATTTTTCAGTTACTACCGACTGAAGAGGAATGGCTCAACGTTCTAGAAAATTTTGAAATGAAATTGGAGTTTACATATACAATCGGTGCAATGGACGAAAAGCACATACCGTTACAATCGCCTATAAACAGTGGTAATGATGACAATTAGAAGCAGTTCCCCATTATTGTTCTATTTGCTTTAGTCGATGCGGATTACAAATTCCTCTATGTAGATGTTGGCAGTAAGGGTCAAATCTCCGATGGTGGCGCCTTTATAAAACAGTAGTTTGTATAGAAAGTTAGAAAGAAAGGAGTTGCATATTCCGTCTCCCACAATTCTTCAAACACCATATAGAATCGTAGTTTCCTATTTAATATTAGGCGATAAAGCATTTAGTCTCAATGAGTATACAATGAAACCTTATGAAGGTATACCAGTTATAAATTCCAAGGAAAGAATACTTAATTACCGATTATCAAGAGCACGAAGAGTCGTGGAAAATGCTTTTGGGATTTTAAGTGTGGTTTACAGAGTGTTCAGAAAGCCCATCCTTTTAGCAACAAGTGATTTAGGCAACAATCTGTTTATACAACTATCTACGAAGAAACTTTTCTTCTTCCTTATTAATACCACCAGGAACTTTCGACAGAGAAGAAAATGGCCGCCTTGTTCCAGGAAGGTGGCGAAATGAGGAAGATACTCAGTCAAGCTGTTCCACGAAGAGCATCAAATTCTGCCAAAGAAATACGTTCATTTATGGATAATCACTTTGTTACCAATGGATCAATCCCATGGAAGAATAGCTATCAATAAGGAAAAAAACTTACCTCATGAAGGGTATCCTGTGTGTTTCCTGTGCTATTCCTGTTTGTCGTAAATTGGAAGCAGTCGTATGCAAACCAATTCGATTTATATATGTCTTCAGTACCTGAAATTTGTATTAATTATACTATAGCACTTTAAAAATTTTGTGGCATCGAGCATACAGTGAATTTAATAAATACGAATACTTGCCTGATCCTGTAATCATACTTATTTTCTCTTCTGTAAGACCCTAGTAAAGACTCCACGCAGCTTCTCTTAAAGATCTGTTTAGGTATTCAGGATTTTTAGAATTCCACAACAGGTTGTAACTCTAATACAGCCATGTCAAATATGCGGCACGCTGGCCGCATGCGGCCCACTGAGCATTTTCCTGCGGCCCCGAATCAATTTTGAAAACAGCCATGAAATGCGGCCCGCGAGCCTGTTAAAAACCGAAAATAAAGTACTGTGATGATGAAGTAAGATTCGCGCTCAACCTAAAAACCTGGCTTGTTCCGGAAAGTTCTATCGCGTAAGAACACAGATGACGCTACCTGAACATTCTGCAAAGAACTGTCGAGAAATCACAATCCGTATATAAGCCAATACCGCTCGATTGAGTTCAGTTGTTCAGTCAGTTATGAGTCAGTTGCGATAGAATTGCTAGTTTAGTTGCGTACTTATTGTTACAACACGTAACAGTACTTATTGTTATTTATTTCGGATAAAGTTTTTAACATGTCTGTTTCAAAACCAAGTGGAAGTAAGAGGAAACTTGGAGATGAGCATCGTATCATTCAAGAAAAGTGGGAATTAGAGTTTTTTTGCTGTGAAGTGAAAGACAAAATTATTTGCTTGATTTGTAACAGTACAGTCGGTGTCCCAAAATTATATAATATAAAACGTCACTATGATAGCCATAAAACTAAGTTTGACAAGTATACAGGCATGATTAGAAACGAAAAGTTAAAAGAGTTAAAATCACGGTTAAAAGATCAACAGCTTATGTTTACACGTCCAAAGCAAGAAAATGAATCTGCCGTTCAAGCGAGCTACGTACTGTCGGAGTTGATCGCAAAACACTCAAAACCATTTGTTGAAGGTGAATTTATAAAAGAGTGCCTTGTAAAGGCCGCGGAAATTGTAAGTCCCGGGAGCGTGAAGGCTTTTCAAAATATATCCTTGTCCCGGAATACTGTCGCTGAAAGAGTTACCGAGTTGGCTGCCAATATAAGCGAACAGATAAAAACAAAATCAGACTCTTTCATTGCATTTTCTATTGCCTGTGACGAAAGTACATATGTGTGTGGTGTGGCGCAACTCGCTGTTTTTCTTCGTGCTGTTGATAGAGATATCAATGTTTATGAAGAATTACTGGAATTAGTACCATTGCATGATACAACAACTGGGGAGGATATTTTCAATGCTGTTTATGGACTTCTGCAAAAGTACAATTTAGATTTGTCAAAACTGTATTCCGTTGCAACAGACGGAGCTCCTTCAATGAGTGGAGTAAATAATGGCTTCATTAAAATATTACAAACAAATATCAGAGAAACGGGCAGTGACAAACCAGATTTTCATCATGTTCATTGCATAATCCACCAAGAAGTTTTATGCTCAAAAGTGATCAAGTTGGAAAGCGTTTTAAAGTCAGTGAAAAAAATGATAAACTTCATAAGGTCACGTGGCTTGAATCAGCGACAGTTTTCTGCGTTTTTACGTGATTTAGAAAGTGAGTACACTGGTTTACCTTATTATGCAGAAGTGCGATGGCTTTCGTGTTCTATGGTTCTCGATCGGTTTTGGAAACTCAAAGAAGAAATACACCTTTTCATGGAATTGAAAGAACAAGATGTCAGCTTATTATCCGACGTACCTTTTTTACAAGGTCTTTCATTTATGGTAGACATCACAAAACACTTGTCGGACTTAAATACGAAATTGCAAGGACCACGTCAAGTTATAACAGATATGCATGATCATGTTAAAGCTTTCAAGTGTAAGATGATGCTGTGGAAAAACCAGTTAGCGGTGGATAATCTGTCACATTTTCCGACTTGCAAGGCGTATCAGGAGAGTACAAGTGACCCAATATCATACAAAATGTATACAGAGAAAATGGGAAGCCTTCTGTCAGAATTTGAAAAGTGTTTTCAGGATTTTAAGTCCCAAGAAAACAATTTTTCTTTATTTACTGGTCTTTTCACTATCGATATTGATAAAGTTCCCCCTCACTTACAGATGGAAGTGATTGAGATTCAGTGTCAAACCCATTTGAAAGAAAAATTTGATAGTGTTGGTACATTCGAATTTTATAAGTACTTGCTTTTTCAATACCAAGAAATGAGAAAACTTGCCTGTAAAATCCTGTCAATGTTTGGAAGTACCTATAAGTGTGAACAATTATTTTCTTTGATGAAAGGAAACAAATCTCCCGCAAGATCGCAATTGACGGACGCACACTTGGACGCAGTTTTAAAAGTTATTTCCGCCGATAAATTCACGCCACAAATATACAACTTAATTAAAGACAAAAGATGTCAAATATCTGGCAAAAGAAGTTAATGTTTGTAAGTTTTTGTAATGTCCTTTTTATTGGAAATTTAATAAATATACTTCTAACATAATAGTACTTTTTTTCGATAAGATTTTCAGTAGTTTGTCTTCTTTAAGATTATGTTTTGTGGCCCACCTAGTCTATGGTCTTCATGCTTTTGGCCAACCAGTGACTTTGAGTTTGACATGGCTGCTCTAATACAATTCGATTAGTTGCCGACACTGTTCTTTAAAAATTTTCATACGACCATCTATCCTGCGCGAGCAAATTGAACTGAAACTGTTTGAGCACATCCACGTTACTGACAGCATTCGGCTCGGGACGAGGCCGCCTCGGCTGAGGCAGCGCGCCCTATAATTAAGGGCGAGGTACGTCTACACTAAGCGAGCATATGCTTCGCGACGCGAGGCAATTCGTTCAGTGTGGACACGGCTATTTGGTTTATGCGATTTTCAATGTTCCAACTTCAGGTGGCTTTTTCTGTCGTGAAACGGAGTCTATTTGAAAGTTGGATAGGAATTTAAATTCTTTATTGTTTGTTGTTTAGTGCCAAATATAAGGCTGTAGCATTATCACTTGTTCACTTTGTATATAAACCACAAAAAATCATCTGCGTTATTTTACGTAATATGCTGGTACCTAATATAGGTACTTATTATTCATTTCGGCACATTTTTTGAATGTTACTTAAATACATTCAAATGAATTGAGTAATTTTTAAGTAACATCACCGTGTACAATACGCTTCTAGGTTTATGGTTGTAACTGTAAAGGTTTTGTATATATAAACATGTTTTATCTGAAATGAGAATTTCATACCGTTGTGAAATGTTAAAATAATATTACATATACATAATTTCGTCAGTTGGGACTGTGAAAACGTAACAATATGCGGAGTGTTAGGTGACAAATATTTTATATGATTGTGCGTTTATTTTGAACTTTTCCGTTTAACCTATTTTGGCTTTTTTTAAATTCGACTTTGATGAAAAATGTAAGTTTGTTTTATGAATATTTTATATCATTCTAGGTAATTGGAAAAATAAGGAATTTAAACACGAAAAATAGTACAAGAGTAGGTACACTAAGAAAGTTGAACTTGCGAAATGAAAATCAATTATTTTTTCAATATCTAGTGATTAATTGGCAATTAAAAATTAATGTCTTCCTTATAGTATTATATATTTTAGTCACAATTTCCTTACTTTATCTATGTTCTGTCGTAAAGCTGAAAATTGATATAAATATTGAAAATTAATTGTATTTTAGTAATAGATTCCTTCTTATGCCCAGGAGTTCGTACCAAAAACTTGAGAGATGATTAGAGACTAAAAATAATGATGGTACTGCATATAAATTTTTTTCTTTACGCCTCTCATTAACGAACTATAGTGTTGTAAAGTTGGGAATTAAAAATTGCTTTTTATTTATAATTATTAAATGGCTGATTGGAAATTAGTAAAATTTTGACCGATAATAAACACCATAATTGCACACTTTTTGGCGTGATAAACAAGTCTACACTATATTTGTGAACTCAGGTACGGACTAAGTTCAATGGTGGATGCGGCAACATTGTGGTAAATATAACTTTTTTCAGTTATAAATGCAACAATTGACTTTTTAGAACATTTTTAGAGATATCAAGTCCTCTTATGACATCTCGATAAAATTAACGGTATAAGAGATACGGGTAATTTTATATCGCACTGCGCACCTGTTGCCGCATCCTGTATTATTGGTAAATTATTAATAAATCGGTGCACTCTACATTTATAAAAATAAGCTTTGACATTGATAATATATAAAAAACTTTAATTAAAGCGAACATTAATTTAACAAAAGTATAAACAGCAAATCACTGAAAAATGAATAACTATATTGCATTATCAGATTGAAAAAACGAGTAACCATATAGTTAACGATGTTAAAAAAATCAAAACTGTTTAAAAAAAATACAACAAATGTTCAATATGGGCTCTCCTCTTACATCAACACATTTCCTCAGTCTTCTAAGATTAGATCTTTGTACTTGGAATAACATTCCAGGATTATTTCAGATGTTTTCGCAATGAAAATGTATCCTGTCAATTAATTCATTTCTAGTATTTACAGGTTTACTGTACACCAGCGGTTCCCAACCTTTTTAGCTTGGGGGCCCAATAATATTTTTAAAACAATTTTGCGGCCCACCTCGATTATATATATATATATATATATATATATATATATATATATATATATATATATCAATACAGTTCCTCTATTTAAAATGTAAAAGAAACATTGAAATAAGGAAAACTATTTATATTTGTATGTAATACTTTCGATACACACTGTATTATAGGTATAATCAATAATTTTGAAAGATTCGGTATACAAATCAAATGTGATATTTTAATTTTCGGATGACGTTTATGTAGAATATATTTAATGATAGACAGAATTATATTACATTTTGGAGAATATATTTGAAATTTTAAAATACAGATGTCTCTGCTATCAGAATTACAATGATAATAAAAGAATTCAAATCTCTCTTTGTTATAGGGAAACATAAATTAGTATTTTTTTTAAAAAAAGGAATTTTTCGTAACCAAAGGAGAGGAGATTTATTTATTTGAAGAAAGTTTAGTTAGTTGTGTTTGAAATCCCGAAGAGGCAACATCGTAATTAGAGTTGTCTCAATTTTTGGTAGATAGTAGAAGTTGTATATTTATACAACCAGATTCAAAAGCCATTTCATTATAAATCCTGTGCGTGCATAATTCGAATAAGAATTGCATCGTGTATAGTGAATGTGTTCCAGATTTCTAAATAAAATTTAGAAAGTTTCCTGAATTCTAAGTTCAATTAGAATTGTACGAGTTGTCCAGTTATTAGTTGGTGAGTCCGATCCAGTTTTTTACAATAATTTCTCGAGAAATAATGAGGCCTAATTTTAAATTAAATTTGACATAGATGCATCTATTAGATTTTTGATTGCAAACAAAATTAATAAATCATTAGGAAATTCACATAAGAGAAGAAAAATTTTGAACTAGAAAAATTTGAGTGAAGCTTGTTTTTGACATTTGTCCATATCAAGATTTAGATCGACAATTGGAACTTTTATTAAACGTTTTTCATTAGGTTAATTTATAGCATATAGGTTGTCGTAATTTTAAGTTTCGTAGAAATTACGACTGTTGTTTCGTTTATAATAAGTTTGGGGAATATTAATTTGTTAATTTGTATTTGAATCTAGTAGTATAATATAGAATTTTGCATTCCTACTCACTATAGTCTTTTTATAACATTATTTCAGAAAATTAAACATTTTTTATTAAATAAAACTGTCGACCAAATCAGTGACAGTTGGTAATTTTCAGTGACAGAAATATTGGAAACGTCATCAGAGATTTAAAGTGCCTTTTATAATATTAAACATACAGTTACTATAGGTTCTGACCAATAGTGAAACAGATAATTTGGAGATACGTAAAAATTTAAACAAATTTTGAATAATTAATTTTTTTAACAGTTTGATCCCACCCTGAGAAAAGAGTAATAGGTCGATTACATATATAAATTCATTTTTAGAAATACTTAATTAATATTTATTAGAACCGGGCATATTTTTGACAACTACTGTCAAAGTAGAAATTTCTTACATAAGGTTTTAAGTTGTATGTACAAGAATTGTCGCTGCGACAATATACATCAACGTGAGGTGAATTGAAATTTATCTTTACAGGAAGGTTTACATTAAAATTAAATAATTAAAATTCATCATATAGAGAATTAGATACATTATAATTTGGCTTCCAACGCGGGGCAATTATAATTAAAAGAAGGTATAATTGAATAAATTATAATTTGTCACCCAAACGTGGGGCAACTATAAAATAATATTGAATATATTATAATATATACAGAGTGGAAAGTCTAACTGGAACAAATTCTGTAACTTGATAAATAAAGGTTTATC
The DNA here is from genome assembly GCA_963921935.1 of Galeruca laticollis. Classification (NCBI taxonomy): domain Eukaryota; kingdom Metazoa; phylum Arthropoda; class Insecta; order Coleoptera; family Chrysomelidae; genus Galeruca; species Galeruca laticollis. Next base: position 46,649,121 of record OY998185.1, read on the forward strand.
GCAAAATTCCTGAAACACGTCAATTTTTATTTTCAATGGGGCATATTACAAAGAGATTCGTTTACCTTTTTAATTATCTGGGGGGGCTGCAGACAACCCCAACTTTTGTTTTTAAATGGAAGGGTAGGTTAATTAATTTTTTATTTGAAAGCTTTTTCAATTGTAAATACAATTCCACTTTTTTTGTTACTTTTTATAAGCAATGTGTCGGAAAAAATGAAATAAGGAAATATTTACTCAAATTACTTTAATGTATAGGTAATTTTTTTCTTACTTGATAAGCACAATAAAAAACCTGCTCGATAGTTTTTTGGTCAATTTGAACTGAATGTGATTGATTTGTTAGTACTTGTTTGTATTTCAACGTGTAAATAACAAACGAGCAATAAGAAAATGCCCTATTTAACCGAGACGCATCGTATCGAAATTTTAATGATGATCGGATATGGGGACAGAAGTCGAACACAAGCTGAAGTCGCTCGATTGTTTACTGAAGTTCATCCAGAATTACCTTCAATTAATCGAAGTACGATTAGCAAAATTGGAACTCGATATCAGGAGTTGCGCTAAGTAAGGGATGCTCCTCGACAAATGGTTTTAAAAGTTGACGAAGAAGCTCAGTTGAACATATTGTTGGAAGTTGAAGAAAATCCTGTTACTCTAGCTAGGTAAATAGCTCGCGTTCATGGTGTCAGTCGCACAAGCGTTTTAAAAATTCCTGAAGAAGCCAAAAAGCACCCATATAAGATGCAAAACCTGCAGGAGCTTAACGAAAATGATCCTGATCGTAGACTCGAATTTTGCGAACGAATTATGTCTTCTATCGATGGTGGACAAATTGCTTTGGAATGGGTGCTGTTTTCTGATGAGGCTACGTTCACATTACATGGGCACGTCAATCGACAGAACTGCCGTTATTGGGCTGACGAAAATCCCCGTTGGATGCATGAATCCCATACCCAAAGGCCTCAAAAAACAAACGTCTGGGCTGGAATTATTGGGGATCGCATAGTAGTAACCGGAAAAACATATCATGATATGCTCCAAGAAGAACTGATTCCTACTTTAGTAAATTTATTCCCCAATAATTTGGATCCCAACTTATTTGACCAACGGATGTGGTTTCAACAAGATGGGGTACCACCACATTTTGCTCAAAATGTACGGACCTATCTTAACGAAGTGTTTCCAAATAGGTGGATTGGAAGAAGGGGCAATTGAGTGGCCAGCAAGATCACCTGATCTTACTCCATTAGATTTTTTTATGGGGATATCTAAAGAGCAAAGTTTATGCCACTAAACCTAACGCTTCACGCTTCCCATAAGCTAACACAATGAATCTTGGCTGGGCATCGAGGATGGACTTTCATGAAACTTGGAATACGTATAATTGTAATTTACCGAAGGAGCTTAATTAAAATATCCCAAATTTCTATTTGAATTTTATTTTTTTGTTTAGGGCTGTAGAAAAAATAATGTATGCAACATGTGCTTAAATTACTATTTTTTCTTTTTATTATCTATCACTATAGAATAATACACGTTTAACAATTCACGCCAACCAAAGACAACACACTGCACGAAACAAATGAGAAATGTTGCAACTGAGACGTCAAAGATTGCGAGTATGGGACAGGGAATCCCCCACGACAGCGTCAGGCTCTTTTGCGGGAATCTCCGAATTATACATACAGCTGAGCTAGTGCTAGTGGAGGAATCCCCGAAAAAGAAATTTTTGTGATAGCGATTTATTTTTGTTTGTTTGTACCATGGGGTGCTCACTCTCGATGTTTGACAGTTTTTTATTTGTAGTTATTCCTCATATCGCGAGTGTCGTTCTCATGGACAAAGAGTAGCTCTGACAGAGACCAGAGATCACGGAAAAGAAGATTGAATTCTTAATTCAGAAGATGAAACATATACCTACTGTTATATTTTTTCCAAACTGTGACAGTTAATATATTGTTTAATTTACATTTGAGATTTTACACTTACTGCTATGGAATAATTTTTCTTTATTATAATTATTATCAAAATGGTTTTTATATGTTCCATTCCTGATTGCAGTAATACAAAAATATTGCATTGTTTACCAAAAGATCCAGAGGTAAGCTATTCTGAATTAATTAAGTAATTACGAATTTATACATATTTTGATTTATAGATTAGACGACAATGGTGCCTGGCTATAGGAAGAAACGATATTGTTGACGTAAATACTAAACAAAGGCACGCATTTAGGATTTGTGATCTACATTTCTTCGAAGATATGAAATTTATTATCAATAAAAATCGAACCAATTTAAAATTCAATGCTGTACCATCATTAAATATTCCAAGTATGTATATATACTAATAACTAAAATATTAAAACTTCAACTTAAATATTATTTTTGTTACTTAAAATACTCATTTTTAGCAAATATGATGGCCATAACTCCTATTCACCTAGATTGTCTTGGTTCAAACACAAAATGTCAATTAACAATGACAGATATACCTACTTATTTATTAATTTTTCATCCTCATATTAGATTTAATGCAGGTATCGATAAAATATTGTAAATATATCTATTTTGTTTATTTACATACTAAATATTGTTGTGTATAATAAATTTTGTTAACTTTTTAAATTTTATTCGGAATCCTATTAATCATGGCCCCAATACAACATGCAAAATATTTGTTTCAATATCAGATATAATGTGCGAAGATTTGGATCTTCAAATATTATTATTAGCATTATATTCATATGAAGTAATTTTTTCAAGCATTTAATTTCTATTTATAACTGCTCAAATTAACTTTATTTGCGCCATATATTATTTGAGGCAATAAGTGTAAAATTGTGTAACTCGTTTTTTGTATAATGGTTTTAATTTACCAAAGCATCGAAGTATAACAAACATTATATGATGGCGCTTTGGACGATTAAAACTGAGAGTTACACTATTTTGCGCTCATGGTATCATTTAACAGTGAACTTATACTAATTTCAAAATTGGCGCCTTTCACCCTAGTTCATCCTCATGTCGCGAGTGTCACTAGTAAAACGTGTTTAGGAGGGAAGGCGAGAGTCGGCTATCTAAGGGAGTATATATAATCTGTGGTTTGTACATTGTTATTGAAGTTGAGAGACCGGGTGGGTGTCACCCCAAAAAAGGTGACACCCGGTGTGGACCGCTCCCGACGCTCCCCCCCTTTGCTACGCCACTGGCTCGATCAATGATAACAGTCTTCACCATCTTGGTGTATAATATACTATTATTTATGTTCTAACCTCAAATTCTAGCTTGGCTATTTATTTTTAAATACTGCAAATAAAGTCACCGATAATCTTGAGCAAAACAATCATATATTAATAGAATCATTTACAATCCGCCATTAGGAAATTCCACTGTTGTTTTTTACTTGTTACTGGTTTTCTGTAAAATATACTGAATATCGTACGAAGTACATTTATCTAAAATATTATTTGAAAACTAAATTATGTCCGTTTTGAAATAAATTTAATTGAAAAGCTGGAAAGTTGCTCTGAAATATCTCAAAGATGTTAATTTCGTCGCCGTTTATTTTTTGAATAAAATCAACGTTCACTTCACAGGACTGTCTACTTTTTAAATGATTAAGATTTTGTCAAGGGCACGTCTTTCAATGCCTTAATTTAGTTTCAAGAGGCGAATTAAATTTTTAATCTATTTCATTAACAGAACTTGTCACACACATAATAATAATTTAAATACAAAAAATATAATAAAATACAGGAGTTTGGTGTTTTATGATGAATTTAACAATCAAACGACAAATATGAATATCTGGGTGTCACATTAAGAATGGGACAAATGACTACCGCAAAATAAAAGACCAGTAACATGCATAAATAAAATGTTACTAGTTTCCGAAGTAAAGTACAGGGTGTTGAAGTTGATAACAGAAAATACTATAAATGACGCTTTTTATAAAAAAAATTTCAAAATATATAAGAAACCATGTGATACGTAATTAAATTACCATTAAATGGAATTTACCCAAGACCATAAATGTGGTATGAGTGTTTATCCGATTATATAATATGTAATATATAAATGGAATTTCCGAAAATTTTATCAGTTTCGGTGATTTAGAAACATTCTTATAGATGGGTATATTTTAAAAAATCCCTACCTGTATTCTATTTTCTCAGAAATATTAATTTATTCAAATATATATTTTATAAGACTTGGGTTATTTATTCCTAGTTTTGTTCAGTGATTACGTTGTAGTTTTTTATTTGTAAGTATATTATTTAATATGCATGATAGCAGTAATATTATGAAAACGTAGCTACCACCCTTTACAGGGTGATTCATTACTATAATTGGAAAGCAGTAATATTAAATTACCATTAAATGGAATTACCCAAGACCATAAATGTGGTATATGTCCGGGAAAGTAAAGAAATAAAAGTCAAAAGTTTCCCATAATTGATTTTTCATTTTTAAATGAAAATATATTGACCCAGCATTGTCTAATAATTTCCGCTGGAGCTTGCGACGCAGCTTGCAAGCACAGCTCAGACCACCTAAAATTCAAGTGATTAATGTTCGTGTCATTTCTGGATGTGTTCTTACAAAAAAATCGTAAAGATGAAAATTGAAGCAAATCTTATGCTCTTGAAGGTGACGTAAATAGTTTTTTTTAAAAAAAAATTTCCGATCTTAAATTTGAAAAAATTTACGAAAATTATATTTTTGGTTGGTAATTATAAATAAAATATTAATATCGAGGTCAAAACATAGATAACCATAGAGGGCAAACTTCTAAAAATTAAAAAATTTTCAGATTTGGAAAATTCAAAATGGCGGCTGCGCAAATTGGATACAAATTTTTTTTTCAATCGCGTCTAAATTTATGAACATTAACGATATTGAGAAACGGTTTGTTGAAATCGCCAGAGTAAAAGTTATATTTTTATAAATAACATAAACAAAATTTTTAAAAATTTTTTTTACATAATTTTTTAAAACATTTACCGAAAATAAAAATTTTTCCATCTAGTTTTTTCTCATTTTGGCGTTGAAAAATTTGTTTAAAATATGTTTTCATGTTATAAATCTTTGAAAGACGAGTATTTAAAAAAAAATTTTTTAGATGCGACTTTTACAAGTTGAGATAAACAAATTCAAAGTCTGTTAGATTCTGTGATAATATTGATTGAAATTTTCAAATTTTGATCACTTCGCTAGGTTGTCGAATCGCAACTCAACTTAAACACAAATTTTCATTTTTCTACCGTCAATTGGTCCATTCAAAAGAGAATAGTAATCCTAGCTCGCCCGGCCAAACGGTGCGGCGGCAGCTGCTTGGCGTTGTGGTGGGGGGTCAGCGCTCGTTCGCAGTTGAACGAAGCTCAAGCTTTTATTTTGGTTTTCTTTGTAAAAATTTTGCATTTGTGGTTTACTAATAGTATGGCTATTATCAACCATTACATATTGCTAGAAATAAGGTACAATGATATTTATAATTTATATCTATAAATCCATTTATTATATATATTATACATAATTCGAAACGTAGATACTAAGTATAATATTTATTTACAAATTTACATCTATTTTCTACAAATTCTCGCCCTTTTTAGTCTTTGAGGAAATGGCTCTGTACAATTTTCCTCGTCATTATCATTAGCAAACAAATCCTCATCGATATTATTGCTACTATCAATTGCAAGTTCACAAACAACTAATTGAGTCATATCAAAATTTAGCTCATCACTGAGATATTCATTATCATCCTCGCCATTGTCAAATACCGTACTTACAATTTCGATGTTACAACAGTTTGTGCCTTCGCAATTTTTACATAATATCGTACAATGTATGCCAACTTTTTTACAACCTCACCTGGTAGTAGAGCACCCTGTGGTACAAGAACACGAAATAATGTTCAATAATTCGTCGGGTACAAGTACGTCGTCAGTCATGTTAGTAAGGGTCTTTTGGGCGTTCGAAGAGAATGAGCGCTGACCCCCCACCAGAACGCCAAGAAGCTGCCGCCGCACCGTTTGGCCGAGCGAGCTAGGATTACTGTTCTCTTTTTAATGGACCAATTAACGGTAGAAAAATGAAAATTTGTGTTTAAGTTGAGTTGGGATTCGACAACCTAGCGAAGTGATCAAAATTTGAAAATTTCAATCAATATTATCACAGAATCTAACAGACTTTGAATTTGTTTATCTCAACTTGTAAAAGTCGCATATAAAAAAAATTTTTTTAAGTACTCGTTTTTCAAAGACACAGATATTTATAACGTGAAAAGATATTTTTAAGAAATTTTTCAACGCCAAAATGAGAAAAAACTAGATGTAAAAATTTTTATTTTCGGTAAATGTTCTAAAAAATTATGTAAAAAAATTTTTAAAAATTTTGTTAGTGTTATTTATAAAAATATAACTTTCACTCTGTCGATTGCAACAAACCGTTTCTCAATATCGTTAATGTTCATAAATTTAGACGCGATTGAAAAAAAAATTGTTTCCAATTTGCGCAGCCGCCATTTTGAATTTTCCAAATCTGAAAAAATGTAAATTTTTAGAAGTTTGCCCTCTATGTTTATCTATGTTTTGACCTCGATATTAATATTTTATTTATAGTTACCAACCAAAAATATAATTTTCGTAAATTTTTTCAATTTTTGGAAAATTTAAGATCGGAAATTTTTTTTTGGAAAAACTATTTACATCACCATCAAGAGCATAAGATTTGCTTCAATTTTCATCTCTACGATTTTTTTGTAAGAACACATCCAGGAATGACACGAGCATAAATCACTTGAATTTTAGGTGGTCTGAGCTGTGCTTGCAAGCTGCGTCGCAAGCTCCAGTGGAAATTATTAGACAATCTAGGAGAGTGATGCTGGGTCAATATATTTTCATTTAAAAACGAAAAATCAGTTATAATAAGGAGAGAGAGAGAGAGAGAGAGAGAGAGAGAGAGAGAGAGAGAGAGAGAGAGAGAGAGAGAGACATAAGCTTTATTGTCATGAAAATTTTTACAATTTTATGGACAAAGCGAAATAATTTAAAAATAGCTATAAAAAAGTATATAAAAAATAATATAAAGATATAAAAAATACTGACAATACTAACGATACAAAACATAATATATAAAAATACAAATTTAAATCAATAATTATAATACAATGTTACCATCGTACATCATACCAAATATTGATCTACGCCGATGTAACTCAAAAGTCTAGGGTATCATGCAGAATTCTGCCACTGAATAGTAAGGTCTCTCAAGCAGAAACGCCCTTGTCAATCTCCGGAACCTATTAAATGTATTTGCCACTTTTAATTCCAAAGGTAGCTGGTTGAATAGTTTTTTTGGCATTGAAGATGATGGAATTTTTTACCAGATCAGAGGTGGGTATTGTTAAGTAGATATCGAAATTTTTTCTTCTAGTAGGGTAACTATGAATTGGCCTCTCAGTTAAATTGTGAAAGTGTTTGCGAATCAAACACACGGATTCCAAAATGAATAGAGCAGGAAGAGTTAAAATTTTGTATTTTTTAAAATAGAATTCGCAATGCGTCCTTCGACTCAAACCATAAATATAACGAACTGCTCTTTTTTGTAGTTTGAAAATAGATGTGAAGAGGTATAAACTACAAGACCCCCAGAAAGGCAAACCATAGTGAAGGTGCGATTCGAACAAAGAGTAGTAAGTTGTTAAAGCAGTACAAGAATCAAGCTGTTTAGATACAGATTTAATGGCAAAACAAGCAGAGGATAATTTTTTCGCTAAAATGTCTACATGTACAGACCATTTAAGGGCACTGTCAATATGGAGACCAAGAAACTTAATCGAATTTGCAGATCTTATTACGTCATTGTTAAGTTTGAGAGGTTTCAAAACTCCTTTGTAAGATAAAACTAAAGTTTTCTCAGTGTTAAAACAAAGCCCGTTCGAGTCAGACCAGGATTTAATAGTAATGAGATCTTTGACTATGGTAGAATGTAAAGTTCGTATATCTGAACTGCTCCAGGTTACATTAGTGTCATCGGCAAATAAAGTGAATTTACCATTAATTCGTAAGTCTGTGACATCTTTAATGAATACCAAGAAGAGAATTGGGCCCAAAACTGAGCCCTGTGGTACACCACTGCTAACTGGTAAATCATTCGAAACTTTTCCATTTGCTCGTACCAGTTGGTTTCTACATTCCAGGTAAGATTCAAACCATTTTAAAGGAATACCATGGATGCCATAATATTCCAGTTTGTCTATCAAAATGTCATGATCAACACAATCGAAGGCCTTTGTGGAGTCACAAAAAACCGAAGCCGTAAAAAGTTTATTATTAAGAGAGGTATATATTTCATTAAGAACAGAAAACATTGCGTCATTAGTACATTTATTAGGTAGGAAACCGAATTGTTGGGATTTCAAGATTTTATATTTGAAAAGAAAAGGCAGTAGACGGTTTTTCATTAGTCTTTCGATTATCTTCGATAAGATTGGTAATAAGGCAATAGGACGATAGTTACTAGTATTCTGTTTTTCGCCACCCTTGTGGAGGGGAACAATTATAGCTGTTTTTAGACAGTTAGGAAAGAGACCTTTTTCAAAGGATTCATTTATTAGAGAACATAAAACGTTAATCACCGCATCTGGAATATTCAAAAACATCTTAGCTGATAACCCATCAATGCCACAGGAAGTCTTGTTTTGAATGCTGAGTATGGTTTGCACTAGCTCAAATTTATCTATTGGTCTACGGAAGAAACTATCAGTGATTTTTTTAGAAGGAACGAGAAAAGAAAGAGCATCACGACTTGGAGATATTTTAGAGCTAATATTTTTATTGACGTTTATGAAATAGTTGTTAAGTTCGTCTGGGTCGAGTTCAATAAAATTTGAGGAACGAGTTTTGTTCCTCAAATCATTGATAACAGACCAAGTTTCTCTCGTAGAATTTTTAGCTCTTGAGATGCGATTGTTATAATAGTTTTGTTTAATAGCTTTTATAGTTTTCCGGTACAATATTTTATAGTTATTGATATAATTGAGTACGTGAAGATTGTCTGTGAATTTTTAATGTACATGAGTGATCCCATATTCTTAGATGAAGTACGTGTTCCTTTCGTAGACCATGATTTGTGATGTTTAGTTTTACGAGAGCGAAGAGGTAATGATATATTGAAGCGCCTGATAGTTTTATTAATAAAGTCCAAAAATTTAGAGTCAATATCTTCAGAAAGATTAATCCAATCAATTGCTAAACATAAATTATGAAATTTGGTGAAATTTTGTTCAGAGAAAATCCTCACGAACTGAGTGTTTTTCTTTAAAGATTTACGAGGCAATACAAATTCGGCGAAAGCTGCTTCATGGTCAGAGAGACCTGAGTTAATTACTAAGTGATTCACATCATGGGGTAGAAAGTCGGAACTATGTAATCTAAAATTGACGAAGTTTTTTTAGTGATACGAGTTGGTGAATCTACGTGCATCTTTAGATCAAACGATTATATAATATGTGATATATAAATGGAATTTCCGAAAATTTTTTTGGGTTAAATCTTCACAAATAAATGTATAAATGAAAAGTAACTTATTTAATTAAAATTTCGAAATGTTGTTCATTATTTTCTAAACGGTGATAAAGTCTGCTCTGAAACTCCTCCCTAACATTTCGAAAAACGTCTGTCTGAAGCTCTCTATATGCAGCAGTTATTCTTCTCTTCAAATCTTCCAAATCTCGAGGCTGTGTTTTATAATAAATCGATTTTAGATGCTCCCATAAAAAGAAATCTAGAGGCGCTAATAGGGATAATCGTGGTGACCATTCCATTGCTCCTCTTCGACCAATCCATCATTTAGCCACTGTCTAACTGGAAGAGAGTAATGTGGTGAAGGTACTTCTTATTGGAAGTGAATAATATGTTGTTGCAAAATCATGTTACCAGCCGCATCAATTTGATTTTCCAAACTAGTTATTATTAAGGGGTCTATTATATCTTGAGACAAATTTAAGTTTAGCTCACCGGGCAACATTTTAACAACATAATTAATTTGGAAATTTGTTTTATCTCACCTTATTTCCAAAAACGGACCAAAATTGCTGAGAAATGTAACCGCACAAATTTGAAATGAAAGTTATGTCAACGGTGGCGCTAAGTGTCAAGGACTTCGAGGTTGATTTCTCAAAGATTATAGAAAGCACATTCGAATGGTTTTGACAGGTTCAAGAGAACAACGTAACTGAAAGGTACATGGCAGAACGGCTCCATATCCCCCTTCCTAATCAAATAGCATAGAGAGGGAAGAGCACTGGGTCTGTGAGACTTAGCGCCAGTACTCCAGGGTTAAAAATAAATGAGTACATATAATACCAGAATATAACTAGGGAAACAGGTAGATGCTATATTTTCTAATTTTATTATTTTTTGTTTCAGTCAATCAATATGCGTGCCCCTTTCTACTTAGTCTGTGCCACACTAGTGGTGAGCATCCATAGCGAAGAAACGTCGGGGAATGCAGCTTATTTCAACAGGGGACAACTCGAACCAATTAATATGGCCGCCGATCAAGAAACAATCAGTTATTTGTTGCCTAAATTAACAGCAAAATACCGCCCCAGTAACGAATGGACGGGTGTGACTGATCCCAGATTTTACTTGCTTACGGAAATGGAATCCAACGAACTCGATAATCAGGTAAATAATGTGTGTACGTTGAAGATAAATGTTATATTAGAGTTAGGTTCTTATGTTTAATGTCTTTCTTCAAGTAATTTTCTTTCACCAACCTAGCGAAAGTGATTATAATTAACAAGAGAATTATTCTTTTACCTTGTAATCATTTAAGTGTTTTGGGGATAATAAATTATTTTTCATCAGAAAAAGTTACAAATTGTTAGTATATACGTCGACTGTTAAAATGAAATAGTGCATCACGCCATGACACGTTCTGTTACAAATTATAGACCACGTATTCAGTATAATTTGTCTTTATAGTCGAAGCAATGAAGCATTGTGATAGGAAATCTTTTAGGATGGTACGTATCGGAATGCGGTTTTTTGCATTCGCTTGCAAAAATTATTTATATCATTCGTACCTACTTTGTACCTATTACAAACCGGAAGTTGCATTGCTGCAGCCAAAAATGCATTTTTTGAGAGGTCTTTTGGAAAATTTCATAACTTTGTAAATAAGAGTCAAAATTGGCTCAAGTCGGGTATCCGGGAGTTTTCGAGGTCGCTGATCACGATTACGATGTTCAAAGTGATCCCCCGAACACCTGGAGCTCAGGAACGCCGACGAACGTCATCTCCAGGGACTATCCCGAACTTTATGCGAGAGACGAGAGAAACTGGGCACCCAGGATTTTTATGGGTCACTGAATTCGAATATACCATCGGCGAACACCCCACGGACACCTGGTGGGCCCCAGCCTGGACGCGGTCGTCATCTTCCAGAATTTTTCTGGAAATATCGACAATAACGAACCGAAAATCGTTATGGGGGCTTTTTGTGTGCGCTGAATCCGAATTTTATGTTGAAAACGACCTCCCGAACACCTGGTGGGCCCTAACCTGGTCCTGAACGTCATCCCCGAGGGTTTTCCATACATAATTGAATAAAACCACCTGATAATCGTTACGGGGGTTTTTTGGCTCGCTGAAATCAAATATGGCACCGGCCAACACACACGAACACCTGGTGCACCTTACCCTGGCTCTGAACGTCATCCCCGAGGGGTTTCCAGATACAATTCAAAAAGACCAACCAAAAATCGTTACTGGGTTTTTTTTGAGTCGCTGAATTCAAATATGGCGCCGACGAACACCCCACAGACACCTGGTGCGCCCTACCCTGGCCCTGAACGTCTTCCCCGAGGCCAGGGTAGGGCGCATCAGGTGTATGTGGGGTGTGCGTCGGTGCGGTCTCATGCAGTCACTCGGCGCTCGTTTCCAGCGACAAATCTGGTAACATGACCCTATTTTGAATTTCCCGCGACTCTAAAAAGTAGCGTTGAACAGCAGCGTCAAATATGGCTGCTTGCGGGAATTATCTTGGAACAATGAAGAAACAAAATTATCTGTTAAAACGTATATTCCCAAACTTTACTGATTAATTAAATCTTTTACATTTACTCCGCCTGAATCTATTGTTTAGATCAATAAATCAAATAAGTTGCAGCACCACACATATTACAACTTGTATATCTCCTCTCCTCACTCTCCTATCCCAGCGACAAAGCTCAACATTTTCATCTTTGTCGCTACATATCACTTGACCAGATTTGTCGCTTCATATTACGTGACCAGATTTCTCGCTACAAACGACGTAGAGCTACTGCATGAGGCCGCAGCCTTAAATTAAACTCATTAGCTTATGACATTAACTAACGATATTTCCAGTTTTCCATAAGTTTCCCTATCGTCTTTTGCATATATCTAAGACTCACCTTTTTTAATTTATCTGTGGTAATCACGCTATGTTCATTTTATGGAGGGTAGAACCCTCCATAGTTCATTTATAACACACATCAGCGCATTCAATTGCAGGCAACCAACATTACAGTTTATGAACTCCAAATTGCACATATCAAATATTAATTTCAATATTAATATTTGTATATTGTATGTTTTCAACTGTGTAAAAATATGCAGTGCTCAATTGTGTGACAAATTCAGATCAAATGAAACTAGAATCTCGCCTTGAAGTAAGTGAAATGAAATAACACTTACTCTGATCATGGGGATTACATGAAATAAAAAGTCCCCGCAACTTTCAAAGGATGGCACCACTAGAGCTAAAATTAATCTCGGTTAGATGGATTTTGAATTCTAAATGTTTGAGCATTTAATACGCCCCTGTAATATATTTTTAAACAGTACATCAAGCTTCACACCAAATATATAATAGAGGAGTGAGCAGTATCAGAAAACTGGATTACATTATTAATAAAGAAAATATTTAAGTGAGTCAAGCTTTAATAATAATAATATGGGAGAAAGATGATTTGGCATTTGTATAAAATATTTATATGTGGTGCGAAAACGTCAAATATCTACTGAAGATTGAATGGAGAATTTATTATTATCCTGATATCTTTTAACTTGTACTGTGTAATGTTGGTTGCATGCATTTGGATACATTCAATAGTAAACCAGTATAGATAAAGGCATATTGCAACTGGTCCTTTTTCGAAGATGTTATAAATTTATTGTGAGTAATGTAAAATCGCAATTCAACACATCTTCACCAAACTAGTGTAGCACGTAGCACATGAATTTTTCTGGAAATGTGCAGGAAATATTAGTTTGTGTATTTACAAAAGTGATGTATCAAGAGGCTGTAAGTACAATGTGATAATTATTTAAATGTATAATTCCTTACAGCATGCACAACAATATACAGCATGTTTGTTTTTCACACACACTAATATTTCTAACACATATTACACTACATATTTTACACTACCTAGATTAGATATAAAAACAACAAGTATATATTTACTACTTGAAACTATAGTCATTAATAATTGGACAGTGCGTTGCATAGATAGTACTTTTCATCACACAACAAACGCATGCGCAGCCGCCATCTTGGCCGAGCGGGAATTTTGTACTGTTTTGTACAATAATGGCTGGGGATGCAATATTATCTCCACAAACAAATCCATCATTAAAACAAATTATTGATGGTGCAGTACTTGTTGACAAATCAGTTGAAGCGTATAATTGTGAACAATTAAAATGTGGTTAAAGTCTTATGGGCGAAATAAATCTGTTAATTGAGAGGTTAGCTGTCAATACAATCTATTATCTAAATAAAAATAGGTACCTACCTAAATAATTATTATCTAAATAAAATTAGGTACATAATTTCATCCTAATTGAACATAATTTATTGTCAGCACATGTAGAAACTGTAAAATCAACATTTTTTGTAATGAATATTATTAAAATTTAAAAAATTTCAGATATAGGTAAACATATTATATTTTTAATCATAGTGTTACGTGTATACCTATAATACGAGTAAGTACATCTATATATTACAAGCAAGGTTAAGGAAAATTTATAAAATAATATATATTATGTATTGGTTTAAAATAATTTATTACATGTATCACTCTATATACGCACTCCATAAGAATACCGTTTTATTTTTCCTTTTCGTACAGATAATACAGTCGACTTGAAAATTTTATTTTTTAATTAAAACACATTACTCTAATTTTCTCATAATTTATTTATTATAAGTATTATTTGTTTAATATTTGTTGATTTTTACTATTTGTACACAGGTATTTCAACATGCGTATTTACAAAATAGTACGAAACTGCACGCATGCGCACAAAAGTTGTGATGAAAAGATCTATTGGGAAAGCATATTACGTTTTTATAATATTAAAAACGTTTGCTGAATGTATTAAAATTTTACAGTATAATAAATAGAAAATAGGCCATATAAAATATTTCATTATTCAATTTTAAAACGATATCTGTTTTCAGCATTCATTTATAATAATTTCCTTAGAGTCTTTTCAAAATAATTTACTCAGTATTCCAAATTTTGTTCTGCATTTTTAAAACAGCTTTGGTATAGTCGACGCAAGAGATATAGTGTGAAATTTAAGGTTTCGGCTTATCGTTTGAGTTAAATACCGTCATAGTCCAGTCAATATTATAATTTAAAATGCTTTTATGACGATATATTTATTTAATATTATAATTTCAACTAATAATCGTTAAAATGTATTTAATAATTACTAAATACATTTATCGACTGTCGAACGATTATTTTTAACCCGCAAGTATGGAGCGCCATCATACTTTTTAAGATACCTACTTAGTGTTAATGTAAAGAACAAAATACCTTCCTTCAAGCATTATATTAACCTATTTATATTTAAAAACATCTTAAACATAACACCAGACAATTAACACTACCTTATATCTCGTTTTATTAAGAAGAATTACAGTGGTGTAACTATACCATCTGGGGCCCGTGACAAATTCTTTTGATGGGGCCCTATCAGTAAAAATCGTCACGTTGTACTCAGTTTAATTTTAATAAACTTCGAGATTTTCAGCGTACTCAATAACACGTTATATATGTCCCACTAATGGCCATAGGTCTCCTCTCTTAGGCGAGAGGCAGGGCCGGCTCTAGAGTTTCAGGCGCCCAGATGCAATTTTTTTTTCAGCGCCCTCTCTATAAATTTTAGTTAAAACAAATAAATAAATATAATTCTGTGTTTGAAGTATAGGTATAATAAGGCAGTACTAAAAGTAATATACTTAAATCACAATTAACCAAAAAGTTTAGAAGACAAAAACAAAATGTAAAATAATAAACAAAAAGTTACGTAAAATTTTTAGAATTTAACTTTTCTGGACTTTAAAGACGCAAACTCATCCAGAACACACAAATCACCTTCGATAGCTATCATTGATAGTCCAACTAATCTTTCCTGGGAAATAGTAGACCGTAAGTACGATTTAATTAATTTCAGTCTTGAAAATGATCTTTCGCCGCTTGCTACTGACACTGGAAGTGTCAACAGTATCCTTAAAGAAATTACCAAGTTTGGAAAAACGCTAAATAAATCCTTGGAATATATATATTGCATCGTAGTTGTTTGTTGGTTCCTTTACTGTGTCTTTAAATATTTTTAGTTCGTTGAACAATTCTAGAGCACTTATGTCCCTTTCTTCGCCGTCACTTAAGGCAATTTGTAAATCATCACAACTCCTTTTTAAAGTTTCATCATCTATGTTATAAAGTTCATTAAAATTTGTAAGAAAATAAAATTTTTGGGAATGACTATTTAGAAGTTCAAATCTTTCACTTAAGGTATTGAGTACAGTATCCACAATTGGAAGAAAAAATGAAATTTTATATTTCTTTTCCGGATTATTCGGCGTTTCATCCCGACTTTCATAATCAAACATACGTTTTTTGCGTGTGTGCAATGTATTTTCTTTGAATTGGGGACAAATTTCCAAATCTTCTGCTAACGTTTTTGCAGTTTCAAGTACAGATGTAAACTGTTCATCTGATCGGAATTCTTGAAAAAAATTTCTAAATTTTGTAAAGTCGTTGTTGATTCATTTAAACTGGTACTCGAATTTTGGAGCATTTTACTCACAACATTGACCCGGCTTAAAATATCGTACCAAATTATAAGCGAACAAACAAACTCATAGTCTTTAATTTTCAAAGCTAAAACTTTGGCTTCATATTTTGTGTTCCCATCATTTTTGTTGTTTTCGTGGACGTCAATTAAAGCATCTAGAATACCTCCAATATTATTTCTTAGTGGACGCAGTGCGTCAACTCTAGATTCCCAGCGGGTGTCAGATAAAGGTTTGAGGGTAATTTTTGTATATGATTTTAAGACATCCCATCGCTTAGTCGAACCACAAAAAAAATTATAAACTTCTTGGACAATGCTGAAAAAAGCTATTGTTTCAGTGTTTACTTTGGCAGCATCACAGATTACTAAATTTAAGGTATGCGCCGCACATGGAACATAAAGGGCGCGAGGGTTCATATTCAGTATGCGTCTTTGAACCCCATTGTGTTTACCACGCATGTTGGCCCCATTATCATAACCTTGCCCACGTAAATCTTCGATATTTAATTGTAGCTCTTGTAATTTATTAATTTTATATATAGATAAACCTTCTCCGGTAGAATCAGCCACTTCCATGAAACCCACAATATGTTCTTCTATGGAAACCTTACCGCTTTCATCTTTATGGACAAATCGAATAATAACTGTCATCTGTTCAGTGTGGCTTATGTCGGGAGTGTAGTCTAATATTATCGAAAAATATTTGGCACTGGTTACCATTTGAACAATAGAACAGATAATTTGGTTTGAAAGAATAGATATTATTTCATTTTGGATATTTTGGTTTGGTTTTCTGATTTCTGAATTTTTGCGATGTGATTTGCAATAATAATATCAAACTTTGAAAATAATTCTACCAGTTTTAAAAAATTTCCATTGTTTCTCTCAAAAATTACATCTGAGGAGCCACGTAGAGCTAAATTTTGCCCAGCAAGATATTCAATTATTTCTGTTATTCTCTCTAAAACTCCACGCCAATGTCGTTTCTCAACCTCAAATATTTTTTCAAGTTCGCTATCTATTGTAGTTTGCTTTTCTAACTTTTTTTAAGTTCCATCCAAGTTATAAATGAGTTCAAATGTGACCTACTTGTTTCGTGAGTAGTCAGAGTTTTCGACAAATTTTGCCAATTTGAATAGCCATCTGTGGTCAACTGACTTATTTTTTCAGATGCAAACAATTTGCAACAAAAACAATATACTTTGTTTACAGAACCTGAATATATGAGCCATGTCGGTGGGACAGTGTCGTTGTTCGCTACTTTACGATAAAAGTAATTATTACTAAAACTACGACCGCAGTCATCTTGTGGATATGATTTTTTTTTGTTCTGTCTCTGTCAGACCGTGCTCAATAATGATTTTTCGAACTTTGTCATTAATAATTTTGGGCCAAGTTGCTGGATCATTTGATTTAAATAACGTCACGTCGCTTTCGCTTACTGTTAGTGTTGCTAAAACTGTTGGTTGATGTTGATATGAGGAAGGTAAAGCCGACTGGGAAGCGATATATTGGTGTGCTTGTGGATCACCTTGTTGATGTGATGAAGTTGACGAAGATGAATCAACGGTTGCTTCAAAAGGCGCTAGACATGAATCTTCAGGATCAGGATCTCTACTATTACTTGCAGATAAAGAACTGTCTCCGATCTTTTGCTTTTTGAAAAATTTGTGGAGTTGACCCCTTAATTTTTATTTCTCGAGTTCTTTTGCCGCTTTTCGTTTTCGATTTTCTGCTCCTGATAGTTTCTTTTTTTCCATTTTTTCAAGAAAAACTAAAAAAATAATTTATTATCTCACTACTCGATGCACTTTACATATTTTAAAATATTTACGTTTTGAAACTTTACTAAACCAGTGTGAATCGAAAATCACGTACAGTCAGATCAAAATAGTTCATAATATAAAACAAATTCAATCATAATGGGGATTTATTTTATTAGAATATTTTATATCCTTTTAAATTTATTATCGCAAATCAACAACGGAATTTCTTTATTCACAATATATTATGTTATTTTAATTATAAACATGCAAACTCCAAGAAAATACAGATATAACTATTTATAGTTATATTTCAAAACTGAACTCTAATTCATTATAACCGTGAGGCAAATTAACAAAAATATTTTTTTAAATTTTAAAGAAAATTAGTTCCATCAAAAGTTTGAAATTAGTAACAAATTAGCAAAGGATAATTTATTGTAGGTTTATTTAGATTAAAATTAAATACTTTCTACTTTAAATAATTAATCATTTGTTTGACCATCATCTAAAATTATTGTCTGGCGTTTAGCATCCAATAAACTTAAATTTTCTAACAAAAATTTAACTTACCTTTGAAAACGAAAATAATATAATTTCGTTAATGTTAAAATGGAACACACAACTTGAAACAATACTGTTGCTACTAATACTACACAGTGAATGAATGTAGGTAAAAACCGAAGATTTCAAATGAAGGAGGGTCTAAAATTTTGTTTCTGATTTTTTTTTGCCAGATGCCAGATGTGCACTTGAAATATGTTTCTTGGAATTGTGAATAAGATCTTAAACAAGCCGACAACGAATAAGGTCAAGTTGTAGGAAAAAAATTACCAAACAAAATGTTGCGACTACCTACATTTAGAAGGCTTGTGCTAAACAATAAACATAACACATACGAGTACATTCACACATAAAAAATTAATTCTATTATCTGCTCGTATAATGAAAATTTAATATTTTTTTTATTGCGTTAAAATTGTATCTATAATCTATAATTTACAAAGTATATTTAGCGTCTGGCGCCCCTAGCCAGAGGCGCCCCGATGCGGTGCATCCTTTGCTTACCGCCTTGAGCCGGCCCTGGCGAGAGGGAACGGTCTGTAGTCCCCACGCTAGCCCAATGCGTATTGGAGACTTCACATTCATCCATAGAACATAATATCTCAATGCGTTCATTATCTATTCGCTAGCTTTTCGGTGAAGGAACCACAGCGTGAGGAAGCCTGCATACATTTACGTTGAAATAAAAATAACAATTTAATTCCAATATGATATTTATTAACCCATTTATGCCCAACGGGTCGAAAACGACCCAATCCCTAAAGTATGTAATTAGCTATACAAGTGCATGTTTTAAAGTATTGCCTACATTTGAATTTAGTAGTCAATTCAATAAACATCGTTAGTATAAGTTTACAGAACGCGCTGAGAATTATATTTTTTGGATATCATGACATGTTTAGACGATAAAATATTCTAGTGTGACATGGAGAGAAAATCATACTGATAAGTTTGTTTTAGTACTCATTATATTGTTTTTCAAATCATTTATTGCACTGTTTTCTAGTTGTACGAAGTAATATTTGTTTTGTGGTTACGCCTGTTCGTTTGAATAATAAGTGCATAAAAAATAGCTTGGGTCGTTATCGACCCGTTGGGCCGATATGTGATATATTTTCCAATTTAGGAAGAAACCACTAACGACGGCTGAGTTATTGGACGAAATTGAAAAACTCTCCGAAGGTGATCCTGTTCCAGATGCAGTCTATATAATTCCTCCAGATGATAATGGATTTGAAAGTAATGAAGAGTATAGAGATGAATACTGCGATGACCCTAACAGACTAAATTGGATGCAGCTTCAAGCGCAAGCGAAAAACAATATA
Source organism: Galeruca laticollis (assembly GCA_963921935.1). NCBI lineage: Eukaryota > Metazoa > Arthropoda > Insecta > Coleoptera > Chrysomelidae > Galeruca > Galeruca laticollis. The sequence continues at coordinate 46,668,914 of OY998185.1, forward strand.
GAGGAAGACAGTAGTAACAATGAAGACAGCAACGTAACAGAGCCTCAAAGAAGGCAGAAAAAGGTACAAAAAAACGACAATGGTTCAAAGGCGACTTCTATGGAAGTAAAACAAAACAACCAAATACCGAATTTTTACTTGTGTTGACATTAGGCGATAAATGTGAGCCTATGGAATTTATGGAGCTGTTCTTGAATCCGGTAATATTGGAGCTACTCCTAAAACATAGCGTACTTTATGCAGGCAACAAAAATTGTGGATTGGAAATCGGCAACGACGAGATATACGTTTTTATTGCAGTTCTATACGTAAGTGGTTAGGTTCCCGTTCCCACGCGTCGCATGTTTTAGGAAGCACGAGATGACACCTGAAATGTTTTGGTATATAATCCTATCAGAAGAAATCGATTTGAAGAGATTTTTAGATATCTTCATGCAGCCGATAACAACAATTTAGCACAGAATGATAAAATGGCCAAGTTACGCCCTTTAATCGAAAAAATGACGCAAAATTTATTTCCGTTAGTGCTTGTATGTCTATTGACGAATCCATGATCCCATATTTTGGCCGAAACGGGTGTAAACAGTTTATCAGGGGAAAGCCAATCCGTTTCGGCTACAAAGCATGGGTTTGGCAACTCCATTAGGTTACTGCGTTAATTTCGACGTATACCAAGGACGAAAGACTCAACCGACTGATGCAAATCTTGGGGAATCTGTGGTAATAAATTTTGCCAAGTTGGGAGAAATGGGTTTTGGCGCAACGGGTATTGTGCGAGAAAACCGTACCGATAAATGCCTACTCCAAATTTCTTCACAAATGAAAAAAAGAGAAAGAGGTGTAATTGACAATGCAATTGACAAATATAATAACATTGTTTGTGTACGTTGGGAGGACAACAGTTTTGTCACAATTGTGTCGAATGAATATGGCGTAGGACCGATTTGTCAAGCTGTTAGATATTCTGCAAAAGAGAAAAAAAAAGCTGAAATACCCCAGCCAAACGTCATACACTGTTACAACAAGTTTATGGGTGGTGTCGACCAAATGTACAACAATGTGGCAAACTATCGCATAGGATTTCGAGGCAAAAAATGGTATATGCCCACTTTATTTTGGATGTTAAATGTTCCCATTAATAATGCATGGATACTGGTTCGGAAGTTTGGAAAAAATTGATAATCTCGAATTTCGACGATTAATTGTATTATCTATACTACAAAAATATGGAAAACCTCTTTTGTCCACTGGCCCAAAGCCTATTCTTATTAGTCCAGCAGCACGTACGTATGGGCAACATCTTATTTTGAGTGGTCAGACACGACGAAGATGTGCTCAGTATAAAAGCAAAACCACTAAAGCTTGTGACCGGTGTGAAGTTGCTACATGATAAATGTTTGATAGATTTCCATAAGAAATAAGTGTTCATATGATAATTCATTTGTTTGTTTTAATTTGTAAAAGTTTCCGATTTTATAAATAGGTATGCAAAACACAATTTTTTTGGAGTTATTATGTTTCCTGTGTACATTCCCATAGTATACCTATGTGCCCAGATGGGTTAAAAACGGCCCACATCAAAACACCAAATCCCATAACTAAAATTAGTTTTTCGATATTTACTTCTTCCATTAAATGCCATTTAATCCAAAATATGTGAGAACTATAGTGATTTGAAGAAAAAAATAGTTCTGGGCATAAATGGGTTAACAAAAATATTATTAAGAAAGATATTTATTAAGAAAAATCTTTTTTTCGAGCTTTCTGTTCCGCAAAAGTGTCTATAATATCATCAAAGTATAAAGATCTGGCCATAGAATTTTCAATAGACAGAATAGCCAAGTTACATAACCTGTCTTGTCCCATAGAGTTTCTTAAATAGGTTTTAATCAATTTTAGTTTTGAAAATGATCGTTCAGCACTCGCTGTAGTCACAGGAATTGTAAGAAATAACATTAATGCAGTGCATACTTCAGGAAAGCTGCAGGACAAAAAATGATTTTTTATTATTAATATATCAGCAAGGTCTCTAATACATGAAGATTTTTCTATTTCGTCTCTGAAAGTGGATCGAAAACTGAGAATTTCTCTGGCAAATGATTCAGATATGTCTTTTTTATATATCTCAACAAATTCTAGAGCTTTTTTTAATAGATCAGTGTCATTTAAAACTTTTAAAGTGGAAGGCTGCAAAACACTGAAATTTGAAACAATTTCATTCATTGGAAGGAAACGCGATTTCAGTTGGTTTATAATGATGTCCAATACTCGATAAAATATGTTCACTTTGAACAAACTTTCCGGATCTTGGAGACGCGCATCTTCGCAAAGCTCATCAAAATGGCGTTTTACCTCCCTCTGACGAGTTTTAGAAAATTCAGGGATGATGGACCATTTTTCTGCTACACTGTTTGCTTCCATTTATAAACTTTCAAATTAATTTCGATACCTTTCCAATTCTTCTAGACAAATTTGCAAACGTTTTAAGGCATTTGAAAGATCGGTGGCTTTAGAGCCTGCATCGATAGTAAGTAGGATCTTGCAATGGAAAACCAATAACATTATAAAATTGTAGTTTTGAGATCTTATTTTTGAGTGAAACAGCTTCATTTCTTTCATCTGATTTGCGATTTAACAGAATTGTTGTCGATAGCGCTTTTTGGACTTCAACAAACCGAGATTTTAAAGCAAAACGGCATCATAACGTCCTGCCCATTTAGTAGGGTTTAATGTTTTTAATGTTATTGAAGTTGAAGACTCACTTTCTTTATTAGATATAAAACTTGATAAAATATTCCATCCTTTGATACGATGCCCAAAAAAATTATAAATTTGTTGAACTGTTTCAAAAAAATTTTGCATATCAATAACCTCTCTCACTGCATAATTGAGTACTAGATTTAAATTATGAGCAGTACAGTGAACATATACGGCAATTGGCTCGACATCTTTTATGTGTTTTTGAATTCCACCATAAGTCTCTTTCATTGTGTTAACACCATCATATCCTTGTCCTCGACTCTTATTTAGAAGAATATTTTTGTCACTTATGGTTTTAATTTTTTGCTTGGACATTGCTAAGGCAGTTTGATCCTTAACTTCATGAAATCTTAAAAATGTTTCTTTAATGACAAGTGCCTTTGGGATCCCATTATCATCTTTTTCGATCATACAATAACGGTAAAGTTCACACATTTGATCAATTTTTGAAATACGTATCTTGAGTTGTATCGAATACGTTAGAGTAGAATGGTGCGGCAGACCAGGACAGAAATTAGCTCATTTTGTATTTTTCGACTTAAGTATTTTATCTGACCCTTTGGTTTACTTAACAATTCTCGTAAAATCGGGTCGTATTTTCCTAATAACTCAACAATACTAAAAAAGTTTCCTTTGGAGCTTGGATCACTGCTATCTGCATTTTCTCTGTGGCCACGAAAGGCTAAATTACACGTTGAAAGTGTCATGCATGCATGGCTGGGTGGGCATCGATGATGGACTCCTATGAAACTTGGCTGGGCATCGAGGATTGACGGGGACGACGATAAATGGAATGGTCGGTGTCAGTAGGAATAATTTGTGGAATCTAATCATCTAAAAGTGCTGATTCGCGCTACCGGCGCGAACGTTTCATCGTAATCTAACATTTTTCTTTGGCTAAAACCGCGCGCTACCAAGCGAGCTTTATATTTGGCCCAATTTCCATTACTATCGCCTTTTATTGTAAACACCCATTTGCAGTCGACGATATTTACGTTATTTGGCTTTTGTACTAGCGTCCACGTTTTATTTTGATCTAATGATTTTAACTCATCTTTTATGGCTTTTTCCCATTCAACTCTAAATTTACTTTCAGCTACATCTTGAAAACACTTTGGAATTTCATTTTCCAATATTTGACCAGCTATTAAGTAATTTTTAAATTCAAAATCATCTTCTTCTTCGCAATCGTAAGATATTGGTTTAGCTTTTAATCTCTCACTCCTTCTTATATCCTGCGCATTATTATTTAACTTTCTTAATTTACACGGAGTTATATCAGAGCTATCTGAGTTCGTACTTATATGTTCAGGGACATCCTCTATTTTAGATGTTTGACCTTTAATGCAGTTTTCAGGGACAACCTTTTTTATAAGGGTTTGATCGCATATTTTATTATCCGTTTTACCAGGAGAGATTTTATCACCAGCATCACTATCAGCATTACCTCCTGCTGATAAATTATCTGTGTGCCTATTGATACATTTTTGCCACCAATTTTTATTTGATCATCGATTTCTTGTCTTGATGTTTTGTATGTAATTTCATCAAAAATTACATCTCGTGCAAATATGAATTTTTTTTCGATTCTGAATCAAAAATCTTATATCCATTTGGCACGTAACCCACAAAAATTCCCTTAGATGATTTACTATCAAATTTTTTTGTTTTTGTTTTATTATGTACATAAGCTGTACAGCCAAATATTTTTAAAATACTTAATTTCGGTTTTCTATCATGCCACATCTCGTAGGGAGTTTTATTAAATTTTATGGCTTTGGTAGGTGACCTATTTACTAAGTAAGTTGCAGTTAAAACTGCTTCGCCCCAAAATCGTTTGTCTAAACCCGAGCTATATACCATTGCACGTGCTTTTTCGGTTAAAGTTCGATTCATCCGTTCCGCCACACCGTTTTGTTGCGGAGTATATGGACCGTAAGATGATATGTTATTCCTTTTTGTTTACAATACTCCTTCATTTCGCCAGATAAATATTCTCAACCGTTATCGCAATATAAATTGACTATTTTCGTATTAAAATGGGCTTCGCCTTTTGCAGCGTAATCTTTAACATAAGTAAAGACTTCAGATTTCTTTGACATTAAATAGGTTACGGTATAATGAGTATATTCATCTATAAAGTTTACAAAATAATTTTTATCATCTATCGTAGATGGTGTTATTGGACCACATACGTCTGAATGAACAATAAATAGCGGTCTTTTAATATGACGTTTATCTTTTATTTTGGCGAAAGGAAGGCGTGTTTGTTTTCCGCTTATGCACGCTTCACAAACTGAATTTATGGGATTTATATTTTTTAAATAAATATTATCACTTGCAAGTTCATTTTCTTTAAATTTTGAAAATTTTTCTTTACTCATGTGGCCCATTCGTTCATGCCACAATATATTTTTGTCAATACTTTTAACAGCAGCCACGTGGCCTGCGGCCCGTGCTGTATTTCGCGCATTTTGTATTATAAGCTCAATAATATACAAATTATTTATGCGCTTACCTTTTATCATTGTCGTGCTTCCCCTTTTGATTTCCACGTTGCCAGTTTCCGTGAACACGACTGACATCCCAGCCTCCTGGATACGCCTCACTGAGATGAGGTTGGCAGGTACACTGCTGCTGTAGAGGACATCCTTCAATGTTCCATTGTAGCCAAGGGTTGTGTTGATTTCCACTTGCCCAATATATGTCGCCTCGATGGTTGCACCTTTCTTCGCCACAGTTATGCAAATTGGCTTCGCTAGCTGTCTGTTCTGTGAAGAGCCTTAAATCGTTGATAATATGCTCGGTCACACCAGAGTCTAATATAAAACGTCCTGATTCTTTTTCTTCGTAATTTGAATCATTAGTACACATAAAGGCAAACGGTTCCTCTACTGCTGCAGAAACATTAGAACTAGTCTCCTGATGATTGTTTTTCTTCTTTTGATAGTGAGGTTTTTGATACGTCTTCAAACTCTGTTTGTAGAAGAAGCATCACGTTTAAGGTGGTTTTTCCTACCACAATGGAAACAATTTTGCACCTGTTTGTTTTTAAATGTTTTATTTTTAGGAAAATGTTTTTCTTTCTCCCACCCTTTGTCGTTTGTACTATGAAAATGAAGAGCTTTAGTTGTTGTATAATTATTTTCTCTCGCTAGATATTCCTCGTGCTCAAGAAGCATTTCTTTTACAAAGGCCAATGTAAGTCTATCATCTGTCATTGTTTTTATTGCAGCTTTAATTGGTGCATAACTTAAAGGTAGTGAGTTGAGCATATTCCATACTTTTGTTGTCTCGTTCACTTCCAAGCCACATGAAGTTAAATCACGCACCATTTCTTCAATTTCCAGCATGTGTTTCTTCATTGATGTATCAGGCTTTAGTTTGCAGTTAAACAATCGATCTTGGACACATAGTTGTGTGGATACCTTTTTGCAAGCATCGAACTTTTCTAAGATTTGTCGAGCTGTCGTCCGTCCTGGAGGTAATTGCGACAGCGTGATATCGTCCAAATATTCAATCAAGGTACCTCTGGCAAACCGCTCCCATTTTATCCACTCATCAGTAAGTGGTTCTGGTGAATCCTCGTTCAGCACTCTACTCGCACCTTCTTGTTCGATTATTTTCGAAAGTCTAAATTTCCACATTAAATAGTTTTCTCCATTACAGAGTTTTAAATTCCGTTTCATCACAGTTGACGCGCCACTCGCCATTGTTATTTTTTTTTTAATTTCAACTGAACAACTGAAACTCACGCACAATCACAATCGGTTACTGGGCCCATAACCTAATGAAAGGTATAATGGATCTCAGTGAAACACAGATAAAAAGTCTAAATAATTTTATTTACTTCGGGCCGCAATTTGTAAGTCTTTCTAGGACTACTTCGCAACGACTAACTATATAGAATAATAGTTACAGTCATATTTAAAGAAAAACTAAACACGATAGGTTATTTGCAAAAATACTGACTCGGCTTTCAGAAAGGCGAGTCCATTTAGGATAAACAATCTAAATATATGAATATAATTTTAGCTTAATAACCAATAGACATAATATTTATTTTTAAAGAACTGTTTTATTCATTGTTAAAAAATTTCTTTTTTTTGTTATTTTTTCATAGAATTTTGTTTTGTTCATAAAAAATCGAATGGGATACAAAAAGGGCTTAGTTTACGTCTGGTATCCCAATTAAACCGAACGCCCTTTCAACAATTAAGTAACATCAAATACAATATAGGTATTGGTAAAAGTAAACAAAATATTAATACCTTTCAGAATTTAGCTCCGCAAAATAACTTAACGGAGATATACCATTACATTGCTACACTATATGTTTTGCGTTAACTATACTTTTACTGTTGATGAATCAGTTTTATTCCCATTATTAAATTTACAATAAATGTATATTTGATAATTTTAAAAATCCCCCTTTCGCACATATTCAATTGCATAAACTTGATATTAAATTAAATAGTGAATTGTTTGTTTTCAGGAAAAACCAATCAAGAAAATCCGCAACAAACGTTTTAACATCGAGGTAAGCCCTCAACGACAGACCAGATATTACGATTTGGACGATACTCCTTCTCTATCGATCAATGCTCCAATTCAAACATTGAGGAAAGCTTATGCTATCGAAAGGCTACGAGAACGAGTCCGAGCAAACAGGGAATTTTTAAAAAATCTAAACGATTTACAGTAATTCAGATGTAGACCAAAAAAACATTTAGAAGTCAACAAAACCATTTAATAGATCGTTACTATATAGAAAATGAAAAATCACACATTGAAATTTTTTTTATAGAAACTTTTCAAAATTGTTTCTTCTGTACTTTTGTTATGGTATTATTTAAATTCTACTTCTTTGGAATATATAAAAGGCTTCCAAGGACAAGCAACTCGCTGCCAATATTTTGGGCTTATGAATCTATTTTTTTTCAAATTTTCATTATTTAGATAATAAAAACTGAATGTCTGATATAATAAAATCATTATTGATGGTTTAATTGGATAGTTTCAACAGTTTGTATTGTCATAATCAGGGTTACATCTTACTTAATCCGTATAAGATAAGGAGTCTTTGATACATATATTTACCTAAATCTTATCCAAACCTTAAATTTTTCAAAACCATTTAAAAATATTCCACCACAAAATATGAATTTTAACATTTTCAGACAAGATTCAACTAATAAATAAGCATATTGATGCTATCTGAAGACATGTTTAGGACTGTCCAACATAGTTTAGTACTTTTTGAAGGCATAGAAGTTTTGATCATCAATAGTAGTTTTCCCTAAAAAAAATTAAAATGCACATGAACCTGTATTTACAAAAACGATAAATAATTTTGATTTATATGTTAATAAGTCAACATACTTTCAATATGTTTTGTCTCTTACATATTTTATTTTATTTCTATCCATTAAGATGTCTTGATGAATATAAAATAAAATGTCGAAACATTTTAACTTTTAAAGATGAGAGAATGGAGAAAAAATAGAAAATTATCATAAAACAACAATAAAGAGAACTAAATAGAAATGAAGCAGTAACTGGCAATAAAAAACTGTTTGGTTCAATTAATATTTAGTACATCAAGAGAATAACAATATGGACAGAAAAAATGGCAAAATAGAGTGAAATTTGCAACTGATATGAATTGGCTAACAAGAACGAAGGAATGCTAAAGTTAGTAAAAGCTTCATTATCTTCAGCATCTAGCATATAGAATACTCTATATATGACTTTACAACAGGTCAAGTTATTTTTTTCGAGATATCTTACCATCTCTTTAACTTCTTTTGAATCTTCCATAATTTCCATGGATTACCATCAAACTAATTAGTATAAACTTATAGATCTGTCAGCAGTAACTGTTTCATGCGCTATATGACTCAAGATATTTTACCATCTCTTTTGCTTCTTTTGAATGTACCAAATATTACTATAGAACTATATTTATTATAAACTTATAGTTCTGTGTAACAACAAACAGTTCAAGTTATCTTCAAGATATTTTACCATTTCTTAAGATTTTCTTAAATGGATTATCATCGAACTATTTATTATAAACTTATAGTTCTTTGTCAGCAGTAACCGTTTCAACACTGCACATGCGAGACAACGCCATCTAGCTGACAAGATGGTTGTAAAAAGTAAGAGTGTATACTCTGAATTAAGGAAATAATAATTATTCAAAAATAAGAGATATTAATATTAATAGAAGTAAATAAACAAAATTCATGATATTAAATGGAAATGTTGATGAAAACTGTGTGTACTAAACAAATTTAGTCATGTTCTTTTGAAGTGGAAGCCTTGTCTACAAGTTAGAACAAAATGTTCAAAAGAAAATAATGAATTTGAATGTCCAATTTAATAATTTATAATTGTATATATTTTTAAGAACATTCCAAGAAATCTAGTCATTTATTTATTTATTTATTTATTTATTTATTTATTTTATTTTAAGTTTATACAGTATGCCTATACAGTATTAAAATAATACCTCAATATAAATTTAAAGTTTTCCATGGTTTGTTTGGAAAGTAGACTGATAGAAGATTAGCTGTAGTATTTTACAAATTCTAAAAAATGTAACCCCCAAAGCCACCTTTTTACTAGAGTTATTGATTTATCCCTACTTTTCAAACGAGACTACATTTATAAAGGGTGTCCATAAAAGAGTGATAGCTTTCAAATGGAAGAGTAGGTAATTTGTTTTGAAAATTAATTATCTTTATAAAAGAAAGAACTTTCTGTTGTACACATCCATACTTGCGACGTATCTTGTACTTGTCTTATCATTCAATGTCCTAGCACCCACAAAACCCGATTCTGTTTTGCCTAGGGTTTATAGCAGTCCCAACCACACTAGTGTATTCAGAAAAACTACTCAAAGTTCTGTTATAAACATTTAATGAATTTTTTAACGATTGCAGCTCTTGTGTCTTCATCTAATAAGACATCAATTGCTATTCCTGCAGTAATTGAGATACCTTCCCTGGCTGTAAATAGTGTTGTGATGCTATTTTTTGTTAACTACAACTTGAGGTTGGTGGTAGTCTAAACCTACCAAATTTTTTTAAGAATTTTAGTAACAGGAGTCTGTTTTTACTACTCTTCTAGATAATTCGTGGTGCTTAAAGAAAGAAAACTGCCTCTATTAACTGTACTCACTTTTTTAATTAATTTTTCTTGGTTAGTTAGTTTTTTGTGTACTGTACTGTACTACGTAATGTTTTCAAATAAATGAATGTATAGCTTTATCACTCTTTATATGGACATCTTGTATAGAAGAGCCTAGGTAGATTTATTTCAATCGACTGAATATCAATTTTATATATACATTTTTTATATAATTAGTTTACAAATAAATTTTATATTATAGTTCTTTTATTAAAATTGGTTTTCACTCGCTCTAATAATGACTTCAATTTATTAGTATTTTTATTAATTTTGACTTTTTTACATGTCATTTTGTGCAGATGTAAAAGTTTGTTGCTATAATAAATACATTACCTTAAAGCAGTGTACTTTGTGTCATTTCTTTCAACATCTCCTTTCATAAATACACCAAACTCTAAACTAATATTCCAATACAATCATAAAGTTTTCAAAAAACGAATTCACATCACAATACCAAACGAAATTCTTTATGCAAGTACTATAAATTTTAGTTTTGACAATAATATCGTTTTTCCCATATAATAGTTTTTGTGTGTGTGAACATAGCACATTTAAATGTGAAAATTGTAAAGTAGAAAATCCTACAAAGTTTTCGAATTATTTTCATTTACTTCGAATTGTATACCCGTTTCCAATATACGGAATTTTTAAAAAGCTAGATAAGTAGGGGAGAGTAGGGAGACTTAGTACCATTCTCTCTAATTCAATGGAACTGCGATGGATTTTATCCTCGCTTAGAAAGAATTTAGAAAATGTTTCTATACCCCTGATTTTCTCTGCCTCCAGGAAACCAACTTCAAAATTGACCAACAGTGCAAGATAAAAAACTTTGAAGGTTATCATTACAACCGTACCAACTGTATGAGAGCCAGTGGTGGTACTTCAATATTTGTATCTAACGATGTATACTCATCTCATTTCCCACTAACCTCAAATCTAGAGGCAATTGCTGTAACTACTTGGTGCCCTAATAAGCTTACCATTTGCAGTATTTACATTCTACCTGATCACCCCCTCAATGAAGAAGACTTAACCCATTTTTAGTATATTGAATCTAGATCGTACTACACAAGGTATTTCTAATTTTTCTGAAATTCACTACAATGTAATAACTTTAATATAAACATTAACATTTACATTATCGTAAAAAATAGTTTGAGTACCAAGTGGAAAAATGTTTTTAATTATTTTCCAAATGGGATCAAGTGTCCCCCTCTCAGGGAGACTTGATCTTCCTATCTGGGAGAGTTGATCCCATTAGGATTATGTCCCCCTCTACTACTTTTGATTAGTAAAGTGCACTTAATAAGGAAATTTATACAGATATTTATTTAAATATTTGCAGTTTATCCAATACAAACATTAGGAAATCAGGCAAAACTCTTTTTACGTCATCTGTGGGCACAAGCCCCTCATCTTTAGTTACTGGGAAGTGAAAATGTGCCTCTTTCTTTCTTAAAAAGTTTACTAGTACCTCTGAAGCTGTTGTTTGAACTTCGGTCACCAGCCCTACAAAATAAGTTGCCTTCTGCGCGATTTGCGGCTTTGAGAGAACTCGTGGCAGACAGTAGTTATAAAAATTATCTGAGATTTTGTTGATAAGGTCTGATTTTATCTTACAATCTTTCAAATTATAAGTATCTGAAAGAAACATTTGTAACTCGACTCTAAGTTCTCAAAAATTAATAGAGTTAGGACATTAACAAAGTCACCTATCGATTTGAGACGAAATTTTATCTAATCGAACATGTTTAGAGAGGAAGATGGGCCAAAAATGTATTTTTGTAGAATTGCGAAAATTGCAATGTTTTCCATACTATATATAGTTCAGGTACATATTTGTCGGAAAATATTATCCTCTCAAAAAATACTGAAATTATGAGAAACGGGGTTCTTTATTACGACAAATCGAATGGTGTTGTCCATTTTTCGATGAGATAGATGTTTCAAATTTTATCAGAGGATTTAAATTGAAATAAAACATGCCTTCATTTAAAAAATCGTAATTTTTACATTCTAATAAAATTAGTTATAGGTAGATTAGTTGTTACAATATTTCTTGTTGTTTCATAAGTTTATTGTTTTTATTTTTTTAATCTGGTTTTATTTTTTATTAATTATAATTTTGATTAATAAAATAGCCGTTTTTAAAACCATGAATGGTAAACATTTGGTAAAAAAAAGTTGAACAGTATTTAAAAGTCCCATCCATCAAAATACAATCCGAATTACATAAAAAATTAAGGTTGGAAAAACAGGAGAACACAATAATTTTAAATACCTGGTCTGCTGTTAATAGAAATTCCTCTTCTCGGTTCGTTCGTAATTGTAATTCACGAACACTATTAAATACTTCTTCCTGATTTTTAGGCAATAGTGTAAGTGCATCAACATCCTTCCCCTAATCCCCTAATTATCGATCAAAACAATCAAGATTTCTTCAAAATATTTAATTCAAGAAATCTTTGAAACCTTTCAGAAATATACATAATTCTATGGGCCTCCGATTTTATCTATTATAAACCCTAATGACTCTAATAGGATTAAACTAAATGGTTGCGGCACAGTTCGAACATTTCAGTAATCCTCAAATTGATACAAGTCAGGTAAAATTTTATTTTGTGGCAGAGTTCGGATATGCCCATTTATTCATAATATTTTTTATTTGTATTACTCCTATATGTAGTGTTTGGGGAATTTTTCTCAGAAATTTTAAATGGCAAGTGGCCTACTGTAATCGGCTTAATACGATTACACCTATTTACAGATTATTCGATTATTGAGAGGGATTTTCCAAACAACCCAGTTTTCTTAGAAACATTATCGGGAATATTATTTTAAAAGAAAGTAGGTACATTAAATCAGTACTTAGTATTAGTTCTTTGAGTAAAGTTGTATGGTTGTCATAATATTGTAAACAGTTGGAATATATTTAAAACATTTGTTGAATGTTAATTGTGCAAGTACCAAACAATTTCGATAAGCCAAGGACCATCTAAACGACCAAAAACAGGTCCATTATCTTTAAATGAAAAAACTCTGATATTGAATTGTTATATATCATTGAAAAACAAGGATCCAAGTGCAAGTGTTGATGATATTGTGGAATTAACGGCTGCTATGTTGTGTGTTGCTAAATCAACAATTTATAGATTACTAAAAGAAAGCAAGAATGGAACTCTTCAACCCCCTAAAACTCCTTCAGGCCGAAAACCAATTGAGATCGATGAGTCATTTAAACAAAGACTAAGGCGTAAAGTCCATGGATTTTACTTACGAAAGGAAATTCCAACACTTGACAAAATTATGACATCAGTGCAAGAAGATACGGACTATCCAAAATTCTCCAGAATGACATTATGCAAACTTTTGAAAGATGTGGGTTTCAGATATACAAAACATAATAGAAAATCTCTCTTGATAGATAAACCGGAAATAGTTTTTTGGAGAAGAGACTATTTAAGAAGCATTCGACATGCCAGAGAACAAAATTTGAAAATCTTCTACTTAGACGAAACATGGATAAATGCTGGATATACAGTTTCCAAATCTTGGCAAGATGAAAACATTAAAAGCGGAAAGCAGGCATTCGTGGAAGGTTTGTCGTTAGGTTTGCAGCCACCATCTGGAAAAGGAAAAAGACTTATCATTGTCCATGTTGGAAGTTCTGAAGGTTTTGTTGATGGTGGATTATTAACTTTTATTTCAAAACGCACGGGGGACTATCACGAAGATATGAATGGGGATGTCTTCGAGGAATGGTTTGTTCAAATGTTGGATCTGATTCCAAAAGGGACTGTTATTGTTATGGACAACGCAAGTTACCATTCACGGTTACGAGAAGCATTGCCCACAAGTCGTTGGCGTAAAGCAGAGCTTTTGGAGTGGCTTATTTCGAAAAATATTAAGTTTCCAAAAGATCCACTAAGGAAAGAACTTTACAGAATTGCAAAAATGAACAAGAATAAATACAAAACCTACATTGTAGAAGAAATGGCTTCTTCTCGTGGTATATCAGTTCTTCGACTTACCCCTTATCATTGTGAACTTAATCCCATAGAATTAATATGGGCTCAGGTAAAGGGGGAAGTTGGAAAAAAAATACTACTTGTAAAATAAACGATGTTGTGAAATTGTTTGAGAGTGCTGTAAGTCATGTGAATAAGGAAAATTGGACAAACTGTATCAAGCATGTTATCAAAGTAGAGGCAAATATGTGGAAAATTGACAATATTTGTGATGATTTAATCGACCCTATTATTATTAATGTCAACAACTATTCTTCCTCTTCCGAGTCGGATATAGAATAAAATGTAAGTAATAAATGTATTCCAATAATTATTTCTTTTCATTTTTTATTATATTATAATTTAAAACGTATTTTTTTCCCAAAATACACACCACTGCATTGCGTTATTGCTTATCTGCTAATCCTTTAACAATGAATAAACCCTAAACTTTGCTACAACTGAAACAAATACGGGGTCGATCTACCTGGTTTTTAGATTTACGGAAGAAATGTAATTTAAAGTAAGAGATTTATCAAAAATTTCATGGTGCTCCCTGTAAAGGTTTTGCATACTTAATTAGGGTTTATTACTCCTCGTACTTTTTGTACATACTATAGTTGTTACAATATTTCTTGTTGTTTCATAAGTTTATTGTTTTTATTTTTTTAATCTGGTTTTATTTTTTATTAATTATAATTTTGATAAATAAAATTGTCACCCATCAGTATCCTTATAATCAAATGTTAAATTTAATTACTGAGTGTTCAATTTTTTAAGTGTGTTTCACCTGATAACATCCATAAATGGTTTATTTGCACTGTAGCTCCAACCATTGAAAATGGATATATAATATGGTGAATGAGAATTAAAAAAGGAAACGAAAAACGTCAAAATATACAGGGTGTCCAATTTAAAATAACATAAGTTTGCATCACATTTCCTTAGTGAGCCCCCTAACAAAAAAATTCTGTGCGCCACTGAACTATTTAATATTATATCTATCGAAAGTTTCTATAACGTTTTTTTATATTTTTCTTAATTAAGAAGTTATAGTACTTTGTAGTTTTCGACAGTTTTCAATAATCGCCCTGTATCTTCCAACTGCAGGGAGTTACTAAAGATTTAATTAGGCTATCGTTACTTTAACAAAAAAAGTAGTCATAACATCTTAACTACTTTTCTTCTATCTCTTTTAGTTTACGAGATACCCTGCAAAACACACCAATTTGGGACACCCTGTACATTGTCTTTAAAAAAATATTGTATGGCTTCGGCCAAATTATTTGGTTACATGCATCTAATAGTTGTACCTAATTGTTCTTTAAGTCATGATAAAAATGTCGTTAAAGCTACATTGTTGAATAAATTTATTATTACTAAATCCCTATTTAGACAAGTTTCGTCTCTCTGATCTGCGAAATTTCTCGTTAAAATACTTTTTAACTCGTTCCAAGTAGATACATTTTGTATATTTACGACTAATTTTGCATTACCAGTTAATTTTCACATTTTGGAAACAATTTGGTGCGTCTATTCAGATCATTTGGATTGCCATCGAAATCTGCCGCACATTTTAGATAATGTGGTCAAAATTCGTCCATGATTAAATTATTATTAATATTTGTTTGACTTATTGAACTTCGGTTTAAAATTAGTGAGTCAGTTGAAGGTTCTAATTTTAAACATTGAAAAATATTGTCTGGCGATGATATTTTAAGACAGGGGTAGGCAACGCGGCGCCCGTGGGCGCCATGGCGCCCCCAATCGATTTTATGCGCCATAGCTTGACTAATGTAAATGTATGATAGCCAGAGCGATTTACTTACTCTTGTCGAACGGCGATATACAGCCACTATACAGCAAGCAGCAAGTAGTCAGTTGAGTTCATGCCCTGCGATCTTTTATAGCCACTGCTAAACTGCATTTTTAACGCCATCTATTCGCTTGGAAGGTTACTAACGACATCAAAATGTCAGGAGTAAAACAATAACAAATGGATCAGTATATTAGAGACTTTGACAGAGTATTATTGTATTTGTCATTTTTTAAAGAGAAATAATTTTTTAACTTGTAGATGACTTTACTGTAACACAAAAAAAAGCCAAAAAGGCTTTAATTACAACAGACCTTTCGTCTAGTTCCGATATTTACAAAGGACGGGGATCAAGGATACGGAAAAAAATACAAGGTATATGTCCCATCACTCTAGTTCTGATTCAGACGAGAGTCCCTCATTAAATCGTAACATTTATCCTGTTTTTAAACCTACACCACAAACAAATGTAAGTATTCAAAGAAATTAATTAGAATGTTTTGTGCAAATAATATATTTTTCAGTATTGTATAAAAAGTCGAGGAATTATAAATCGGGTAGTACTTCTCCAGAGATTCAAGTGGAATCTATTGCCGAAACTATGAGATCTGAAGCTGAAGGAATTTCCCTTGAGAATAAAGAATCAAATGATATGGATTTGCTGTTCCTGAAGGTAATTTGTTTCTTAAGTTAAATCATAATTTATGATAACCTAAAATTTGCATATTAAATTTGACTTTTAGTATGAAAATAATTAATTTTATAATGTACCTTTTTTTAATTTTTTTAGAGTCAAAACCTTATGGTAGTGGAATCAGAGGAACACTTCACAACAGAGATAAATCATCACCACAAATAGATAAACTTGATGATCAAGGTGACTAAACTAAATAATTTTATTTAATTTTTATATTTAATCATATTTTAAACTTATTTTAGAACTTAAAAGGTTGATAATAGATGAAATATCTCAATTAAATTTAAAAATCAACACTTTAATTGAAAGCGTTGACACTCTCTTGAAAACACAAAGAATTCCGAGTAACCTGCAAGTAACATCGTTTGAAAATAATGTGAAAACGTTATATGAAAAAACTTCGGTAATTCGACATTCGACGCATATTTTTAAAATCCAAATTCAACGTACTTGATCAAATACTGTCCCTAGTATTGCAAACCGACATTACAGATCATTTCTCAACAATACTACAGATAGTACTGGAAAGGACCAAATGCCCCAAGGAACGAGGAATAGTGAAATACATAGATGAAACAAAACTTAAAAATACAATCAGACAAATATCTTGGGATTTCTTATACTTGAATCCAGATCCTAACTGTGCAACAAATACGTTCATTGAAACACTTCAAAAATATATAGACGACTGTACATATACAAAAAAATGTAAAAGGAAAAACACGAAGATCGCCCCTTGGATGACAAATACACTACAAAATACACAATGTATATCAGGAAAAAAATAGTGTTTGAAAAACATTGGAATCCATTATATTGTATCATATGTGTAATATTTGTTAGCACATGTTATTATCAATAAATTATTCTTATCTTAAGTTTGAGAAGAAAATAAAGAAAATCACCTGTATTGTTTTATAAACAAAATTTTATATTAAATTTTTGAAACTATTTGTCGACATTCGTCTTTTAATAAACTATCCTGGTTGATAAAAACGGATAAAAGCTTTAAACAACCTTTTGAAACAACCTATCCTACTTTTAAGCCAAAATAAAATAACAGGTTGTTTCAAAAAGTGTTTAAACTTTGTGTAACTGTTTTTATTTGTTTATTTAAGAAAAAACAATATAGGCATAATTTAGAAAACCTTCAGTATTTGCTTGGCTTGCCATCTAGTAGTAGCTAATAAACTGTGACTAATCATGCAGATCTCTTCCTTTATTTTTTCACTGTTGGTGAATAGTAACCTTCAACCACAATAGATGGCGCAGCACTCGACAAAACTTTGTGGCTTCGGACTTAGTACAGGAGAATCCATTCTTCCCCGTATTAAAAGTAATTATATATGGTTGAGTTTAGGATGGTGCATAGATAAGCAGTTTGCTAGCCTTGAGCGTATCTAATAACACGCACGTATTTTTTGTTAGTGTGTGACATAGATGAGACAAATATTAGGTTTGTTCCAACCCATCAAAAACCGTTCTTGGAACGGTGACGCGCATGTGCAATAGCAAAAATGCGTTCCAGCCACGAGAGAACCATTTAGCGAACGATAATTGTTTTGTTCCAACCCGATTTGGTATCGTTATGGAATCGGTTCAGGAACGATGATTTCGATACTAAAAGCAGGTATCAAGGGAACCGACTTGCGCAGTAGATATATCCATATCTAGTTTTAGGTTAGTTGACTTGATTTGTTGTTTTGTTTATGTATTAATTGAATTTTGTGGGAGCGATCTTATTTATATTTGTTTGTGCTATTTGTTGATATTTTCCAATATGAGTGATAACGAGGAGAATGACGTTTTTGACTCGTTCCAGTGATTTAAGACTCGAGTCAGTAACCAAACCGTTCCAACCACGTAACAAATCCTTAAGAACGATTTCGATAACGATTCCGGAACGATTAAAATTTTTGTTGGAACAAACCTATTATACACGGTGTGTGATCGTATTTCGAATAGACCACGCGTAGACCGTGCATTTAAAACTACTAAGTAATCCGAAATAATTCTTTTCTTTCAAAACCCTCCATGGATAAATGTAAAAGAAAAAGAACATATTATTTTAACGATGAATGGGAACATCTATATTGTTTCGTTGATTACAAAGAGAAGTGTATTTGTTTCTTGTGTAATAATAGTGTTGCGATTCCCAAGAAAAGTAATATTGAACGACATTTTAAGACCGTTCATACCAATTGTGATAGTGACTATCCAATGAATTATTTCTTTAAAATCTTCAATAACTAACCAGCAAAGTTTTGTTACTAAACCACTGCAACAACATAAAGCAGCAACGATCGCGTCATATAAAATATCGCATTCGCTAGCTAAGAATAAAAAACCATTTACATATGGAGAATTAGTGAAAGACGCCATGTTAGAAGCTGCTGATTCACTTTTTGAAGAATTTAAAAATAAAAAGGAAATAGTTTCAGCTATAAACACGTTGCAATTATCAGCACGAACTGTTACTTATAGAAGAATTGAAGTAATTGCGGAGAATTTGGAGGCAGAATTAGCAAATTGTATTTTCTTTTCGATACAGATGGATGAATCGACAGACGTGACAAATATATCACAATTAGCCATTTTGCGTGATGATGGTATTTTCTGATTTTACAACAAAAGAAGAATTCCTTAAAGTTTTGTCATTAAAGGAAAGCACCAGAGGAGAAGATATCTTCTCTACTTTTAAAAAATATATAATAAATGTAAAATTACCTGTACAAAAGTTATCGTCAATTACAACAGGCGGGGCACCAACGATGACTGGTAAGAAAAAAGGATTTATTGCCTTATGTAGACAAGATTCCTTATTCCCGAAACTTATTTCTTATCATTGCCTCATACATCTGGAAATGTTATGCGCAAAAACAATCGGTTTTCAACACGTATTTACGATGGTAACAAAAATTATTAATTCCATAAGATCGGGAGCTATGCAACACAGATTGTTTAAATTACTTTTAGAAGATAAGGACGTTCAGTTCACAGATCTTCTTTTACATATTGAAGTGAGGTGGCTGAGCAGAGGTAAAATACTTGAGCGGTTTATCATGCTTTTGCCACAAATAAAGGAATTTATTGCATCAAGAGGCGAATTTTACGAGCAATTAGATTGGCTAATCGATCTCGGATTTCTGACAGATATAAGGGCAAAGTTGAATGAATTAAATTTAAAAATACAAGGGAAAAATCAGCATATCGCTGACGTGATTAGTCCAGTAAATGCATTCAAATGCAAGTTAGTGAAAAAATCATAATCACATTTCCCAAATATAAAATATACTGTTGAGAGTTTGAATTTGAATAATGAAAATTTTACTGCTACATCATATTTAGAAATTATAGATAAGCTAATAGAAGAGTTTTCTTCTAGATTTGAAGATTTTGCAGCATTAGAACCCGTTCTAAGATTTTTCATAAATCCATTCAATGTTACTGAAGATAATGTCCTTGAAATAGTTTCAGTGTATTTCGAGCTTCATAATATCGAAGACCTAGAATTAGAAATAATAAACTTGCAAAGTGATATTATTTTAAAAGCGCATAGTAATGATAAAATGTTTTGGAACTTAGTCGATGAAAATAAGTATCCTATTTTAAGGAAAAGTGCGCTAAAAATTTATTCATATTGTGCAACAACATACAATTGAGAGAGTCTTTGTTCTCAAATATGAAATATTTGAAATCAAAATACCGAACAAAGCTTAATGACTCACATTTAGATAATTGTTTAAGGACCGGGAACTCTAAATATGTCCCCAATTATAAGAAATTAGCTGAAAATATGGACACCCAAGTTTCACACTGAATTATATGTTTCAATATGTATGACAGCAACAAAATAAAGTTACCTATTTATACCTGTTGATTATCTGTAAAATATGAGCTCTCGGTGATTTTCAAATTTTGTATTTCGCCCTTAAGGATAAACAGGTTGCCGACCCGTTTTAAGATATCGAAACAATTGTCAATTTTCTCATTATACAGTGCGATTCAAAAGTCCCTCCCCCCTCGTATCTTTTGAACGGCTACACTTACATTAATAAAATTTGGAGGGTGAAAATAAAGTGTTGTAAACTTCTCTACGAATGGTAACAGGTGACGAAATAGTAATAGATGACGTCACAGTGCCACTCTGGCCAATAATTTTAAATAGGACCTTATGGCAAGTGATATCTCGTTTGAAAGACATTGGCAACATAGCCATAGTAATTTTGTTTGGGTTTAAATTAATTTTGACGGATAAATTATATAAATACCAAAATTATTTTAATTATTTTGTTAAATTTAATTAATCAAATATCAATAATGGATTCTTATAGCAAGTGTTCGAAATGTGCTCCGTCTACTTCCTGATAGTAATACATCCTATCAGTAAACTCTTGTCATACTCGTTCGAATGTGTCAGCTGAAATAGCATTGCATTATTCAGTAATTCTTTCTTTCAAAACGCCAATGCTATCTGGTGCCGTAGTATAAACCTTGAATTTCAAGTACCCCCATAGAAAAAAATATAATGGTGTCAGATCTGGTGACCGAGGTGGCCATTCTATAGGACCTCGCCGGCCGATCCATCTACCTCGATATTCTTCATCCAGGTAACGTCTTACTGCACCATAATAATGTGTAGGAGCACCATCTTGTTGAAATGTTATTTCCAGATGGCCGAATTCATCTTGATTATCTTCCAGAATTTCAAGAATTAACGGCTCAATTGCATTTTGTAACATCTCCAGATACACTTCACCGCTTAAATTTGAATTTAGGAAAACAGGACCAACTATGTGGTTTCCCAAAATACCTGCCCAAACATTGACTTTTTCTGGAAATTGGGTATGTTGTTCACGAAAGGTGTGAGGATTTGTGTCACTCCAATACCTTACATTTTGTGTATTCACATTTCCATTGAGGCAAAAAGTACTTTCGTCACTTAAACAAATTGTTTTTGTGTAATGTGGGTTTTGACTAATTTTATTTGTCAACATTCACAGAATTCGAGTCTTCTGCCGGGGTCGTCATCCGAAAGGTGGTGCAACATTTTTAACTTTTACTCACTTCACAGATACGCAACTTTAGTTGAAGAGGAAGTAGGGTTTACTACCATTTCAGCATCTATATCAATTTTTTTATCATCACTAAATGTTGGTCGACCAGATCGTTTGGCATCTTGAACACTACCTGTTGCTTCAAACTTGTGAAGAAGCTCCCTCAAATAAGTTCTCGAGATATGCCAATCTAGGTATCTCTCATTAAATAAACGTTCCGCTTCATGGAGATTCTTTCTAGATTCACCCATTATTAAGATAGCTGCTACTTTGTCGGCTTGAGTACGTACCATTTTTCCTATGTAAACTCTTAAACGTCTCGTTAAACAATAATAAAATCTAATATTCAAGCTATTTAGAAAAATTTTACAAAGCAACAAATACTATTAAATTAAAAACATCAATTTTTTTGACAACTAACCAGAGGCGGACTGAAAAATCTTCAATATTTAAATGTGAAATAATAATTTTGTTATTTATTTAATTTATCCGTCAAAATTAATTTAAACCCAAACAAAATTAATATGGCTATGTAGCCAATGTCACTTGTCATAAGGTCCTATTTAAAATAATTGGCCAGAGTGGCACTGTGACATCATCTATTACTATTACGTCACCTGTTACCATTCGTAGAGAAGTTTGCAATTCACCCTTCAAATTTTATCAATGTAAGCGTAGCCGTTCAAAAGATACGAGGGGGGAGGGCACTTTTGTATAGCACTGTATAGTGTCACCTTAGTTACCTGTATATACAATTTATAGATGCTAGTTCGTAGTAATTGTAACTTTTGGCAATATTTCAAATTGTTTCAGATGGTAACGAACCCAGAAATAAGGATGAAACGGGCAGGCGGACGAATTGGTGAATCTGGTGGTTCTTTATCAATCGTTAATTCCCTTGACGTACTGCGCAATCGATTGTTATTGGAAATAGCACGGAAGAAGGCGAAAGAGGGAGCCACTCGCAACAGACAAATTCTCATGAACTTAGGCAAACGAGGATTCTTCCAAACAGGCCGTGGATTCTTTAACGAAGTGTAAAGAGCTCTAATCGAAACGATATTTTTGAAAATGGTGCTTTTTATCGAATAAGTAATTTTATTTTTTTACCTTTTGATTAGCTTTAGCGAATTTTTAAGTTGTTTCATCAATTTTATGAAGGGCACTAAAATACAAAATTTTAAGAGATGAGTATTACAAGAATATTATCCTGCCCAAAAAATTGGAGGAAAACTTGTTTTGACTTAAAAATTGTACATTTTGTTCGATGAAATGTATTATAAGCAAATTCAGTAAAAATTATTTAGAGTAGGTACCTGACAATTTAAAGATACTACAATAACTGTATTACCAGAAACATTTTGTGAAGTATTTAGCTTTATAGATAATATTTATTGTTTAGTAATACAGAGATAGTTATACTTAATGAATAGAGCACAAAACGTACTTGTGGTATAGGTGGCGATGGTGCTTGCGCTTATAGATGTAAATAATAAATGAATTGTGCACAAAAGCCTATACGTTATAATAACAACGATCAGATCGTTTACTCCTTTCATGAATAACACTTTCACAAATCGACTTGATGTGGCAACCATAAAAGATATTAGTGTTTTAAATGAAACTTACTGTTTCTAGTTAACTCCACAGTATATTGAAAAATGTTAAAAATTGACAGTTGTTTCGATATTACCTAAATATCATCGTTTTTCGGACGAAACAGTAAGTTTTATTTAAAACACTAATATGAATATATTCCATAAAGTAAGGGTCGAGACAGTTAATTTCATAAAAGATATAGTTACGTACTAGTTTTGCCACAGAAAATATCAAAAATAGGAAATGACAATCCCTACTTTGGAAGCCAATTATAAAGTTTAGTAATATGGATGATAGATGATCGAATAGGCCTAACTTTCAATGATCAGAATCTATCAATATCATGAATTGACTATCTACTTTATCCGATTCCAGCACACAAACCCTTTCAATTACCATCCTAAAGTATAATTCACTTTCATATTATTGTAATGTTTTTATATTTATTTAAACAGTAAACGGGTGGGATAAATTTATACACACGGTAGGTTCACTTAACGAATTTATTTATTCACCACACTATTCACTAATTATATACACAGTATATTCACTTATTAACTGTTTATCTCACGATGTCAAATTATAAACTAAACTGAGTCTCCATGGTCGGTCCTTTATATCTATTAGGCCCTTTTTTTACTAGATAATTCTAGATTGCGGCTTACACAAAAATAATTGGCTCTAGCATTTTCTAGATAAGACTGGTCACAAAAACAATGTCTAGATTAGATAGTCACAATCGTGAACAGTTCTAAGAAATCCCTGCGCGTCCGCCATAATTTTAACTTTCATACATGGCTTAGACAGAGTCGGATTCAGGGACTATAACAGTGTGCTGTTTCGTAACATTACCCCTTCCTTAAATGGCAGTTCCTTCTGGAACTTTTGTGTAGCCGAGACTGGATGTTTGAATCGGCAATTGGCCCCATTTCTACACTTTCCGATCTTATGGAAATAGCAGGGCACCGTCTTCATCGGATACTGATAACGGGAGTTGTAGCTGCAAATTAACATCTGGACAGCGGTATCGCGAAAGATAATCTCTACCATGTTCCTGATAACTCGCCAATCCAACTAGTTAGTCGCTATCTTAGGCATAGCCAGTTTCTTCACGCTGGATTCTAACACATGGTCTCGGAGGTTTCGAAGTGCTTCCCACACATCGCGGTAGGTAGATCGATCTTGAAATTCATTTTTAATTACCATGTAGAAGACGTACCGCGAATTATGTTTCAGTGTCTTGCCAGGGGCTGGAATCTGGTCTTCAAGTTTTTTTAATTGCCCGAACTTCTTTCGAAAGACGAATACCAACCCTCGTGCGTTCTTGAGACGGGCGGGGATGTTGTATGCCAGTGAATAATCTTTCGGGAGAGTGAACAAATCTTGTCGTTGTTCTGAAGTGACTCTATATCTAGCTTTACCGGTATCTCCATACGCGCCCTTAAACTCATCGAAGGTAGGGTCAGACACATCTCGAATATGGTTTACTCCTTTCTCTAGGTCGTGGTCTCCTTCGAATGGCGCTAATCGGTTTTGATGAACTACTTTTGGTTTTCCGTTGGGGATCTTGCTTATGCGATATATAACATCATTGCTCCTTTTCTTGATTAAGTATGGACCTTCCCAGGATTTTTGTAATTTTGGAGAAAATCCTTTTCTCCTCGTCGGGTTTTGTAACCATACTTTGTCACCTTCTTTAAAACCGCCTACTGTGGCCTGCGTGTCGTACCGACTTTTCATTCTGTCGCTGCCAACTTGAAGATTTGTTTGAACTAATTCATGAATATCGTCCAGCCTTCTTCTCAATTGGATCACGTAGTCTTCTCCTACTAAATCTTCTCCAGGCCGACAGCCAAATTCCAGGTCACAAGGAAATCTCATTTCAAGTCCAAACAGGATTATCGCAGGTGTTTCGCCCGTGGACTCATTGACGGCAGATCGATAAGCCAATGCGAATAGGGAAAGATACTGGTCCCAATCTCTCTGATGGCTGGAAACTACTTTGGACAGGTATTTTCCAATAGTCCTGTTCATTATCTCGACCATTCCATCTGACTGTGGATGTAATGCTGTTGTCCTGGTCTTCTTCATTCCCAGCTTGTTGCAAATTTCCTGGAATAGATGGCTCTCGCAATTTCTTCCCTGTTCACTGTAGACTTCCAATGGCACTCCATATCGGCTGATAAATTCTTTCACCAATACATCCGCGACAGTTGTGGCCTCTTAGTAGGATAGCGTAAATTTCCACCCACTTTATGAAATAATCCATTACAACCAGTATGTATTTGCTACCATTTTCTGTCGTCGGAAATGGTCCAGCGATATTTAAAGCAATCCTTTCGAAGGGGCTTCCAACATTATACTGTTTCATAGGTCCCTTTCTCTTGCGATGTGGTCCATTACTCGTAGCACAAGTCGTACATTTCTTACACCAGTCCTTCACATCGTCGGAGCTGTTCATCCAATAAAACCATTCACAGACTCGCTGAAGAGTTTTCTTCACTCCCAGTTGACCTCCCGATAGACTGTCGTGTAACTTCTTTAGTACCTCAGCTACTCATGTTCTCGGGATAACTAGCTGTCTCCTCATCTCGGAACCATCATCGTTTTCGAGGACTCTTTTCAGCAGCCCTTCTTCCAGGACATGTGAGTCCCACTGAGCCCAATACGCCTTGAGTTTCGATGAAAATCTTGACACTTCTTGCCATGTAGGTAGCCGATTTTCTTCCTTCCATTGCAGGATTATCTTTAGGCAAGGATCATTCTCCTGATCTTCTCTGATCCTGGTGGGTGACCATTCTTCATTGACTACTGTAATTCTTGAAACTACAACTTCCTTAGATTTCGACTTGTTGTATTGTGAATAGTCTACAGGGAATGACCGTCTAAGCAAAGAGTTGGCTTTTCGGTGATTCACATCAGCTGGATGTTCACCCCTGTCTGATTTCCCCTGTGAGTGGAGTTTTTGGGTTACAGAAATCTTGGGGCGCTTAGACGGACTGATATTCTTCGGCATCTTGTCTGCCATACCTTTCAACAAGTTGACGATCTGGTTAACTTTGTCATCGTTATCTTCTTCCTGCATGGTCCGACCTTTGTTTTACCGCGAGCTTTTCTTGGCTGCTTTGCATTTAAGAGGTTCTTGGTTTGCAGGAGTCGTAGGACGCTT
The DNA here is from genome assembly GCA_963921935.1 of Galeruca laticollis. Classification (NCBI taxonomy): domain Eukaryota; kingdom Metazoa; phylum Arthropoda; class Insecta; order Coleoptera; family Chrysomelidae; genus Galeruca; species Galeruca laticollis. Next base: position 46,695,213 of record OY998185.1, read on the forward strand.
ACACGAACACGTGCATACTCTAGCTCGCCACAATTACAGCACCTGATTTTCTTCGGCTTCCTGTCTACCATACCTTTCAACAAGTTGAGGATCTGGTCAAGTCTGTCATCGTCACCTTCTTCCTGTATGGTCCTACCTTTGTTGTATCCGGAAACCATCGTGGCTGCTTCATATTCAAGAGCAGCTGTCAATGCGTCGACTAATGTTTTCGGATGGGCTAAACGAAGCGACCTATGCATATCGGGGGGTCACGTAAGCCATCAATAAAGGCCTGGATGCTCAGACATGTTCTCTGGTGCTGACGGATAAGCGAATCGAACTAATCGGGAAATGTCCACTTTATACTCTTGAAGTGCTTCGTCACGTTTCTGCCTTCGGTTCTTCAGCTGGGATTGGTACAAATGTTCTAGATGTTCGTGACCATATCGCATGTCCAACCTCTTCTTCAGCTGCTCGAAATCATCCGTTTCTTCCAGAGGTATCGTCTGAAGTACATCTAAGGCATCTCCCCGAAGCGCGATAGTTAAGTTCACTGCTTTCTCCTTGTCGGACCAATTATTCACTTTAGCGGCTGCTTCAAACTGTTTTACGTAATTAGTCCACGATATCTTTCCATCGAACGTTGGGGCCCTGACTCGGGTAAAACTGTCAATATCATCTGGCTTGGGTTGTGTTTCTGGCTTGCAGATCTCGGTCTTTTTTCTTCTGCTGAAGTGTCTTGTGTTCTTAAATCGGCAATCTTTATCTCTAACTATTTGATTTTCTCCTCCATCTGATTTTCCATCGAAATTTTATTCTCGACTTCAGCAGCTGGAGTAGGATTAGAGTCACTTTCAGTCAATAAATGTTTTGTAGAGGTTTCTTTATCATCACTTTTTATATATTTATATAAAGATCCACGTAAATTTTCGTTTACCTACTTTCTTTTGATAGCTCGTTTCCTTTTTGAACTCCCTGACACAAATTTTCTACCGGCATCACGATCACGCGAACTCATTTCGTAAATCTTGTTTTGTTTCGCACAAACAGTCGGAAATAAATTTTTAAGTATCACACAGTTTTTTTACACTTTTTCAGCTTACTCAATACTTCAAATACTATAATTTACACTTTTCCAGCTCACTCAATACTTTAAATACTATAAAAACGTAATATTCAATAAACTTGAAAGATCTGTACGGTAACGATTTTGTAACTCATACTGCAAGCAAAATAATGCAAAGGTGACAAGAGTTAACAAATGAAATGAAACACGGGGGTTCCCCGAGCGATAGAGGAGCAGAACATTATGTCCCGACTCAAGCCTAATACTCACTTAGGCGAAATTCGCGTTTTTTGACATAATGTGTCAAATCCAGACTGTTGTCGCACATTCGCGTATTCATCCATACTCTCAAATGCGAAATTCGCCAACGCGAAGGTGCGGATAAATCGCAAAAAGTTCAAATGATTTTAACTATTTTGCGATTTTCTGTCATTACTGTCATTTATAGTGTCATTTTTTGATGGTTTGTGCAAATCATAAATTTATTCTTGAGAGATATTAGGTTTGTGTACATACTACACTATAATATCTTCGTAAATCATTGTTGTAATGACAAGCATCCATGACTGTTTTCTTTTTATAAAAATTGCTCAAACACAAACAAATAATAATAAAGATGCTAGGTTATGTTATTTCTCTTGGTTTGTGGCAAACGATACTTGTAAAAATCGCAGAATAGTTAAAATTTCCCGCCGCGAATATTTTTAAATCTGGATTTGACACATTATGTCAAAAAAACGCGAATTTCGCCTAAGTGAGTATTAAGCTTCACGAGTGTTATGCGATTAAAAAACCGATCTTCAAGTGTTTCGAGGCGCAATATTCAAGTACTACACTGAGAGATTTTTTTCGATAACCGCAAGTACAAAACGTGACACACGCGATTCGAGGTTAACAAGTGAAAATGTACGTAGATCGTAGTAAATTTTGGGTTATGATAAGTAAAACTGTACTAAGATTAAGAAAAATATAGAATAAAGTACATCTTATGGTTACAATAACCCGAAGTTTATTTCTGTTTACAAACATTTGTACTTATAAACTTCGAATCGCGGACTTGTCAATTTTTGTACTTGCGGTTATCGAAAAAAATCTCTCAGTGTACATAATGAGAATTTTTCAATTATGTTTTGAATGAATGAATTAGTTATCTAACTTTATTTTAATTTACCATTATATTTTTTTGTATTGATTAAAATTTGCTAGGGTTCTTGCGTGAGGCCCCTACAAGAGCGAGGGTCCGGGTGATTGCCCTGTTCGCCACCCCCTAAGGCCGCCACTGCCTACTAACCCTTAAAAGAGTTAAGCCCCCAGAAAAGCGTACGTACATCTTGAGACCAGGGTCCATGTTTCTTTATCTATATAAATATAATTGCATTTTTTATGAAATTGACTGTCTCGACCCTTACTTCGTGGAATATGCTCATATTAGTGTTTTTAAATGAAACTCAAGGTCTCTAGTTAATTCCACAATATAATACAAGTTATTGAAAATTCTAAAAAATTGACAATTGTTTCGATAAATCAATATCATCGTCAGAATGATGATGATATTGATTTATCGAAACAATTGTCAATTTTTTAGAATTTTCAATAACTTGTATTATATTGTGGAATTAACTAGAGACCTTGAGTTTCATTTAAAAACACATTTTTTATCAATATAGGGACCGAGAAAGATGACGCTTACGCCATCTGCCGTGAAAAAACACAAACAAAGTGATGTAAACACTATTCAGTGTTGCCGTTTCGGTACAATTGTACTGAATTCAGTACGAAACGATTAGATTCAGTACGTCAGTACAACTTTTTAAAAAACGACGAAATTCAGTACGAAATGCAAAAATCGGGAAAAAAGCAAATTTTTTAGCGTTTGAATGATTGAATGAACAAATTATTGTTATAATTTTTTTTCATGTTAGTATTTTTGATAGATTCTATTACAGTGACTATATACAGGAGATTCTATTACAGTGACTATATACAAGACAGTGGCGACAATTGAGTATAAGCTCCGCCCATCCGCCATTAGTTTGCTAATTTTGGTTTGTTTACATTTGACTACATGCAACTAAATAACCCTTTTTAAAAGAGTTTTGCCACTTTTAAACTAGTTTTGAATGTGTAATTTTAAATAACAGCTCTTTTATAAGGCGTATCATGAAATATTTTTGGAAAAAGTGGACAGATGTTAATTAAAATCATCAAGGATGTAATGATGTTGCATACAAAATTATGGATGTATCTTTATTTACCATCTGATAAAGATATAAGGTAAGCTCTTAAATTCTGGATTATAATAATCTATGATTATAATGTTAAATGTCATGCTAAATAGATACTACAATAAATCGTGATATGTAGTCTAGGTATATGTACTAGGGAGTCTTTCTTTAATATATGATTACCGCAAATATACTCGGAGCGGAAATAATGCACCAGGCCTTTTAACGAAAGCAGGTAGTTAATTAGATAAATATATGCCACAGAGGGATGTTAGTCCCTATTTTTGTGTGAATAGAAAAAAGTAAAATAAGTAATAAAATATTTTAAATTGACTTGTTGGGATACAAATTTGGACTATTACGGTGTTAGTCAGAATTATATACAATTTCAGTACATAATTAGGTAATAATTACCATATGTTTATTTTTTCATCTAATCTGAAATTAATCAATGAATGTTTTTATATGTTACAGACTGTACCTGCAATTCTGACATTGAAACTCCACCAGAAAAAATGAAACACATACCTATTTAATATTTATGTAATAAATGCTTTACACTATTAATAAAGAAGATAATATGAAGCTAATATCTAATATTTTTGGCCATTGTACGTGTCATAATGCCCCAATATTTCTGAATTTGTCTCAGCAAATAAATAATGAAATAAAAAATGTTCTATTGCAATTGTTTATTGAATATTCATAACAAATGACCAGCAAGGGATTTACTAGCTAATTTTTTAGAAGCACTCTTATTCTTTTTGACTTATTTTTAATCTGAATACAATGTATCATTTAATAATTTTATTTTTCAATTTATGACAATCGAGTATATTTAGAACTAAATTTTCTTCACACATTTTTTTGACATAAAAATCTGGTTTTAATGAGCCACTGCCTCCTTCTTTCAGGATCTTTTGGAAAGTGTTTCATAATAAACCTCTTTCTTGCAGAATTACTGCAATTTACATCAGCACAGCCAGGCATTGTCCTATTACAAATAGAAACAAAATACTTTTTAAAAGACTTTAATTCTTATGCAACGTTTTATAAATCTAAGAGGTTTTAGAAATAACAAGAAACAACTGGTAAAACTCGAGAATACATTTATGTTTTAATTTAATCGATGAATTCAATGTCTAAAACTATGCTCAAAATCCACTGTAAGAACCAAGGAAATTTGGTTATAAAAAGGCAAACATTGATATTCATTTGAATATTTTGTTACTCCAAACCATATATAAATAAGTCTTCAGTCCAGAATTTTAATAAATAGCACTTAAACACCAAATTTTGCACAAAACTTTCAAAAACCAAAAACTGTGGTAAGAACACAATAGAACCAAATGGTAAATAAACAAACATTTAGCAAACTAATGGCGGCCGATACCACGTGACATAGGTAACCAATCACTAGGACGACCATAATTGTCGCCACTGTCTTGTATATAGTCACTGTAGATTCTATAAACGTGTGACGCCATCTATTAACTAATAATTAAAACTAAGAAATCTTTTTAAACTGTATACTGTAAATTATTAAAAGTGCATGTACTGCCATCTATTAGTAAGCAGTTTTAAGTTTTAACAAAATAGATTGGCTTGACATTACAGGGAAATTACCAGTGGTTCACTGGGAATTACCGAAATAAATGTTGTACGTTCGAGCTCGTTGGGGTTCACCCGTTTCCAGTGTGTTTCCAGTATTTGAGTTGCAATTGATGCAATTTGTAATCGCTTCGGTTTTGTTATTTAGTTATTTAAGCGTTTATTGTGTTCTGAATAAAATATTAAAATGGACAGGTAAGTAATAATTTACTGTTAATAAATATAAGGCCTGTTTTTTGTAAGAAAATTAACTATTTTGAGAAAAACTAAATTAAAATATTGGAGCAACACATTGGCTTACTACCATAAAATATTTCTTTATGGGTAACGGTGGAAAATTTAAAAATTAATTTTAGAATAGGTTATATTATTAAACATCAAACGACCAGCTAAACATTTTATTTTAATTTTAGGTTCCTAATACGTAAAACGTCTAAACCTGAATCTGATAGTTCTAAGGCCACAGATATATCTGAGATTAATGAGCCTCAGCCATCTACTTCAACTTCACATTTGTCCAACCCCAAATCATTAATTTCAGTTTCTACCCCTACATCAACTTTGTACACTCCAATTGATTCAGATTATGAAAAATCCATAAATAGTGATGATGATGATGATGATGATGATTTGGAGAGTGAAAAAAATATCGTTCCTGATTTGGAGACAGAAACAAATATTATAGTTCCTGCCAAGAAACGGAAAATATATGATGTGAAATATAGCCAGAATTGGCAGATGGTAAGATTAATACGAAATCACATAGGTATAGCCGGTATAGGTAGTGGATTATCTCGTGAACACTGAAACACCGCAAAAATTTGACAGTTCTTCATACGCTCTTATATGGACGGAACGTCAAATTTTGCGGTGTTGCAGTGCTCACGAGATAATCCACTACATATACCCCATATTTTTACAATAACAACATTTTCATTTCAGACCTTTAAATGGTTAAGAGAGAAATCTGGTAAAGCCATTTGTGTTTCATGCAACAAATCTCTCGCAGGTGGTAAAAAACACTTAAAAGCGCCACGAGGAAACAGAATTTCATAAAAAAGCTGTGAGGAAAACTCAAGGTACAGTCGAAATAGACAGAGCTCTGTTGGATACTCCTGGCAGAAGAATGCAGGATCAAGTCAAATCTGCAGATTTAAAATTATGTATGTTTCTTGTTGAACACAATTTGCCCTTTTTAATATTTGATCATTTGCCAAAATTCATTTGCTCACTACCAAATAAAGATATTTTAAAATTAGTAAAGTGCTCCCGCACCAAAGCAACCGGTTTAATAAATAATAAATTAGGACCCTTTGCTCAAATTTTGATAGCTAATATTTTGAAAAATACTTTTTTCAGCGTTATTATCGATGAAACAACTGACGTATCAACAAATAAATGTTTGGTTATTGTTGTTAGGTATTTTTGTGACAAAAACAAGAAAGTTGTGGATTCTTTTTTTTGTTTAATAGAATTAAAAGAAGCTAATGCGGATGCGATATTTAAAGCTGTAATAAATAGCATTACAAAACACGATATTCCATTACAGAATATCATTGGATTCGCTTCTGATAATGCGTCAGTAATGATGGGACAATTTAATGGGGTAAAAGCCAAATTTAAAGAAATATTACCCAATATTTTTGTTATTGGATGTTTAGCACACTCGTTACATCTATGTTCTTCCAACGCCTGTACTCTCTTGCCAAATTGTGTTGAAGATTTTACCAGAAATGTGTATAATTACTTTGCACACAGTGCTAAGAGGCAACATGAATTCAAAGAATATCAACAGTTTGTCCATGCAGAACCCCACAAATTGTTGCGTCCTTCTCAAACGAGATGGTTATCCTTAGAAGCAGCTGTCAATAGGATTTTGCAACAATGGGATGCTTTGACCTTATATTTTCAAACTGAATCTCTTCTTGAAAATGTATATGGGGCAAGAGAGATTTTAGATGCGTTGGGAAATAAAGAAATAAAACTTTATTTTTACTTTTTATCTCACATATTAAAAATTGTAAACAAGATGAATTTGGAATTTCAAAGCGAACATCCAAAAATTCATATTTTGCTTCCTACAATAACGTCTAATTATAAAATGATTTTGAAATTTTATATGAAGCACGATATTGTCGATAAGCTAGAAGTGGAAAAAATAAATCCCAAAAACCCAGATTATTTTCAAAATATCGAAAATATTTACTTTGGTGCAGGTTTTGAGGTAGCCTTAGAAAAAAGTAGAAATCTCTTATCAAAAGGGGAACTACATCAAGTGCGTCTAAACTGCCTTAATTTTTATGTAAAATTATGTACAGAAATAAGAACACGAGTTGATTTTTCTGACAAAATTCTAAATGAAATTTCAAATATTTTAAATGTGTCTAATATTTTTAAAGCCAATAAACCTTCAATAGCCCTTTTAGCAGTAAAGTTTCCAAATATAATTTACCTAGATAATTCTCTTGAAGACTTAAGTCTTGAATGGAGGCTTTTAAACGAATACAAAATGGAAATGGATGAAATTAATAGTTTAGAGGAAGTTATTGATCATTTGCATAAACTTAAGAATTCTTCTGGGGAACACATTTTTAAGAATTTATGAATTTTGTTTAAAGCAATCATTAGCTTACCCCATGGAAGCGCCGCTGCTGAACGGATATTTTCTAAATTAAGCCTTATAAAAACCAAATATAGAAACAAACTTAAAACTGAAACGGTGGAGAGTTTGTTATTTAGTAAAGAATTTTTAAAAAATGACACGTGCGTTTCATGGGAACCTAATGAGCAATTAATTAATTTTAAATAAAAGTAACCGTATGTTTATTTTTTATCTTTATTACCTATTATCCCAGTTAACTTTTGTTTCTTTACATTTTTTGTGTTGTTTATGTACTATGTTTAAAAATGTTTGTTTTTTATGTTAAATAAACGTGTTTAGAAGTGTTTTGTTTGATTTTTAATTTTTTTCACTATTTTTTTTTCAAATATTTTATATTCAGTACGTTTTTTCCCAATTCAGTACCTTTTCAAAAAAAATTCAGTACGATTTTAAAAATCGAAGTGGCAACGCTGACACTATTTAGTTTTGGTTTTGTATAATCAGCGTTTTTAAATCTTCATTTTTTTAAACTGATATTAAATGTTTGTGATGTCTTCATCAAAAGTATCTTACTGTATTCATGGCTATTCAAATATGCCCAATATTATAGTTTCCCCGAAAGTTCATTGAACACTGCGTGGACGACAATCTTAAAACGTCAAAAATGGATAAATGCAGTAAAAAACCATATGTAAGTAAAATGTTCTAATTAAAAAAATTTATTAACTATTATTTTGTGTATAATCAATATGATACTACAATTGGTAGCTATTAGAGAAGTTCAAATTTTTTTCCATGAATAAAAGTTATTATCGAGAGAATAAAACGGTTTCTGTACGATTTCACTGATTCTATAAAATAAAAAGCTTGCTATGTGTTTGCTGACTTTAATATTATATAATAAGTTTAAATAATTAAATACTATTATGAGAAAGAAAGTAAACATTTGTACAAAACGAATCACTTCAAGTTTTTTAATTACATTTCAGAAAACATCGGAAGGATTGGGAACCAAATAAAAATACTAGAATTTGCAGTGCTCATTTTGTCAATAATCAAAAATCAGATAATCCCCTTCCACCCATCTTACATACCAACAATTTTTCCTGACAAAGAAAATAAAAAGATCTATTCATTTTTTGCATTTTGTGTGTTATTTATTACACTGTTTACATCACAATGTTTTTCTTATTTAACACCAGGGCGCTCTACTTTCGGCATAAGTGCTGCCTCTATAGTTCCGTCTCGATCCCTATATACTAGAAATTTTCATTTTATTACAGTACTTTATCTAGTGTCCGCTGGGTGTCGCCACTTAATTTGTATATTATTTAACAATGTGAATTAAAAACAGAATGTAGTTTCTTTAAATTATTTTTTGGGCAGAAAATTTAGATAGATTTATATTTGTTAGACAATGCGCCACTAATTGTTTTCGAATCACATACATAATTTATCCTATTTTGCGTAAAAAAGCATATTGTCAATAATATTCTTAAGACCTATATAGACAATATGTTTTAGCGCTTTTTTGACGAAGGGTAGAGCAAAAATAATTGAAAAACTGCTGGCGGTTTATAATGTTTGCTATCCATTCTCGGTTCCATTTCATTTTATCTAAAGTACCTATGTAAACATTATTGTAGATTTGTGCTTTTCTTAGTGTACTTATAAGAAAATATTAGATATATTAATTTTGATTTTCTAATAAAAAATGATTTTTAGATAAGTAGTATCTTCTAATGGGCTCTTAGTTTATTCAATTTTTACGTCAAATTCATGAAAAAGTATCTAGCTCTAGCAGTAATTATGAGTATCCATATACATATCAGTTAACATGGAAATAAGTTAGTGTGTAACCTGACGTTTACGCAACAAAGTACCAACCCAACCAACTCAAGTTTCAAGACTGGTAACACTGAGTTAAGGTAGGTATTTGTTCGACAGCCAATAGTTGTAAAAGAAAGAGAGGAGATACGAGATTGTTATTCAAAAACAATGATAAGAATACTAACCTGAACAATGTTTAGTTTTAATATCACTAACCAAGTTGACATATATTGTTTGAGAACAAAAGACCATCCTTCAATTTTGTTGAATTGTCCTTGAAGGAGCAGTATTACTGTGTCATAGTATTATCAGCAAATGTTGCTACAAATTGGTATGTTATGCTAGAGCGTAGCTATTTTACAGGACACCCTTCGCAGCAGGCTAATAATTTGTAGCTAATTTGTAACCCTGAGCTTCATTTTGTTGCTAATGTTGTTTCCAAGAAAACGCAAACTATGCTAGCGTAATATTAAGCTAGAGTAGCCACACGCTATAACTATAAAAGTAAGTAATATTAAAAAAAAACTAAATGCTCAGGAATTTGTTGCTTGAAGATGAGACTAACCGATCCTGCAAAAAATCATTCCTTTCCCCGATTTCCCCACCCCTCACTATTATTTGATATTAAGCTAGCGTAGCCACATGCTATAACTATAAAAATAAGTAATATTGAATAAAAATAAATGCACAGGAATTTGGTGCACATATCAAGTATATTTGAACTCAAAGCTGATTAGTTTTTGGAGCGGAACCGTCTTTATTAAGGGTCATTTTTTGACTATGGCCTTTTTTATGTTTTTTGTATTTTTCTGCAAGATAAAGGCAATATTAGTAAAGAACGTTTGCATATCTGAAATGAGTGGGATATTTCCTACAAAAATATGTATGTTATATATATATAAATATCCTACAGGGTCAATGAAAAAAAAAGCTCGCATATTTGTAGATCACTGATCACAATTCTAAAGTCAGAGGGATAGAGTTTTTATGTTTTTAACTAGTTTAACCGAGAAAGGCTTCAACTGTTTTATATAGCCGTGAAATGCAATAACATTGACAAATAATTTAATGAAAAATAATTTTTTTATTATAGGCGAAATTAGGGGAAGGTTGCCTATATTGGACCGATTTTTAGATTTCTTATTATAGTTTCTAATGCTAACATAAAATTATTCTTTTAACTATTTCGTAGGACCCTTTGGGATGTTGGCTACTTGCAGGAATTTTTTCAGAATTTTGTTTTGAAATCTTTTACTTTTTATAACCGTTTTAAAAAACCTCTGCAAGGGAAATTGGTTTCCTTAATTGGACCTGCGGGTTCCAAAATTGGACCACGTGATTTTTTGCAATAAAAAATTTGTTTAAAACGCAAGGTCATATAAAACTGTCCTAATTTAAAAAAATTATTTCACAAAAAGAATAAGATTTATTCGAAAACTCTTCGAAATTTTTTTTTACTTTGTCAAAACTTAAAAAAATATTCATGTTAAAAAATAAAATAAACGACAAAAAAATTGAAAAACATTCATGCCAAAGACAACTTAAAGTTTTAAAAGTAGGTAACACTAAGAAAATAAACACATCATGATTGGGTTAAACACAATCAAATAAACACGATATCAAAAAGCTTAAAACTGTCAGTCTAATCACCAGCGCAAAAATCACAAAGAAACTTTTCCTTTGAAGGCACATGGGCACATGATTCATGTACCCAGTCTTCACACTTCAGACATTGGATCATGTCTTCAACGACACTTTCTCTACAAAATTTGCAATACCACTCGCGTTCATTTACTTTTGCCTTCTTAGTAGTACCAGAATCTAGCTGAACTTTACGTTTTAAAGTTTTCTTCTTATCTGGAGATGTCTGTTTAGCAGCTAACTCATCTTTATATGAACTTGCAGTAAGTATATGTGCCTTCTGGGCCCCTCGAGATGTTTTCTTGGCTTGTTTTACAACTGGACTTCTTCGATTAATACTGACACACTTTTGGAAGCAGAAGAGGGCCTTTCTTCAAGCTCGGACAGACGCTTAGGCTCCTTTGCTCCGAAACCGTCGGCATTAGGCGTGGACTTGATTGACCCCTTAGGTGCGGAAGTAGTTGCTGTGACTTGTAACTCTTTGTCAATTTCATTAGACGTAGGTTCACGAGAAGTCGATGCTTTAGCCTCTGATGAAGTTGACGCACTTACTTTAGAATCATTGGCTTTGGGCTGTGCCGCAGACGAACAAGAGAATGCTTTGGCCTTTAAAGTAGATGATTTCTCTTTCTTGATTACACTTAGACCGGAAGTCGATGCAACTACCTGAGATGTAGATTTAAATTCGTTACGGTTCAAAGGGGCCACCTAGCGAGCTAGGGGCTCATCGTCGCTGTCATCAGAATCTGATTCATCTTCAGAATGGTCACTTCTCTCAATGGGTTCATTTCTTGTCAAGACATCCGCAGGAGCAAAATCTACGTCTGAGAATCATTTCGATCAACGGGCCAAATTACAGTTTTTCTGAAACCGTTCATAGCATTTGCCATAACCGCAGCTCTGGGATAGGCTTCCCCAAGAAGCTGTGCGACCTGGTATTGCGAGACAGCTAATCCTGGATGAGACCTTAGCCATTTTTCATTTGCCTTCGGTGTAATACAATTCTATGGGTTTAAAAATCGCCACGTCTAATGGCTGAAGTCTGTGGGTCGTATGGCCAAGGAGTTGTAAAATGATAACACCATTTTCGCGAGCAAGTTCAATCGCTTCGAGGTTTTTTGAGTATGTGCTGTGACCGTCCAAAACAAGCAAAACCTTGCTTACAAAAATAAAGAGGGGAAATTAATAGCAAATGAGCAAGAGATTATAGAAATGTGGAAGGAATATTTTAAAGAACTCTTAAGTCCTGCGAGGAACGTGGAATATGAAATAAAATGGGAAGATCTAGGACAAGAAAACATCCAATATATAGAAGACCCACCAACTTTAACCGAAATTGAGGAAATCATAAATAAGCTAAAAAACAACAAAAGTCCAGGGAATGACCAGACAACAGTAGAAATGCTTAAATATGGAGGGGAAACCTAAAGCAGGTTGATACACCAGCTGGTTGAAAAAATTTAGGAGCAAGAAGGATTTCCCAAAGACTGGAATGAAGCGGTACTAATTCCAATTTATAAAAAATGGATTGTACAAACTACAGAGGTATCGCTCTGTTAAATGTTGCATACAAAATCTTAGCCACACATCTCAAAAATAAACTTTCTAGGAAATTGGAGCAGGAAATAGGAGAATACCAGTGCGGATTCCGAAAAGTAAGATCAGTTAAGAGCGCTACAGGCAGACAGCTACGAACATAATAAATAAACATATGTGCTATTCATAGACTTTAAGCAAGCATATGACAGAATAAAGAGAAAACAACTATATATAAAGCCTTAAACAAACTAGGAATAAAAGAGAAACTATTTAGATTAGTAAAACTAACATTAAAAGAAACGGATAATATGGTGAGGGTAGGAACAAGAACATCCGACAAGTTCAACGTGCAAGAAGGTCTAAGGCAGGGAGATCCCCTGTCGTCGATATTGTTCAGCTGTGCACTGGAATATGTCATAAGGAAAGCCGAAATTAACAGAAATGGATTGTATAATAAAAAACATCAATGTCTAGCCTTTGCAGATGATTCAGTAATCGTAACCAAAGGGAAAAAAGAACTACAGAAAGTAATATTAGAATTAGAAAAGATAGCACTTCAGTTGGGATTAGAAATAAATGAAAATAAGACTAAATATAAGACAGGGACAGAAAAAGAATACAATCAGCAAAATACTCTAAACATAACAACAGAAACAGAAAAAAATTACAAATTCGCAGAAGTAGAGCAGTTTACATACCTAGGGATAGAATTCTACAGAAAACCAGAAATAAACAGAGAAATACAAAGAAGAATAATGGCCAGGAATGGTGCGTTCATTCTCTTAAAAGAATAATACACAGTAGAAGTATTTCCAGAAATCTCAAAATAGGCATATACAAAACAATTATTAGACCTATAATATTATTTTCAAGTGAACTATGGACATTGGGGACAGAAGCTGCTAGGAGTATGGGAAAGGAAAATGTTAAGGAAAATATATGGAGGAAAGAGAACAACGGAAGGATGGGAAAGAAGAACAAATACTAGAGTTATTTAAACAACTAAATATAATCGCAGTTGCTAAAGGACAAAGACTTAGATGGCTAGGCCACATCATGAGGACGAATGGCGATAGAATACTAAAGAAAATAATTAACAGCGGAATAGGAGGAAGAAAGAGAAGAGGTAGACCAAAAGCAAGATGGAAAGACGAAGTAATTAGAGACATAGAACAGAGCCATATTACCATTGGAGAGAAAAGGCAAGGGACAGAAGAGTCTGGAAAAAAATCACAAACCAAGCCATGGGCTAACTGGGTCTTTAGTGTTAGTATATATTCCTAGTATGGATAGGGAATAATGGAACTATTAACTGGTCACCTAACAGTCCGGATTTGACCCCCATGGATTCATTTTTTGAGAGATTTCTAAAAGATAGTGATTAAAGAAAGGATTCAACTTGAAATTAACAAACTAAATGAAAATAATGAAGTCATCTGCAATGAAATATATGAAGGTGTTATCAATTATGCATTCACAATAATGGTGAACAAATCGAACATCTTTTATGAGTTATTTATTTATAAAGTTTTTAATAAATCTTTTTTTCCTATTTTGTATATATATTTTGACTTTTTCTTTCTTATTGTAAATCAATTTAATTATTTATCAGGAAAATGTCAATTATCAAATATATTAGTTGTCATTTTCATAGCTTACTTTAATAATGTTATCTTTTTCATATTTACAGTAACTACCAAAACTAAGATTTTCAACATTTAATAACTCAAAAACGGTACGAGGTAGGGGTAACATATTATAGATTTCTGAAATCAGAAAAAAAGACCATTCCAAAAATATACAGGGTATCCCATTTAAAAAAACTATCATTTTTTGTATCCCCTTAAAGTTGCAGGCTACTGAACTTTTGATAGCATATTAACAACATTCAGATGTAGCCAAACAACTTTTTTTCTAAAAGCAATAATAACGACGATATGGGGTGGGTAATTTACAATGAATAACCCTGTACAGTATTTTTTCTCAAAATTCTTTCTTCAGTAATGCTCTGATATGTATATGTTTATCTCTATCAAGCTTTCAGAAAAAAACTCCTTGTAGTATAGTGTCTGCGTTATAATTTAAAGTATTTTGTAGTTTAGATATAGATTTAGTTAATGTGTTATAAGTTAACGATTACTGTATTTTTTGTAAAGAGTATAATAAGTTGTACAAATAAATGGTTGAAAAAACAATAAAGTATGTCGCAAAGTTATTATGAATATATTGACTCCCCATTTCCTAATAATCAATAGGTTTAATTATTTATATGTTACCATACTCGAGAACACAAAATACGGACGATGACAACGTTTCATCGAGTGTAGACGTACCATTCACGTGCTCTGTTGAAAAATCAAGTTAATGTGGAAAAGGTTCGAGTTCCTCTCTGTTCACGAGGCAATAAACAGCTTTTGAATCGAGTGCGTAAATTTAATCAAATAACCAGTTATTAGGCAAAATAATACAGTGTAAAGTTAGTGATAGCATTAAGACCAATCCACGACACCATAACTGAGTGAGTACAAAACATAACCTACAGTGGTTTGAATGATATCATTTATTCAATACCTTATATACTGACAAATACAACAAATTTTACTTGTTAAGTAAATTCCAAGCAGCAAAAACAACCTGCTAATTGACTGTAATCAACCGCCAGTGCCGTACTCAGAAAACAATGCCCCGAAAACCATTTAAAACAAAAGATGGATAACAACAACATGTATATAACCTCTACATCACCTAATACACCATCAACTACTCCAATACAATCTTACTCTCAAATGCTCAAACAACCAACTCAACCAATATATCCAGCAAAAGACCAGGGAATCATCTTTAGTGCAATCAATGATGCAACAATTCAAGACTATCTTCTGAGTTTAGGCCCAATAGTTCAACCACGCAACATCATTTTCTGCTCGAGGGTATCTAATAATAGAGTGTGTATTTATTTATCGACCAAAGCTGCAGTTGATCAATTTATAGAAAATGGAGGAGAAATCGAAGTTTTGGGACAAAAATTAAAATCGCGACATTTAGTAACCCCTTCAGACAGGCTATTAATTTCTATTGTTAGTCCGATTATACCACACGACACATTTAAAACTACGCTAGAAGGATTAGGTCTAAAATTATTATCCCCAATTACATTTCTACGAATAGGTGCAACAGATCCTGCATATAGCCATATAATGAGTTTCAGACGCCAAGTTTACATTACCCCTCTAGAATCTCTTACTTTAGCCGAATCTCTAGAAATTACATACGAAAACCTCTTTTATCGTATTTTTCTCTCCTTAGATAGTCAGAAATGTTTTAATTGCAAACTATCGGGTCACGTTGTTGCCAATTGTCCTACCTTACAAAACCAAAAGTCTCCTATCCAAACGAACACAATAAACAAAGACGCCCCCCAAACATCACATGAGCAAACAAAACGAACAACAACCTTTTCTCAACCAACTCCGATAGATATACTCTCTACCCAATCAAATCTCACAGTAAACACCCCCACAGCTGAAGTAGGCAACATATCACAAAAAACCACAACAACTTTGCACAATTCTACAAATAAACGATTCCTATCATCAGAATCCTCTCCGGAAGCATCCACTATGACAGAACCAGCTTTCTCAACCTCAGAAAAGCCAACAAAGAAAAAACACTCTTCAATCAGCTCCACTCCTGTCTATTCCATCCCAGAAGAAGCAGCCAGTCATTTAAAACCAATAATTGAAAATCAAACACCCCCTTATCCTCTGAACTATGACGAATTTAAAAGGCTGCTGGAGCACACACACGGAGTTTAGAACGCATATACCATTGCAAAATACTATACGTCAGGCCTCATTGAAATGTTACTTACACTTTATCCTCAGTTGAAAGATAAGACTCTAAAAACCCGATTTACTAAATTGAGAAAAAAGCTGGAAAAGCAGACAGATGATACCGGCAGCGAATCCTCCATACAATCCCGTTAATCACGTCAAAATATCAATCTGAATAACAAAATTCAATAGTATACTACAATGGAACCTGAATGGATATTATCTCCATTTAGGAATGCTACAAAAGCTCATATCGGAACATATTCCAGACATTATATGCTTACAGGAAACTCACTTCCATGAACACAAAACACATACCCCAAAACATTACAATGGATTCTTTAAAAATAGAAATCGGACAACGGCCAGTGGAGGTGTAGCCATATTCACGAGATCAACAATAGTAGCGGAAGAAATGAACATCACCACCAACATTGAAGCGGTAGCCATTAAAATTAAAGTTCCAACCGAAATAAATATATGCAACTTATACCTCCCGCCTAACATACATGCAGATCCCAAGGAACTGGATGCGTTATTTAAACAAATCCCTTCTCCCAGGCTAATTATAGGCGATTTCAACGGACACAACATTGCTTGGGGATCCAGGTCAAACGATTCAAGAGGAAAGCAACTATATGAGACATTCAACTGCGCTAACTTAGCTATATTGAATGACGGCAGTGGCACCAGATTCAACATAACAGCGAGCACTTCTTCAGAAATTGATCTCAGTCTATGCACACCTAATCTTTTACCCCAACTCTCTTGGCAAATTAATAAAGACTTATATGACAGCGATCACTTCCCAATAACAATTACCAACACCACTAAACGTTCTCACGATACAATACCCTTACAACGTTGGAGACTAAATAAAGCAAATTGGACTGATTTCTCACAACACATTGACGACAATATTCATCTGGCAAAACTGCAAGATGATATTACAGTAGAAGACTTTAACAAAATAAAAATAGATGCAGCATACTATTGGTAAGACAGCGCATATAAAAAAGTACAATGCAGTACCATGGTGGAACGAAGAATGTGAGTCAGCAATAAAAGCAAGTAAACAATCCTTAAATAAATATAAAAGATATAAGACTCCTGAGAACTGTATAAAATAGAAAAAGAAGCGAGCGTTTGCTAGACTAACCATCAAACACAATTGTGGTGTATCATGTTAGATAATAAAAATACTGACGCTGGGCTGACTAAGAGATACCGGGGAAGGAGATTCATTCGGTATCGAGCAGGCGGACAGTGAGCAGGCAAATTGTAAAGAACTGTGTTTTATTTATATATACCTTCTCCCGAAATCACAAATCGACGATACGATAAAAGAGTGAATACCACAAGTGGCGACGAGTGAAAATTAAGGAAAATGTAAGTACAAATTAAAATATTCAAGTTAATTTACTAATATAAATCACAAATTAACTGTAGTTGAATTACAAGACGGCCGGAAAGGTCAGGGTGGTATAACACCTGTATAAAGTTAAAATAAAATACAGACGGCCATGGAAAATGGTCAGGGTGCAAAACACCTGTCAATAAACAAAAAGCTCAGACGGCCAGAATGGTCAGGGTGTATAGCACCTGTTACAAAAAAAAAAAAATACTATAGACGGCCAAAATGGTCAGGGTGTATAGCACCTGTTACAAAAAAAAAAATACTATAGACGGCCAAAAGGTCAGGGTGGCATAACACCTGTAAACATTGAATCATATTGACGACCAATAGGTAAATGGTAGTGTTGCCAGATCTCACGATCTTGATCATAATCTCAATCTCAACTATATTGTACGAGTTATTACTTACTACCCTTGTAGTATACTTGAGTAGTCGTATATACAGGATTTATTCTTACAAGTAATTTTTAAATAATTTAAAATATTTATACTGATGGGAGTGATTCAGATACTGATTCAACTTCAGCAAAACAACGAAAATTAAGTTATTTCCATACCAAAAGTTGTTTATCTATCTATTAAAATACAAATACGGCATTGAGTTTTAT
Source organism: Galeruca laticollis (assembly GCA_963921935.1). Classification (NCBI taxonomy): domain Eukaryota; kingdom Metazoa; phylum Arthropoda; class Insecta; order Coleoptera; family Chrysomelidae; genus Galeruca; species Galeruca laticollis. Next base: position 46,713,563 of record OY998185.1, read on the forward strand.
TCCCATACAATCACGAAAAAAAAATCATCTGGCAACACTGGAAATAGTATATTAAAACTTCTGTATGTTAGAATGTCTATGACACATAAGTGAATTATTGAGGTTCCTTAACAAAAAAAAAAAAAAAAAAATATCGATTGATCAGCTCGAAACAAGAAAACAACCCGATAAAAAACAGGTGATGGCTTCGTTTGCATTGTGTTTATAAAATTATGCTTTATGCTGTTATGATATAATCTGGCGCGATTTTATAAATTCTTAATGATTTATATTAATACCTCGTAAGCTTAAATATTATTTTCTTCATATGGAAATTAAACGTTGTAAAAATGTTATTACAATACAAAAAAAAACCCGCTGCAAACTGAATTAATACTGCTATACTGTTTTCACTCCTCTGATCGTAAACATATTGAATATTATGATACAAATAATTTTAGGTATTGTTGCTTGATTAATGATTAACGGGTCGTGAATCATTTTGCCGACACATTTTTACTTTTTAAACAAAAAGAAGGTGTTGGAATTTTAACCTTAAAGATGTATTCAAGACGACATGCTGTTTTATATCGGTGTAACTAACAGGTAAAACAAAAAATTGTATCTATAAAAAAGGGGTGTAATAAAACGATTCCAAAACAAATTTCTTGCTTATAGGAATGAAATGACTAAATATTGCATATTTATTATAATATGCTAAAATTATATTTTATTTAACCGTATTAGGTCTGTATTTTGTTGTATCTTATATACAAATGGTTAATAATTATACCTACACAAAATATTACCCATACCTATGATATATATTTAAGAATATATATTATTTTAGATGGCTTCGAACATTCCTGCATTGGAAAATTTTGATTGTGAAGGCGACTTTTGTTCTGTGGGATTAAAATGGCAAAAGTGGAAAAGGGCCTTATTTATTTATCTAGAAGCTTCCAGCATTGAAATTCCTCAGAAAAAAAGAGCTTTACTATTGCACTTCGGAGGTCTTGGCCTTCAGGAAATTTTCTATAATCTACCAGGGGCGAATGTAGAAGAGGGTGAAGACGTTGATGTTTTTGACGTAGCTATCGCAAAATTAGACCAATATTTTGCACCCAAACAGAGCAAAGTGTTCGAAAGACATGTATTTAGGGGACTAAAACAGGAAAATGGAGAAAAATTTGAAAAATTTCTTTTGAGACTGCGAAATCAAGCAGCAAAATGTGCATTTCACAATGCAGACGAACAAATTATAGATCAAATTACAGAGAAGTCTTTATCATCGGAACTCAGGAAAAAGATTTTGACTACTGGCGACAGTATAAATTTAACCACCATTGTCGCAGAGGCAAACACGTTGGAGACAATAGAAAGGCAAATTTCGGATTTCAGCGAAAAGCCATCCACAAGCTCTTTTAACAATGTTAACACTGTGTTAAATCGAGGAAATAAAAGATTTGCACCATCGGAACGATGCTCTAGATGTGGGGAAAATATCAAAGACAACCACCGCCAATGTCCAGCAAGACAAGCAACCTGCAGAAAATGCAATTTTAGAGGTCACTATGCCAAATGTTGTTTGTCGAACCGGAAGCTACCAACCGCAGTACCAAACAGATCGACAGGTCCGCCGAACAAAAGATTTAAACCTAGACAGCGTCCCAGAAATGTCGACTCAATTCAATCAGATGATGAAACAGAGTATATTTTCCATTTAGAAGATGATGATGATGACTTGATAGATTGTAAAGTAGGAGGAATCGTTATAAAAATGTTAATTGATTCAGGTTGTAAGTCCAATATTATAACAGACACAACTTCGGAATTGCTAAAGAAATCTGGGGTAAGAGTAACAAACCAGCAACGAAACCCAAACAAAATTCTTTTTGCCTACGGAGCTAAAGATCCGTTACAAATTATTGGCTCGTTTGAAGCAACTATTAAAGTCGGTCATAATCAAGAAACCGCTACTTTCTTTGTAATAAGAAAGGGAAAAAGAAATTTGTTGGGAAAAAACAGCGCGATTTCTTTGGGAGTTCTCAAAATTGGATTAAATGCTATACATAATATTGATAACTTTTCAAGTAACCCTTTTCCGAAATTTAAAAATTTGCTTATTCACATTCCAATCGACCAAAACATAAGAGCTATTAGCCAACCATACAGAAGAGTACCCATTCCGCTGGAAGATAAAATAAATAAAAAATTAGATGAGCTTATCGCTTTAGATATCATAGAAGAAGTCCACGGGCCAGCGGAATGGATATCTCCGATGGTACCGGTTCTCAAAGAGAATGGGGATGTTCGTATATGTATAGACATGAGACAAGCTAACAAAGCCATAATGCGCGAAAACTACCCCATTCCCACCATGGATTCCCTCTTGCCCAAATTCCGAAAAGCACAATATTTCTCAAAACTAGACATAAAAAATGCGTTTCACCAAATAGAAATTTCCGAAGAATCAAGACACATTACGACTTTTATCACCAGTAAAAGATTGTACAGATACAAACGTCTAATGTTTGGGATTAACGCTGCCCCAGAAATATTTCAAAAAGTATTAGAAAAACTGCTGTTACCTTGTGAAGGCACAATAAATTTTATTGACGACATTTTAATATGTGGCGAGAATGAGGAAGAGCATCAACAACGGGTTAAGTTCACTCTTAGTTTACTAAGAGAAAACAATGTTCTTTTAAATAAAGAGAAATGCATCTTTAATGTTAAAGAGATCAAATTTCTTGGGCATATTTTATCACCCAAAGGTGTAAAACCTCAAGACAACTATATAGAAATTGTCAATAGTTTTAGAACCCCAACAAATATTGATGAAGTACATAGTTTTCTTGGACTTATAAATTTCATTGGCAAATGGATCCCTAACTTGGCCACACTTACAGAACCATTAAGACAACTTCTTAAATTAAAACTTGCAAAACACACAAAGATAGAAAAACACTGGCGCAAAGATCAAGATATAGATTTTAAAGAACTGAAAAATTCACTAGCTAAAATTAAAACTTTGGGCTACTATGATCCCAAGGACAGAACCCAAGTCTATGCAGATGCAAGCCCAGTAGGGTTAGGGACGGTTCTTGTTCAGCATGACCACAATGGGCCAAGGGTCATCGCATTTGGGAACAAAAGCTTGACCGACTGTGAGAGACGCTACTGTCAGACAGAAAAAGAAGCACTAGCTCTTGTTTGGGCTGTGGAACATTTTCGAATATACCTTTTCGGCAAAGACGAATTTGAACTTATTACAGATCACAAACCATTGGAGGTAATTTTTGGACCCAAGTCACGCCCTTGTGCACGCATAGAACGCTGGGTACTCCGCTTACAATCGTTCCGATTTAAAGTAGTCTACCGTCCAGGAAAAAATAATATTGCAGATACGCTATCCCGTCTTTGCCAGACGTCCGCGAATCAGCCTTTTGACAGCCATGATTATGTTAATCAAATCATACAATATTCTCGCCCAGTCGCAGTGTCACTACAGGAAATAAAAAAATATTCTCAAAAAGACGAGGAAGTTCAAAAAATAAAAAATGGAGTAGAAAATAACATTTGGGTTGATCCTGTAAAATACTGCAAAACATTCCAGGAAGAATTTTGCATTTGTGACGGCATTCTTTTGAGAGGTACGAGAATCATAATACCCAACAACTTACGACAACGTGTTCTAGAAGCAGCTCACGAAGGACATCCGGGCATAGTTGGAATGAAAAACAGACTACGTACAAAAGTATGGTGGCCAAAAATCGACGAAAATGCGGAAAAAATGGTAAGATCCTGTAGAGGTTGCACATTAGTTTCGGCTGCCATGCCCCCACATAAAATGAAAAGAAGAGAAATGCCCATTGGCCCCTGGATTGACGTACCTGTTGATTTTTTAGGGCCATTGCCAAGTGGCGATTACCTTTTTGTAATCATTGACTATTATAGTAGGTACAAAGAAATCAAAATAATGAAAATAATATCTGCAGAAAACACTATCAATATTCTTAAGGAAATATTTGCCAGATTAGGTTTTCCTGTATCAATTACATGCGACAACGGTAGACAGTTTACCAGTGGAGAGTTAAAGAACTACTGCCAGGAAAACGGAATAAAAGTTTACCACACAATTCCTTACTGGCCACAAATGAATGGTGAAGTTGAGCGCCAAAATAAGGACATACTCAAGCGTTTGAAGATTAGTCATGCTCTTAAAAGTAATTGGAAGCAGGATTTAATTGACTACCAAATGATGTGCAATAGTACCCCAAACACTACCACGGGAAAATCTCCAAGCGAGCTCTTTTACCGCAGACAGTTTAGAGATAAGCTTCCAAATACTACCAATATTGAGAGCACAAACCTTGATGAAGATGCTAGAGACAGGGACCAAATAATGAAAGAAAAAGGTAAACAGAACGAAGACCGCAAAAGGAGAGCCACTGAGAATATTGACATTGAAATAGGCGACAAAGTATACCAAAAAAATATTAGTAAACCAAATAAAATAACACCCGATTTTAACCCAACTCCCCATACAGTCATAAATAAAGAAGGAGGAGACGTGATGGTACGAAATGATGAATCTGGTCAAGAGTACAGGAGAAATATTGTTCATCTAAAAAAGATGGAAGGGAAATGGAAGGTAATAAATGGCGCTGGGGAAAAAAACAACGCCTAATTTGTATATTAGCTCCTAGCATGTCTAATGAAAATATTAATTTACAAATTGATAAGATCTATAAATTGAAGTATTTAAATCACAAACTATTGTATACTAATGAGCTTAACATTTGTTCTTAGTTTTCCTAAATTAGATATTAAATAATTAGGGTTAAGTTAACAATATTATTTTGTTATTGTATTAGGCTAAAAGGTACTCTGTAAAATTATAGGTTTTTAATCTCAAACTATTGCATATTCATAAATTTAAAATGTGTTAATAGATAGATGTTAAATGATTAGGATGCAGTTTAAAACATTACTTTTGTTATTGTATTAGGCTGAGAGTTACGCTGTTAAAATTAACGTAAATGTAAGTTATATTAGAAAAAGGGAGAGATGTGGTGTATCATGTTAGATAATAAAAATACTGACGCTGGGCTGACTAAGAGATACCGGGGAAGGAGATTCATTCGGTATCGAGCAGGCGGACAGTGAGCAGGCAAATTGTAAAGAACTGTGTTTTATTTATATATACCTTCTCCCGAAATCACAAATCGACGATACGATAAAAGAGTGAATACCACAACAATAAAAGAAAATCTTTGCATCAATACGTTCAGAAAATCAATAGTTCAACACCAATAACAAATGCCTGGAAAAAAATAAAGAGCATAGCAGGTAAAAGCTCACATATGGAAATTGCAGCCTAACAAAAAAACGATTTAAGTATGATAACAGATAACAATGAGATAGCTGAAGAACTCGCTAACGCTTATTCCTAGCATTTAAGCAGAAGCAAGAAAAGAACACCATTATGATACATGAAAACGCAGACCCTATTAACACGCCTATTAGCCTACACGAATTCAACGATGCACTCCACGAACTTAAGAACACATCTCCTGGACCCGATGATATCTCGCCCATATTTTTAAAAAACCTGCCTTTATCTGCGAAACATCACCTCTTGCAAATATACAACAGTATCTGGAGCCAACATATATAGGTATCCTAACACATGGAGAAAGGCAATCACAATCCCCATCTTAAAACCTTCTAAATCACCCCTTCTAGCAGATTCTTATAGACCCATTTCTTTAACTAGCGCCCTATGCAAACTGCTCGAAAAAATAATAAATAAAAGACTTCTTTGGGACCTAGAAAGCAAAGGACATCTGACCCCGGAGCAATCAGGATTTAGGCCAAATAGATCAACATTAGACAACATAATTGATTTAGAAACTCATATTAAAGAAGCATTCTCAAATAAAGAACACTGCATGGCCATCTATTTTGATGTAAATAAAGCTTTCGAAACAACTTGGAAACACAACATACTATCAAAGCTAAGCAACCTAGGATATCAAGGTAACATTCTAGCTTTCATACAGAACTTTTTATGTGACAGAACATTTCAGGTTAGAGTCAATGGGACAACTTCTTCTATCCAAAAACAAGAAAATGGAACACTCCAAGGATCAATTATTAGTCCAACTTTATTTCTCCTAGCCATGAACGATATAACTAGAGATATAGAAAAACCAATACAGATCCGAATGTATGCGGATGACGTGATCATTTATGTAAAAAGCAGAACATTATCTGCATGTGCAACGATACTACAAAAAGAACTCATAACGATGGAAAAATGGTCAAGAGCGACAGGTTTTTATTTCTCGCCCAGCAAGTCACGGTGCATAATATTCTCAAAACAACCAATTAACCACAAACCTCATATGGAAATCTACAATACTACTCTCAAGTACACCAATAAGATAAAATACCTCGGACTTATCTCCGTGTAAGTAACCCTTTATGGACAAACTAAAGAACGTAGCTGTTTACAGCGCCTCTATATTTGACATCTTTAAAATAGAACTAACAAAAAAATATCTTCTCTTTCATTGCGCCTGTGTTTATTGCCGAGGTATGTTGAAATTTGAAATTTAATTTTTACAATATTTAAGTAATCTTTTGCTTTTGATTATTCCACATTAGGTATAAACTCTTAGAAATGGATAGTATATTATGTACTAATAGTATTTTCTTCTGTATAACGGGAAAACTAAAAAAAGGTTATTTAAAGTTAGGTTATGCATTAACACGTAGATATATTTTTAGTTCTTAAATTCGAAAAACCGAGTCCCTAACCACAGTAAAGATGGGTAGGGAGGACAAGGCTACTTGGAAGTCAAACTACTTCACCAAACTTATCGTAAGTCAATTTTTATATTAATATGATAAAATACTGGAATTTTTTCATGATGAAAGCATGTTTACAGAATGGTTTCCGTCTCATACTAGAGCTAGAAATAGTTGAACCCACTAGTATGTGGAAAACGCATGTTGATAACTTAAATCTGATGTGTTTTATATTTTCAATTTAAAGTTGTTGTATGTTATGTTAAACTAATGCAAAGATCGTTTTTTAGCAATTATTGGAAGATTACCCAAAGTGTTTCATTGTGGGCGCTGACAATGTCGGCTCGAAGCAAATGCAGCAAATCCGTATATCATTACGAGGTAAGTTTAAAATATTTAAAAACTGCTTGTCCAGTTGATTAAAAACTTCCAAAATTCAGCTTTAGTTGTTACTTTACCTTATTTTGTTTACAGGTAGTGCTGTGGTCCTTATGGGAAAAAATACCATGATGCGTAAAGCTATCAAAGGTCATTTGGATCGCAACTCCGCCTTAGAAAAGATCCTGCCCCACATCAAAGGAAACGTTGGCTTTGTTTTTACCAGAAATGACTTGGTCGAAATCAGAGACAAACTATTAGAAAACAAAGTGAAAGCTCCAGCTAGAGCTGGTGCTATTGCTCCTTTGCCTGTAGTGATTCCCGCACAAAACACCGGATTGGGACCTGAAAAAACATCTTTCTTCCAGGCTTTGAGTATTCCAACTAAAATTTCCAAAGGTAATTATAAATTAATGATATCGTAAATATTATTTAACCATTACAGTTAGTATTAGGGATCGACTGATACAAATATTAAAGCATATGCTGGATAAAAATCAATTACATGAAAAATATATCTTTATTGGCAATAAAATATAGGTTATACATAATAACATCGGCTAATTATGTGGCTAAACAAAAATAAATTCAAATTAAATAATATTTATCTAGTGTGGTGCAAAAGCAATAGGCAATAGGGCATCAGGAGTAGAGGTGGAGAACTATCGGTAGTCAGAGACTATTGATAGTTTCTTCATAATAAAAAAATCAAAACAAATTAATGAAAGTAGAATATTCCATTGTTTTATTGATTTATTAATAGAGATAAATGATCTTAACTAAAAATCGATCAATTTTTGTTTTGAAATATTTCTGTCTGATTCTGTGGAAGATGCAGTTATACAAAAATATATTTTGCTAAGCTCTGGCAGAGATATCACCTACGATTTACCTATAAAGGTACAGTTTAATATGTAATATTTAAAACTAAACTAATTTTACCTTCCAAATACTGTCTTCAGTATTATTACATCAGCTATACTCGATAGTTGAAATTGTGTAAAGTGAGTCAGAGCTATCTAATCAACACTTTGGTTAAAGCGCAGTTGCCATATGTATTCTAGAGAGAAATGCTGTATTTTATAAATACACTTCAAATCCATTGTGTCAATATTTCAGGTACAAAAGATTCAATGTAATTAAGTCAATACCAATTTAATATATTTATTTCAAATTTCAAGCAGACTAATAATAATTAGTTTACTTGAAATGTGAAATAAAGTGTTTATGTATATTTCTTGAACGCAAAGTTTGTTGTGAAAAACTCGCCGATTTGACAATGTTGGAGAGTCGCTTCAATGTTCCGGCTTTGAGAACGAGATAGATAGATCGAGCTACGCGAATGAGACAGTGATAATAAACAGTTATGTGAGGTGTTTATTCTCTTCATGAACGTAACATCAGTATTTGTGTTGTGGTTTTGTGTGATAAATCGGTTATTATTGGTATTTATTGTAATATTTATATCGGTATATTTAGTGACAATAATGGCGGAGTGTAGCGGTGTTGGCGATAAAAAACGGCGTCGTAACAATTTAATTCGGGAAGAAAAAGTCCTCATATTAAATGTGTACGAAGGACTGCGTGCCATGGACAAACAGTTGGGTGTTAGTGACGCTGTGATTAAGTGCAGTTATTTAACTAAAGTTTCTGAGAGTACTATATACAATATTCTAAAGAAATCGCGGGACGGATCTTTGACAAGAGAACGAGGTGAAAACTGTAAACCGGAAATTAGGGGAAGAAAGAAAATTGTTTTGGACGACCGAACACGGAATGCTATACGTAGGGAAATACATTCTTTTTATTTTAGGAATGAAATCCCCTCGGTAGCTAAATTGAGCAAGGTAATAGAAGCTGATGATACTTTACCAAACATCAGTGATAAAGTTTTGAGACGAACTTTAAAATTAATGAATTTTCGTTACCAAACAAGAAGTAGAAACAGTGCCTTAATTGAACGAAATGACATTGTGGAATGGAGGAGAAATTATTTAAAACAGATACGACAGTTTCGTAACGAAGGACGGCACATATATTATCTTGACGAAACATGGTTAAATGAAGGCCACACTGTGTCAAAAGTGTGGCAAGACATGAATATACGAAGCAATCGACAAGCCTTTATGGAGGGTTTCTCTTCCGGTTTAAAAGCTCCCTCTGGGAAAGGACGTCGACTGATTATCACTCACATTGGCAGCGAGGAAGGATTTGTAGAAGGTGGATTACTAAGTTTTCAGTCCAAAAAAACTGTCGATTACCATGAAGAGATGGATGGTAACCGGTTTGAAACATGGTTTAGATCAATTTTAACAAAGGTAACTCCTGGTTCAGTGATAATTATGGATAATGCTTCATACCACTCTCGTCGACTGGAGCAAATACCTACTTCAGCTAGCCGCAAGAGGGTTATAATTGATTGGTTAGAGAGTAAAAGCATTCCGCACAACGAGGCAATGCTAAAAGTTGAATTATTATCTCTCGTACGGAAACATAAAAGCAGTTATATTAAGTACGTTGTCGATGAAATGGCGAAAGATTTCAACGTCTCAGTTGTTAGACTTCCTCCCTACCACTGTGAGTTAAACCCCATCGAGCTGGTTTGGGCCCAAGTGAAAAATTATGTTGCGAGAAAAAACAGTACATTCAAAATGGCTGAACGTTGAGAAACTGTTTGACGAGGCGCTGCATACCGTTACTGCTGAGAGTTGGCGTAAATGTATTCAACACGTATTAAAAGAAGAAATAAAGTTTTGGGATTTAGACATACGTGTAGAAGTAATGACGGAACCACTCATTATCGATATAGGAGGAGAAAGCGATGATTCTGAGGAGTCGTCAGGGAGTGATACCGCTTCCAGTTAGTCAGACATTTTACAAGTGACCTCGCAACATACCTATACTTATTGGTAATTTATTTTGGTCTTGACAAACAACTTTTTTTTAGTTTTAGTAGTAGTAAGTTGGAATTGACTTTTAAACATTTTTTTATTTTGTTTTAACTTACTTATGAACAACTTGTGATAAGTTATTATTTCAAATGTTAAAAATTGAAATTCCAGATATTTCAGTATTCGCACCCTTAAACTATGATACGCTCATGGAGTTCACTTTAAATCGGTAGATAACCGATGACGTCACTTTACACAATTTCGACTATCGAGTATAGTACACTTTTCATTTCCTCTTCACTTTGTTTTTTACAAATGAAAACAATTTCTTTTTGTTAAGAAGTCCCTGGTTGAGGTTCATCTGGTTTTTCTTAGGATTGTCTCATCAAAATATTCATTTGTTGCTCTTGCTATGAATAATAAGGTGAGTGATTGGATTTTTTGCCAGATCTAGAACCTTCCTTTTTATATCTTGGATCAAGAATAGTAGAAATCCTTCCCAAACTTCTGGATTCGTACGGAAAAAGGCGTTTCACTGACCATAAGCACGCTACAAAGTGTTTTGCCTTCTTCTGACATACATTCATTCTTAATCTCATCAAGATTGGTGTATATGTCAAAAGCTACTACATTTTTCTGGAAGACATGCCCAAAAGCGACTATTAGTGTTTAAGTAACAGAAAAAATTCTTTATTGGAAAAGTCTTTTTTTTATTGAGTAATGTTAATTTATTACTCCGTTGTCAATTTTGACATGTGTCATGAATCCGTGCCATGAGCATTGGTCAACAAATTTTCTGTGTAGTGCTCGTCGACACAGTTCTGTGACAAGTATATTTTTATGGGTTTACATCCAAATTTGAGTAAAAAAAACTATAAATGATGAAAAGAAAATCTTTATTTTGTTGGTAGGAAACACATAAAATATTCGAACTCTTGGACTAAAATAAAATTTGAAGAGCAACAAAATTTACATTTTCCAATGAATATAAATCACAAAAAGAACAAGCATGTGTTACAAATACGAAAATAGTAAGAAAAATATTTATGGGCAACGTCAAAGCAGTCCACACAAAATCCAGGTAGTTCAGGACATCTTTCACAGTAGTACAATGTCATTTCTCGAATTTTCTGGGCACAAACTCGACAACGTTTTCTGTTTGTTTCGCCCTTTTTGTTCACAGATATAATTTTTGTCAGTCTATGTGACGTTGGGGTAGATGTTGTATTGGGACATTTTAAGATTCAACAATTCTGCTATGACAGCTAGTCAGAAATCATAAAGACTCGTATCTTTACATGAATATTTTTTGAAGAGACACCAGAACCATTACAACTGGTGTTATTGTACTTTAAGTACGTAATTTTTTGAGAAATTTCGGTTTGTTAGTACGATACAGCCTCCGGAGTGCAAGAAGTCACCAATTTTATGATTGAATATTATTCAGGACATCTCACAGATGAACCCTATTTTTGTCATTTTTTGGAGAAATTTCAGTTTGTTAACATGATACAGACTCTGGAGTATATACAAGTGATCAATTTTATGATTGGATAGTATTCAGAGCGTCTCAAAGATGAATCCTATTGATTTTCAGCTCACTAAAGCCAGTACAACGGGTGCTATGGTACTTGCAGTACCAAATTTTTGTCATTTTTGGAGAATTTTCAGTTTGTTAGCACGATACAGCCTCCGGAGTATATACAAGTGATCAATTTTATGATTGGATAGTATTCAGAGCATCTCAAAGATGAACCCTATTGATTTTCAGCTCACTGCAGCCTGTACAATGGGTGCTATTGTAGTTTAAGTACGTAATTTTTTGAGAGCCAGTCCTATAAACCCAGATATACTACATTTTTGGAGAAATTTTGGTTTGTTAGCAGGATACATCCCCCGAAGTGTATACAACAGACAGTTTTATAATAGAATATTGTTCAGGGCATCTTGCAGATGTGGAAAAGTTAGTTTTAATCCTTAAACCCTTTCATTTTTTATAATATTGGACATAGACAATAATATGTAAAATTCATTAGTTCAATCTCCCTTAGCAATTTGTTCATAAATTCTTATTTCTAGAATATAACCTCCAAAACAAAATAAAAAAATAACTAGTTTTTTCTACATACCTGAATCTATTGATTCTGTTAACTGATTATATTCTACTGCATCGGTTTTTGACAGATGGTATTTCATATTGGACATGTTGGCCTTTTTTTCCTTTGACGCCCAATGAAACAGATTTTTTGCAGATCTGACAAAACACGTTTTCGTTTCTCATCATTTTTGGGATTTTTAAAAAAATGTTTGTTTTCAGCATTTTGTTACAATAATGATAATTGTAACGCTTAATTTACTTTAAACAGAGTACTGTATTTTAAATAGTTAAAAACTGTATTATGTACCTTAATTACAATCGAAATAAAGCACATTTTAGCCTGAGCCACACATGATGCAATACAAATATAATAATCGTTCAGACCTGCACAAACTCTTTATGGAGATTGGCGGATAGCATTAACCAATATGGAGAATTTTTAAGCGAGTTGGAACAAACCACGACTGAGAGAAAGGAATGGCTGAAATATATCGGCTTTTCCAATATCAGTATCTGCCAAAATATCCATATCAGTTGATTGCTAATATGTATGAATAGTTAACAAGGTTAGTATAGAACAATATTATATGTAAATAATTTTCCTAGGTACCATTGAAATCATCAACGATGTCCACATCTTGAAACCTGGTGACAAAGTTGGAGCTTCCGAAGCAACTTTACTTAACATGTTGAACATTTCTCCTTTCTCGTATGGTCTTCAAGTAGAACAAGTTTACGATTCCGGTACCGTCTTTGCTCCTGCAATATTGGATATTAAACCTGAAGATTTGAGGGAGACGTTCTTGGCTGGAGTTGCCAATTTGGCTGCTGTATGTTTGAGCATCGGTTATCCAACTATTGCTTCTGCACCACACAGCATCGCTAATGGACTCAAGAACTTGTTGGCTATTGCCGCTGTTACTGATATTGACTTCAAGGAAGCTGCCACTGTCAAGGAATTCATCAAGGTTAGTGATATACGTTGATTCTAGTCTCTTGATGTTTAATATAAAAATTTGGAGCATAACATCAATACATATATAAAAATTTGTTACAATCATTAAAACCACTCAAAAAAGATAAACGGTTATTAATGTTGCTGAATAATTTACATTGTATGCAGTATAAATTGTAAGTAGAATCAGAATATATGAGCCGCTCACGACGAATATTTTGTCCATCAGCCAGCTGAGAATAAAATATTTTCTTTGATTCGTATCTTGTGACATTTCCATACGTTTTGAACTAATGCAGATTTCAAGACCGCATCTGTCATCATTGAGTTTAGTAGCAGGATCCATACAAAAATGTTTGATTTCAGCACTAAGATCCAGAACTTTACAATCACGTCCATTATTATTATCAATAATTTTCTTGTACATTTTTAGCCCATGGAACACAACTTTTATAGGGTGTGCATATTTAGAAATAATTTAATAAAAATTAAAAGCGACATACCACAAATTGCAGACATCGAATATTTCACTCTGTTGTTTGGTGGTGTCTTCTGTGAAAATATATACCTGAGAAATATTATCATGGGCCCATTCTATAGTGTGTCTCGAATCCTCTCGATATTTCGAAAACACATAGTTCAATCATAAATTTATTTTATGACCGTATTTATTCAAAACTTTTAATTCTTAATGGGAATTGGTCAATGAAAATCAATTTCTTTTTTTAAATGTTACGTTTCGGTTATTTTATTCTAAACCATTCTCAAACTTATTTAAATATGATTCCTTGTTCGATGTTAGTCATATGTTATATCTTATATGACTAACCTCGAACGAGGAATCATATTTAAATAAGTTTGGGAATGGTTTAGAATAAAATAACTGAAACGAGCGTTTAAAAAAAGTATTAGATTTTCATTGACCGATTCCTATTAAAAATAGAAATTTAATCATAAATAAAAGTTTGTATATTGTATATTTTTTATGTCTATATATTGTAAAGATAATTTCAGATAAGATCACAAGATGGTAAGACAAGAGTTACTTTTTTTAAATGGTATGAGGGATATTAGGCATACCTATACATTTGTTGATGTATTTTCTAATTCCGCAGACATGTGATGTTTTTGGTCACACATAATATTAGGCCCTTGCATATATTTCTTGTATGTAGAATGCCATACATATTATACCTACTGCATGGTTTTAGTTAGACTTTTTGGTTAACTGGACTATTGGATTGAGTAAAACTTGATATAAAAATGTCTGGTTTAAAAATAAAAGAAGTGAAATTTGGAAACATTTTACAATTGTTAATGATGGAAAAGTAAAATGTGGGTAGTGTAATAAAATATTAAGCTTTAGTGGGGGCACAACCGCAAATCTTACTCGACATTTAATATCTGTACCTACATAAAAGCATTTCCATACAAAAAACAACTTTCGGACGACAAGAACGTTACGAAATTTCTGTGGAGAATCGGGCTCAAGAAGCTTCAAACTTTGCAAATATTCCAGGTACCTCATCTTCATCCACATCTCAAAATCCGACCAAAGATGCTGCTATAAGTACTAACAACAAAAGTCATATTTCTTCCACTTCTCGTGTACAAATTCATGAAGTTATAACAAATTTTATTCGGCGACCAATAACCCTTAGTAAATCTAAACAATTAGACGTTATTGTAAAGGAGTACCAGCCATTTAAAGTTGTTGAAGACCCCGAATTTAAAAAGTTCGTTTTTATGTTATGTCCTAATTATTAAATGCCGGACAGAATAGTAATTTATGCAACAAGTGCATAAAGTGGTACTTTTTTTCACGAATGGAAAAAGTCCATGAGTGAAAAAAATACACTTTATGCACATGTTGCATACATTATTTTTTCTACAGCCCTATATAAAAAAATAAAATGCAAATAGAAATTTGGGATATTTTAATTAAGCTCCTTTGGTAAATTACAATTATATGTATTCCAAGTTTCATGAAAGTTCATCCTCGATGCCCAGCCAAGTATCTTTGAAGTCCATCCTTGATGCCCAGCCAAGTTTCATTGTGTTATCTTATGGAAAGCGTGAAATACAGTTAACGTTATGGCACTTTTTTTAACGCTTTTTTACTTTTTTTCACTCTAACCATAAACAACGACTTTAAGCGCTACAAACCGATGAAATACAAGGTACTTTAAAGATAGGGCGTAGACAAAAACGATTTCTAATAGTTTAAAACCTAGGATGTATAATAATGTTAAAGAAGAAATAAAAAAAACTATTGGAGGTTGATGCTGTATCTCTAACTACAGATGGATGGACATTGCTAAATAATCAAAGTTTTATTGCCGTTACAGCTCACTTTATAGATGTCGAAAGAGGAAAATGTACCATAAGTCCTATCTTCTGGACTGCTTCCCATTTAATGAGCGCCACACTGAAAAACGTTTATCCAAAAAGCTTAAATTTGTTACAGATGAATTGGTTCTTATAGATAAAGTACCATGTATTGTGTCTGATAATGCTGCGAACATAACAGCAGCCATCTGAATAACTAATTGGAGATTATTTGCTTGCTTCGTTTACACTCTAAATTTGATCCTACAAAATGCAATAGGGGAAATTAAAATAAAAGTGGACAAGGTAAAGGCTATTGTGCAATTTTTTAAATCCAGTTCCAGTGCTTTAGCAAAATTAAGGGACATGCAAAAACAAATGGGAGTTACCAGTACTTAAACTAAAGCAAGATGTAGTGACGAGATGGAATTCTATGCATGATATGATATCCAGAATATTGTTAATTAAAAATGCTGTTGTGGGTTTACTGGCCATTAATCAACCACATTTAAATACCGTGTTACCATCTGATTGGACTATTTTACAAATGATATTACTGATGAGGTTAGTGCAGAAAAATCAGTCACCATTTCGAAAGTAATATTACTTGTCAAGTAACAATGTTGCTAACTAAATTAACATCAGGAGTGAAAGAATGATTTAAAAATGTGGAGTCATCTGAACTAACGACCTAAGCAACCTTTCTTGACTCTCGATTAAAAAATATGGATTCTCAACTACAACTTCTTAAAAGTACACTGAGAAGTATAAAATCAAAATTTTGCAATTTTTCATCTTGAAGGGGCTACTACTGTTATGGAACTTACCACCGCAGATTTGACCGAGTCAAAAAATAAAACAAGTATTTGGGAGGACTTTGACGAATCTATTAAAAATGTTTTAATTATAGAAAACACTACAGCAGCAAGTATTATCGAGGTAGATAAATATATTAATGAGCCCCTCATAAGAAGAACCGAAGATCCGCTGTATTGGTGGGAAGAAAGGAAAATATATATCCTCAATAAATTAATGAGGAGGCGATTGTGCATAGTCGCGACATCTGTTCCTTGCGAACGTATATTATCTAATGCTGCAAAGTGAAAAACGAAAAGTCGACTCAAGCCTGACAAATCTGCACAAATTTTATTTTTGTCTTTATTTTCTTCTGAAAACCTTTTTTTTATTTTTTGAAAATCTGGATTTATTATCATTAAAACTTATATTTTAGATATCAAAATATCTAAACGAAGTTTCTTTTTTAAATAAAATAACCAAAAACGATGTTCTCTGTACTATAAATATAAAAAGATTGCCATTACATCAATATCAATCTCCTTTATTTTGTTTAAGTTCAGTATTAAATCGATCAACGAGTGATTGAATATTGTGTGATGCTTGTGCTTAATTCGTTTATGACTGGCGATCAATTGATTTTCGCTGAGCAAAATACGATCATTCGGTACTTTGAAGTGATTGCATTTGAATGATCGAATCATTCTTGAATGACACATATCTAACAAATTGACTGTGTTTTGAGTTTCTTAAAAACACATATCTAACAGTTATTCCGGCGTTGTTTGTATCCATTTCTTGGTCTACCACAAAAAAAAGTTTATGCTTTTTAAATCTATCATAGTATGGGAAAATTTAATTTAAAATTGTGATGTTGATGTCAGAATTTTGACGGACAGCAAGTCATTTGTTGATTTCACAATGTGTGACTCTTTGAAATTTTGTACATGATGATTATGTATTTTTCTAAATGGCTTTCGTCCGGTGCTAGAGCTAGCAATAGTTGAACCCACTAGTACCTGAAAGTTTTATGTTGAAAATATATTCTGATTAATTTCTTAACATATTTTACACAATTTATTTGTAATTTCGTTTTGTACATTTGCTTTGTTTTTCAGGATCCCAGCAAGTTTGCCGCTGTAGCTCCAGCAGCCGTGGCACCAGTTGCTGCCGCTGCAGCCCCAGCTGAAGCCAAGAAGGAAGAAAAGAAAGAGGAATCTGAGAGCGAGGATGACGATATGGGCTTCGGTCTTTTCGACTAAAACGTTTTATGGATTTTATCTACATGAGACTTTTATTTGCTGTTTTGTTCAGTCAGACTGTCAAATAAATACAATGTAACTAACTTGTTTTTTATTTTTTTCTTAAAACCAAATCCAAAATGTAATAATATTGCAAAAACAAAATAATTTGTACTAGAAAGTTAACAGAAGACGAAATATACATTAATAATTGGAAACTGTTGAATATTTAGGCTCAAAATATGAAGATTTAACATAAATTGCTTAGATAAGATGTGGCCTTTACTAAGTTACAGAGTTTACTGTTTCGGCCCTTACTGTGTGGCATCTAGTCATTACTTTTTTAACCTTTTCACTGCGGGAACCGTATAAATACGCGAAGCATTTTAATGCATTTACTGCGGAAAACGGATGAAACTAAGATTCATTACGTATTATGTGTTGCCTATAGACTGTTCCTGTTTTATTTCAAAAGTTTTAAATGATGTTAAAAATTCTAGGGACTTCATTGGGGGAACCGTATAAATCGGCGATTTTTTTTCAGAGTAGAACTTTTTTTTTTTTTGTTTTTATTTATGCTACTTTCGGAGCCATCAGCAATATTATTAAGTGTTTTAAAATATCCTGCTTTCTTCGTAAACACATTGAAAATTAATACTTTTATTCAATTCGTTAGCATGTGTAGTTTAAAATGTCCCGAAAAAAAAATTTAACCCAGCAGGAACTTTATGAAATATTAATGAATAGGGATAGTGAAGATGAATTTTTTTGCAATGAATCTGACTTGGAAATGATAGCTGCGACAGTGAACATGAGGATGAAAGGGTTGTAACTTCTTTATCACATGCAGAGCCAGGAGGTTCCAGCCAAACGTCAAAAAACATCGATGTTTGAATGGAAGGAGGGAAACTTGGAGCCAAACATTCATCCCTTTCTTGGTGACAAATCTGGATGTTTGGATGACAATGTACGTAATAATCCAAATATTTTTCATTTATAATTTTCTGAGGAGTTAATGGGAAAAATTGTACAAATTAACAATTTCTACAAATACATTGTGGAACATGGTGATATAGAAGTAAAATCTCGCATCACGAAGTGGAAAGACACAGATGTGGATGAGATGTATTGTTTTCTAGCTGTATCTATTCTTATGGCTCAAGTGAAGAAACAAAAAATTAATGCTTATTGGTCAACTGACACTTTTTTGTCCACACCCATTTTTCCTCAAATTATGGCGCGGGATAGATATTTAAATTTATTACATATGTTACATTTTTCTGACAACAATGAAGATAGTCTTTTTAAACTGCGACTAGTTATAGACCATTTAAAGTCTACCTATAAGCAGTTACTGTCTCCCTTCAGGAATCTTTGTATAGATGAGAGTTTGATGCTTTTCAAAGGAAGACTAGCATTTAAACAATTTATACCATCCAAGAGGCACAGATTTGGCATTAAATTATTTATTTTGTGCGACTGTGAGACAGGATATATCCTGGATTTTATTATTTACACAGGATCTAAAACCGAAATTAAAACCTACCACGAAGAACTGGGAAAATCGGGAAATATTGTATACACGTTAATGGAGCCCTATTTAAACCAAGGACACACTTTGTTCGTCGATAATTGGTATACCAGTCCACTTTTATTTGAAAGACTACATGCAGATCAAACTAATGCATGTGGCACAGTAAAAGCTAATAGAAAACATATGCCACCTATGAGCGAAAAATTAAGTAGAGGTCAGTGTATTAGCTACAAGACAACAAATATGCAGGTAATGAAGTGGGTAGATAAACGAGATGTTAGGATGCTGAGCACACAACATTCTAGCACCATGGTAGATACCGGTAAAAAAACAGAAAATGTTTCTATTGAGAAACCACAATGTATTGTTGAATACAATAGTAATATGGGTGCTGTAGATAAAACGGACATGCTTCTTAGTTCTGTTGAATCGGTTAGAAAGACATTGAAATGGTACAAGAAGTTATTTTTTCATTTATTGGATTTGACTGTGCTGAACTCCAATGTTTTATATGATATTACCAGTGGTAAAAACGTTCCAATTGCGGATTTTCAATTACAACTCGTAAAAGACATTATCGCTAAACATCAAACATTAAACCCCGAGCATCAACTAGTAGAAAGTCCGATGATGGTCATTCACCATTACGCCTTATTGAAAGACATTTTCCGGCAATGTATCAGGTCCCAGAAGAAAATAAAAGACCACCATCTAAGCGATGTGTTGTATGTGCGAAACAAAAAATCCGTAAAGAAACTCGTTATACGTATATAAAATGTGACGTGCCGTTATGCATTATACCATGCTTCGAGAAATACCACACTATGAAATATTTCTAATTTTTATAACATTCTTATAACACTTTTTTCGATTTGCAAGTTTCTCATATCTTTTTATAAAATTAAAGCAAATTCCGAAAATTTCATTTTAGCCTTTTGTTTTTTATTTTATCAAATTATTTAAATATAAATATTTCTAAATTTGGTTGTTATTTTTTTTGTACAGCAAACAACAGAGACGGTCCTGTTTCAAATATACCGATACACTGCAAGAACCGTGTTAGTATGCGATACTCTTTAGCGCTTGACTGCGGGAACCGTATTGATAAGCAGTACCTCGAAACAGCCGCACAGCAATCACAGCTTTCAAATAGCCTAGCCGCAGTGAAAGGGTTAAATGAAACTAACTGTTTCTCGCGGGGGGCGGGGAAGGTATTGGTCTCTTGGACTTATCCTGTATTTGGTTCATTATTCAGACCAAAATAATGAAAATATTCAAATTTTTTAGGAAAGTACTGTTAAAGTTATCTAATCTAACATGTTTCGAGAGGAAGATTGGCTAAAAATATATTTTTGGAAAGTTGCGAAAAATGATCAGGTACATATTTCTCGGAAAATATTTTTCCTCCCAAAAAGTACTGAAATTATGAGAAATGGGGTTCTCTGGTACGACAAATCGACTGGTGTTGTCCATTTTTCAATGGGATAAATGATTCTAATTTTAGCAGAGGATTTATATTAATAGAAAACAAAAAAAAAATATCCATAGTTACCCAAAATTTCATAGAGTTAGGCCATTTAGAAAGTCACCCAACGATTTGGGACTAAATTTTATCTAATCTAACATGTTTCGAGAGGAAGATTGGCCAAAAATATATTTTTGGGAAGTTGCGAAACATGCAATGTTTTCAGGTACATATTTGTCGGAAAATATTTTTTCTCTCAAGAAGTACTGAACTTATGAGAAATGGGGTTCTTTGGTACGACAAATCGACTGGAATTGTCCATTTTTCAATAAGATGAATGGTTCTAATTTTAGCAGAGGATTTAAATTAATAGAAATCATGACTTCATAAAAAAATCGCACCGACCAAAATAATGAAAATATTCAAATTTTCTAGGAAAGTACTGTTAAAGTTTCAATCTATTAAGGAATAAATCAGGAGTGCACTACGATGATGCGATTCAGAAGTAGAACGCGTCAAAGTTAGAGTATCTTATATTTTCCATATTTGTCGGAAAATATTTTTTCTCTCAAAAAGTACTGAAATTATGAGAAATGGGGTTCTTTGGTACGACAAATCGACTGGTGTTGTCCATTTTTCCAGAAGATGGATGGTTCTAATTTTAGCAGAGGATTTAAATTAAGAGAAACCTTGACTTCATACAAAAAATCGCACAGACCAAAATAATGAAAATATTCAAATTTTCTAGGAAAGTACTGTTAAAGTTTCAATCTATTAAGGAAAAAATCAGGAGTGCACTACAACGATGCGATTCAGAAATAGAGTGCTTCATAGTTAGAGTATCTAATATAGAGCAGTCAAATCAAATATCCATAGTTACAGAAAAATTCATAGAGTTAGGACATTTAGAAAGTCACCCAACGATTTAGGACTAAATTTTATCTACTCTAACATGTTTCGAGAGGAAGATTGGCCAAAAATATATTTTTGGAAAGTTGCGAAAATTGCAATGTTTTCCATACTATAGTTCAGGTACATATTTGTCGGAAAATATTTTTTCTCTCAAAAAGTACTGAAATTATGAGAAATGGGGTTCTTTGGTACGACAAATCGACTGGTGTTGTCCATTTTTCCATAAGATAAATGGTTCTAATTTTAGCAGAGGATTTAAATTAAGAGAGAACATGACTTCATACAAAAAATCGCACAGACCAAAATAATGAAAATATTCAAATTTTCTAGGAAAGTACTGTTAAAGTTTCAATCTATTAAGGAATAAATCAGGAGTGCACTACAATGAGGCTACTCAGAAATAGAGTGAGTCAAAGTTAGAGTATCTAATATATAGCGGTCAAATCAAATATCCATAGTTACCCAAAAATTCATAGAGTTAGGACATTTAGAAAGTCACCCAACGATTTGGGACTAAATTTTATCTAATCTAACATGTTTCGAGAGCAAGATTGGTCAATAATATATTTTTGGAAAGTTGCGAAAATTGCAATGTTTTCCATACAGTTCAGGTACATATTTGTCGGAAAATATTTTTTCTCTCAAAAAGTACTGAAATTATGAGAAATGGGGTTCTTTGGTAGGACAAATCGACTGGTGTTGTCCATTTTTCCATAAGATGAATGGTTCTAATTTTAGCAGAGGATTTAAATTAAGAGAAACCATGACTTCATACAAAAAATCGCACAGACCAAAATAATGAAAATATTCAAATTTTCTAGGAAAGTACTGTTAAAGTTTCAATCTATTAAGGAAAAAATCAGGAGTGCACTACAATGATGCGATTCAGAAATGAAATAGAGTGCGTCATAGTTAGAGTATCTAATATATAGCGGTCAAATCAAATATCCATAGTTACCCAAAAAATCATAGAGTTAGGACATTTAGAAAGTCCCCCAACGATTTGGGACTGAATTTTATCTAATCTAACATGTTTCGAGAGGAAGATTGGCCAAAAATACATTTTTGGAAAGTTGCGAAAAATGCAATATTTTCCATACTATAGTTCAGGTACATATTTGTCGGAAAATATTTTTTCTCTCAAAAAGTACTGAAATTATGAGAAATGGGGTTCTTTGGTACGACAAATCGACTGGTGTTGTCCATTTTTCCAGAAGATGGATGGTTCTAATTTTAGCAGAGGATTTAAATTAAGAGAAACCTTGACTTCATACAAAAAATCGCACAGACCAAAATAATGAAAATATTCAAATTTTCTAGGAAAGTACTGTTAAAGTTTCAATCTATTAAGGAAAAAATCAGGAGTGCACTACAATGATGCGATTCAGAAATAGAGTGCTTCATAGTTAGAGTATCTAATATAGAGCAGTCAAATCAAATATCCATAGTTACCGAAAAATTCATAGAGTTAGGACATTTAGAAAGTCACCCAACGATTTGGGACTAAATTTTATCTACTCTTACATGTTTCGAGAGCAAGATTGGTCAGTAATATATTTTTGGAAAGCTGCGAAAATTGCAATGTTTTCCATACTATAGTTCAGGTACATATTTGTCGGAAAATATTTTTTCTCTCAAAAAGTACTGAAATTATGAGAAATTGGGTTCCTTGGTACGACAAATCGACTGGTGTTGTCCATTTTTCCATAAGATGAATGGTTCTAATTTTAGCAGAGGATTTAAAATAAGAGAAACCATGACTTCATACAAAAAATCGAACAGACCAAAATAATGAAAATATTCAAATTTTCTAGGAAAGTACTGTTAAAGTTTCAATCTATTAAGAAATAAATCAGGAGTGCACTACAATGATGCGATCCAGAAATAGAGTGCTTCATAGTTAGAGTATCTAATATAGAGCAGTCAAATCAAATATCCATAGTTACCGAAAAATTCATAGAGTTAGGACATTTAGAAAGTCACCCAACGATTTGGGACTAAATTTCATCTAATCTAACATGTTTCGAGAGCAAGATTGGTCAATAATATATTTTTGGAAAGTTGCGAAAATTGCAATTTTTTCCATACTATAGTTCAGGTACATATTTGTCGGAAAATATTTTTTCTCTCAAAAAGTACTGAAATTATGAGAAATGGGGTTCTTTGGTACGACAAATCGACTGGTGTTGTCCATTTTTCCATAAGATGAATGGTTCTAATTTTAGCAGAGGATTTAAATTAAGAGAAACCATGACTTCATACAAAAAATCGCACAGACCAAAAAAATGAAAATATTCAAGTTTTCTAGGAAAGTACTGTTAAAGTTTCAATCTATGAAGGAATAAATCAGGAGTGCACTACAATGAGGCGATTCAGAAATAGAGTGCGTCAAAGTTAGAGTATCTAATATAGAGAGGTCACATCAAATATCCATAGTTACCCAAAAAATCATAGAGTTAGGACATTTAGAAAGTCCCCCAACGATTTGGGACTGAATTTTATCTAATCTAACATGTTTCGAGAGCAAGATTGGTCAATAATATATTTTTGGAAAGTTGCGAAAATTGCAATGTTTTCCATACTACAGGTACATATTTGTCGGAAAATATTTTTTCTCTCAAAAAGTACTGAAATTATGAGAAATGGGGTTCTTTGGTACGATAAATCGACTGGTGTTGTCCATTTTTCCATAAGATGAATGGTTCTAATTTTAGCAGAGGATTTAAATTAAGAGAAACAATGACTTCATACAAAAAATCGCACAGACCAAAATAATGAAAATATTCAAATTTTCTAGGAAAGTACTGTTAAAGTTTCAATCTATTAAGTAATAAATCAGGAGTGCACTACAATGAGGCGATTCAGAAATAGAGTGCGTCAAATTTAGAGTATCTAATATATAGCGGTCAAATCAAATATCCATAGTTACCCAAAAATTCATAGAGTTAGGACATTTAGAAAGTCACCCAACGATTTGGGACTAAATTTCATCTAATCTAACATGTTTCGTGAGCAAGATTGGTCAATAATATATTTTTGGAAAGTTGCGAAAATTGCAATTTTTTCCATACTATAGTTCAGGTACATATTTGTCGGAAAATATTTTTTCTCTCAAAAAGTACTGAAATTATGAGAAATGGGGTTCTTTGGTACGACAAATCGACTGGTGTTGTCCATTTTTCCATAAGATAAATGGTTCTAATTTTAGCAGAGGATTTAAATTAAGAGAGAACATGACTTCATACAAAAAATCGCACAGACCAAAATAATGAAAATATTCAAATTTTCTAGGAAAGTACTGTTAAAGTTTCAATCTATTAAGGAATAAATCAGGAGTGCACTACAATGAGGCTACTCAGAAATAGAGTGCGTCAAAGTTAGAGTATCTAATATATAGCGGTCAAATCAAATATCCATAGTTACCCAAAAAATCATAGAGTTAGGACATTTAGAAAGTCCCCCAACGATTTGGGACTGAATTTTATCTAATCTAACATGTTTCGAGAGGAAGATTGGCCAAAAATACATTTTTGGAAAGTTGCGAAAAATGCAATATTTTCCATACTATAGTTCAGGTACATATTTGTCGGAAAATATTTTTTCTCTCAAAAAGTACTGAAATTATGAGAAATGGGGTTCTTTGGTACGACAAATCGACTGGTGTTGTCCATTTTTCCAGAAGATGGATGGTTCTAATTTTAGCAGAGGATTTAAATTAAGAGAAACCTTGACTTCATACAAAAAATCGCACAGACCAAAATAATGAAAATATTCAAATTTTCTAGGAAAGTACTGTTAAAGTTTCAATCTATTAAGGAATAAATCAGGAGTGCACTACGATGAGGCGATTCAGAAATAGAGTGCGTCAAAGTTAGAGTATCTAATATATAGCGGTCAAATCAAATATCCATAGTTACCCAAAAATTCATAGAGTTAGGACATTTAGAAAGTCACCCAACGATTTGGGACTAAATTTCATCTAATCTAACATGTTTCGTGAGCAAGATTGGTCAATAATATATTTTTGGAAAGTTGCGAAAATTGCAATGTTTTCCATACTATAGTTCAGGTACATATTTGTCGGAAAATATTTTTTCTCTCAAAAAGTACTGAAATTATGAGAAATGGGGTTCTTTGGTACGACAAATCGACTGGTGTTGTCCATTTTTCCATAAGATGAATGGTTCTTATTTTAGCAGTGGATTTAAATTAAGAGAAACCATGACTTCATACAAAAAATCGCAAAGACAAAAATAATGAAAATATCCAAATTTTCTGGGAAAGTACTGTTAAAGTTTCAATCTATTAAGAAATAAATCAGGAGTGCACTACAATGAGGCGATTCAGAAATAGAGTGCGTCAAATTTAGAGTATCTAATATATAGCGGTCAAATCAAATATCCATAGTTACCCAAAAATTCATAGAGTTAGGACATTTAGGAAGTCACCCAACGATTTGGGACTAAATTTTATCTAATCTAACATGTTTCGAGAGCAAGATTGGTCAATAATATATTTTTGGAAAGTTGCGAAAATTGCAATGTTTTCCATACTATAGTTCAGGTACATATTTGTCGGAAAATATTTTTTCTCTCAAAAAGTACTGAAATTATGAGAAATGGGGTTCTTTGGTACGACAAATCGACTGGTGTTGTCCATTTTTCCATAAGATAAATGGTTCTAATTTTAGCAGAGGATTTAAAATAAGAGAAACCATGACTTCATACAAAAAATCGCACAGACCAAAATAATGAAAATATTCAAATTTTCTAGGAAAGTACTGTTAAAGTTTCAATCTATTAAGGAATAAATCAGGAGTGCACTACAATGAGGCGATTCAGAAATAGAGTGCGTCAATGTTAGAGTATCTAATATAGAGAGGTCACATCAAATATTCATAGTTACCCAAAAATTCATAGAGTTAGGACATTTAGAAAGTCACTCAACGATTTGGGACTAAATTTTATCTAATCTAACATGTTTCGAGAGCAAGATTGGTCAATAATATATTTTTGGAAAGTTGCGAAAGTTGCAATGTTTTCCATACTATAGTTCAGGTACATATTTGTCGGAAAATATTTTTTCTCTCAAAAAGTACTGAAATTATGAGAAATGGGGTTCTTTGGTACGACAAATCGACTGGCGTTGTCCATTTTTCCATAAGATAAATGGTTCTAATTTTAGCAGAGGATTTAAATTAAGAGAGAACATGACTTCATACAAAAAATCGTACAGACCAAAATAATGAAAATATTCAAATTTTCTAGGAAAGTACTGTTAAAGTTTCAATCTATTAAGGAATAAATCAGGAGTGCACTACGATGAGGCGATTCAGAAATAGAGTGCGTCAAAGTTAGAGTATCTAATATATAGCGGTCAAATCAAATATCCATAGTTACCCAAAAATTCATAGAGTTAGGACATTTAGAAAGTCACCCAACGATTTGGGACTAAATTTCATTTAATCTAACATGTTTCGTGAGCAAGATTGGTCAATAATATATTTTTGGAAAGTTGCGAAAATTGCAATGTTTTCCATACTATAGTTCAGGTACATATTTGTCGGAAAATATTTTTTCTCTCAAAAAGTACTGAAATTATGAGAAATGGGGTTCTTTGGTACGACAAATCGACTGGCGTTGTCCATTTTTCCATAAGATGAATGGTTCTAATTTTAGCAGTGGATTTAAATTAAGAGAAACCATGACTTCATACAAAAAATCGCAAAGACAAAAATAATGAAAATATCCAAATTTTCTGGGAAAGTACTGTTAAAGTTTCAATCTATTAAGAAATAAATCAGGAGTGCACTACAATGAGGCGATTCAGAAATAGAGTGCGTCAAATTTAGAGTATCTAATATATAGCGGTCAAATCAAATATCCATAGTTACCCAAAAATTCATAGAGTTAGGACATTTAGAAAGTCACCCAACGATTTGGGACTAAATTTTATCTAATCTAACATGTTTCGAGAGCAAGATTGGTCAATAATATATTTTTGGAAAGTTGCGAAAATTGCAATGTTTTCCATACTATAGTTCAGATACATATTTGTCGGAAAATATTTTTTCTCTCAAAAAGTACTGAAATTATGAGAAATGGGGTTCTTTGGTACGACAAATCGACTGGTGTTGTCCATTTTTCCATAAGATAAATGGTTCTAATTTTAGCAGAGGATTTAAAATAAGAGAAACCATGACTTCATACAAAAAATCGCACAGACCAAAATAATGAAAATATTCAAATTTTCTAGGAAAGTACTGTTAAAGTTTCAATCTATTAAGGAATAAATCAGGAGTGCACTACAATGAGGCGATTCAGAAATAGAGTGCGTCAATGTTAGAGTATCTAATATAGAGAGGTCACATCAAATATTCATAGTTACCCAAAAATTCATAGAGTTAGGACATTTAGAAAGTCACTCAACGATTTGGGACTAAATTTTATCTAATCTAACATGTTTCGAGAGCAAGATTGGTCAATAATATATTTTTGGAAAGTTGCGAAAGTTGCAATGTTTTCCATACTATAGTTCAGGTACATATTTGTCGGAAAATATTTTTTCTCTCAAAAAGTACTGAAATTATGAGAAATGGGGTTCTTTGGTACGACAAATCGACTGGCGTTGTCCATTTTTCCATAAGATAAATGGTTCTAATTTTAGCAGAGGATTTAAATTAAGAGAGAACATGACTTCATACAAAAAATCGTACAGACCAAAATAATGAAAATATTCAAATTTTCTAGGAAAGTACTGTTAAAGTTTCAATCTATTAAGGAATAAATCAGGAGTGCACTACAATGAGGCTACTCAGAAATAGAGTGCGTCAAAGTTAGAGTATCTAATATATAGCGGTCAAATCAAATATCCATAGTTACCCAAAAATTCATAGAGTTAGGACATTTAGAAAGTCACCCAACGATTTGGGACTAAATTTTATCTAATCTAACATGTTTCGAGAGCAAGATTGGTCAATAATATATTTTTGGAAAGTTGCGAAAGTTGCAATGTTTTCCATACTATAGTTCAGGTACATATTTGTCGGAAAATGATTTTTCTCTCAAAAAGTACTGAAATTATGAGAAATGGGGTTCTTTGGTACGACAAATCGACTGGTGTTGCCCATTTTTCCATAAGATAAATGGTTCTAATTTTAGCAGAGGATTGAAATTAAGAGAAACCATGACTTCATACAAAAAATCGCACTGACCAAAATAATGAAAATATTCAAATTTTCTAGGAAAGTACTGTTAAAGTTTCAATCTATTAAGGAATAAATCAGGAGTGCACTACAATGAGGCTACTCAGAAATAGAGTGCGTCAAAGTTAGAGTATCTAATATATAGCGGTCAAATCAAATATCCATAGTTACCCAAAAATTCATAGAGTTAGGACATTTAGAAAGTCACCCAACGATTTGGGACTAAATTTTATCTAATCTAACATGTTTCGAGAGCAAGATTGGTCAATAATATATTTTTGGAAAGTTGCGAAAGTTGCAATGTTTTCCATACTATAGTTCAGGTACATATTTGTCGGAAAATGATTTTTCTCTCAAAAAGTACTGAAATTATGAGAAATGGGGTTCTTTGGTACGACAAATCGACTGGTGTTGCCCATTTTTCCATAAGATAAATGGTTCTAATTTTAGCAGAGGATTTAAATTAAGAGAAACCATGACTTCATACAAAAAATCGCACTGACCAAAATAATGAAAATATTCAATTTTTCTAGGAAAGTACTGTTAAAGTTTCAATCTATTAAGGAATAAATCAGGAGTGCACTACAATGAGGCTACTCAGAAATAGAGTGCGTCAAAGTTAGAGTATCTAATATATAGCGGTCAAATCAAATATCCATAGTTACCGAAAAATTCATAGAGTTAGGACATTTAGAAAGTCACCCAACGATTTGGGACTAAATTTTATCTAATCTAACATGTTTCGAGAGCAAGATTGGTCAATAATATATTTTTGGAAAGTTGCGAAAGTTGCAATGTTTTCCATACTATAGTTCAGGTACATATTTGTCGGAAAATATTTTTTCTCTCAAAAAGTACTGAAATTATGAAAAATGGGGTTCTTTGGTACGACAAATCGACTGGTGTTGTCCATTTTTCCATAAGATAAATGGTTCTAATTTTAGCAGAGGATTTAAATTAAGAGAAACCATGACTTCATACAAAAAATCGCACAGACCAAAATAATGAAAATATTCATATTTTCTAGGAAAGTACTGTTAATGTTTCAATCTATTAAGGAATAAATCAGGAGTGCACTACAATGAGGCGATTCAGAAATAGAGTGCGTCAAAGTTAGAGTATCTAATATAGAGAGGTCACATCAAATATCCATAGTTACCCAAAATTTCATAGAGTTAAGACATTTAGAAAGTCACCCAACGATTTGGGACTAACTTTCATCTAATCTAACATGTTTCGAGAGAAAGATTGGCCAATAATATATTTTTGGAAAGTTGCGAAAAATGCAATATTTTCCATACATAGTTCAGGTACATATTTGTCGGAAAATATTTTTTCTCTCAAAAAGTACTGAAATTATGAGAAATGGGGTTCTTTGGTACGACAAATCGACTTTTGTTGTCCATTTTTCCAGAAGATGGATGGTTCTAATTTTAGCAGAGGATTTAAATTAAGAGAAACCTTGACTTCATACAAAAAATCGCACACACCAAAAAAATGAAAATATTCAAATTTTCTAGGAAAGTACTGTTAAAGTTTAAATCTATTAAGGAAAAAATCAGGAGTGCACTACAATGATGCGATTCAGAAATAGAGTGATTCATAGTTAGAGTATCTAATATAGAGCAGTCAAATCAAATATCCATAGTTACCGAAAAATTCATAGAGTTAGGACATTTAGAAAGTCACCCAATGATTTGGAACTAAATTTCATCTATTCCAACATGATTCGAGAGGAAGATTGGCCAAAAATATATTTTTGGAAAGTTGCGAAAAATGCAATGTTTTCCATACATAGTTCAGGTACATATTTGTCGGAAAATATTTTTTCTCTCAAAAAGTACTGAAATTATGAGAAATGGGGTTCTTTGGTACGACAAATTGACTGGTGTTGTCCATTTTTCCATAAGATAAATGGTTCTAATTTTAGCAGAGGATTTAAATTAAGAGAAACCATGACTTCATACAAAAAATCGCACAGACCAAAATAATGAAAGTATTCAAATTTTCTAGGAAAGTACTGTTAAAGTTTCAATCCATTAAGGAATAAATCAGGAGTGCACTACGATGAGGCGATTCAGAAATAGAGTGCGTCAAAGTTAGAGTATCTAATATATAGCGGTCAAAACAAATATCCATAGTTACCCAAAATTTAGAAAGTCACCCAACGATTTGGGATTAAATTTCATCTAATCTAACATGTTTCGAGAGGAAGATTGGTCAAAAATATATTTTTGGAAAGTTGCGAAAAATGCAATGTTTACATACTATAGTTCAGGTACATATTTGTCGGAAAATATTTTTTCTATCAAAAAGTACTGAAATTATGAGAAATGTGGTTCTTTGGTACGACAAATCGACTGGTGTTGTCCATTTTTCCAGAAGATGGATGGTTCTAATTTTAGCAGATGATTTAAATTAAGAGAAACCTTGACTTCATACAAAAAATCGCACAGACCAAAATAATGAAATTATTCAAATTTTCTAGGAAAGTACTGTTAAAGTTTCAATCTATTAAGGAAAAAATCAGGAGTGCACTACAATGATGCGATTCAGAAATAGAGTGCGTCAAAGTTAGAGTATCTACTATAGAGAGGTCACATCAAATATCCATAGTTACCCAGAATTTCATAAAGTTAACACATTTAGAAAGTCACCCAACGATTTGGGACTAAATTTCATCTAATCTAACATGTTTCGAGAGGAAGATTGGCCAAAAATATATTTTTGGAAAGTTGCGAAAAATGCAATGTTTCCTAACCTAACCTAACCATACTATAGTTCAGGTACATATTTGTCGGAAAATATTTTTTCTCTCAAAAAGTACTGAAATTATGAGAAATGGGGTTCTTTGGTACGACAAATCGACTGGTGTTGTCCATTTTTCCATAAGATAAATGGTTCTAATTTTAGCAGAGGATTTAAATTAAGAGAGAACATGACTTCATACAAAAAATCGCACAGACCAAAATAATGAAAATATTCAAATTTTCTAGGAAAGTACTGTTAAAGTTTCAATCTATTAAGGAATAAATCAGGAGTGCACTACGATGAGGCGATTCAGAAATAGATTGCGTCAAAGTTAGAGTATCTAATATATATAGCGGTCAAATCAAATATCCATAGTTACCCAAAAATTCATAGAGTTAGGACATTTAGAAAGTCACCCAACGATTTGGGACTAAATTTTATCTAATCTAACATGTTTCGAGAGCAAGATTGGTCAATAATATAATTTTGGAAAGTTGCGAAAATTGCAATGTTTTCCATACTATAGTTCAGGTACATATTTGTCGGAAAATATTTTTTCTCTCAAAAAGTACTGAAATTATGAGAAATGGGGTTCTTTGGTACGATAAATCGACTGGTGTTGTCCATTTTTCCATAAGATGAATGGTTCTAATTTTAGCAGAGGATTTAAATTAAGAGAAACCATGACTTCATACAAAAAATCGCAAAGACAAAAGTAATGAAAATATTCAAATTTTCTGGGAAAGTACTGTTGAAGTTTCAATCTATTAAGAAATAAATCAGGAGTGCACTACAATGAGGCGATTCAGAAATAGAGTGCGTCAAATTTAGAGTATCTAATATATAGCGGTCAAATCAAATATCCATAGTTACCCAAAAATTCATAGAGTTAGGACATTTAGAAAGTCACCCAACGATTTGGGACTAAATTTTATCTAATCTAACATGTTTCGAGAGCAAGATTGGTCAATAATATATTTTTGGAAAGTTGCGAAAATTGCAATGTTTTCCATACTATAGTTCAGGTACATATTTGTCGGAAAATATTTTTTCTCTCGAAAAGTACTGAAATTATGAGAAATGGGGTTCTTTGGTACGAGAAATCGACTGGTGTTGTCGATTTTTCCATAAGATAAATGGTTCTAATTTTAGCAGAGGATTTAAATTAAGAGAAACCATGACTTCATACAAAAAATGGCACAGACCAAAATAATGGAAATATTCAAATTTTCTAGGAAAGTACTGTTAAAGTTTCAATCTATTCAGGAATAAATCAGGAAAGCACTACAAAATATTTTTTCTCTCAAAAAGTACTGAAATTATGAGAAATTGGGTTCTTTGGTACGACAAATCGACTGGTGTTGTCCATTTTTCCATAAGATGAATGGTTCTAATTTTAGCAGAGGATTTAAATTAAGAGAAACCATGACTTCATACAAAAAATCGCAAAGACAAAAATAATGAAAATATTCAAATTTTCTGGGAAAGTACTGTTAAAGTTTCAATCTATTAAGAAATAAATCAGGAGTGCA
Source organism: Galeruca laticollis (assembly GCA_963921935.1). Lineage (NCBI taxonomy): Eukaryota > Metazoa > Arthropoda > Insecta > Coleoptera > Chrysomelidae > Galeruca > Galeruca laticollis. The sequence continues at coordinate 46,746,445 of OY998185.1, forward strand.
CTACAATGAGGCGATTCAGAAATAGAGAGCGTCAAATTTAGAGTATCTAATATATAGCGGTCAAATCAAATATCCATAGTTACCCAAAAATTCATAGAGTTAGGACATTTAGAAAGTCACCCAACGATTTGGGACTAAATTTTATCTAATCTAACATGTTTCGAGAGCAAGATTGGTCAATAATATATTTTTGGAAAGTTGCGAAAATTGCAATGTTTTCCATACTATAGTTCAGGTACATATTTGTCGGAAAATATTTTTTTCGTACTTCCGGGCCTAAAGTGACAACTTCACTCCCTTGTGACAGGTACTAAAGTGTCACATTTAATCCCTCCGGGATTAAATATTGACGAAACTCCCGGAACGATTAAATCACAAACAAACGAATTTAAGGGATATTTTATTGAAAAATATAATTAATTAGAATGGTAATTAACGTTAATATTCAAATTTACAATGACACTAGTAATGACAATGTTTCTAAATTATAACTGTCACAACGCAATGTTACTATGGTAACTTATTTTAAAGACAGTTTATTAAATGAGTTGAAGAGAGAAAAAACTGATTGAAATTATTGAAATAATTAATAAAATCATACCGGAAGTACGAAAAGTATCGTATATACCTTGCGACTGAAGTACATATAATCCTTCAGGTAAATTATGGCCCTCCCTGCGGTCGGGCCATAAACTTTACCTTCAGGATTAAATGTACTACTTCAGTCCCGCGGTATATAATATACTATTCTCTCAAAAAGTACTGAAATTATGAGAAATGGGGTTCTTTGGTACGAGAAATCGACTGGTGTTGTCCATTTTTCCATAAGATAAATGGTTCTAATTTTAGCAGAGGATTTAAATTAAGAGAAACCATGACTTCATACAAAAAATCGCACAGGCCAAAATAATGAAAATATTCAAATTTTCTAGGAAAGTACTGTTAAAGTTTCAATCTATTAAGGAATAAATCAGGAGTGCACTACAATGAGGCTACTCAGAAATAGAGTGCGTCAAAGTTAGAGTATCTAATATATAGCGGTCAAATCAAATATCCATAGTTACCCAAAAATTCATAGAGTTAGGACATTTAGAAAGTCACCCAACGATTTGGGACTAAATTTTATCTAATCTAACATGTTTCGAGAGCAAGATTGGTCAATAATATATTTTTGGAAAGTTGCGAAAGTTGCAATGTTTTCCATACTATAGTTCAGGTACATATTTGTCGGAAAATATTTTTTCTCTCAAAAAGTACTGAAATTATGAGAAATGGGGTTCTTTGGTAAGAGAAATCGACTGGTGTTGTCCATTTTTCCATAAGATAAATGGTTCTAATTTTAGCAGAGGATTTAAATTAAGAGAAACCATGACTTCATACGAAAAATCGCACAGACCAAAATAATGAAAATATTCAAATTTTCTAGGAAATACTGTTAAAGTTTAAATCCATTAAGGAATGAATCAGAAGTGCACTACGATGAGGCGATTCAGAAATAGAGTGCGTCAAAGTTAGAGTATCTAATATATAGCGGTCAAATCAAATATCCATAGTTACCCAAAAATTCATAGAGTTAGGACATTTAGCAAGTCACCCAACGATTTGGGACTAAATTTCATCTAATCTAACATGTTTCGAGAGCAAGATTGGTCAATAATATATTTTTGGAAAGTTGCGAAAATTGCAATGGTTTCCATACTATAGTTCAGGTACATATTTGTCGGAAAATATTTTTTCTCTCAAAAAGTACTGAAATTATGAGAAATGGGGTTCTTTGGTACGACAAATCGACTGGTGTTGTCCATTTTTCCATAAGCTAAATGGTTCTAATTTTAGCAGAGGATTTAAATTAAGAGAGAACATGACTTCCTACAAAAAATCGCACAGACCAAAATAATGAAAATATTCAAATTTTCTAGGAAAGTACTGTTAAAGTTTCAATCTATTAAGGAATAAATCAGGAGTGCACTACGATGAGGCGATTCAGAAATAGAGTGCGTCAAAGTTAGAGTATCTAATATATAGCGGTCAAATCAAATATCCATAGTTACCCAAAAATTCATAGAGTTAGGACATTTAGAAAGTCACCCAACGATTTGGGACTAAATTTCATCTAATCTAACATGTTTCGAGAGGAAGATTGGCCAAAAATACATTTTTGGAAAGTTGCGAAAAATGCAATATTTTCCATACTATAGTTCAAGTACATATTTGTCGGAAAATATTTTTTCTCTCAAAAAGTACTGAAATTATGAGAAATGGGGTTCTTTGGTACGACAAATCGACTGGTGTTGTCCATTTTTCCAGAAGATGGATGCTTCTAATTTTAGCAGAGGATTTAAATTAAGAGAAACCATGACTTCATACAAAAAATCGCACAGACCAAAATAATGAAAATATTCAAATTTTCTAGGAAAGTACTGTTAAAGTTTCAATTTATTAAGGAATGAATCAGGAGTGCACTACGATGAGGCGATTCAGAAATAGAGTGCGTCAAAGTTAGAGTATCTAATATATAGCGGTCAAATCAAATATACATAGTTACCCAAAAATTCATAGAGTTAGGACATTTAGAAAGTCACCCAACGATTTGGGACTAAATTTCATCTAATCTGACATGTTTTGAGAGCAAGATTGGTCAATAATATATTTTTGGAAAGTTGCGAAAATTGCAATGGCTTCCATACTATAGTTCAGGTACATATTTGTCGGAAAATATTTTTTCTCTCAAAAAGTACTGAAATTATGAGAAATGGGGTTCTTTGGTACGACAAATCGACTGGTGTTGTCCATTTTTCCATAAGATAAATGGTTCTAATTTTAGCAGAGGATTTAAATTAAGAGAGAACATGACTTCATACAAAAAATCGCACAGACCAAAATAATGAAAATATTCAAATTTTCTAGGAAAGTACTGTTAAAGTTTCAATCTATTAAGGAAAAAATCAGGAGTGCACTACAATGATGCGATTCAGAAATAGAGTGCTTCATAGTTAGAGTATCTAATATAGAGCAGTCAAATCAAATATCCATAGTTACCGAAAAATTCATAGAGTTAGGACATTTAGAAAGTCACCCAACGATTTGGGACTAAATTTTATCTACTCTAACATGTTTCGAGAGGAAGATTGGCCAAAAATATATTTTTGGAAAGTTGCGAAAAATGCAATGTTTCCATACTATAGTTCAGGTACATATTTGTCGGAAAATATTTTTTCTCTCAAAAAGTACTGAAATTCTGAGAAATGGGGTTCTTTGGTACGACAAATCGACTGGTGTTGTCCATTTTTCCATAAGATAAATGGTTCTAATTTTAGCAGAGGATTTAAATTAAGAGAGAACATGACTTCATACAAAAAATCGCACAGACCAAAATAATGAAAATATTCAAATTTTCTAGGAAAGTACTGTTAAAGTTTCAATCTATTAAGGAATAAATCAGGAGTGCACTACGATGAGGCGATTCAGAAATAGAGTGCGTCAAAGTTAGAGTATCTAATATATAGCGGTCAAATCAAATATCCATAGTTACCCAAAAATTCATAGAGTTAGGACATTTAGAAAGTCACCCAACGATTTGGGACTAAATTTTATCTAATCTAACATGTTTCGAGAGCAAGATTGGTCAATAATATATTTTTGGAAAGTTGCGAAAATTGCAATGGTTTCCATACTATAGTTCAGGTACATATTTGTCGGAAAATATTTTTTCTCTCAAAAAGTACTGAAATTATGAGAAATGGGGTTCTTTGGTACGACAAATCGACTGGTGTTGTCCATTTTTCCATAAGATAAATGGTTCTAATTTTAGCAGAGGATTTAAATTAAGAGAGAACATGACTTCATACAAAAAATCGCACAGACCAAAATAATGAAAATATTCAAATTTCCTAGGAAAGTACTGTTAAAGTTTCAATCTATTGAGGAAAAAATCAGGAGTGCACTACAATGATGCGATTCAGAAATAGAGTGCTTCATATTTAGAGTATCTAATATAGAGCAGTCAAATCAAATATCCATAGTTACCGAAAAATTCATAGAATTAGGACATTTAGAAAGTCACCCAACGATTTGGGACTAAATTTTATCTACTCTAACATGTTTCGAGAGGAAGATTGGCCAAAAATATATTTTTGGAAAGTTGCGAAAAATGCAATGTTTCCATACTATAGTTCAGGTACATATTTGTCGGAAAATATTTTTTCTCTCAAAAAGTACTGAAATTATGAGAAATGGGGTTCTTTGGTACGACAAATCGACTGGTGTTGTCCATTTTTCCAGAAGATGGATGGTTCTAATTTTAGCAGAGGATTTAAATTAAGGGAAACCATGACTTCATACAAAAAATCGCACAGACCAAAATAATGAAAATATTCAAATTTTCTAGGAAAGTACTGTTAAAGTTTCAATCTATTAGGGAATAAATCAGGAGTGCACTACAATGAGGCTACTCAGAAATAGAGTGCGTCAAAGTTAGAGTATCTAATATATAGCGGTCAAATCAAATATCCATAGTTACCGAAAAATTCATAGAGTTAGGACATTTAGAAAGTCACCCAACGATTTGGGACTAAATTTTATCTATTCTAACATGTTTCGAGAGGAAAATTGGCCAAAAATATACTTTTGGAAAGTTGCGAAAATTGCAATGGTTTCCATACTATAGTTCAGGTACATATTTGTCGGAAAATATTTTTTCTCTCAAAAAGTACTGAAATTATGAGAAATGGGGTTCTTTGGTATGACAAATCGACTGGTGTTGTCCATTTTTCCATAAGATAAATGGTTCTAATTTTAGCAGAGGATTTAAATTAAGAGAGAACATGACTTCATACAAAAAATCGCACAGACCAAAATAATGAAAATATTCAAATTTTCTAGGAAAGTACTGTTAAAGTTTCAATCTATTAAGGAATAAATCAGGAGTGCACTACGATGAGGCGATTCAGAAATAGAGTGCGTCAAAGTTAGAGTATCTAATATATAGCGGTCAAATCAAATATCCATAGTTACCCAAAAATTCATAGAGTTAGGACATTTAGAAAGTCACCCAACGATTTGGGACTAAATTTCATCTAGTCTAACATGTTTCGAGAGCAAGATTGGTCAATAATATATTTTTGGAAAGTTGCGAAAATTGCAATGGTTTCCATACTATAGTTCAGGTACATATTTGTCGGAAAATATTTTTTCTCTCAAAAAGTACTGAAATTATGAGAAATGGGGTTCTTTGGTACGACAAATCGACTGGTGTTGTCCATTTTTCCATAAGATAAATGGTTCTAATTTTAGCAGAGGATTTAAATTAAGAGAGAACATGACTTCATACAAAAAATCGCACAGACCAAAATAATGAAAATATTCAAATTTCCTAGGAAAGTACTGTTAAAGTTTCAATCTATTGAGGAAAAAATCAGGAGTGCACTACAATGATGCGATTCAGAAATAGAGTGCTTCATATTTAGAGTATCTAATATAGAGCAGTCAAATCAAATATCCATAGTTACCGAAAAATTCATAGAATTAGGACATTTAGAAAGTCACCCAACGATTTGGGACTAAATTTTATCTACTCTAACATGTTTCGAGAGGAAGATTGGCCAAAAATATATTTTTGGAAAGTTGCGAAAAATGCAATGTTTCCATACTATAGTTCAGGTACATATTTGTCGGAAAATATTTTTTCTCTCAAAAAGTACTGAAATTATGAGAAATGGGGTTCTTTGGTACGACAAATCGACTGGCGTTGTCCATTTTTCCAGAAGATGGATGGTTCTAATTTTAGCAGAGGATTTAAATTAAGGGAAACCATGACTTCATACAAAAAATCGCACAGACCAAAATAATGAAAATATTCAAATTTTCTAGGAAAGTACTGTTAAAGTTTCAATCTATTAGGGAATAAATCAGGAGTGCACTACAATGAGGCTACTCAGAAATAGAGTGCGTCAAAGTTAGAGTATCTAATATATAGCGGTCAAATCAAATATCCATAGTTACCGAAAAATTCATAGAGTTAGGACATTTAGAAAGTCACCCAACGATTTGGGACTAAATTTTATCTACTCTAACATGTTTCGAGAGGAAAATTGGCCAAAAATATACTTTTGGAAAGTTGCGAAAATTGCAATGGTTCCCATACTATAGTTCAGGTACATATTTGTCGGAAAATATTTTTTCTCTCAAAAAGTACTGAAATTATGAGAAATGGGGTTCTTTGGTACGACAAATCGACTGGTGTTGTCCATTTTTCCATAAGATAAATGGTTCTAATTTTAGCAGAGGATTTAAATTAAGAGAGAACATGACTTCATACAAAAAATCGCACAGACCAAAATAATGAAAATATTCAAATTTCCTAGGAAAGTACTGTTAAAGTTTCAATCTATTGAGGAAAAAATCAGGAGTGCACTACAATGATGCGATTCAGAAATAGAGTGCTTCATATTTAGAGTATCTAATATAGAGCAGTCAAATCAAATATCCATAGTTACCGAAAAATTCATAGAATTAGGACATTTAGAAAGTCACCCAACGATTTGGGACTAAATTTTATCTACTCTAACATGTTTCGAGAGGAAGATTGGCCAAAAATATATTTTTGGAAAGTTGCGAAAAATGCAATGTTTCCATACTATAGTTCAGGTACATATTTGTCGGAAAATATTTTTTCTCTCAAAAAGTACTGAAATTCTGAGAAATGGGGTTCTTTGGTACGACAAATCGACTGGTGTTGTCCATTTTTCCATAAGATAAATGGTTCTAATTTTAGCAGAGGATTTAAATTAAGAGAGAACATGACTTCATACAAAAAATCGCACAGACCAAAATAATGAAAATATTCAAATTTTCTAGGAAAGTACTGTTAAAGTTTCAATCTATTAAGGAATAAATCAGGAGTGCACTACGATGAGGCGATTCAGAAATAGAGTGCGTCAAAGTTAGAGTATCTAATATATAGCGGTCAAATCAAATATCCATAGTTACCCAAAAATTCATAGAGTTAGGACATTTAGAAAGTCACCCAACGATTTGGGACTAAATTTTATCTAATCTAACATGTTTCGAGAGCAAGATTGGTCAATAATATATTTTTGGAAAGTTGCGAAAATTGCAATGGTTTCCATACTATAGTTCAGGTACATATTTGTCGGAAAATATTTTTTCTCTCAAAAAGTACTGAAATTATGAGAAATGGGGTTCTTTGGTACGACAAATCGACTGGTGTTGTCCATTTTTCCATAAGATAAATGGTTCTAATTTTAGCAGAGGATTTAAATTAAGAGAGAACATGACTTCATACAAAAAATCGCACAGACCAAAATAATGAAAATATTCAAATTTTCTAGGAAAGTACTGTTAAAGTTTCAATCTATTAAGGAATAAATCAGGAGTGCACTACGATGAGGCGATTCAGAAATAGAGTGCGTCAAAGTTAGAGTATCTAATATATAGCGGTCAAATCAAAAATCCATACTCACCGAAAAATTCATAGAGTTAGGACATTTAGAAAGTCACCCAACGATTTGGGACTAAATTTTATCTACTCTAACATGTTTCGAGAGGAAGATTGGCCAAAAATATATTTTTGGAAAGTTGCGAAAATTGCAATGGTTTCCATACTATAGTTCAGGTACATATTTGTCGGAAAATATTTTTTCTCTCAAAAAGTACTGAAATTCTGAGAAATGGGGTTCTTTGGTACGACAAATCGACTGGTGTTGTCCATTTTTCCATAAGATAAATGGTTCTAATTTTAGCAGAGGATTTAAATTAAGAGAGAACATGACTTCATACAAAAAATCGCACAGACCAAAATAATGAAAATATTCAAATTTTCTAGGAAAGTACTGTTAAAGTTTCAATCTATTAAGGAATAAATCAGGAGTGCACTACGATGAGGCGATTCAGAAATAGAGTGCGTCAAAGTTAGAGTATCTAATATATAGCGGTCAAATCAAATATCCATAGTTACCCAAAAATTCATAGAGTTAGGACATTTAGAAAGTCACCCAACGATTTGGGACTAAATTTTATCTAATCTAACATGTTTCGAGAGCAAGATTGGTCAATAATATATTTTTGGAAAGTTGCGAAAATTGCAATGGTTTCCATACTATAGTTCAGGTACATATTTGTCGGAAAATATTTTTTCTCTCAAAAAGTACTGAAATTATGAGAAATGGGGTTCTTTGGTACGACAAATCGACTGGTGTTGTCCATTTTTCCATAAGATAAATGGTTCTAATTTTAGCAGAGGATTTAAATTAAGAGAGAACATGACTTCATACAAAAAATCGCACAGACCAAAATAATGAAAATATTCAAATTTCCTAGGAAAGTACTGTTAAAGTTTCAATCTATTGAGGAAAAAATCAGGAGTGCACTACAATGATGCGATTCAGAAATAGAGTGCTTCATATTTAGAGTATCTAATATAGAGCAGTCAAATCAAATATCCATAGTTACCGAAAAATTCATAGAATTAGGACATTTAGAAAGTCACCCAACGATTTGGGACTAAATTTTATCTACTCTAACATGTTTCGAGAGGAAGATTGGCCAAAAATATATTTTTGGAAAGTTGCGAAAAATGCAATGTTTCCATACTATAGTTCAGGTACATATTTGTCGGAAAATATTTTTTCTCTCAAAAAGTACTGAAATTATGAGAAATGGGGTTCTTTGGTACGACAAATCGACTGGTGTTGTCCATTTTTCCAGAAGATGGATGGTTCTAATTTTAGCAGAGGATTTAAATTAAGGGAAACCATGACTTCATACAAAAAATCGCACAGACCAAAATAATGAAAATATTCAAATTTTCTAGGAAAGTACTGTTAAAGTTTCAATCTATTAGGGAATAAATCAGGAGTGCACTACAATGAGGCTACTCAGAAATAGAGTGCGTCAAAGTTAGAGTATCTAATATATAGCGGTCAAATCAAATATCCATAGTTACCGAAAAATTCATAGAGTTAGGACATTTAGAAAGTCACCCAACGATTTGGGACTAAATTTTATCTATTCTAACATGTTTCGAGAGGAAAATTGGCCAAAAATATACTTTTGGAAAGTTGCGAAAATTGCAATGGTTTCCATACTATAGTTCAGGTACATATTTGTCGGAAAATATTTTTTCTCTCAAAAAGTACTGAAATTATGAGAAATGGGGTTCTTTGGTATGACAAATCGACTGGTGTTGTCCATTTTTCCATAAGATAAATGGTTCTAATTTTAGCAGAGGATTTAAATTAAGAGAGAACATGACTTCATACAAAAAATCGCACAGACCAAAATAATGAAAATATTCAAATTTTCTAGGAAAGTACTGTTAAAGTTTCAATCTATTAAGGAATAAATCAGGAGTGCACTACGATGAGGCGATTCAGAAATAGAGTGCGTCAAAGTTAGAGTATCTAATATATAGCGGTCAAATCAAATATCCATAGTTACCCAAAAATTCATAGAGTTAGGACATTTAGAAAGTCACCCAACGATTTGGGACTAAATTTCATCTAATCTAACATGTTTCGAGAGCAAGATTGGTCAATAATATATTTTTGGAAAGTTGCGAAAATTGCAATTTTTTCCATACTATAGTTCAGGTACATATTTGTCGGAAAATATTTTTTCTCTCAAAAAGTACTGAAATTATGAGAAATTGGGTTCTTTGGTACGACAAATCGACTGGTGTTGTCCATTTTTCCATAAGATAAATGGTTCTAATTTTAGCAGTGGATTTAAATTAAGAGAGAACATGACTTCATACAAAAAATCGCACAGACCAAAATAATGAAAATATTCAAATTTTCTAGGAAAGTACTGTTAAAGTTTCAATCTATTAAGGAATAAATCAGGAGTGCACTACGATGAGGCGATTCAGAAATAGAGTGCGTCAAAGTTAGAGTATCTAATATATAGCGGTCAAATCAAATATCCATAGTTACCCAAAAATTCATAGAGTTAGGACATTTAGAAAGTCACCCAACGATTTGGGACTAAATTTCATCTAGTCTAACATGTTTCGAGAGCAAGATTGGTCAATAATATATTTTTGGAAAGTTGCGAAAATTGCAATGGTTTCCATACTATAGTTCAGGTACATATTTGTCGGAAAATATTTTTTCTCTCAAAAAGTACTGAAATTATGAGAAATGGGGTTCTTTGGTACGACAAATCGACTGGTGTTGTCCATTTTTCCATAAGATAAATGGTTCTAATTTTAGCAGAGGATTTAAATTAAGAGAGAACATGACTTCATACAAAAAATCGCACAGACCAAAATAATGAAAATATTCAAATTTCCTAGGAAAGTACTGTTAAAGTTTCAATCTATTGAGGAAAAAATCAGGAGTGCACTACAATGATGCGATTCAGAAATAGAGTGCTTCATATTTAGAGTATCTAATATAGAGCAGTCAAATCAAATATCCATAGTTACCGAAAAATTCATAGAATTAGGACATTTAGAAAGTCACCCAACGATTTGGGACTAAATTTTATCTACTCTAACATGTTTCGAGAGGAAGATTGGCCAAAAATATATTTTTGGAAAGTTGCGAAAAATGCAATGTTTCCATACTATAGTTCAGGTACATATTTGTCGGAAAATATTTTTTCTCTCAAAAAGTACTGAAATTATGAGAAATGGGGTTCTTTGGTACGACAAATCGACTGGTGTTGTCCATTTTTCCAGAAGATGGATGGTTCTAATTTTAGCAGAGGATTTAAATTAAGGGAAACCATGACTTCATACAAAAAATCGCACAGACCAAAATAATGAAAATATTCAAATTTTCTAGGAAAGTACTGTTAAAGTTTCAATCTATTAGGGAATAAATCAGGAGTGCACTACAATGAGGCTACTCAGAAATAGAGTGCGTCAAAGTTAGAGTATCTAATATATAGCGGTCAAATCAAATATCCATAGTTACCGAAAAATTCATAGAGTTAGGACATTTAGAAAGTCACCCAACGATTTGGGACTAAATTTTATCTATTCTAACATGTTTCGAGAGGAAAATTGGCCAAAAATATACTTTTGGAAAGTTGCGAAAATTGCAATGGTTTCCATACTATAGTTCAGGTACATATTTGTCGGAAAATATTTTTTCTCTCAAAAAGTACTGAAATTATGAGAAATGGGGTTCTTTGGTATGACAAATCGACTGGTGTTGTCCATTTTTCCATAAGATAAATGGTTCTAATTTTAGCAGAGGATTTAAATTAAGAGAGAACATGACTTCATACAAAAAATCGCACAGACCAAAATAATGAAAATATTCAAATTTTCTAGGAAAGTACTGTTAAAGTTTCAATCTATTAAGGAATAAATCAGGAGTGCACTACGATGAGGCGATTCAGAAATAGAGTGCGTCAAAGTTAGAGTATCTAATATATAGCGGTCAAATCAAATATCCATAGTTACCCAAAAATTCATAGAGTTAGGACATTTAGAAAGTCACCCAACGATTTGGGACTAAATTTCATCTAATCTAACATGTTTCGAGAGCAAGATTGGTCAATAATATATTTTTGGAAAGTTGCGAAAATTGCAATTTTTTCCATACTATAGTTCAGGTACATATTTGTCGGAAAATATTTTTTCTCTCAAAAAGTACTGAAATTATGAGAAATTGGGTTCTTTGGTACGACAAATCGACTGGTGTTGTCCATTTTTCCATAAGATAAATGGTTCTAATTTTAGCAGTGGATTTAAATTAAGAGAGAACATGACTTCATACAAAAAATCGCACAGACCAAAATAATGAAAATATTCAAATTTTCTAGGAAAGTACTGTTAAAGTTTCAATCTATTAAGGAATAAATCAGGAGTGCACTACGATGAGGCGATTCAGAAATAGAGTGCGTCAAAGTTAGAGTATCTAATATATAGCGGTCAAATCAAATATCCATAGTTACCCAAAAATTCATAGAGTTAGGACATTTAGAAAGTCACCCAACGATTTGGGACTAAATTTCATCTAGTCTAACATGTTTCGAGAGCAAGATTGGTCAATAATATATTTTTGGAAAGTTGCGAAAATTGCAATGGTTTCCATACTATAGTTCAGGTACATATTTGTCGGAAAATATTTTTTCTCTCAAAAAGTACTGAAATTATGAGAAATGGGGTTCTTTGGTACGACAAATCGACTGGTGTTGTCCATTTTTCCATAAGATAAATGGTTCTAATTTTAGCAGAGGATTTAAATTAAGAGAGAACATGACTTCATACAAAAAATCGCACAGACCAAAATAATGAAAATATTCAAATTTCCTAGGAAAGTACTGTTAAAGTTTCAATCTATTGAGGAAAAAATCAGGAGTGCACTACAATGATGCGATTCAGAAATAGAGTGCTTCATATTTAGAGTATCTAATATAGAGCAGTCAAATCAAATATCCATAGTTACCGAAAAATTCATAGAATTAGGACATTTAGAAAGTCACCCAACGATTTGGGACTAAATTTTATCTACTCTAACATGTTTCGAGAGGAAGATTGGCCAAAAATATATTTTTGGAAAGTTGCGAAAAATGCAATGTTTCCATACTATAGTTCAGGTACATATTTGTCGGAAAATATTTTTTCTCTCAAAAAGTACTGAAATTATGAGAAATGGGGTTCTTTGGTACGACAAATCGACTGGCGTTGTCCATTTTTCCAGAAGATGGATGGTTCTAATTTTAGCAGAGGATTTAAATTAAGGGAAACCATGACTTCATACAAAAAATCGCACAGACCAAAATAATGAAAATATTCAAATTTTCTAGGAAAGTACTGTTAAAGTTTCAATCTATTAGGGAATAAATCAGGAGTGCACTACAATGAGGCTACTCAGAAATAGAGTGCGTCAAAGTTAGAGTATCTAATATATAGCGGTCAAATCAAATATCCATAGTTACCGAAAAATTCATAGAGTTAGGACATTTAGAAAGTCACCCAACGATTTGGGACTAAATTTTATCTACTCTAACATGTTTCGAGAGGAAAATTGGCCAAAAATATACTTTTGGAAAGTTGCGAAAATTGCAATGGTTCCCATACTATAGTTCAGGTACATATTTGTCGGAAAATATTTTTTCTCTCAAAAAGTACTGAAATTATGAGAAATGGGGTTCTTTGGTACGACAAATCGACTGGTGTTGTCCATTTTTCCATAAGATAAATGGTTCTAATTTTAGCAGAGGATTTAAATTAAGAGAGAACATGACTTCATACAAAAAATCGCACAGACCAAAATAATGAAAATATTCAAATTTCCTAGGAAAGTACTGTTAAAGTTTCAATCTATTGAGGAAAAAATCAGGAGTGCACTACAATGATGCGATTCAGAAATAGAGTGCTTCATATTTAGAGTATCTAATATAGAGCAGTCAAATCAAATATCCATAGTTACCGAAAAATTCATAGAATTAAGACATTTAGAAAGTCACCCAACGATTTGGGACTAAATTTTATCTACTCTAACATGTTTCGAGAGGAAGATTGGCCAAAAATATATTTTTGGAAAGTTGCGAAAAATGCAATGTTTCCATACTATAGTTCAGGTACATATTTGTCGGAAAATATTTTTTCTCTCAAAAAGTACTGAAATTATGAGAAATGGGGTTCTTTGGTACGACAAATCGACTGGTGTTGTCCATTTTTCCAGAAGATGGATGGTTCTAATTTTAGCAGAGGATTTAAATTAAGGGAAACCATGACTTCATACAAAAAATCGCACAGACCAAAATAATGAAAATATTCAAATTTTCTAGGAAAGTACTGTTAAAGTTTCAATCTATTAGGGAATAAATCAGGAGTGCACTACAATGAGGCTACTCAGAAATAGAGTGCGTCAAAGTTAGAGTATCTAATATATAGCGGTCAAATCAAATATCCATAGTTACCGAAAAATTCATAGAGTTAGGACATTTAGAAAGTCACCCAACGATTTGGGACTAAATTTTATCTATTCTAACATGTTTCGAGAGGAAAATTGGCCAAAAATATACTTTTGGAAAGTTGCGAAAATTGCAATGGTTTCCATACTATAGTTCAGGTACATATTTGTCGGAAAATATTTTTTCTCTCAAAAAGTACTGAAATTATGAGAAATGGGGTTCTTTGGTATGACAAATCGACTGGTGTTGTCCATTTTTCCATAAGATAAATGGTTCTAATTTTAGCAGAGGATTTAAATTAAGAGAGAACATGACTTCATACAAAAAATCGCACAGACCAAAATAATGAAAATATTCAAATTTTCTAGGAAAGTACTGTTAAAGTTTCAATCTATTAAGGAATAAATCAGGAGTGCACTACGATGAGGCGATTCAGAAATAGAGTGCGTCAAAGTTAGAGTATCTAATATATAGCGGTCAAATCAAATATCCATAGTTACCCAAAAATTCATAGAGTTAGGACATTTAGAAAGTCACCCAACGATTTGGGACTAAATTTCATCTAATCTAACATGTTTCGAGAGCAAGATTGGTCAATAATATATTTTTGGAAAGTTGCGAAAATTGCAATTTTTTCCATACTATAGTTCAGGTACATATTTGTCGGAAAATATTTTTTCTCTCAAAAAGTACTGAAATTATGAGAAATTGGGTTCTTTGGTACGACAAATCGACTGGTGTTGTCCATTTTTCCATAAGATAAATGGTTCTAATTTTAGCAGTGGATTTAAATTAAGAGAGAACATGACTTCATACAAAAAATCGCACAGACCAAAATAATGAAAATATTCAAATTTTCTAGGAAAGTACTGTTAAAGTTTCAATCTATTAAGGAATAAATCAGGAGTGCACTACGATGAGGCGATTCAGAAATAGAGTGCGTCAAAGTTAGAGTATCTAATATATAGCGGTCAAATCAAATATCCATAGTTACCCAAAAATTCATAGAGTTAGGACATTTAGAAAGTCACCCAACGATTTGGGACTAAATTTCATCTAGTCTAACATGTTTCGAGAGCAAGATTGGTCAATAATATATTTTTGGAAAGTTGCGAAAATTGCAATGGTTTCCATACTATAGTTCAGGTACATATTTGTCGGAAAATATTTTTTCTCTCAAAAAGTACTGAAATTATGAGAAATGGGGTTCTTTGGTACGACAAATCGACTGGTGTTGTCCATTTTTCCATAAGATAAATGGTTCTAATTTTAGCAGAGGATTTAAATTAAGAGAGAACATGACTTCATACAAAAAATCGCACAGACCAAAATAATGAAAATATTCAAATTTCCTAGGAAAGTACTGTTAAAGTTTCAATCTATTGAGGAAAAAATCAGGAGTGCACTACAATGATGCGATTCAGAAATAGAGTGCTTCATATTTAGAGTATCTAATATAGAGCAGTCAAATCAAATATCCATAGTTACCGAAAAATTCATAGAATTAGGACATTTAGAAAGTCACCCAAC
Source organism: Galeruca laticollis (assembly GCA_963921935.1). Lineage (NCBI taxonomy): Eukaryota > Metazoa > Arthropoda > Insecta > Coleoptera > Chrysomelidae > Galeruca > Galeruca laticollis. The sequence continues at coordinate 46,761,868 of OY998185.1, forward strand.
GATTTGGGACTAAATTTTATCTACTCTACCATGTTTCGAGAGGAAGATTGGCCAAAAATATATTTTTGGAAAGTTGCGAAAAATGCAATGTTTCCATACTATAGTTCAGGTACATATTTGTCGGAAAATATTTTTTCTCTCAAAAAGTACTGAAATTATGAGAAATGGGGTTCTTTGGTACGACAAATCGACTGGCGTTGTCCATTTTTCCAGAAGATGGATGGTTCTAATTTTAGCAGAGGATTTAAATTAAGGGAAACCATGACTTCATACAAAAAATCGCACAGACCAAAATAATGAAAATATTCAAATTTTCTAGGAAAGTACTGTTAAAGTTTCAATCTATTAGGGAATAAATCAGGAGTGCACTACAATGAGGCTACTCAGAAATAGAGTGCGTCAAAGTTAGAGTATCTAATATATAGCGGTCAAATCAAATATCCATAGTTACCGAAAAATTCATAGAGTTAGGACATTTAGAAAGTCACCCAACGATTTGGGACTAAATTTTATCTACTCTAACATGTTTCGAGAGGAAAATTGGCCAAAAATATACTTTTGGAAAGTTGCGAAAATTGCAATGGTTCCCATACTATAGTTCAGGTACATATTTGTCGGAAAATATTTTTTCTCTCAAAAAGTACTGAAATTATGAGAAATGGGGTTCTTTGGTACGACAAATCGACTGGTGTTGTCCATTTTTCCATAAGATAAATGGTTCTAATTTTAGCAGAGGATTTAAATTAAGAGCGAACATGACTTCATACAAAAAATCGCACAGACCAAAATAATGAAAATATTCAAATTTTCTAGGAAAGTACTGTTAAAGTTTCAATCTATTAAGGAATAAATCAGGAGTGCACTACGATGAGGCGATTCAGAAATAGAGTGCGTCAAAGTTAGAGTATCTAATATATAGCGGTCAAATCAAATATCCATAGTTACCCAAAAATTCATAGAGTTAGGACATTTAGAAAGTCACCCAACGATTTGGGACTAAATTTCATCTAATCTAACATGTTTCGAGAGCAAGATTGGTCAATAATATATTTTTGGAAAGTTGCGAAAATTGCAATTTTTTCCATACTATAGTTCAGGTACATATTTGTCGGAAAATATTTTTTCTCTCAAAAAGTACTGAAATTATGAGAAATTGGGTTCTTTGGTACGACAAATCGACTGGTGTTGTCCATTTTTCTATAAGATAAATGGTTCTAATTTTAGCAGAGTATTTAAATTAAGAGAAACCATGACTTCAAACGAAAAATCGCACAGACCAAAATAATTAAAATATTCAAATTTTCTAGGAAAGTACTGTTAAAGTTTCAATCTATTAAGGAATAAATCAGGAGTGCACTACAATGAGGCGATTCAGAAATAGAGTGCGTCATAGTTAGAGTATCTAATATATAGCGGTCAAATCAAATATCCATAGTTACCCAAAAAATCATAGAGTTAGGACATTTAGAAAGTCCCCCAACGATTTGGGACTGAATTTTATCTAATCTAGCATGTTTCGAGAGGAAGATTGGCCAAAAATACATTTTTGGAAAGTTGCGAAAAATGCAATATTTTCCATACTATAGTTCAGGTACATATTTGTCGGAAAATATTTTTTCTCTCAAAAAGTACTGAAATTATGAGAAATGGGGTTCTTTGGTACGACAAATCGACTGGTGTTGTCCATTTTTCCAGAAGATGGATGGTTCTAATTTTAGCAGAGTATTTAAATTAAGAGAAACCATGACTTCATACAAAAAATCGCACAGACCAAAATAATGAAAATATTCAAATTTTCTAGGAAAGTACTGTTAAAGTTTCAATTTATTAAGGAATAAATCAGGAGTGCACTACGATGAGGCGATTCAGAAATAGAGTGCCTCAAAGTTAGAGTATCTAATATATAGCGGTCAAATCAAATATCCATAGTTACCCAAAAATTCATAGAGTTAGGACATTTAGAAAGTCACCCAACGATTTGGGACTAAATTTCATCTAATCTAACATGTTTCGAGAGCAAGATTGGTCAATAATATATTTTTGGAAAGTTGCGAAAATTGCAATGGTTTCCATACTATAGTTCAGGTACATATTTGTCGGAAAATATTTTTTCTCTCAAAAAGTACTGAAATTATGAGAAATGGGGTTCTTTGGTACGACAAATCGACTGGGGTTGTCCATTTTTCCATAAGATAAATGGTTCTAATTTTAGCAGAGGATTTAAATTAAGAGAGAACATGACTTCATACAAAAAATCGCACAGACCAAAATAATGAAAATATTCAAATTTTCTAGGAAAGTACTGTTAAAGTTTCAATCTATTAAGGAAAAAATCAGGAGTGCACTACGATGAGGCGATTCAGAAATATAGTGCTTCATAGTTAGAGTATCTAATATAGAGCAGTCAAATTAAATATCCATAGTTACCGAAAAATTCATAGAGTTAGGACATTTAGAAAGTCACCCAACGATTTGGGACTAAATTTTATCTACTCTAACATGTTTCGAGAGGAAGATTGGCCAAAAATATATTTTTGGAGAGTTGCGAAAAATGCAATGTTTCCATACTATAGTTCAGGTACATATTTGTCGGAAAATATTTTTTCTCTCAAAAAGTACTGAAATTATGAGAAATGGGGTTCTTTGGTACGACAAATCGACTGGTGTTGTCCATTTTTCCATAAGATAAATGGTTCTAATTTTAGCAGAGGATTTAAATTAAGAGAAACCATGACTTCATACAAAAAATCGCACAGACCAAAATATTGAAAATATTCAAATTTTCTAGGAAAGTACTGTTAAAGTTTCAATCTATTAAGGAATAAATCAGGAGTGCACTACGATGAGGCGATTCAGAAATAGAGTGCGTCAAAGTTAGTGTATCTAATATATAGCGGTCAAATCAAATATCCATAGTTACCCAAAATTTCATAAAGTTAACACATTTAGAAAGTCACCCAACGATTTGGGACTAAATTTCATCTAATCTAACATGTTTCGAGAGGAAGATTGCCCAAAAATATATTTTTGGAAAGTTGCGAAAAATGCAATGTTTCCATACTATAGTTCAGGTACATATTTGTCGGAAAATATTTTTTCTCTCAAAAAGTACTGAAATCATGAGAAATGGGGTTCTTTGGTACGACAATACGACTGGTGTTGTCCATTTTTCCATAAGATAAATGGTTCTAATTTTAGCAGAGGATTTAAATTAAGAGAAACCATGACTTCATACAAAAAATCGCACAGGCCAAAATAATGAAAATATTCAAATTTTCTAGAAAAGTACTGTTAAAGTTTCAATCCATTAAGGAATAAATCAGAAGTGCACTACGATGAGGCGATTCAGAAATATAGTGCGTCAAAATTGGAGTATCTAATATATAGCGGTCAAATCAAATATCCATAGTTACCCAAAAATTCATAGAATTAGGACATTTAGAATGTCACCCAACGATTTGGGACTGAATTTTATCTAATCTAACATGTTTCGAGAGGAAGATTGGCCAAAAATACATTTTTGGAAAGTTGCGAAAAATGCAATGTTTTCCATACTATAGTTCAGGTACATATTTGTCGGAAAATATTTTTTCTCTCAAAAAGTACTGAAATTATGAGATATGGGGTTCTTTGGTACGACAAATCGACTGGTGTTGTCCATTTTTCCATAAGATGAATGGTTCTAATTTTAGCAGAGGATTTAAATTAAGAGAAACCATGACTTCATACAAAAAATCGCACAGACCAAAATAATGAAAATATTCAAATTTTCTAGGAAAGTACTGTTAAAGTTTCAATCTATTAAGGAATAAATCAGGAGTGCACTACAATGAGGCTACTCAGAAATAGAGTGCGTCAAAGTTAGAGTATCTAATATATAGCGGTCAAATCAAATATCCATAGTTACCCAAAAATTCATAGAATTAGGACATTTAGAATGTCACCCAACTATTTGGGACTAAATTTTATCTAATCTAACATGTTTCGAGAGCAAGATTGGTCAATAATATATTTTTGGAAAGTTGCGAAAGTTGCAATGTTTTCCATACTATAGTTCAGGTACATATTTGTCGGAAAATATTTTTTCTCTCAAAAAGTACTGAAATTATGAGAAATGGGGTTCTTTGGTACGACAAATCGACTGGTGTTGTCCATTTTTCCATAAGATAAATGGTTCTAATTTTAGCAGAGGATTTAAATTAAGAGAGAACATGACTTCATACAAAAAATCGCACAGACCAAAATAATGAAAATATTCAAATTTTCTAGGAAAGTACTGTTAAAGTTTCAATCTATTAAGGAAAAAATCAGGAGTGCACTACAATGATGCGATTCAGAAATAGAGTGCTTCATAGTTAGAGTATCTAATATAGAGCAGTCAAATCAAATATCCATAGTTACCGAAAAATTCATAGAGTTAGGACATTTAGAAAGTCACCCAACGATTTGGGACTAAATTTTATCTACTCTAACATGTTTCGAGAGGAAGATTGGCCAAAAATATATTTTTGGAAAGTTGCGAAAAATGCAATGTTTCCATACTATAGTTCAGGTACATATTTGTCGGAAAATATTTTTTCTCTCAAAAAGTACTGAAATTATGAGAAATGGGGTTCTTTGGTACGACAAATCGACTGGTGTTGTCCATTTTTCCAGAAGATGGATGGTTCTAATTTTAGCAGAGGATTTAAATTAAGAGAAACCATGACTTCATACAAAAAATCGCACAGACCAAAATAATGAAAATATTCAAATTTTCTAGGAAAGTACTGTTAAAGTTTCAATCTATTAGGGAATAAATCAGGAGTGCACTACAATGAGGCTACTCAGAAATAGAGTGCGTCAAAGTTAGAGTATCTAATATATAGCGGTCAAAACAAATATCCATAGTTACCCAAAAATTCATAGAGTTAGGACATTTAGAAAGTCACCCAACGATTTGGGACCAAATTTTATCTAATCTAACATGTTTCGAGAGCAAGATTGGTCAATAATATATTTTTGGAAAGTTGCGAAAATTGCAATGTTTACCATACTATAGTTCAGGTACATATTTGTCGGAAAATATTTTTTCTCTCAAAAAGTACTGAAATTATGAGAAATGGAGTTCTTTGGTACGACAAATCGACTGGTGTTGTCCATTTTTCCATAAGATAAATGGTTCTAATTTTAGCAGAGGATTTAAATTAAGAGAGAACATGACTTCATACAAAAAATCGCACAGACCAAAATAATGAAAATATTCAAATTTTCTAGAAAAGTACTGTTAAAGTTTCAATCCATTAAGGAATAAATCAGAAGTGCACTACGATGAGGCGATTCAGAAATAGAGTGCGTCAAAGTTAGAGTATCTAATATATAGCGGTCAAATCAAATATCCATAGTTACCCAAAATTTCATAAAGTTAACACATTTAGAAAGTCACCCAACGATTTGGGACTAAATTTCATCTAATCTAACATGTTTCGAGAGGAAGATTGGCCAAAAATATATTTTTGGAAAGTTGCGAAAAATGCAATGTTTCCATACTATAGTTCAGGTACATATTTGTCGGAAAATATTTTTTCTCTCAAAAAGTACTGAAATTATGAGAAATGGGGTTCTTTGGTACGACAATACGACTGGTGTTGTCCATTTTTCCATAAGATAAATGGTTCTAATTTTAGCAGAGGATTTAAATTAAGAGAAACCATGACTTCATACAAAAAATCGCACAGACCAAAATAATGAAAATATTCAAATTTTCTAGGAAAGTACTGTTAAAGTTTCAATCTATTAAGGAATAAATCAGGAGTGCACTACGATGAGGCGATTCAGAAATAGAGTGCGTCAAAGTTAGAGTATCTAATATATAGCGGTCAAATCAAATATCCATAGTTACCCAAAATTTCATAAAGTTAACACATTTAGAAAGTCACCCAACGATTTGGGACTAAATTTCATCTAATCTAACATGTTTCGAGAGGAAGATTGCCCAAAAATATATTTTTGGAAAGTTGCGAAAAATGCAATGTTTCCATACTATAGTTCAGGTACATATTTGTCGGAAAATATTTTTTCTCTCAAAAAGTTCTGAAATTATGAGAAATGGGGTTCTTTGGTACGACAATACGACTGGTGTTGTCCATTTTTCCATAAGATAAATGGTTCTAATTTTAGCAGAGGATTTAAATTAAGAGAAACCATGACTTCATACAAAAAATCGCACAGGCCAAAATAATGAAAATATTCAAATTTTCTAGAAAAGTACTGTTGAAGTTTCAATCCATTAAGGAATAAATCAGAAGTGCACTACGATGAGGCGATTCAGAAATAGAGTGCGTCAAAATTGGAGTATCTAATATATAGCGGTCAAAACAAATATCCATAGTTACCTAAAAATTCATAGAGTTAGGACATTTAGAAAGTCACCCAACGATTTGGGACCAAATTTTATCTAATCTAACATGTTTCGAGGGCAAGATTGGTCAATAATATATTTTTGGAAAGTTGCAATGTTTTCCATACTATAGTTCAGGTACATATTTGTCGGAAAATATTTTTTCTCTCAAAAAGTACTGAAATTATGAGAAATGGGGTTCTTTGGTACGACAAATCGACTGGTGTTGTCCATTTTTCCATAAGATAAATGGTTCTAATTTTAGCAGAGGATTTAAATTAAGAGAAACCATGACTTCATACAAAAAATCGCACAGGCCAAAATAATGTAAATATTCAAATTTCCTAGGAAAGTACTGTTAAAGTTTCAATCTATTAAGGAATAAATCAGGAGTGCACTACAATGAGGCTACTCAGAAATAGAGTGCGTCAAAGTTAGAGTATCTAATATATAGCGGTCAAATCAAATATCCATAGTTACCCAAAAATTCATAGAATTAGGACATTTAGAATGTCACCCAACGATTTGGGACTGAATTTTATCTAATCTAACATGTTTCGAGAGGAAGATTGGCCAAAAATACATTTTTGGAAAGTTGCGAAAAATGCAATGTTTTCCATACTATAGTTCAGGTACATATTTGTCGGAAAATATTTTTTCTCTCAAAAAGTACTGAAATTATGAGATATGGGGTTCTTTGGTACGACAAATCGACTGGTGTTGTCCATTTTTCCATAAGATGAATGGTTCTAATTTTAGCAGAGGATTTAAATTAAGAGAAACCATGACTTCATACAAAAAATCGCACAGACCAAAATAATGAAAATATTCAAATTTTCTAGGAAAGTACTGTTAAAGTTTCAATCTATTAAGGAATAAATCAGGAGTGCACTACAATGAGGCTACTCAGAAATAGAGTGCGTCAAAGTTAGAGTATCTAATATATAGCGGTCAAATCAAATATCCATAGTTACCCAAAAATTCATAGAATTAGGACATTTAGAATGTCACCCAACTATTTGGGACTAAATTTTATCTAATCTAACATGTTTCGAGAGCAAGATTGTTCAATAATATATTTTTGGAAAGTTGCGAAAATTGCAATGTTTACCATACTATAGTTCAGGTACATATTTGTCGGTTAATATTTTTTCTCTCAAAAAGTACTGAAATTATGAGAAATGGGGTTCTTTGGTACGACAAATCGACTGGTGTTGTCCATTTTTCCATAAGATAAATGGTTCTAATTTTAGCAGAGGATTTAAATTAAGAGAAACCATGACTTCATACAAAAAATCGCACAGACCAAAATAATGAAAATATTCAAATTTTCTAGGAAAGTACTGTTAAAGTTTCAATCTATTAGGGAATAAATCAGGAGTGCACTACAATGAGGCTACTCAGAAATAGAGTGCGTCAAAGTTAGAGTATCTAATATATAGCGGTCAAATCAAATATCCATAGTTACCCAAAAATTCATAGAATTAGGACATTTAGAATGTCACCCAACGATTTGGGACTGAATTTTATCTAATCTAACATGTTTCGAGAGGAAGATTGGCCAAAAATACATTTTTGGAAAGTTGCGAAAATTGCAATGTTTACCATACTATAGTTCAGGTACATATTTGTCGGAAAATATTTTTTCTCTCAAAAAGTACTGAAATTATGAGATATGGGGTTCTTTGGTACGACAAATCGACTGGTGTTGTCCATTTTTCCATAAGATGAATGGTTCTAATTTTAGCAGAGGATTTAAATTAAGAGAAACCATGACTTCATACAAAAAATCGCACAGACCAAAATAATGAAAATATTCAAATTTTCTAGGAAAGTACTGTTAAAGTTTCAATCTATTAAGGAATAAATCAGGAGTGCACTACAATGAGGCTACTCAGAAATAGAGTGCGTCAAAGTTAGAGTATCTAATATATAGCGGTCAAATCAAATATCCATAGTTACCCAAAAATTCATAGAATTAGGACATTTAGAATGTCACCCAACTATTTGGGACTAAATTTTATCTAATCTAACATGTTTCGAGAGCAAGATTGGTCAATAATATATTTTTGGAAAGTTGCGAAAGTTGCAATGTTTTCCATACTATAGTTCAGGTACATATTTGTCGGAAAATATTTTTTCTCTCAAAAAGTACTGAAATTATGAGAAATGGGGTTCTTTGGTACGACAAATCGACTGGTGTTGTCCATTTTTCCATAAGATAAATGGTTCTAATTTTAGCAGAGGATTTAAATTAAGAGAGAACATGACTTCATACAAAAAATCGCACAGACCAAAATAATGAAAATATTCAAATTTTCTAGGAAAGTACTGTTAAAGTTTCAATCTATTAAGGAAAAAATCAGGAGTGCACTACAATGATGCGATTCAGAAATAGAGTGCTTCATAGTTAGAGTATCTAATATAGAGCAGTCAAATCAAATATCCATAGTTACCGAAAAATTCATAGAGTTAGGACATTTAGAAAGTCACCCAACGATTTGGGACTAAATTTTATCTACTCTAACATGTTTCGAGAGGAAGATTGGCCAAAAATATATTTTTGGAAAGTTGCGAAAAATGCAATGTTTCCATACTATAGTTCAGGTACATATTTGTCGGAAAATATTTTTTCTCTCAAAAAGTACTGAAATTATGAGAAATGGGGTTCTTTGGTACGACAAATCGACTGGTGTTGTCCATTTTTCCAGAAGATGGATGGTTCTAATTTTAGCAGAGGATTTAAATTAAGAGAAACCATGACTTCATACAAAAAATCGCACAGACCAAAATAATGAAAATATTCAAATTTTCTAGGAAAGTACTGTTAAAGTTTCAATCTATTAGGGAATAAATCAGGAGTGCACTACAATGAGGCTACTCAGAAATAGAGTGCGTCAAAGTTAGAGTATCTAATATATAGCGGTCAAAACAAATATCCATAGTTACCCAAAAATTCATAGAGTTAGGACATTTAGAAAGTCACCCAACGATTTGGGACCAAATTTTATCTAATCTAACATGTTTCGAGAGCAAGATTGGTCAATAATATATTTTTGGAAAGTTGCGAAAATTGCAATTTTTACCATACTATAGTTCAGGTACATATTTGTCGGAAAATATTTTTTCTCTCAAAAAGTACTGAAATTATGAGAAATGGAGTTCTTTGGTACGACAAATCGACTGGTGTTGTCCATTTTTCCATAAGATAAATGGTTCTAATTTTAGCAGAGGATTTAAATTAAGAGAGAACATGACTTCATACAAAAAATCGCACAGACCAAAATAATGAAAATATTCAAATTTTCTAGAAAAGTACTGTTAAAGTTTCAATCCATTAAGGAATAAATCAGAAGTGCACTACGATGAGGCGATTCAGAAATAGAGTGCGTCAAAGTTAGAGTATCTAATATATAGCGGTCAAATCAAATATCCATAGTTACCCAAAATTTCATAAAGTTAACACATTTAGAAAGTCACCCAACGATTTGGGACTAAATTTCATCTAATCTAACATGTTTCGAGAGGAAGATTGGCCAAAAATATATTTTTGGAAAGTTGCGAAAAATGCAATGTTTCCATACTATAGTTCAGGTACATATTTGTCGGAAAATATTTTTCTCTCAAAAAGTACTGAAATTATGAGAAATGGGGTTCTTTGGTACGACAATACGACTGGTGTTGTCCATTTTTCCATAAGATAAATGGTTCTAATTTTAGCAGAGGATTTAAATTAAGAGAAACCATGACTTCATACAAAAAATCGCACAGACCAAAATAATGAAAATATTCAAATTTTCTAGGAAAGTACTGTTAAAGTTTCAATCTATTAAGGAATAAATCAGGAGTGCACTACGATGAGGCGATTCAGAAATAGAGTGCGTCAAAGTTAGAGTATCTAATATATAGCGGTCAAATCAAATATCCATAGTTACCCAAAATTTCATAAAGTTAACACATTTAGAAAGTCACCCAACGATTTGGGACTAAATTTCATCTAATCTAACATGTTTCGAGAGGAAGATTGCCCAAAAATATATTTTTGGAAAGTTGCGAAAAATGCAATGTTTCCATACTATAGTTCAGGTACATATTTGTCGGAAAATATTTTTTCTCTCAAAAAGTACTGAAATTATGAGAAATGGAGTTCTTTGGTACGACAAATCGACTGGTGTTGTCCATTTTTCCATAAGATAAATGGTTCTAATTTTAGCAGAGGATTTAAATTAAGAGAGAACATGACTTCATACAAAAAATCGCACAGACCAAAATAATGAAAATATTCAAATTTTCTAGGAAAGTACTGTTAAAGTTTCAATCTATTAAGGAATAAATCAGGAGTGCACTACGATGAGGCGATTCAGAAATAGAGTGCGTCAAAGTTAGAGTATCTAATATATAGCGGTCAAAACAAATATCCATAGTTACCCAAAAATTCATAGAGTTAGGACATTTAGAAAGTCACCCAACGATTTGGGACCAAATTTTATCTAATCTAACATGTTTCGAGAGCAAGATTGGTCAATAATATATTTTTGGAAAGTTGCGAAAATTGCAATGTTTACCATACTATAGTTCAGGTACATATTTGTCGGAAAATATTTTTTCTCTCAAAAAGTACTGAAATTATGAGAAATGGAGTTCTTTGGTACGACAAATCGACTGGTGTTGTCCATTTTTCCATAAGATAAATGGTTCTAATTTTAGCAGAGGATTTAAATTAAGAGAGAACATGACTTCATACAAAAAATCGCACAGACCAAAATAATGAAAATATTCAAATTTCCTAGAAAAGTACTGTTAAAGTTTCAATCCATTAAGGAATAAATCAGAAGTGCACTACGATGAGGCGATTCAGAAATAGAGTGCGTCAAAGTTAGAGTATCTAATATATAGCGGTCAAATCAAATATCCATAGTTACCCAAAATTTCATAAAGTTAACACATTTAGAAAGTCACCCAACGATTTGGGACTAAATTTCATCTAATCTAACATGTTTCGAGAGGAAGATTGGCCAAAAATATATTTTTGGAAAGTTGCGAAAAATGCAATGTTTCCATACTATAGTTCAGGTACATATTTGTCGGAAAATATTTTTTCTCTCAAAAAGTACTGAAATTATGAGAAATGGGGTTCTTTGGTACGACAATACGACTGGTGTTGTCCATTTTTCCATAAGATAAATGGTTCTAATTTTAGCAGAGGATTTAAATTAAGAGAAACCATGACTTCATACAAAAAATCGCACAGACCAAAATAATGAAAATATTCAAATTTTCTAGGAAAGTACTGTTGAAGTTTCAATCTATTAAGGAATAAATCAGGAGTGCACTACGATGAGGCGATTCAGAAATAGAGTGCGTCAAAGTTAGAGTATCTAATATATAGCGGTCAAATCAAATATCCATAGTTACCCAAAATTTCATAAAGTTAACACATTTAGAAAGTCACCCAACGATTTGGGACTAAATTTCATCTAATCTAACATGTTTCGAGAGGAAGATTGCCCAAAAATATATTTTTGGAAAGTTGCGAAAAATGCAATGTTTCCATGTTTTCAGGTACATATTTGTCGGAAAATATTTTTTCTCTCAAAAAGTACTGAAATTATGAGAAATGGGGTTCTTTGGTACGACAATACGACTGGTGTTGTCCATTTTTCCATAAGATAAATGGTTCTAATTTTAGCAGAGGATTTAAATTAAGAGAAACCATGACTTCATACAAAAAATCGCACAGGCCAAAATAATGAAAATATTCAAATTTTCTAGAAAAGTACTGTTAAAGTTTCAATCCATTAAGGAATAAATCAGAAGTGCACTACGATGAGGCGATTCAGAAATAGAGTGCGTCAAAATTGGAGTATCTAATATATAGCGGTCAAAACAAATATCCATAGTTACCTAAAAATTCATAGAGTTAGGACATTTAGAAAGTCACCCAACGATTTGGGACCAAATTTTATCTAATCTAACATGTTTCGAGAGCAAGATTGGTCAATAATATATTTTTGGAAAGTTGCAATGTTTTCCATACTATAGTTCAGGTACATATTAAGGAATAAATCAGGAGTGCACTACAATGAGGCTACTCAGAAATAGAGTGCGTCAAAGTTAGAGTATCTAATATATAGCGGTCAAATCAAATATCCATAGTTACCCAAAAATTCATAGAATTAGGACATTTAGAATGTCACCCAACGATTTGGGACTGAATTTTATCTAATCTAACATGTTTCGAGAGGAAGATTGGCCAAAAATACATTTTTGGAAAGTTGCGAAAAATGCAATGTTTTCCATACTATAGTTCAGGTACATATTTGTCGGAAAATATTTTTTCTCTCAAAAAGTACTGAAATTATGAGATATGGGGTTCTTTGGTACGACAAATCGACTGGTGTTGTCCATTTTTCCATAAGATGAATGGTTCTAATTTTAGCAGAGGATTTAAATTAAGAGAAACCATGACTTCATACAAAAAATCGCACAGACCAAAATAATGAAAATATTCAAATTTTCTAGGAAAGTACTGTTAAAGTTTCAATCTATTAAGGAATAAATCAGGAGTGCACTACAATGAGGCTACTCAGAAATAGAGTGCGTCAAAGTTAGAGTATCTAATATATAGCGGTCAAATCAAATATCCATAGTTACCCAAAAATTCATAGAATTAGGACATTTAGAATGTCACCCAACTATTTGGGACTAAATTTTATCTAATCTAACATGTTTCGAGAGCAAGATTGGTCAATAATATATTTTTGGAAAGTTGCGAAAGTTGCAATGTTTTCCATACTATAGTTCAGGTACATATTTGTCGGAAAATATTTTTTCTCTCAAAAAGTACTGAAATTATGAGAAATGGGGTTCTTTGGTACGAAAAATCGACTGGTGTTGTCCATTTTTCCATAAGATAAATGGTTCTAATTTTAGCAGAGGATTTAAATTAAGAGAGAACATGACTTCATACAAAAAATCGCACAGACCAAAATAATGAAAATATTCAAATTTTCTAGGAAAGTACTGTTAAAGTTTCAATCTATTAGGGAATAAATCAGGAGTGCACTACAATGAGGCTACTCAGAAATAGAGTGCGTCAAAGTTAGAGTATCTAATATATAGCGGTCAAAACAAATATCCATAGTTACCCAAAAATTCATAGAGTTAGGACATTTAGAAAGTCACCCAACGATTTGGGACCAAATTTTATCTAATCTAACATGTTTCGAGAGCAAGATTGGTCAATAATATATTTTTGGAAAGTTGCGAAAATTTCAATGTTTACCATACTATAGTTCAGGTACATATTTGTCGGAAAATATTTTTTTCTCTCAAAAAGTACTGAAATTATGAGAAATGGAGTTCTTTGGTACGACAAATCGACTGGTGTTGTCCATTTTTCCATAAGATAAATGGTTCTAATTTTAGCAGAGGATTTAAATTAAGAGAGAACATGACTTCATACAAAAAATCGCACAGACCAAAATAATGAAAATATTCAAATTTTCTAGAAAAGTACTGTTAAAGTTTCAATCCATTAAGGAATAAATCAGAAGTGCACTACGATGAGGCGATTCAGAAATAGAGTGCGTCAAAGTTAGAGTATCTAATATATAGCGGTCAAATCAAATATCCATAGTTACCCAAAATTTCATAAAGTTAACACATTTAGAAAGTCACCCAACGATTTGGGACTAAATTTCATCTAATCTAACATGTTTCGAGAGGAAGATTGGCCAAAAATATATTTTTGGAAAGTTGCGAAAAATGCAATGTTTCCATACTATAGTTCAGGTACATATTTGTCGGAAAATATTTTTTCTCTCAAAAAGTACTGAAATTATGAGAAATGGGGTTCTTTGGTACGACAATACGACTGGTGTTGTCCATTTTTCCATAAGATAAATGGTTCTAATTTTAGCAGAGGATTTAAATTAAGAGAAACCATGACTTCATACAAAAAATCGCACAGACCAAAATAATGAAAATATTCAAATTTTCTAGGAAAGTACTGTCAAAGTTTCAATCTATTAAGGAATAAATCAGGAGTGCACTACGATGAGGCGATTCAGAAATAGAGTGCGTCAAAGTTAGAGTATCTAATATATAGCGGTCAAATCAAATATCCATAGTTACCCAAAATTTCATAAAGTTAACACATTTAGAAAGTCACCCAACGATTTGGGACTAAATTTCATCTAATCTAACATGTTTCGAGAGGAAGATTGGCCAAAAATATATTTTTGGAAAGTTGCGAAAAATGCAATGTTTCCATACTATAGTTCAGGTACATATCTGTCGGAAAATATTTTTTCTCTCAAAAAGTACTGAAATTATGAGAAATGGGGTTCTTTGGTACGACAATACGACTGGTGTTGTCCATTTTTCCATAAGATAAATGGTTCTAATTTTAGCAGAGGATTTAAATTAAGAGAAACCATGACTTCATACAAAAAATCGCACAGGCCAAAATAATGAAAATATTCAAATTTTCTAGAAAAGTACTGTTAAAGTTTTAATCCATTAAGGAATAAATCAGAAGTGCACTACGATGAGGCGATTCAGAAATAGAGTGCGTCAAAATTAGAGTATCTAATATATAGCGGTCAAAACAAATATCCATAGTTACCTAAAAATTCATAGAGTTAGGACATTTAGAAAGTCACCCAACGATTTGGGACCAAATTTTATCTAATCTAACATGTTTCGAGAGCAAGATTGGTCAATAATATATTTTTGGAAAGTTGCAATGTTTTCCATCAGGTACATATTTGTCGGAAAATATTTTTTCTCTCAAAAAGTACTGAAATTATGAGAAATGGGCTTCTTTGGTACGACAAATCGACTGGTGTTGTCCATTTTTCCATAAGATAAATGGTTCTAATTTTAGCAGAGGATTTAAATTAAGAGAAACCATGACTTCAAACAAAAAATCGCACAGGCCAAAATAATGAAAATATTCAAATTTCCTAGGAAAGTACTGTTGAAGTTTCAATCTATTAAGGAATAAATCAGGAGTGCACTACAATGAGGCTACTCAGAAATAGAGTGCGTCAAAGTTAGAGTATCTAATATATAGCGGTCAAATCAAATATCCATAGTTACCCAAAAATTCATAGAATTAGGACATTTAGAATGTCACCCAACGATTTGGGTCTGAATTTTATCTAATCTAACATGTTTCGAGAGGAAGATTGGCCAAAAATACATTTTTGGAAAGTTGCGAAAAATGCAATGTTTTCCATATCATAGTTCAGGTACATATTTGTCGGAAAATATTTTTTCTCTCAAAAAGTACTGAAATTATGAGATATGGGGTTCTTTGGTACGACAAATCGACTGGTGTTGTCCATTTTTCCATAAGATGGATGGTTCTAATTTTAGCAGAGGATTTAAATTAAGAGAAACCATGACTTCATACAAAAAATCGCACAGACCAAAATAATGGAAATATTCAAATTTTCTAGGAAAGTACTGTTAAAGTTTCAATCTATTAAGGAATAAATCAGGAGTGCACTACAATGAGGCTACTCAGAAATAGAGTGCGTCAAAGTTAGAGTATCTAATATATAGCGGTCAAATCAAATATCCATAGTTACCCAAAAATTCATAGAATTAGGACATTTAGAATGTCACCCAACTATTTGGGACTAAATTTTATCTAATCTAACTAATATCTAATAAGATTGGTCAATAATATATTTTTGGAAAGTTGCAATGTTTTCCATACTATAGTTCAGGTACATATTTGTAGGAAAATATTTTTTCTCTCAAAAAGTACTGAAATTATGAGAAATGGGGTTCTTTGGTACGACAAATCGACTGGTGTTGTCCATTTTTCCATAAGATAAATGGTTCTAATTTTAGCAGAGGATTTGAATTAAGAGAAACCATGACTTCATACAAAAAATCGCACAGGCCAAAATAATGAAAATATTCAAATTTTCTAGGAAAGTACTGTTAACGTTTCAATCTATTAAGGAATAAATTAGGAGTGCACTACAATGAGGCTACTCAGAAATAGAGTGCGTCAAAGTTAGAGTATCTAATATATATAGCGGTCAAATCAAATATCCATAGTTACCCAAAAATTCATAGAGTTAGGACATTTAGAAAGTCACTCAACGATTTGGGACTAAATTTTATCTAATCTAACATGTTTCGAGAGCAAGATTGGTCAATAATATATTTTTGGAAAGTTGCGAAAATTGCAATGTTTACCATACTATAGTTCAGGTACATATTTGTCGGAAAATATTTTTTCTCTCAAAAAGTACTGAAATTATGAGAAATTGGTTTCTTTGGTACGACAAATCGACTGGTGTTGTCCATTTCTCCATAAGATAAATGGTTCTAATATTAGCAGAGGATTTAAATTAAGAGAAACCATGACTTCATACAAAAAATCGCACAGGCCAAAATAATGAAAATATTCAAATTTTCTAGAAAAGTACTGTTGAAGTTTCAATCCATTAAGGAATAAATCAGAAGTGCACTACGATGAGGCGATTCAGAAATAGAGTGCGTCAAAATTGGAGTATCTAATATATAGCGGTCAAAACAAATATCCATAGTTACCTAAAAATTCATAGAGTTAGGACATTTAGAAAGTCACCCAACGATTTGGGACTAAATTTCATCTAGTCTAACATGTTTCGAGAGCAAGATTGGTCAATAATATATTTTTGGAAAGTTGCGAAAATTGCAATGGTTTCCATACTATAGTTCAGGTACATATTTGTCGGAAAATATTTTTTCTCTCAAAAAGTACTGAAATTATGAGAAATGGGGTTCTTTGGTACGACAAATCGACTGGTGTTGTCCATTTTTCCATAAGATAAATGGTTCTAATTTTAGCAGAGGATTTAAATTAAGAGAGAACATGACTTCATACAAAAAATCGCACAGACCAAAATAATGAAAATATTCAAATTTCCTAGGAAAGTACTGTTAAAGTTTCAATCTATTGAGGAAAAAATCAGGAGTGCACTACAATGATGCGATTCAGAAATAGAGTGCTTCATATTTAGAGTATCTAATATAGAGCAGTCAAATCAAATATCCATAGTTACCGAAAAATTCATAGAATTAGGACATTTAGAAAGTCACCCAACGATTTGGGACTAAATTTTATGTACTCTAACATGTTTCGAGAGGAAGATTGGCCAAAAATATATTTTTGGAAAGTTGCGAAAAATGCAATGTTTCCATACTATAGTTCAGGTACATATTTGTCGGAAAATATTTTTTCTCTCAAAAAGTACTGAAATTATGAGAAATGGGGTTCTTTGGTACGACAAATCGACTGGTGTTGTCCATTTTTCCAGAAGATGGATGGTTCTAATTTTAGCAGAGGATTTAAATTAAGGGAAACCATGACTTCATACAAAAAATCGCACAGACCAAAATAATGAAAATATTCAAATTTTCTAGGAAAGTACTGTTAAAGTTTCAATCTATTAGGGAATAAATCAGGAGTGCACTACAATGAGGCTACTCAGAAATAGAGTGCGTCAAAGTTAGAGTATCTAATATATAGCGGTCAAATCAAATATCCATAGTTACCGAAAAATTCATAGAGTTAGGACATTTAGAAAGTCACCCAACGATTTGGGACTAAATTTTATCTACTCTAACATGTTTCGAGAGGAAAATTGGCCAAAAATATACTTTTGGAAAGTTGCGAAAATTGCAATGGTTTCCATACTATAGTTCAGGTACATATTTGTCGGAAAATATTTTTTCTCTCAAAAAGTACTGAAATTATGAGAAATGGGGTTCTTTGGTATGACAAATCGACTGGTGTTGTCCATTTTTCCATAAGATAAATGGTTCTAATTTTAGCAGAGGATTTAAATTAAGAGAGAACATGACTTCATACAAAAAATCGCACAGACCAAAATAATGAAAATATTCAAATTTTCTAGGAAAGTACTGTTAAAGTTTCAATCTATTAAGGAATAAATCAGGAGTGCACTACGATGAGGCGATTCAGAAATAGAGTGCGTCAAAGTTAGAGTATCTAATATATAGCGGTCAAATCAAATATCCATAGTTACCCAAAAATTCATAGAGTTAGGACATTTAGAAAGTCACCCAACGATTTGGGACTAAATTTCATCTAATCTAACATGTTTCGAGAGCAAGATTGGTCAATAATATATTTTTGGAAAGTTGCGAAAATTGCAATTTTTTCCATACTATAGTTCAGGTACATATTTGTCGGAAAATATTTTTTCTCTCAAAAAGTACTGAAATTATGAGAAATTGGGTTCTTTGGTACGACAAATCGACTGGTGTTGTCCATTTTTCCAGAAGATAAATGGTTCTAATTTTAGCAGTGGATTTAAATTAAGAGAGAACATGACTTCATACAAAAAATCGCACAGGCCAAAATAATGAAAATATTCAAATTTTCTAGGAAAGTACTGTTAAAGTTTCAATCTATTAAGGAATAAATCAGGAGTGCACTACAATGAGGCTACTCAGAAATAGAGTGCGTCAAAGTTAGAGTATCTAATATATAGCGGTCAAATCAAATATCCATAGTTACCCAAAAATTCATAGAGTTAGGACATTTAGAAAGTCACCCAACGATTTGGGACTAAATTTCATCTAGTCTAACATGTTTCGAGAGCAAGATTGGTCAATAATATATTTTTGGAAAGTTGCGAAAATTGCAATGGTTTCCATACTATAGTTCAGGTACATATTTGTCGGAAAATATTTTTTCTCTCAAAAAGTACTGAAATTATGAGAAATGGGGTTCTTTGGTACGACAAATCGACTGGTGTTGTCCATTTTTCCATAAGATAAATGGTTCTAATTTTAGCAGAGGATTTAAATTAAGAGAGAACATGACTTCATACAAAAAATCGCACAGACCAAAATAATGAAAATATTCAAATTTCCTAGGAAAGTACTGTTAAAGTTTCAATCTATTGAGGAAAAAATCAGGAGTGCACTACAATGATGCGATTCAGAAATAGAGTGCGTCAAAGTTAGAGTATCTAATATATAGCGGTCAAATCAAATATCCATAGTTACCCAAAAATTCATAGAGTTAGGACATTTAGAAAGTCACCCAACGATTTGGGACTAAATTTCATCTAATCTAACATGTTTCGAGAGCAAGATTGGTCAATAATATATTTTTGGAAAGTTGCGAAAATTGCAATTTTTTCCATACTATAGTTCAGGTACATATTTGTCGGAAAATATTTTTTCTCTCAAAAAGTACTGAAATTATGAGAAATTGGGTTCTTTGGTACGACAAATCGACTGGTGTTGTCCATTTTTCTATAAGATAAATGGTTCTAATTTTAGCAGAGTATTTAAATTAAGAGAAACCATGACTTCAAACGAAAAATCGCACAGACCAAAATAATTAAAATATTCAAATTTTCTAGGAAAGTACTGTTAAAGTTTCAATCTATTAAGGGATAAATCAGGAGTGCACTACAATGAGGCGATTCAGAAATAGAGTGCGTCATAGTTAGAGTATCTAATATATAGCGGTCAAATCAAATATCCATAGTTACCCAAAAAATCATAGAGTTAGGACATTTAGAAAGTCCCCCAACGATTTGGGACTGAATTTTATCTAATCTAGCATGTTTCGAGAGGAAGATTGGCCAAAAATACATTTTTGGAAAGTTGCGAAAAATGCAATATTTTCCATACTATAGTTCAGGTACATATTTGTCGGAAAATATTTTTTCTCTCAAAAAGTACTGAAATTATGAGAAATGGGGTTCTTTGGTACGACAAATCGACTGGTGTTGTCCATTTTTCCAGAAGATGGATGGTTCTAATTTTAGCAGAGTATTTAAATTAAGAGAAACCATGACTTCATACAAAAAATCGCACAGACCAAAATAATGAAAATATTCAAATTTTCTAGGAAAGTACTGTTAAAGTTTCAATTTATTAAGGAATAAATCAGGAGTGCACTACGATGAGGCGATTCAGAAATAGAGTGCCTCAAAGTTAGAGTATCTAATATATAGCGGTCAAATCAAATATCCATAGTTACCCAAAAATTCATAGAGTTAGGACATTTAGAAAGTCACCCAACGATTTGGGACTAAATTTCATCTAATCTAACATGTTTCGAGAGCAAGATTGGTCAATAATATATTTTTGGAAAGTTGCGAAAATTGCAATGGTTTCCATACTATAGTTCAGGTACATATTTGTCGGAAAATATTTTTTCTCTCAAAAAGTACTGAAATTATGAGAAATGGGGTTCTTTGGTACGACAAATCGACTGGGGTTGTCCATTTTTCCATAAGATAGATGGTTCTAATTTTAGCAGAGGATTTAAATTAAGAGAGAACATGACTTCATACAAAAAATCGCACAGACCAAAATAATGAAAATATTCAAATTTTCTAGGAAAGTACTGTTAAAGTTTCAATCTATTAAGGAAAAAATGAGGAGTGCACTACGATGAGGCGATTCAGAAATATAGTGCTTCATAGTTAGAGTATCTAATATAGAGCAGTCAAATCAAATATCCATAGTTACCGAAAAATTCATAGAGTTAGGACATTTAGAAAGTCACCCAACGATTTGGGACTAAATTTCATCTACTCTAACATGTTTCGAGAGGAAGATTGGCCAAAAATATATTTTCGGAAAGTTGCGAAAAATGCAATGTTTCCATACTATAGTTCAGGTACATATTTGTCGGAAAATATTTTTTCTCTCAAAAAGTACTGAAATTATGAGAAATGGGGTTCTTTGGTACGACAAATCGACTGGTGTTGTCCATTTTTCCATAAGATAAATGGTTCTAATTTTAGCAGAGGATTTAAATTAAGAGAAACCATGACTTCATACAAAAAATCGCACAGACCAAAATAATGAAAATATTCAAATTTTCTAGGAAAGTACTGTTAAAGTTTCAATCTATTAAGGAATAAATCAGGAGTGCACTACGATGAGGCGATTCAGAAATAGAGTGCGTCAAAGTTAGTGTATCTAATATATAGCGGTCAAATCAAATATCCATAGTTACCCAAAATTTCATAAAGTTAACACATTTAGAAAGTCACCCAACGATTTGGGACTAAATTTCATCTAATCTAACATGTTTCGAGAGGAAGATTGCCCAAAAATATATTTTTGGAAAGTTGCGAAAAATGCAATGTTTCCATACTATAGTTCAGGTACATATTTGTCGGAAAATATTTTTTCTCTCAAAAAGTACTGAAATTATGAGAAATGGGGTTCTTTGGTACGACAATACGACTGGTGTTGTCCATTTTTCCATAAGATAAATGGTTCTAATTTTAGCAGAGGATTTAAATTAAGAGAAACCATGACTTCATACAAAAAATCGCACAGGCCAAAATAATGAAAATATTCAAATTTTCTAGAAAAGTACTGTTAAAGTTTCAATCCATTAAGGAATAAATCAGAAGTGCACTACGATGAGGCGATTCAGAAATAGAGTGCGTCAAAATTGGAGTATCTAATATATAGCGGTCAAATCAAATATCCATAGTTACCCAAAAATTCATAGAATTAGGACATTTAGAATGTCACCCAACGATTTGGGACTGAATTTTATCTAATCTAACATGTTTCGAGAGGAAGATTGGCCAAAAATACATTTTTGGAAAGTTGCGAAAAATGCAATGTTTTCCATACTATAGTTCAGGTACATATTTGTCGGAAAATATTTTTTCTCTCAAAAAGTACTGAAATTATGAGAAATGGGGTTCTTTGGTACGACAAATCGACTGGTGTTGTCCATTTTTCCATAAGATAAATGGTTCTAATTTTAGCAGAGGATTTAAATTAAGAGAAACCATGACTTCATACAAAAAATCGCACAGGCCAAAATAATGAAAATATTCAAATTTCCTAGGAAAGTACTGTTGAAGTTTCAATCTATTAAGGAATAAATCAGGAGTGCACTACAATGAGGCTACTCAGAAATAGAGTGCGTCAAAGTTAGAGTATCTAATATATAGCGGTCAAATCAAATATCCATAGTTACCCAAAAATTCATAGAATTAGGACATTTAGAATGTCACCCAACGATTTGGGACTGAATTTTATCTAATCTAACATGTTTCGAGAGGAAGATTGGCCAAAAATACATTTTTGGAAAGTTGCGAAAAATGCAATGTTTTCCATACTATAGTTCAGGTACATATTTGTCGGAAAATATTTTTTCTCTCAAAAAGTACTGAAATTATGAGATATGGGGTTCTTTGGTACGACAAATCGACTGGTGTTGTCCATTTTTCCATAAGATGAATGGTTCTAATTTTAGCAGAGGATTTAAATTAAGAGAAACCATGACTTCATACAAAAAATCGCACAGACCAAAATAATGAAAATATTCAAATTTTCTAGGAAAGTACTGTTAAAGTTTCAATCTATTAAGGAATAAATCAGGAGTGCACTACAATGAGGCTACTCAGAAATAGAGTGCGTCAAAGTTAGAGTATCTAATATATAGCGGTCAAATCAAATATCCATAGTTACCCAAAAATTCATAGAATTAGGACATTTAGAATGTCACCCAACTATTTGGGACTAAATTTTATCTAATCTAACATGTTTCGAGAGCAAGATTGGTCAATAATATATTTTTGGAAAGTTGCGAAAGTTGCAATGTTTTCCATACTATAGTTCAGGTACATATTTGTCGGAAAATATTTTTTCTCTCAAAAAGTACTGAAATTATGAGAAATGGGGTTCTTTGGTACGACAAATCGACTGGTGTTGTCCATTTTTCCATAAGATAAATGGTTCTAATTTTAGCAGAGGATTTAAATTAAGAGAGAACATGACTTCATACAAAAAATCGCACAGACCAAAATAATGAAAATATTCAAATTTTCTAGGAAAGTACTGTTAAAGTTTCAATCTATTAAGGAAAAAATCAGGAGTGCACTACAATGATGCGATTCAGAAATAGAGTGCTTCATAGTTAGAGTATCTAATATAGAGCAGTCAAATCAAATATCCATAGTTACCGAAAAATTCATAGAGTTAGGACATTTAGAAAGTCACCCAACGATTTGGGACTAAATTTTATCTACTCTAACATGTTTCGAGAGGAAGATTGGCCAAAAATATATTTTTGGAAAGTTGCGAAAAATGCAATGTTTCCATACTATAGTTCAGGTACATATTTGTCGGAAAATATTTTTTCTCTCAAAAAGTACTGAAATTATGAGAAATGGGGTTCTTTGGTACGACAAATCGACTGGTGTTGTCCATTTTCCCAGAAGATGGATGGTTCTAATTTTAGCAGAGGATTTAAATTAAGAGAAACCATGACTTCATACAAAAAATCGCACAGACCAAAATAATGAAAATATTCAAATTTTCTAGGAAAGTACTGTTAAAGTTTCAATCTATTAGGGAATAAATCAGGAGTGCACTACAATGAGGCTACTCAGAAATAGAGTGCGTCAAAGCTAGAGTATCTAATATATAGCGGTCAAAACAAATATCCATAGTTACCCAAAAATTCATAGAGTTAGGACATTTAGAAAGTCACCCAACGATTTGGGACCAAATTTTATCTAATCTAACATGTTTCGAGAGCAAGATTGGTCAATAATATATTTTTGGAAAGTTGCGAAAATTGCAATGTTTACCATACTATAGTTCAGGTACATATTTGTCGGAAAATATTTTTTCTCTCAAAAAGTACTGAAATTATGAGAAATGGAGTTCTTTGGTACGACAAATCGACTGGTGTTGTCCATTTTTCCATAAGATAAATGGTTCTAATTTTAGCAGAGGATTTAAATTAAGAGAGAACATGACTTCATACAAAAAATCGCACAGGCCAAAATAATGAAAATATTCAAATTTTCTAGAAAAGTACTGTTAAAGTTTCAATCCATTAAGGAATAAATCAGAAGTGCACTACGATGAGGCGATTCAGAAATAGAGTGCGTCAAAGTTAGAGTATCTAATATATAGCGGTCAAATCAAATATCCATAGTTACCCAAAATTTCATAAAGCTAACACATTTAGAAAGTCACCCAACGATTTGGGACTAAATTTCATCTAATCTAACATGTTTCGAGAGGAAGATTGGCCAAAAATATATTTTTGGAAAGTTGCGAAAAATGCAATGTTTCCATACTATAGTTCAGGTACATATTTGTCGGAAAATATTTTTTCTCTCAAAAAGTACTGAAATTATGAGAAATGGGGTTCTTTGGTACGACAATACGACTGGTGTTGTCCATTTTTCTATAAGATAAATGGTTCTAATTTTAGCAGAGGATTTAAATTAAGAGAAACCATGACTTCATACAAAAAATCGCACAGACCAAAATAATGAAAATATTCAAATTTTCTAGGAAAGTACTGTTAAAGTTTCAATCTATTAAGGAATAAATCAGGAGTGCACTACGATGAGGCGATTCAGAAATAGAGTGCGTCAAAGTTAGAGTATCTAATATATAGCGGTCAAATCAAATATCCATAGTTACCCAAAATTTCATAAAGTTAACACATTTAGAAAGTCACCCAACGATTTGGGACTAAATTTCATCTAATCTAACATGTTTCGAGAGGAAGATTGCCCAAAAATATATTTTTGGAAAGTTGCGAAAAATGCAATGTTTCCATACTATAGTTCAGGTACATATTTGTCGGAAAATATTTTTTCTCTCAAAAAGTACTGAAACTATGAGAAATGGGGTTCTTTGGTACGACAATACGACTGGTGTTGTCCATTTTTCCATAAGATAAATGGTTCTAATTTTAGCAGAGGATTTAAATTAAGAGAAACCATGACTTCATACAAAAAATCGCACAGGCCAAAATAATGAAAATATTCAAATTTTCTAGAAAAGTACTGTTGAAGTTTCAATCCATTAAGGAATAAATCAGAAGTGCACTACGATGAGGCGATTCAGAAATAGAGTGCGTCAAAATTGGAGTATCTAATATATAGCGGTCAAAACAAATATCCATAGTTACCTAAAAATTCATAGAGTTAGGACATTTAGAAAGTCACCCAACGATTTGGGACCAAATTTTATCTAATCTAACATGTTTCGAGAGCAAGATTGGTCAATAATATATTTTTGGAAAGTTGCAATGTTTTCCATACTATAGTTCAGGTACATATTTGTCGGATAATATTTTTTCTCTCAAAAAGTACTGAAATTATGAGAAATGGGGTTCTTTGGTACGACAAATCGACTGGTGTTGTCCATTTTTCCATAAGATAAATGGTTCTAATTTTAGCAGAGGATTTAAATTAAGAGAAACCATGACTTCATACAAAAAATCGCACAGGCCAAAATAATGTAAATATTCAAATTTCCTAGGAAAGTACTGTTAAAGTTTCAATCTATTAAGGAATAAATCAGGAGTGCACTACAATGAGGCTACTCAGAAATAGAGTGCGTCAAAGTTAGAGTATCTAATATATAGCGGTCAAATCAAATATCCATAGTTACCCAAAAATTCATAGAATTAGGACATTTAGAATGTCACCCAACTATTTGGGACTAAATTTTATCTAATCTAACATGTTTCGAGAGCAAGATTGGCCAAAAATACATTTTTGGAAAGTTGCGAAAAATGCAATGTTTTCCATACTATAGTTCAGGTACATATTTGTCGGAAAATATTTTTTCTCTCAAAAAGTACTGAAATTATGAGATATGGGGTTCTTTGGTACGACAAATCGACTGGTGTTGTCCATTTTTCCATAAGATGAATGGTTCTAATTTTAGCAGAGGATTTAAATTAAGAGAAACCATGACTTCATACAAAAAATCGCACAGACCAAAATAATGAAAATATTCAAATTTTCTAGGAAAGTACTGTTAAAGTTTCAATCTATTAAGGAATAAATCAGGAGTGCACTACAATGAGGCTACTCAGAAATAGAGTGCGTCAAAGTTAGAGTATCTAATATATAGCGGTCAAATCAAATATCCATAGTTACCCAAAAATTCATAGAATTAGGACATTTAGAATGTCACCCAACTATTTGGGACTAAATTTCATCTAATCTAACATGTTTCGAGAGGAAGATTGGCCAAAAATATATTTTTGGAAAGTTGCGAAAAATGCAATGTTTCCATACTATAGTTCAGGTACATATTTGTCGGAAAATATTTTTTCTCTCAAAAAGTACTGAAATTATGAGAAATGGGGTTCTTTGGTACGACAATACGACTGGTGTTGTCCATTTTTCCATAAGATAAATGGTTCTAATTTTAGCAGAGGATTTAAATTAAGAGAAACCATGACTTCATACAAAAAATCGCACAGACCAAAATAATGAAAATATTCAAATTTTCTAGGAAAGTACTGTCAAAGTTTCAATCTATTAAGGAATAAATCAGGAGTGCACTACGATGAGGCGATTCAGAAATAGAGTGCGTCAAAGTTAGAGTATCTAATATATAGCGGTCAAATCAAATATCCATAGTTACCCAAAATTTCATAAAGTTAACACATTTAGAAAGTCACCCAACGATTTGGGACTAAATTTCATCTAATCTAACATGTTTCGAGAGGAAGATTGGCCAAAAATATATTTTTGGAAAGTTGCGAAAAATGCAATGTTTCCATACTATAGTTCAGGTACATATCTGTCGGAAAATATTTTTTCTCTCAAAAAGTACTGAAATTATGAGAAATGGGGTTCTTTGGTACGACAATACGACTGGTGTTGTCCATTTTTCCATAAGATAAATGGTTCTAATTTTAGCAGAGGATTTAAATTAAGAGAAACCATGACTTCATACAAAAAATCGCACAGGCCAAAATAATGAAAATATTCAAATTTTCTAGAAAAGTACTGTTAAAGTTTTAATCCATTAAGGAATGAATCAGAAGTGCACTACGATGAGGCGATTCAGAAATAGAGTGCGTCAAAATTAGAGTATCTAATATATAGCGGTCAAAACAAATATCCATAGTTACCTAAAAATTCATAGAGTTAGGACATTTAGAAAGTCACCCAACGATTTGGGACCAAATTTTATCTAATCTAACATGTTTCGAGAGCAAGATTGGTCAATAATATATTTTTGGAAAGTTGCAATGTTTTCCATCAGGTACATATTTGTCGGAAAATATTTTTTCTCTCAAAAAGTACTGAAATTATGAGAAATGGGGTTCTTTGGTACGACTAATCGACTGGTGTTGTCCATTTTTCCATAAGATAAATGGTTCTAATTTTAGCAGAGGATTTAAATTAAGAGAAACCATGACTTCAAACAAAAAATCGCACAGGCCAAAATAATGAAAATATTCAAATTTCCTAGGAAAGTACTGTTGAAGTTTCAATCTATTAAGGAATAAATCAGGAGTGCACTACAATGAGGCTACTCAGAAATAGAGTGCGTCAAAGTTAGAGTATCTAATATATAGCGGTCAAATCAAATATCCATAGTTACCCAAAAATTCATAGAATTAGGACATTTAGAATGTCACCCAACGATTTGGGTCTGAATTTTATCTAATCTAACATGTTTCGAGAGGAAGATTGGCCAAAAATACATTTTTGGAAAGTTGCGAAAAATGCAATGTTTTCCATATCATAGTTCAGGTACATATTTGTCGGAAAATATTTTTTCTCTCAAAAAGTACTGAAATTATGAGATATGGGGTTCTTTGGTACGACAAATCGACTGGTGTTGTCCATTTTTCCATAAGATGGATGGTTCTAATTTTAGCAGAGGATTTAAATTAAGAGAAACCATGACTTCATACAAAAAATCGCACAGACCAAAATAATGAAAATATTCAAATTTTCTAGGAAAGTACTGTTAAAGTTTCAATCTATTAAGGAATAAATCAGGAGTGCACTACAATGAGGCTACTCAGAAATAGAGTGCGTCAAAGTTAGAGTATCTAATATATAGCGGTCAAATCAAATATCCATAGTTACCCAAAAATTCATAGAATTAGGACATTTAGAATGTCACCCAACTATTTGGGACTAAATTTTATCTAATCTAACATGTTTCGAGAGCAAGATTGGTCAATAATATATTTTTGGAAAGTTGCGAAAGTTGCAATGTTCTCCATACTATAGTTCAGGTACATATTTGTCGGAAAATATTTTGTTCTCTCAAAAAGTACTGAAATTATGAGGAATTGGGTTCTTTGGTACGACAAATCGACTGGTGTTGTCCATTTTTCCATAAGATAAATGGTTCTAATTTTAGCAGAGGATTTAAATTAAGAGAAACCATGACTTCATACAAAAAATCGCACAGGCCAAAATAATGAAAATATTCAAATTTTCTAGGAAAGTACTGTTAAAGTTTCAATCTATTAAGGAATAAATCAGGAGTGCACTACAATGAGGCGATTCAGAAATAGAGTGCGTCAAAGTTACAGTATCTACTATAGAGAGGTCACATCAAATATCCATAGTTACCCAGAATTTCATAAAGTTAACACATTTAGAAAGTCACCCAACGATTTGAGACTAAATTTCATCTAATCTAACATGTTTCGAGAGGAAGATTGGCCAAAAATATATTTTTGGAAAGTTGCGAAAAATGCAATGTTTCCTAACCTAACCTAACCATACTATAGTTCAGGTACATATTTGTCGGAAAATATTTTTTCTCTCAAAAAGTACTGAAATTATGAGAAATGGGGTTCTTTGGTACGACAAATCGACTGGTGTTGTCCATTTTTCCATAAGATAAATGGTTCTAATTTTAGCAGAGGATTTAAATTAAGAGAGAACATGACTTCATACAAAAAATCGCACAGACCAAAATAATGAAAATATTCAAATTTTCTAGGAAAGTACTGTTAAAGTTTCAATCTATTAAGGAATAAATCAGGAGTGCACTACGATGAGGCGATTCAGAAATAGATTGCGTCAAAGTTAGAGTATCTAATATATATAGCGGTCAAATCAAATATCCATAGTTACCCAAAAATTCATAGAGTTAGGACATTTAGAAAGTCACCCAACGATTTGGGACTAAATTTTATCTAATCTAACATGTTTCGAGAGCAAGATTGGTCAATAATATATTTTTGGAAAGTTGCGAAAATTGCAATGTTTTCCATACTATAGTTCAGGTACATATTTGTCGGAAAATATTTTTTCTCTCAAAAAGTACTGAAATTATGAGAAATGGGGTTCTTTGGTACGAGAAATCGACTGGTGTTGTCCATTTTTCCATAAGATAAATGGTTCTAATTTTAGCAGAGGATTTAAATTAAGAGAAACCATGACTTCATACAAAAAATGGCACAGACCAAAATAATGGAAATATTCAAATTTTCTAGGAAAGTTTCAATCTATTCAGGAATAAATCAGGAAAGCACTACAAAATATTTTTTCTCTCAAAAAGTACTGAAATTATGAGAAATTGGGTTCTTTGGTACGACAAATCGACTGGTGTTGTCCATTTTTCCATAAGATGAATGGTTCTAATTTTAGCAGAGGATTTAAATTAAGAGAAACCATGACTTCATACAAAAAATCGCAAAGACAAAAATAATGAAAATATTCAAATTTTCTGGGAAAGTACTGTTAAAGTTTCAATCTATTAAGAAATAAATCAGGAGTGCACTACAATGAGGCGATTCAGAAATAGAGTGCGTCAAATTTAGAGTATCTAATATATAGCGGTCAAATCAAATATCCATAGTTACCCAAAAATTCATAGAGTTAGGACATTTAGAAAGTCACCCAACGATCTGGGACCAAATTTTATCTAATCTAACATGTTTCGAGAGCAAGATTGGTCAATAATATATTTTTGGAAAGTTGCGAAAGTTGCAATGTTCTCCATACTATAGTTCAGGTACATATTTGTCGGAAAATATTTTGTTCTCTCAAAAAGTACTGAAATTATGAGGAATTGGGTTCTTTGGTACGACAAATCGACTGGTGTTGTCCATTTTTCCATAAGATAAATGGTTCTAATTTTAGCAGAGGATTTAAATTAAGAGAAACCATGACTTCATACAAAAAATCGCACAGGCCAAAATAATGAAAATATTCAAATTTTCTAGGAAAGTACTGTTAAAGTTTCAATCTATTAAGGAATAAATCAGGAGTGCACTACAATGAGGCGATTCAGAAATAGAGTGCGTCAAAGTTAGAGTATCTACTATAGAGAGGTCACATCAAATATCCATAGTTACCCAGAATTTCATAAAGTTAACACATTTAGAAAGTCACCCAACGATTTGAGACTAAATTTCATCTAATCTAACATGTTTCGAGAGGAAGATTGGCCAAAAATATATTTTTGGAAAGTTGCGAAAAATGCAATGTTTCCTAACCTAACCTAACCATACTATAGTTCAGGTACATATTTGTCGGAAAATATTTTTTCTCTCAAAAAGTACTGAAATTATGAGAAATGGGGTTCTTTGGTACGACAAATCGACTGGTGTTGTCCATTTTTCCATAAGATAAATGGTTCTAATTTTAGCAGAGGATTTAAATTAAGAGAGAACATGACTTCATACAAAAAATCGCACAGACCAAAATAATGAAAATATTCAAATTTTCTAGGAAAGTACTGTTAAAGTTTCAATCTATTAAGGAATAAATCAGGAGTGCACTACGATGAGGCGATTCAGAAATAGATTGCGTCAAAGTTAGAGTATCTAATATATATAGCGGTCAAATCAAATATCCATAGTTACCCAAAAATTCATAGAGTTAGGACATTTAGAAAGTCACCCAACGATTTGGGACTAAATTTTATCTAATCTAACATGTTTCGAGAGCAAGATTGGTCAATAATATATTTTTGGAAAGTTGCGAAAATTGCAATGTTTTCCATACTATAGTTCAGGTACATATTTGTCGGAAAATATTTTTTCTCTCAAAAAGTACTGAAATTATGAGAAATGGGGTTCTTTGGTACGAGAAATCGACTGGTGTTGTCCATTTTTCCATAAGATAAATGGTTCTAATTTTAGCAGAGGATTTAAATTAAGAGAAACCATGACTTCATACAAAAAATGGCACAGACCAAAATAATGGAAATATTCAAATTTTCTAGGAAAGTTTCAATCTATTCAGGAATAAATCAGGAAAGCACTACAAAATATTTTTTCTCTCAAAAAGTACTGAAATTATGAGAAATTGGGTTCTTTGGTACGACAAATCGACTGGTGTTGTCCATTTTTCCATAAGATGAATGGTTCTAATTTTAGCAGAGGTTTTAAATTAAGAGAAACCATGACTTCATACAAAAAATCGCAAAGACAAAAATAATGAAAATATTCAAATTTTCTGGGAAAGTACTGTTAAAGTTTCAATCTATTAAGAAATAAATCAGGAGTGCACTACAATGAGGCGATTCAGAAATAGAGTGCGTCAAATTTAGAGTATCTAATATATAGCGGTCAAATCAAATATCCATAGTTACCCAAAAATTCATAGAGTTAGGACATTTAGAAAGTCACCCAACGATCTGGGACCAAATTTTATCTAATCTAACATGTTTCGAGAGCAAGATTGGTCAATAATATATTTTTGGAAAGTTGCAATGTTTACCATACTATAGTTCAGGTACATATTTGTAGGAAAATATTTTTTCTCTCAAAAAGTACTGAAATTATGAGAAATGGGGTTCTTTGGTACGACAAATCGACTGGTGTTGTCCATTTTTCCATAAGATAAATGGTTCTAATTTTAGCAGAGGATTGAATTAAGAGAAACCATGACTTCATACAAAAAATCGCACAGGCCAGAATAATGAAAATATTCAAATTTTCTAGGAAAGTACTGTTAAAGTTTCAATCTATTAAGGAATAAATCAGGAGTGCACTACAATGAGGCTACTCAGAAATAGAGTGCGTCAAAGTTAGAGTATCTAATATATATAGCGGTCAAATCAAATATCCATAGTTACCCAAAAATTCATAGAGTTAGGACATTTAGAAAGTCACCCAACGATTTCGGACTAAATTTTATCTAATCTAACATGTTTCGAGAGCAAGATTGGTCAATAATATATTTTTGGAAAGTTGCGAAAATTGCAATGTTTACCATACTATAGTTCAGGTATATATTTGTCGGAAAATATTTTTTCTCTCAAAAAGTACTGAAATTATGAGAAATGGGGTTCTTTGGTACGACAAATTGACTGGTGTTGTCCATTTTTCCAGAAGATGGATGGTTCTAATTTTAGCAGAGGATTTAAATTAAGAGAAACCTTGACTTCATACAAAAAATCGCACAGACCAAAATAATGAAAATATTCAAATTTTCTAGGAAAGTACTGTTAAAGTTTCAATCTGTTAAGGAAAAAATCAGGAGTGCACTACAATGATGCGATTCAGAAATAGAGTGCTTCATAGTTAGAGTATCTAATATAGAGCAGTCAAATCAAATATCCATAGTTACCGAAAAATTCATAGAGTTAGGACTTTTAAAAAGTCACCCAACGATTTGGGACTAAATTTTATCTACTCTTACATGTTTCGAGAGGAAGATTGGCCAAAAATATATTTTTGGAAAGTTGCGAAAAATGCAATGTTTCCATACTATAGTTCAGGTACATATTTGTCGGAAAATATTTTTTCTCTCAAAAAGTACTGAAATTATGAGAAATGGGGTTCTTTGGTACGACAAATCGACTGGTGTTGTCCATTTTTCCATAAGATAAATGGTTCTAATTTTAGCAGAGGATTTAAATTAAGAGAGAACATGACTTCATACAAAAAATCGCACAGACCAAAATAATGAAAATATTCAAATTTTCTAGGAAAGTACTGTTAAAGTTTCAATCTATTAAGGAATAAATCAGGAGTGCACTACGATGAGGCGATTCAGAAATAGATTGCGTCAAAGTTAGAGTATCTAATATATATAGCGGTCAAATCAAATATCCATAGTTACCCAAAAATTCATAGAGTTAGGACATTTAGAAAGTCACCCAACGATTTGGGACTAAATTTTATCTAATCTAACATGTTTCGAGAGCAAGATTGGTCAATAATATATTTTTGGAAAGTTGCGAAAATTGCAATGTTTTCCATACTATAGTTCAGGTACATATTTGTCGGAAAATATTTTTTCTCTCAAAAAGTACTGAAATTATGAGAAATGGGGTTCTTTGGTACGAGAAATCGACTGGTGTTGTCCATTTTTCCATAAGATAAATGGTTCTAATTTTAGCAGAGGATTTAAATTAAGAGAAACCATGACTTCATACAAAAAATGGCACAGACCAAAATAATGGAAATATTCAAATTTTCTAGGAAAGTTTCAATCTATTCAGGAATAAATCAGGAAAGCACTACAAAATATTTTTTCTCTCAAAAAGTACTGAAATTATGAGAAATTGGGTTCTTTGGTACGACAAATCGACTGGTGTTGTCCATTTTTCCATAAGATGAATGGTTCTAATTTTAGCAGAGGATTTAAATTAAGAGAAACCATGACTTCATACAAAAAATCGCAAAGACAAAAATAATGAAAATATTCAAATTTTCTGGGAAAGTACTGTTAAAGTTTCAACCTATTAAGAAATAAATCAGGAGTGCACTACAATGAGGCGATTCAGAAATAGAGTGCGTCAAATTTAGAGTATCTAATATATAGCGGTCAAATCAAATATCCATAGTTACCCAAAAATTCATAGAGTTAGGACATTTAGAAAGTCACCCAACGATCTGGGACCAAATTTTATCTAATCTAACATGTTTCGAGAGCAAGATTGGTCAATAATATATTTTTGGAAAGTTGCAATGTTTTCCATACTATAGTTCAGGTACATATTTGTCGGAAAATATTTTTTCTCTCAAAAAGTACTGAAATTATGAGAAATGGGGTTCTTTGGTACGACAAATCGACTGGTGTTGTCCATTTTTCCATAAGATAAATGGTTCTAATTTTAGCAGAGGATTTGAATTAAGAGAAACCATGACTTCATACAAAAAATCGCACAGACCAAAATAATGAAAATATTCAAATTTTCTAGGAAAGTACTGTTGAAGTTTCAATCCATTGAGGAATAAATCAGGAGTGCACTACGATGAGGCGATTCAGAAATAGAGTGCGTCAAAGATAGAGTATCTAATATATAGCGGTCAAAACAAATATCCATAGTTACCCAAAAATTCATAGAGTTAGGACATTTAGAAAGTCACCCAACGATCTGGGACCAAATTTTATCTAATCTAACATGTTTCGAGAGCAAGATTGGTCAATAATATATTTTTGGAAAGTTGCAATGTTTTCCATACTATAGTTCAGGTACATATTTGTCGGAAAATATTTTTTCTCTCAAAAAGTACTGGAATTATGAGAAATTGGGTTCTTTGGTACGACAAATTGACTGGTGTTGTCCATTTTTCCATAAGATAAATGGTTCCAATTTTAGCAGAGGATTTAAATTAAGAGAAACCATGACTTCATACGAAAAATCGCACAGACCAAAATAATGAAAATATTCAAATTTTCTAGGAAAGTACTGTTGAAGTTTCAATCCATTAAGGAATAAATCAGGAGTGCACTACGATGAGGCGATTCAGAAATAGAGTGCGTCAAAGTTAGAGTATCTAATATATAGCGGTCAAAACAAATATCCATAGTTACCCAAAAATTCATAGAGTTAGGACATTTAGAAAGTCACCCAACGATCTGGGACCAAATTTTATCTAATCTAACATGTTTCGAGAGCAAGATTGGTCAATAATATATTTTTGGAAAGTTGCAATGTTTTCCATACTATAGTTCAGGTACATATTTGTCGGAAAATATTTTTTCTCTCAAAAAGTACTGAAATTATGAGAAATGGGGTTCTTTGGTACGACAAATCGACTGGTGTTGTCCATTTTTCCATAAGATAAATGGTTCTAATTTTAGCAGAGGATTTGAATTAAAAGAAACCATGACTTCATACAAAAAATCGCACAGACCAAAATAATGAAAATATACAAATTTTCTAGGAAAGTACTGTTAAAGTTTCAATCTATTAAGAAATAAATCAGGAGTGCACTACAATGAGGCGATTCAGAAATAGAGTGCGTCAAATTTAGAGTACCTAATATATAGCGGTCAAATCAAATATCCATAGTTACCCAAAAATTCATAGAGTTAGGACATTTAGAAAGTCACCCAACGATTTGGGACTAAATTTCATCTAATCTAACATGTTTCGAGAGCAAGATTGGTCAATAATATATTTTTGGAAAGTTGCGAAAATTGCAATGTTTCCATACTATAGTTCAGGTACATATTTGTCGGAAAATATTTTTTCTCTCAAAAAGTACTGAAATTATGAGAAATGGGGTTCTTTGGTACGACAAATCGACTGGTGTTGTCCATTTTTCCATAAGATGAATGATTCTAATTTTAGCAGAGGATTTAAAATAAGAGAAACCATGACTTCATACAAAAAATCGCACAGACCAAAATAATGAAAATATTCAAGTTTTCTAGGAAAGTACTGTTAAAGTTTCAATCTATTAAGGAATAAATCAGGAGTGCACAACAATGAGGCTACTCAGAAATAGAGTGCGTCAAAGTTAGAGTATCTAATATATAGCGGTCAAATCAAATATCCATAGTTACCCAAAATTTCATAAAGTTAACACATTTAGAAAGTCACCCAACGATTTGGGACTAAATTTCATCTAATCTAACATGTTTCGAGAGGAAGATTGGCCAAAAATATATTTTTGGAAAGTTGCGAAAAATGCAATGTTTCCATACTATAGTTCAGGTACATATTTGTCGGAAAATATTTTTTCTCTCAAAAAGTACTGAAATTATGAGAAATGGGGTTCTTTGGTACGACAATATGACTGGTGTTGTCCATTTTTCCATAAGATAAATGGTTCTAATTTTAGCAGAGGATTTAAATTAAGAGAAACCATGACTTCATACAAAAAATCGCACAGGCCAAAATAATGAAAATATTCAAATTTTCTAGAAAAGTACTGTTAAAGTTTCAATCCATTAAGGAATAATTCTGAAGTGCACTACGATGAGGCGATTCAGAAATAGAGTGCGTCAAAGTTAGAGTATCTAATATATAGCGGTCAAAACAAATATCCATAGTTACCCAAAAATTCATAGAGTTAGGACATTTAGAAAGTCACCCAACGATCTGGGACCAAATTTTATCTAATCTAACATGTTTCGAGAGCAAGATTGGTCAATAATATATTTTTGGAAAGTTGCAATGTTTTCCATACTATAGTTCAGGTACATATTTGTCGGAAAATATTTTTTCTCTCAAAAAGTACTGAAATTATGAGAAATGGGGTTCTTTGGTACGACAAATCGACTGGTGTTGTCCATTTTTCCATAAGATAAATGGTTCTAATTTTAGCAGAGGATTTGAATTAAGAGAAACCATGACTTCATACAAAAAATCGCACAGACCAAAATAATGAAAATATTCAAATTTTCTAGGAAAGTACTGTTAAAGTTTCAATCTATTAAGGAATAAATCAGGAGTGCACTACAATGAGGCTACTCAGAAATAGAGTGCGTCAAAGATAGAGTATCTAATATATAGCGGTCAAATCAAATATCCATAGTTACCCAAAAATTCATAGAGTACGGACATTTAGAAAGTCACCCAACGATTTGGGACTAAATTTTATCTAATCAAACATGTTTCGAGAGCAAGATTGGTCAATAATATATTTTTGGAAAGTTGCAATGTTTTCCATACTATAGTTCAGGTACATATTTGTCGGAAAATATTTTTTCTCTCAAAAAGTACTGAAATTATGAGAAATGGGGTTCTTTGGTACGACAAATCGACTGGTGTTGTCCATTTTTCCATAAGATAAATGGTTCTAATTTTAGCAGAGGATTTAAATTAAGAGAAACCATGACTTCATACAAAAAATCGCACAGACCAAAATAATGAAAATATTCAAATTTTCTAGGAAAGTACTGTTAAAGTTTCAATCTATTAAGGAATAAATCAGGAGTGCACTACAATGAGGCTACTCAGAAATAGAGTGCGTCAAAGTTAGAGTATCTAATATATAGCGGTCAAATCAAATATCCATAGTTACCCAAAAATTCATAGAATTAGGACATTTAGAATGTCACCCAACGATTTGGGACTGAATTTTATCTAATCTAACATGTTTCGAGAGGAAGATTGGCCAAAAATATATTTTTGGAAAGTTGCGAAAAATGCAATGTTTTCCATACTATAGTTCAGGTACATATTTGTCGGAAAATATTTTTTCTCTCAAAAAGTACTGAAATTATGAGAAATGGGGTTCTTTGGTACGACAAATAGACTGGTGTTGTCCATTTTTCCATAAGATGAATGGTTCTAATTTTAGCAGAGGATTTAAATTAAGAGAAACCATGACTTCATACAAAAAATCGCACAGACCAAAATAATGAAAATATTCAAATTTTCTAGGAAAGTACTGTTAAAGTTTCAATATATTAAGGAATAAATCAGGAGTGCACTACAATGAGGCTACTCAGAAATAGAGTGCGTCAAAGTTAGAGTATCTAATATATAGCGGTCAAATCAAATATCCATAGTTACCCAAAAATTCATAGAATTAGGACATTTAGAATGTCACCCAACGATTTGGGACTAAATTTTATCTAATCTAACATGTTTCGATAGCAAGATTGGTCAATAATATATTTTTGGAAAGTTGCGAAAGTTGCAATGTTTTCCATACTATAGTTTAGGTACATATTTGTCGGAAAATATTTTTTCTCTCAAAAAGTACTGAAATTATGAGAAATGGGGTTCTTTGGTACGACAAATCGACTGGTGTTGTCCATTTTTCCATAAGATGAATGGTTCTAATTTCAGCAGAGGATTTAAATTAAGAGAAACCATGACTTCATACAAAAAATCGCACAGACAAAAATAATGAAAATATTCAAATTTTCTAGGAAAGTACTGTTAAAGTTTCAATCTATTAAGGAATAAATCAGGAGTGCACTACAATGAGGCTACTCAGAAATAGAGTGCGTCAAAGTTAGAGTATCTAATATATAGCGGTCAAATCAAATATCCATAGTTACCCAAAAATTCATAGAATTAGGACATTTAGAATGTCACCCAACGATTTGGGACTAAATTTTATCTAATCTAACATGTTTCGAGAGCAAGATTGGTCAATAATATATTTTTGGAAAGTTGCGAAAGTTGCAATATTTTCCATACTATAGTTCAGGTACATATTTGTCGGAAAATATTTTTTCTCTCAAAAAGTACTGAAATTATGAGAAATGGGGTTCTTTGGTACGACAAATCGACTGGTGTTGTCCATTTTTCCATAAGATAAATGGTTCTAATTTTAGCAGAGGATTTAAATTAAGAGAAACCATGACTTCATACAAAAAATCGCACAGACCAAAATAATGAAAATATTCAAATTTTCTAGGAAAGTACTGTTAAAGTTTCAATCTATTAAGGAATAAATCGTGAGTGCACTACAATGAGGCTACTCAGAAATAGAGTGCGTCAAAGTTAGAGGATCTAATATATAGCGGTCAAATCAAATATCCATAGTTACCCAAAAATTCATAGAGTACGGACATTTAGAAAGTCACCCAACGATTTGGGACTAAATTTAATCTAATCTAACATGTTTCGAGAGCAAGATTGGTCAATAATATATTTTTGGAAAGTTGCGAAAGTTGCAATGTTCTCCATACTATAGTTCAGGTACATATTTGTCGGAAAATATTTTGTTCTCTCAAAAAGTACTGAAATTATGAGAAATTGGGTTCTTTGGTACGACAAATCGACTGGTGTTGTCCATTTTTCCATAAGATAAATGGTTCTAATTTTAGCAGAGGATTTAAATTAAGAGAAACCATGACTTCATACAAAAAATCGCACAGGCCAAAATAATGAAAATATTCAAATTTTCTAGGAAAGTACTGTTAAAGTTTCAATCTATTAAGGAATAAATCAGGAGTGCACTACAATGAGGCTACTCAGAAATAGAGTGCGTCAAAGTTAGAGTATCTAATATATAGCGGTCAAAACAAATATCCATAGTTACCCAAAAATTCATAGACTTAGGACATTTAGAAAGTCACCCAACGATTTGGGACTAAATTTTATCTAATCTAACATGTTTCGAGAGCAAGATTGGTCAATAATATATTTTTGGGAAGTTGCGAAAATTGCAATGTTTACCATACTATAGTTCAGGTACATATTTGTCGGAAAATATTTTTTCTCTCAAAAAGTACTGAAATTATGAGAAATTGGGTTCTTTGGTACGACAAATCGACTGGTGTTGTCCATTTTTCTAGAAGATGGATGGTTCTAATTTTAGCAGAGGATTTAAATTAAGAGAAACCTTGACTTCATACAAAAAATCGCACACACCAAAAAAATGAAAATATTCAAATTTTCTAGGAAAGTACTGTTAAAGTTTAAATCTATTAAGGAAAAAATCAGGAGTGCACTACAATGATGCGATTCAGAAATAGAGTGCTTCATAGTTAGAGTATCTAATATAGAGCAGTCAAATCAAATATCCATAGTTACCGAAAAATTCATTCATTCAGTTAGGACATTTAGAAAGTCACCCAACGATTTGGGACTAAATATTATCTACTCTAACATGTTTCGAGAGGAAGATTGGCCAAAAATATATTTTTGGGAAGTTGCGAAAAATGCAATGTTCTCAATACTATAGTTCAGGTACATATTAGTCGGAAAATATTTTTTCTCTCAAAAAGTACTGAAATTATGAGAAATGGGGTTCTTTGGTACGACAAATCGACTGGTGTTGTCCATTTTTCCATAAGATAAATGGTTCTAATTTTAGCAGAGGATTTAAAATAAGAGAAACCATGAAAAATGCAATGTTTTCCATAATTTTCGTAGCAAATAAATACTGTTACTGTATTTTATTAAATTGATTCACATTAGTTTTTTAACCCAGTGGAGAATTCAGATAAGAGATGAACTTCTAGTATTCACTGAAGATTATTTTGTTTCTGCTGCTAATTTACAAAAAAAATAGTCTTCAATCATCGTCGTTTTTACGAATATGACTGCATGAAGATACACTGGTTGTAGTAGAAACGAGAAGTGACATAAATGTGAGACAATATTTTTGCACGTTAATTTCAGTATTGGTTTGTGTTCATCTTGTTTCATATTTTATATGTT
Organism: Galeruca laticollis; assembly: GCA_963921935.1. Classification (NCBI taxonomy): domain Eukaryota; kingdom Metazoa; phylum Arthropoda; class Insecta; order Coleoptera; family Chrysomelidae; genus Galeruca; species Galeruca laticollis. The sequence continues at coordinate 46,802,342 of OY998185.1, forward strand.
TATGAATAAATAATTATGAATTTTTCTGTATATAGTTACCCATTTTTCATGGGCATTAAAAATTTTTCCTGGCAATAAAGTGAACTATTGTCATGAATTCTTAGATGTTATAAATCTGAACGTAAACACAGAAATGTTATGCTGGCAATATTTAATGTTCAGGTACATATTTGTCGGAAGATATTTTTTCTCTCAAAAAGTACTGAAATTATGAGAAATGGGGTTCTTTGGTACGACAAATCGACTGGTGTTGTCCATTTTTCCATAAGATGAATGGTTCTAATTTTAGCAGAGGATTTAAAATAAGAGAAACCATGACTTCATACAAAAAATCGCACAGACCAAAATAATGAAAATATTCAAGTTTTCTAGGAAAGTACTGTTAAAGTTTCAATCTATTAAGGAATAAATCAGGAGTGCACTACAATGAGGCGATTCAGAAATAGAGTGCGTCAAAGTTAGAGTATCTACTATAGAGAGGTCACATCAAATATCCATAGTTACCCAAAATTTCATAAAGTTAACACATTTAGAAAGTCACCCAACGATTTCGGACTAAATTTCATCTAATCTAACAAGTTTCGAGAGGAAGATTGGCCAAAAATATATTTTTGGAAAGTTGCGAAAGTTGCAATGTTTTCCATACTATAGTTCAGGTACATATTTGTCGGAAAATATTTTTTCTCTCAAAAAGTACTGAAATTATGAGAAATGGGGTTCTTTGGTACGACAAATCGACTGGTGTTGTCCATTTTTCCATAAGATAAATGGTTCTAATTTTAGCAGAGGATTTAAATTGAGAGAAACCATGACTTCATACAAAAAATCGCACAGACCAAAATAATGAAAATATTCAAATTTTCTAGGAAAGTACTGTTAAAGTTTCAATCTATTAAGGAATAAATCAGGAGTGCACTACAATGAGGCTACTCAGAAATAGAGTGCGTCAAAGTTAGAGGATCTAATATATAGCGGTCAAATCAAATATCCATAGTTACCCAAAAATTCATAGAGTACGGACATTTAGAAAGTCACCCAACGATTTGGGACTAAATTTTATCTAATCTAACATGTTTCGAGAGCAAGATTGGTCAATAATATATTTTTGGAAAGTTGCGAAAGTTGCAATGTTTTCCATACTATAGTTCAGGTACATATTTGTCGGAAAATATTTTCTCTCTCAAAAAGTACTGAAATTATGAGAAATTGGGTTCTTTGGTACGACAAATCGACTGGTGTTGTCCATTTATCCATAAGATAAATGGTTCTAATTTTAGCAGAGGATTCATATTAAGAGAAACCATGACTTCATACAAAAAATCGCACAGACCAAAATAATGGAAATATTCAAATTTTCTAGGAAAGTACTGTTAAAGTTTCAATCCATTAAGGAATAAATCAGGAGTGCACTACGATGAGGCGATTCAGAAATAGAGTGCGTCAAAGTTAGAGTATCTAATATATAGCGGTCAAAACAAATATCCATAGTTACCCAAAAATTCATAGAGCTAGGACATTTAGAAAGTCACCCAACGATTGGGACTAAATTTTATCTAATCTAACATGTTTCGAGAGCAAGATTGGTCAATAATATATTTTTGGAAAGTTGCGAAAATTGCAATGTTTACCATACCATAGTTCAGGTACATATTTGTCGGAAAATATTTTTTCTCTCAAAAAGTACTGAAATTATGAGAAATTGGGTTCTTTGGTACGACAAATCGACTGGTGTTGTCCATTTTTCCATAAGATAAATGGTTCTAATTTTAGCAGAGGATTTAAATTAAGAGAAACCATGACTTCATACAAAAAATCGCACAGGCCAAAATAATGAAAATATTCAAATTTTCTAGGAAAGTACTGTTAAAGTTTCAATCTATTAAGGAATAAATCAGGAGTGCACTACAATGAGGCTACTCAGAAATAGAGTGCGTCAAAGTTAGAGTATCTAATATATAGCGGTCAAAACAAATATCCATAGTTACCCAAAAATTCATAGAGTTAGGACATTTAGAAAGTCACCTAACGATTTGGGACTAAATTTTATCTAATCTAACATGTTTCGAGAGCAAGATTGGTCAATAATATATTTTTGGAAAGTTGCGAAAATTGCAATGTTTACCATACTATAGTTCAGGTACATATTTGTCGGAAAATATTTTTTCTCTCAAAAAGTACTGAAATTATGAGAAATGGGGTTCTTTGGTACGACAAATCGACTGGTGTTGTCCATTTTTCCATAAGATAAATGGTTCTAATTTTAGCAGAGGATTTAAATTAAGAGAAACCATGGCTTCATACAAAAAATCGCACAGACCAAAATAATGAAAATATTCAAATTTTCTAGGAAAGTACTGTTAAAGTTTCAATTCATTAAGGAATAAATCAGGAGTGCACTACGATGAGGCGATTCAGAAATAGAGTGCGTCAAAGTTAGAGTATCTAATATATAGCGGTCAAAACAAATATCCATAGTTACCCAAAAATTCATAGAGTTAGGACATTTAGAAAGTCACCCAACGATTTGGGACTAAATTTTATCTAATCTAACATGTTTCGAGAGCAAGATTGGTCAATAATATATTTTTGGAAAGTTGCGAAAATTGCAATGTTTACCATACTATAGTTCAGGTACATATTTGTCGGAAAATATTTTTTCTCTCAAAAAGTACTGAAATTATGAGAAATTGGGTTCCTTGGTACGACAAATCGACTGGTGTTGTCCATTTTTCCATAAGATAAATGGTTCTAATTTTAGCAGAGTATTTAAATTAAGAGAAACCATGACTTCATACAAAAAATCGAACAGGCCAAAATAATGAAAATATTCAAATTTTCTAGGAAAGTACTGTTAAAGTTTCAATCTAATAAGGAATAAATCAGGAGTGCACTACGATGATGCGATTCAGAAATAGAGTGCGTCAAAGTTAGAGTATCTAATATATAGCGGTCAAAACAAATATCCATAGTTACCCAAAAATTCATAGAGTTAGGACATTTAGAAAGTCACCCAACGATTTGGGACCAAATTTTATCTAATCTAACATGTTTCGAGAGCAAGAATGGTCAATAATATATTTTTGGAAAGTTGCGAAAATTGCAATGTTTACCATACTATAGTTCAGGTACATATTTGTCGGAAAATATTTTTTCTCTCAAAAAGTACTGAAATTATGAGAAATGGGGTTCTTTGGTACGACAAATCGACTGGTGTTGTCCATTTTTCCAGAAGATAAATGGTTCTAATTTCAGCAGAGGGTTTAAATTAAGAGAAACCATGACTTCATACAAAAAATCGCACAGACCAAAATAATGAAAATATTCAAATTTTCTAGGAAAGTACTGTTAAAGTTTCAATCCATTAAGGAATAAATCAGGAGTGCACTACGATGAGGCGATTCAGAAATAGAGTGCGTCAAAGTTAGAGTATCTAATATATATAGCGGTCAAATCAAATATCCATAGTTACCCAAAAAGTCATAGAGTTAGGACATTTAGAAAGTCACCCAACGATTTGGGACTAAATTTCATCTAATCTAACATGTTTCGAGAGCAAGATTGGTCAATAATATATTTTTGGAAAGTTGCGAAAATTGCAATGTTTACCATACTATAGTTCAGGTACATATTTGTCGGAAAATATTTTTTCTCTCAAAAAGTACTGAAATTATGAGAAATGGGGTTCTTTGGTACGACAAATCGACTGGTGTTGTCCATTTTTCCAGAAGATAAATGGTTCTAATTTTAGCAGAGTATTTAAATTAAGAGAAACCATGACTTCATACGAAAAATCGCACAGACCAAAATAATGAAAATATTCAAATTTTCTAGGAAAGTACTGTTAAAGTTTCAATCTATTAAGGAATAAATCAGGAGTGCACCACGATGAGGCGATTCAGAAATAGAGTGCGTCAAAGTTAGAGTATCTAATATATAGCGGTCAAATCAAATATCCATAGTTACCGAAAAATTCATAGAGTTAGGACATTTAGAAAGTCACCCAACGATTTGGGACTAAATTTTATCTAATCTAACATGTTTCGAGAGCAAGATTGGTCAATAATATATTTTTGGAAAGTTGCGAAAGTTGCAATGTTTTCCATACTATAGTTCAGGTACATATTTGTCGGAAAATATTTTTTCTCTCAAAAAGTACTGAAATTATGAAAAATGGGGTTCTTTGGTACGACAAATCGACTGGTGTTGTCCATTTTTCCATAAGATAAATGGTTCTAATTTTAGCAGAGGATTTAAATTAAGAGAAACCATGACTTCATACAAAAAATCGCACAGACCAAAATAATGAAAATATTCATATTTTCTAGGAAAGTACTGTTAATGTTTCAATCTATTAAGGAATAAATCAGGAGTGCACTACAATGAGGCGATTCAGAAATAGAGTGCGTCAAAGTTAGAGTATCTAATATAGAGAGGTCACATCAAATATCCATAGTTACCCAAAATTTCATAGAGTTAAGACGTTTAGAAAGTCACCCAACGATTTGGGACTAACTTTCATCTAATCTAACATGTTTCGAGAGGAAGATTGGCCAAAAATATATTTTTGGAAAGTTGCGAAAAATGCAATATTTTCCATACTATAGTTCAGGTACTATTTGTCGGAAAATATTTTTTCTCTCAAAAAGTACTGAAATTATGAGAAATGGGGTTCTTTGGTACGACAAATCGACTGGTGTTGTCCATTTTTCCAGAAGATGGATGGTTCTAATTTTAGCAGAGGATTTAAATTAAGAGAAACCTTGACTTCATACAAAAAATCGCACACACCAAAAAAATGAAAATATTCAAATTTTCTAGGAAAGTACTGTTAAAGTTCAAATCTATTAAGGAAAAAATCAGGAGTGCACTACAATGATGCGATTCAGAAATAGAGTGCTTCATAGTTAGAGTATCTAATATAGAGCAGTCAAATCAAATATCCATAGTTACCGAAAAATTCATAGAGTTGGGACATTTAGAAAGTCACCCAACGATTTGGGACTAAATTTTATCTACTCTAACATGTTTCGAGAGGAAGATTGGTCAATAATATATTTTTCGAAAGTTGCGAAAATTGCAATGTTTTCCATACTATAGTTCAGGTACATATTTGTCGGAAAATATTTTTTCTCTCAAAAAGTACTGAAATTATGAGAAATGGGGTTCTTTGGTACGACAAATCGACTGGTGTTGTCCATTTTTCCATAAGATAAATGGTTTTCATTTTAGCAGAGGATTTAAATTAAGAGAGAACATGACTTCATACAAAAAATCGCACAGACCAAAATAATGAAAATATTCAAGTTTTCTAGGAAAGTACTGTTAAAGTTTCAATCTATTAAGGAATAAATCAGGAGTGCACTACAATGAGGCGATTCAGAAATAGAGTGCGTCAAAGTTAGAGTATCTAATATAGAGAGGTCACATCAAATATCCATAGTTACCCAAAATTTCATAGAGTTAAGACATTTAGAAAGTCACCCAACGATTTGGGACTAAATTTTATCTAATCTAACATGTTTCGAGAGCAAGATTGGTCAATAATATATTTTTGGAAAGTTGCGAAAATTGCAATGTTTTCCATACTATAGTTCAGGTACATATTCGTCGGAAAATATTTTTTCTCTCAAAAAGTACTGGAATTATGAGAAATTGGGTTCTTTGGTACGACAAATTGACTGGTGTTGTCCATTTTTCCATAAGATAAATGGTTCTAATTTTAGCAGAGGATTTAAATTAAGAGAAAAATCGCACAGACCAAAATAATGAAAATATTCAAATTTTCTAGGAAAGTACTGTTAAAGTTTCAATCTATTAAGGAATAAATCAGGAGTGCACTACGATGAGGCGATTCAGAAATAGAGTGCGTCAAAGTTAGAGTATCTAATATAGAGAGGTCACATCAAATATCCATAGTTACCCAAAATTTCATAGAGTTAAGACATTTAGAAAGTCACCCAACGATTTGGGACTAAATTTTATCTAATCTAACATGTTTCGAGAGCAAGATTGGTCAATAATATATTTTTGGAAAGTTGCGAAAATTGCAATGTTTTCCATACTATAGTTCAGGTACATATTTGTCGGAAAATATTTTTTCTCTCAAAAAGTACTGAAATTATGAGAAATGGGGTTCTTTGGTACTACAATACGACTGGTGTTGTCCATTTTTCCATAAGATAAATGGTTCTAATTTTAGCAGAGGATTTGAATTAAGAGAAACCATGACTTCATACAAAAAATCGCACAGGCCAAAATAATGAAAATATTCAAATTTTCTAGGAAAGTACTGTTAAAGTTTCAATCTATTAAGGAATAAATCAGGAGTGCACTACAATGAGGCGATTCAGAAATAGAGTGCGTCAAAGTTAGAGTATCTAATATAGAGAGGTCACATCAAATATCCATAGTTACCCATAATTTCATAGAGTTAAGACATTTAGAAAGTCACCCAACGATTTGGGACTAAATTTTATCTAATCTAACATGTTTCGAGAGCAAGATTGGTCAATAATATATTTTTGGAAAGTTGCGAAAATTGCAATGTTTTCCATACTATAGTTCAGGTACATATTTGTCGGAAAATATTTTTTCTCTCAAAAAGTACTGAAATTATGAGAAATGGGGTTCTTTGGTACTACAATACGACTGGTGTTGTCCATTTTTCCATAAGATAAATGGTTCTAATTTTAGCAGAGGATTTGAATTAAGAGAAACCATGACTTCATACAAAAAATCGCACAGGCCAAAATAATGAAAATATTCAAATTTTCTAGAAAAGTACTGTTAAAGTTTCAATCCATTAAGGAATAAATCAGAAGTGCACTACGATGAGGCGATTCAGAAATAGAGTGCGTCAAAGTTAGAGTATCTAATATATAGTGGTCAAAACAAATATCCATAGTTACCCAAAAATTCATAGAGCTAGGACATTTAGAAAGTCACCCAACGATTTGGGACCAAATTTTATCTAATCTAACATGTTTCGAGAGCAAGATTGATCAATAATATATTTTTGGAAAGTTGCGAAAAATGCAATGTTTCCATACTATATATAGTTCAGGTACATATTTGTCGGAAAATATTTTTTCTCTCAAAAAGTACTGAAATTATGAGAAATGGGGTTCTTTGGTACGACAAATCGACTGGTGTTGTCCATTTTTCCATAAGATAAATGGTTTTCATTTTAGCAGAGGATTTAAATTAAGAGAGAACATGACTTCATACAAAAAATCGCACAGACCAAAATAATGAAAATATTCAAGTTTTCTAGGAAAGTACTGTTAAAGTTTCAATCTATTAAGGAATAAATCAGGAGTGCACTACAATGAGGCGATTCAGAAATAGAGTGCGTCAAAGTTAGAGTATCTAATATAGAGAGGTCACATCAAATATCCATAGTTACCCAAAATTTCATAGAGTTAAGACATTTAGAAAGTCACCCAACGATTTGGGACTAAATTTTATCTAATCTAACATGTTTCGAGAGCAAGATTGGTCAATAATATATTTTTGGAAAGTTGCGAAAATTGCAATGTTTTCCATACTATAGTTCAGGTACATATTCGTCGGAAAATATTTTTTCTCTCAAAAAGTACTGGAATTATGAGAAATTGGGTTCTTTGGTACGACAAATTGACTGGTGTTGTCCATTTTTCCATAAGATAAATGGTTCTAATTTTAGCAGAGGATTTAAATTAAGAGAAAAATCGCACAGACCAAAATAATGAAAATATTCAAATTTTCTAGGAAAGTACTGTTAAAGTTTCAATCTATTAAGGAATAAATCAGGAGTGCACTACGATGAGGCGATTCAGAAATAGAGTGCGTCAAAGTTAGAGTATCTAATATAGAGAGGTCACATCAAATATCCATAGTTACCCAAAATTTCATAGAGTTAAGACATTTAGAAAGTCACCCAACGATTTGGGACTAAATTTTATCTAATCTAACATGTTTCGAGAGCAAGATTGGTCAATAATATATTTTTGGAAAGTTGCGAAAATTGCAATGTTTTCCATACTATAGTTCAGGTACATATTTGTCGGAAAATATTTTTTCTCTCAAAAAGTACTGAAATTATGAGAAATGGGGTTCTTTGGTACTACAATACGACTGGTGTTGTCCATTTTTCCATAAGATAAATGGTTCTAATTTTAGCAGAGGATTTGAATTAAGAGAAACCATGACTTCATACAAAAAATCGCACAGGCCAAAATAATGAAAATATTCAAATTTTCTAGGAAAGTACTGTTAAAGTTTCAATCTATTAAGGAATAAATCAGGAGTGCACTACAATGAGGCGATTCAGAAATAGAGTGCGTCAAAGTTAGAGTATCTAATATAGAGAGGTCACATCAAATATCCATAGTTACCCAAAATTTCATAGAGTTAAGACATTTAGAAAGTCACCCAACGATTTGGGACTAAATTTTATCTAATCTAACATGTTTCGAGAGCAAGATTGGTCAATAATATATTTTTGGAAAGTTGCGAAAATTGCAATGTTTTCCATACTATAGTTCAGGTACATATTTGTCGGAAAATATTTTTTCTCTCAAAAAGTACTGAAATTATGAGAAATGGGGTTCTTTGGTACTACAATACGACTGGTGTTGTCCATTTTTCCATAAGATAAATGGTTCTAATTTTAGCAGAGGATTTGAATTAAGAGAAACCATGACTTCATACAAAAAATCGCACAGGCCAAAATAATGAAAATATTCAAATTTTCTAGAAAAGTACTGTTAAAGTTTCAATCCATTAAGGAATAAATCAGAAGTGCACTACGATGAGGCGATTCAGAAATAGAGTGCGTCAAAGTTAGAGTATCTAATATATAGTGGTCAAAACAAATATCCATAGTTACCCAAAAATTCATAGAGTTAGGACATTTAGAAAGTCACCCAACGATTTGGGACCAAATTTTATCTAATCTAACATGTTTCGAGAGCAAGATTGATCAATAATATATTTTTGGAAAGTTGCGAAAATTGCAATGTTTTCCATACTATAGTTCAGGTACATATTTGTCGGAAAATATTTTTTCTCTCAAAAAGTACTGAAATTATGAGAAATGGGGTTCTTTGGTACGACAAATCGACTGGTGTTGTCCATTTTTCCATAAGATGAATGGTTCTAATTTTATTAGAGGATTTGAATTAAGAGAAACCATGACTTCATACAAAAAATCGCACAGACCAAAATAATGAAAATATTCAAATTTTCTAGGAAAGTACTGTTAAAGTTTCAATCTATTAAGGAATAAATCAGGAGTGCACTACGATGAGGCGATTCAGAAATAGGGTGCGTCAAATTTAGAGTATCTAATATATAGCGGTCAAATCAAATATCCATAGTTACCCAAAAATTCATAGAGTTAGGACATTTAGAAAGTCACCCAACGATTTGGGACTAAATTTCATCTAATCTAACATGTTTCGAGAGCAAGATTGGTCAATAATATATTTTTGGAAAGTTGCGAAAAATGCAATGTTTCCATACTATATATAGTTCAGGTACATATTTGTCGGAAAATATTTTTTCTCTCAAAAAGTACTGAAATTATGAGAAATGGGGTTCTTTGGTACGACAAATCGACTGGTGTTGTCCATTTTTCCATAAGATGAATGGTTCTAATTTTATTAGAGGATTTGAATTAAGAGAAACCATGACTTCATACAAAAAATCGCACAGACCAAAATAATGAAAATATTCAAATTTTCTAGGAAAGTACTGTTAAAGTTTCAATCTATTAAGGAATAAATCAGGAGTGCACTACGATGAGGCGATTCAGAAATAGGGTGCGTCAAATTTAGAGTATCTAATATATAGCGGTCAAATCAAATATCCATAGTTACCCAAAAATTCATAGAGTTAGGACATTTAGAAAGTCACCCAACGATTTGGGACTAAATTTCATCTAATCTAACATGTTTCGAGAGCAAGATTGGTCAATAATATATTTTTCGAAAGTTGCGAAAATTGCAATGTTTTCCATACTATAGTTCAGGTACATATTTGTCGGAAAATATTTTTTCTCTCAAAAAGTACTGAAATTATGAGAAATGGGGTTCTTTGGTACGACAAATCGACTGGTGTTGTCCATTTTTCCATAAGATAAATGGTTTTCATTTTAGCAGAGGATTTAAATTAAGAGAGAACATGACTTCATACAAAAAATCGCACAGACCAAAATAATGAAAATATTCAAGTTTTCTAGGAAAGTACTGTTAAAGTTTCAATCTATTAAGGAATAAATCAGGAGTGCACTACAATGAGGCGATTCAGAAATAGAGTGCGTCAAAGTTAGAGTATCTAATATAGAGAGGTCACATCAAATATCCATAGTTACCCAAAATTTCATAGAGTTAAGACATTTAGAAAGTCACCCAACGATTTGGGACTAAATTTTATCTAATCTAACATGTTTCGAGAGCAAGATTGGTCAATAATATATTTTTGGAAAGTTGCGAAAATTGCAATGTTTTCCATACTATAGTTCAGGTACATATTCGTCGGAAAATATTTTTTCTCTCAAAAAGTACTGGAATTATGAGAAATTGGGTTCTTTGGTACGACAAATTGACTGGTGTTGTCCATTTTTCCATAAGATAAATGGTTCTAATTTTAGCAGAGGATTTAAATTAAGAGAAAAATCGCACAGACCAAAATAATGAAAATATTCAAATTTTCTAGGAAAGTACTGTTAAAGTTTCAATCTATTAAGAAATAAATCAGGAGTGCACTACGATGAGGCGATTCAGAAATAGAGTGCGTCAAAGTTAGAGTATCTAATATAGAGAGGTCACATCAAATATCCATAGTTACCCAAAATTTCATAGAGTTAAGACATTTAGAAAGTCACCCAACGATTTGGGACTAAATTTTATCTAATCTAACATGTTTCGAGAGCAAGATTGGTCAATAATATATTTTTGGAAAGTTGCGAAAATTGCAATGTTTTCCATACTATAGTTCAGGTACATATTTGTCGGAAAATATTTTTTCTCTCAAAAAGTACTGAAATTATGAGAAATGGGGTTCTTTGGTACTACAATACGACTGGTGTTGTCCATTTTTCCATAAGATAAATGGTTCTAATTTTAGCAGAGGATTTGAATTAAGAGAGAACATGACTTCATACAAAAAATCGCACAGACCAAAATAATGAAAATATTCAAGTTTTCTAGGAAAGTACTGTTAAAGTTTCAATCTATTAAGGAATAAATCAGGAGTGCACTACAATGAGGCGATTCAGAAATAGAGTGCGTCAAAGTTAGAGTATCTAATATAGAGAGGTCACATCAAATATCCATAGTTACCCAAAATTTCATAGAGTTAAGACATTTAGAAAGTCACCCAACGATTTGGGACTAAATTTTATCTAATCTAACATGTTTCGAGAGCAAGATTGGTCAATAATATATTTTTGGAAAGTTGCGAAAATTGCAATGTTTTCCATACTATAGTTCAGGTACATATTTGTCGGAAAATATTTTTTCTCTCAAAAAGTACTGAAATTATGAGAAATGGGGTTCTTTGGTACTACAATACGACTGGTGTTGTCCATTTTTCCATAAGATAAATGGTTCTAATTTTAGCAGAGGATTTGAATTAAGAGAAACCATGACTTCATACAAAAAATCGCACAGGCCAAAATAATGAAAATATTCAAATTTTCTAGAAAAGTACTGTTAAAGTTTCAATCCATTAAGGAATAAATCAGAAGTGCACTACGATGAGGCGATTCAGAAATAGAGTGCGTCAAAGTTAGAGTATCTAATATATAGTGGTCAAAACAAATATCCATAGTTACCCAAAAATTCATAGAGTTAGGACATTTAGAAAGTCACCCAACGATTTGGGACCAAATTTTATCTAATCTAACATGTTTCGAGAGCAAGATTGATCAATAATATATTTTTGGAAAGTTGCGAAAAATGCAATGTTTCCATACTATATATAGTTCAGGTACATATTTGTCGGAAAATATTTTTTCTCTCAAAAAGTACTGAAATTATGAGAAATGGGGTTTTTTGGTACGGCAAATCGACTGGTGTTGTCCATTTTTCCATAAGATGAATGGTTCTAATTTTAGCAGAGGATTTGAATTAAGAGAAACCATGACTTCATACAAAAAATCGCACAGACCAAAATAATGAAAATATTCAAATTTTCTAGGAAAGTACTGTTAAAGTTTCAATCTATTAAGGAATAAATCAGGAGTGCACTACGATGAGGCGATTCAGAAATAGGGTGCGTCAAATTTAGAACATCTAATATATAGCGGTCAAATCAAATATCCATAGTTACCCAAAAATTCATAGAGTTAGGACATTTAGAAAGTCACCCAACGATTTGGGACTAAATTTCATCTAATCTAACATGTTTCGAGAGCAAGATTGGTCAATAATATATTTTTGGAAAGTTGCGAAAATTGCAATGTTTTCCATACTATAGTTCAGGTACATATTTGTCGGAAAATATTTTTTCTCTCAAAAAGTACTGAAATTATGAGAAATGGGGTTCTTTGGTACGACAAATCGACTGGTGTTGTCCATTTTTCCATAAGATAAATGGTTTTCATTTTAGCAGAGGATTTAAATTAAGAGAGAACATGACTTCATACAAAAAATCGCACAGACCAAAATAATGAAAATATTCAAATTTTCTAGGAAAGTACTGTTAAAGTTTCAATCTATTAAGGAATAAATCAGGAGTGCACTACAATGAGGCGATTCAGAAATAGAGTGCGTCAAAGTTAGAGTATCTAATATAGAGAGGTCACATCAAATGTCCATAGTTACCCAAAATTTCATAGAGTTAAGACATTTAGAAAGTCACCCAACGATTTGGGACTAAATTTTATCTAATCTAACATGTTTCGAGAGCAAGATTGGTCAATAATATATTTTTGGAAAGTTGCGAAAAACGCAATGTTTCCATACTATAGTTCAGGTACATATTTGTCGGAAAATATTTTTTCTCTCAAAAAGTACTGAAATTATGAGAAATGGGGTTCTTTGGTACGACAAATCGACTGGTGTTGTCCATTTTTTCATAAGATAAATGGTTTTCATTTTAGCAGAGGATTTAAAATAAGAGAAACCATGACTTCATACAAAAAATCGCACAGACCAAAATAATGAAAATATTCAAGTTTTCTAGGAAAGTACTGTTAAAGTTTCAATCTATTAAGGAATAAATCAGGTGTGCACTACGATGAGGCGATTCAGAAATAGAGTGCGTCAAAGTTAGAGTATCTAATATATAGCGGTCAAAACAAATATCCATAGTTACCCAACAATTCATAGAGTTAGGACATTTAGAAAGTCACCCAACGATTTGGGACTAAATTTCATCTAATCTAACATGTTTCGAGAGCAAGATTGGTCAATAATATATTTTTGGAAAGTTGCGAAAAATGCAATGTTTCCATACTATAGTTCAGGTACATATTTGTAGGAAAATATTTTTTCTCTCAAAAAGTACTGAAATTATGAGAAATGGGGTTCTTTGGTACGACAAATCGACTGGTGTTGTCCATTTTTCCATAAGATAAATGGTTTTCATTTTAGCAGAGGATTTAAAATAAGAGAAACCATGACTTCATACAAAAAATCGCACAGACCAAAATAATGAAAATATTCAAGTTTTCTAGGAAAGTACTGTTAAAGTTTCAATCTATTAAAGAATAAATCAGGAGTGCACTACAATGAGGCTACTCAGAAATAGAGTGCGTCAAAGTTAGAGTATCTAATATATATAGCGGTCAAATCAAATATCCATAGTTACCCAAAAATTCATAGAGTTAGGACATTTAGAAAGTCACCCAACGATTTGGGACTAAATTTCATCTAATCTAACATGTTTCGAGAGCAAGATTGGTCAATAATATATTTTTGGAAAGTTGCGAAAATTGCAATGTTTTCCATACTATAGTTCAGGTACATATTTGTCGGAAAATATTTTTTCTCTCAAAACGTACTGAAATTATGAGAAATGGGGTTCTTTGGTACGACAAATCGACTGGTGTTGTCCATTTTTCCATAAGATAAATGGTTCTAATTTTAGCAGAGGATTTAAATTAAGAGAAACCATGACTTCATACAAAAAATCGCACAGACCAAAATAATGAAAATATTCATATTTTCTAGGAAAGGACTGTTAATGTTTCAATCTATTAAGGAATAAATCAGGAGTGCACTACAATGAGGCTACTCAGAAATAGAGTGCGTCAAAGTTAGAGTATCTACTATAGAGAGGTCACATCAAATATCCATAGTTACCCAAAATTTCATAAAGTTAACACATTTAGAAAGTCACCCAACGATTTGGGACTAAATTTCATCTAATCTAACATGTTTCGAGAGGAAGATTGGCCAAAAATATATTTTTGGAAAGTTGCGAAAAATGCAATGTTTCCATACTATAGTTCAGGTACATATTTGTCGGAAAATATTTTTTCTCTCAAAAAGTACTGAAATTATGAGAAATGGGGTTTTTTGGTACGGCAAATCGACTGGTGTTGTCCATTTTTCCATAAGATGAATGGTTCTAATTTTATTAGAGGATTTGAATTAAGAGAAACCATGACTTCATACAAAAAATCGCACAGACCAAAATAATGAAAATATTCAAATTTTCTAGGAAAGTACTGTTAAAGTTTCAATCTATTAAGGAATAAATCAGGAGTGCACTACGATGAGGCGATTCAGAAATAGGGTGCGTCAAATTTAGAGTATCTAATATATAGCGGTCAAATCAAATATCCATAGTTACCCAAAAATTCATAGAGTTAGGACATTTAGAAAGTCACCCAACGATTTGGGACTAAATTTCATCTAATCTAACATGTTTCGAGAGCAAGATTGGTCAATAATATATTTTTGGAAAGTTGCGAAAATTGCAATGTTTTCCATACTATAGTTCAGGTACATATTTGTCGGAAAATATTTTTTCTCTCAAAAAGTACTGAAATTATGAGAAATGGGGTTCTTTGGTACGACAAATCGACTGGTGTTGTCCATTTTTCCATAAGATAAATGGTTTTCATTTTAGCAGAGGATTTAAATTAAGAGAGAACATGACTTCATACAAAAAATCGCACAGACCAAAATAATGAAAATATTCAAGTTTTCTAGGAAAGTACTGTTAAAGTTTCAATCTATTAAGGAATAAATCAGGAGTGCACTACAATGAGGCGATTCAGAAATAGAGTGCGTCAAAGTTAGAGTATCTAATATAGAGAGGTCACATCAAATATCCATAGTTACCCAAAATTTCATAGAGTTAAGACATTTAGAAAGTCACCCAACGATTTGGGACTAAATTTTATCTAATCTAACATGTTTCGAGAGCAAGATTGGTCAATAATATATTTTTGGAAAGTTGCGAAAATTGCAATGTTTTCCATACTATAGTTCAGGTACATATTCGTCGGAAAATATTTTTTCTCTCAAAAAGTACTGGAATTATGAGAAATTGGGTTCTTTGGTACGACAAATTGACTGGTGTTGTCCATTTTTCCATAAGATAAATGGTTCTAATTTTAGCAGAGGATTTAAATTAAGAGAAAAATCGCACAGACCAAAATAATGAAAATATTCAAATTTTCTAGGAAAGTACTGTTAAAGTTTCAATCTATTAAGGAATAAATCAGGAGTGCACTACAATGAGGCGATTCAGAAATAGAGTGCGTCAAAGTTAGAGTATCTACTATAGAGAGGTCACATCAAATATCCATAGTTACCCAAAATTTCATAAAGTTAACACATTTAGAAAGTCACCCAACGATTTGGGACTAAATTTCATCTAATCTAACATGTTTCGAGAGGAAGAATGGCCAAAAATATATTTTTGGAAAGTTGCGAAAAATGCAATGTTTCCATACTATAGTTCAGGTACATATTTGTCGGAAAATATTTTTTCTCTCAAAAAGTACTGAAATTATGAGAAATGGGGTTCTTTGGTACTACAATACGACTGGTGTTGTCCATTTTTCCATAAGATAAATGGTTCTAATTTTAGCAGAGGATTTGAATTAAGAGAAACCATGACTTCATACAAAAAATCGCACAGGCCAAAATAATGAAAATATTCAAATTTTCTAGAAAAGTACTGTTAAAGTTTCAATCCATTAAGGAATAAATCAGAAGTGCACTACGATGAGGCGATTCAGAAATAGAGTGCGTCAAAGTTAGAGTATCTAATATATAGCGGTCAAAACAAATATCCATAGTTACCCAAAAATTCATAGAGTTAGGACATTTAGAAAGTCACCCAACGATTTGGGACCAAATTTTATCTAATCTAACATGTTTCGAGAGCAAGATTGATCAATAATATATTTTTGGAAAGTTGCGAAAAATGCAATGTTTCCATACTATATATAGTTCAGGTACATATTTGTCGGAAAATATTTTTTCTCTCAAAAAGTACTGAAATTATGAGAAATGGGGTTTTTTGGTACGGCAAATCGACTGGTGTTGTCCATTTTTCCATAAGATGAATGGTTCTAATTTTAGCAGAGGATTTGAATTAAGAGAAACCATGACTTCATACAAAAAATCGCACAGACCAAAATAATGAAAATATTCAAATTTTCTAGGAAAGTACTGTTAAAGTTTCAATCTATTAAGGAATAAATCAGGAGTGCACTACGATGAGGCGATTCAGAAATAGGGTGCGTCAAATTTAGAACATCTAATATATAGCGGTCAAATCAAATATCCATAGTTACCCAAAAATTCATAGAGTTAGGACATTTAGAAAGTCACCCAACGATTTGGGACTAAATTTCATCTAATCTAACATGTTTCGAGAGCAAGATTGGTCAATAATATATTTTTGGAAAGTTGCGAAAATTGCAATGTTTTCCATACTATAGTTCAGGTACATATTTGTCGGAAAATATTTTTTCTCTCAAAAAGTACTGAAATTATGAGAAATGGGGTTCTTTGGTACGACAAATCGACTGGTGTTGTCCATTTTTCCATAAGATAAATGGTTTTCATTTTAGCAGAGGATTTAAATTAAGAGAGAACATGACTTCATACAAAAAATCGCACAGACCAAAATAATGAAAATATTCAAATTTTCTAGGAAAGTACTGTTAAAGTTTCAATCTATTAAGGAATAAATCAGGAGTGCACTACAATGAGGCGATTCAGAAATAGAGTGCGTCAAAGTTAGAGTATCTAATATAGAGAGGTCACATCAAATGTCCATAGTTACCCAAAATTTCATAGAGTTAAGACATTTAGAAAGTCACCCAACGATTTGGGACTAAATTTTATCTAATCTAACATGTTTCGAGAGCAAGATTGGTCAATAATATATTTTTGGAAAGTTGCGAAAAACGCAATGTTTCCATACTATAGTTCAGGTACATATTTGTCGGAAAATATTTTTTCTCTCAAAAAGTACTGAAATTATGAGAAATGGGGTTCTTTGGTACGACAAATCGACTGGTGTTGTCCATTTTTTCATAAGATAAATGGTTTTCATTTTAGCAGAGGATTTAAAATAAGAGAAACCATGACTTCATACAAAAAATCGCACAGACCAAAATAATGAAAATATTCAACTTTTCTAGGAAAGTACTGTTAAAGTTTCAATCTATTAAGGAATAAATCAGGAGTGCACTACAATGAGGCTACTCAGAAATAGAGTGCGTCAAAGTTAGAGTATCTAATATATATAGCGGTCAAATCAAATATCCATAGTTACCCAAAAATTCATAGAGTTAGGACATTTAGAAAGTCACCCAACGATTTGGGACTAAATTTCATCTAATCTAACATGTTTCGAGAGCAAGATTGGTCAATAATATATTTTTGGAAAGTTGCGAAAATTGCAATGTTTTCCATACTATAGTTCAGGTACATATTTGTCGGAAAATATTTTTTCTCTCAAAACGTACTGAAATTATGAGAAATGGGGTTCTTTGGTACGACAAATCGACTGGTGTTGTCCATTTTTCCATAAGATAAATGGTTCTAATTTTAGCAGAGGATTTAAATTAAGAGAAACCATGACTTCATACAAAAAATCGCACAGACCAAAATAATGAAAATATTCATATTTTCTAGGAAAGTACTGTTAATGTTTCAATCTATTAAGGAATAAATCAGGAGTGCACTACAATGAGGCTACTCAGAAATAGAGTGCGTCAAAGTTAGAGTATCTACTATAGAGAGGTCACATCAAATATCCATAGTTACCCAAAATTTCATAAAGTTAACACATTTAGAAAGTCACCCAACGATTTGGGACTAAATTTCATCTAATCTAACATGTTTCGAGAGGAAGATTGGCCAAAAATATATTTTTGGAAAGTTGCGAAAAATGCAATGTTTCCATACTATAGTTCAGGTACATATTTGTCGGAAAATATTTTTTCTCTCAAAAAGTACTGAAATTATGAGAAATGGGGTTTTTTGGTACGGCAAATCGACTGGTGTTGTCCATTTTTCCATAAGATGAATGGTTCTAATTTTATTAGAGGATTTGAATTAAGAGAAACCATGACTTCATACAAAAAATCGCACAGACCAAAATAATGAAAATATTCAAATTTTCTAGGAAAGTACTGTTAAAGTTTCAATCTATTAAGGAATAAATCAGGAGTGCACTACGATGAGGCGATTCAGAAATAGGGTGCGTCAAATTTAGAGTATCTAATATATAGCGGTCAAATCAAATATCCATAGTTACCCAAAAATTCATAGAGTTAGGACATTTAGAAAGTCACCCAACGATTTGGGACTAAATTTCATCTAATCTAACATGTTTCGAGAGCAAGATTGGTCAATAATATATTTTTGGAAAGTTGCGAAAATTGCAATGTTTTCCATACTATAGTTCAGGTACATATTTGTCGGAAAATATTTTTTCTCTCAAAAAGTACTGAAATTATGAGAAATGGGGTTCTTTGGTACGACAAATCGACTGGTGTTGTCCATTTTTCCATAAGATAAATGGTTTTCATTTTAGCAGAGGATTTAAATTAAGAGAGAACATGACTTCATACAAAAAATCGCACAGACCAAAATAATGAAAATATTCAAGTTTTCTAGGAAAGTACTGTTAAAGTTTCAATCTATTAGGGAATAAATCAGGAGTGCACTACAATGAGGCGATTCAGAAATAGAGTGCGTCAAAGTTAGAGTATCTAATATAGAGAGGTCACATCAAATATCCATAGTTACCCAAAATTTCATAGAGTTAAGACATTTAGAAAGTCACCCAACGATTTGGGACTAAATTTTATCTAATCTAACATGTTTCGAGAGCAAGATTGGTCAATAATATATTTTTGGAAAGTTGCGAAAATTGCAATGTTTTCAGGTACATATTCGTCGGAAAATATTTTTTCTCTCAAAAAGTACTGGAATTATGAGAAATTGGGTTCTTTGGTACGACAAATTGACTGGTGTTGTCCATTTTTCCATAAGATAAATGGTTCTAATTTTAGCAGAGGATTTAAATTAAGAGAAAAATCGCACAGACCAAAATAATGAAAATATTCAAATTTTCTAGGAAAGTACTGTTAAAGTTTCAATCTATTAAGGAATAAATCAGGAGTGCACTACAATGAGGCGATTCAGAAATAGAGTGCGTCAAAGTTAGAGTATCTACTATAGAGAGGTCACATCAAATATCCATAGTTACCCAAAATTTCATAAAGTTAACACATTTAGAAAGTCACCCAACGATTTGGGACTAAATTTCATCTAATCTAACATGTTTCGAGAGGAAGAATGGCCAAAAATATATTTTTGGAAAGTTGCGAAAAATGCAATGTTTCCATACTATAGTTCAGGTACATATTTGTCGGAAAATATTTTTTCTCTCAAAAAGTACTGAAATTATGAGAAATGGGGTTCTTTGGTACTACAATACGACTGGTGTTGTCCATTTTTCCATAAGATAAATGGTTCTAATTTTAGCAGAGGATTTGAATTAAGAGAAACCATGACTTCATACAAAAAATCGCACAGGCCAAAATAATGAAAATATTCAAATTTTCTAGAAAAGTACTGTTAAAGTTTGAATCCATTAAGGAATAAATCAGAAGTGCACTACGATGAGGCGATTCAGAAATAGAGTGCGTCAAAGTTAGAGTATCTAATATATAGCGGTCAAAACAAATATCCATAGTTACCCAAAAATTCATAGAGTTAGGACATTTAGAAAGTCACCCAACGATTTGGGACCAAATTTTATCTAATCTAACATGTTTCGAGAGCAAGATTGATCAATAATATATTTTTGGAAAGTTGCGAAAAATGCAATGTTTCCATACTATATATAGTTCAGGTACATATTTGTCGGAAAATATTTTTTCTCTCAAAAAGTACTGAAATTATGAGAAATGGGGTTTTTTGGTACGGCAAATCGACTGGTGTTGTCCATTTTTCCATAAGATGAATGGTTCTAATTTTAGCAGAGGATTTGAATTAAGAGAAACCATGACTTCATACAAAAAATCGCACAGACCAAAATAATGAAAATATTCAAATTTTCTAGGAAAGTACTGTTAAAGTTTCAATCTATTAAGGAATAAATCAGGAGTGCACTACGATGAGGCGATTCAGAAATAGGGTGCGTCAAATTTAGAACATCTAATATATAGCGGTCAAATCAAATATCCATAGTTACCCAAAAATTCATAGAGTTAGGACATTTAGAAAGTCACCCAACGATTTGGGACTAAATTTCATCTAATCTAACATGTTTCGAGAGCAAGATTGGTCAATAATATATTTTTGGAAAGTTGCGAAAATTGCAATGTTTTCCATACTATAGTTCAGGTACATATTTGTCGGAAAATATTTTTTCTCTCAAAAAGTACTGAAATTATGAGAAATGGGGTTCTTTGGTACGACAAATCGACTGGTGTTGTCCATTTTTCCATAAGATAAATGGTTTTCATTTTAGCAGAGGATTTAAATTAAGAGAGAACATGACTTCATACAAAAAATCGCACAGACCAAAATAATGAAAATATTCAAATTTTCTAGGAAAGTACTGTTAAAGTTTCAATCTATTAAGGAATAAATCAGGAGTGCACTACAATGAGGCGATTCAGAAATAGAGTGCGTCAAAGTTAGAGTATCTAATATAGAGAGGTCACATCAAATGTCCATAGTTACCCAAAATTTCATAGAGTTAAGACATTTAGAAAGTCACCCAACGATTTGGGACTAAATTTTATCTAATCTAACATGTTTCGAGAGCAAGATTGGTCAATAATATATTTTTGGAAAGTTGCGAAAAACGCAATGTTTCCATACTATAGTTCAGGTACATATTTGTCGGAAAATATTTTTTCTCTCAAAAAGTACTGAAATTATGAGAAATGGGGTTCTTTGGTACGACAAATCGACTGGTGTTGTCCATTTTTTCATAAGATAAATGGTTTTCATTTTAGCAGAGGATTTAAAATAAGAGAAACCATGACTTCATACAAAAAATCGCACAGACCAAAATAATGAAAATATTCAAGTTTTCTAGGAAAGTACTGTTAAAGTTTCAATCTATTAAGGAATAAATCAGGTGTGCACTACGATGAGGCGATTCAGAAATAGAGTGCGTCAAAGTTAGAGTATCTAATATATAGCGGTCAAAACAAATATCCATAGTTACCCAACAATTCATAGAGTTAGGACATTTAGAAAGTCACCCAACGATTTGGGACTAAATTTCATCTAATCTAACATGTTTCGAGAGCAAGATTGGTCAATAATATATTTTTGGAAAGTTGCGAAAATTGCAATGTTTTCCATACTATAGTTCAGGTACATATTTGTCGGAAAATATTTTTTCTCTCAAAACGTACTGAAATTATGAGAAATGGGGTTCTTTGGTACGACAAATCGACTGGTGTTGTCCATTTTTCCATAAGATAAATGGTTCTAATTTTAGCAGAGGATTTAAATTAAGAGAAACCATGACTTCATACAAAAAATCGCACAGACCAAAATAATGAAAATATTCATATTTTCTAGGAAAGTACTGTTAATGTTTCAATCTATTAAGGAATAAATCAGGAGTGCACTACAATGAGGCTACTCAGAAATAGAGTGCGTCAAAGTTAGAGTATCTACTATAGAGAGGTCACATCAAATATCCATAGTTACCCAAAATTTCATAAAGTTAACACATTTAGAAAGTCACCCAACGATTTGGGACTAAATTTCATCTAATCTAACATGTTTCGAGAGGAAGATTGGCCAAAAATATATTTTTGGAAAGTTGCGAAAAATGCAATGTTTCCATACTATAGTTCAGGTACATATTTGTCGGAAAATATTTTTTCTCTCAAAAAGTACTGAAATTATGAGAAATGGGGTTCTTTGGTACGACAAATCGACTGGTGTTGTCCATTTTTCCATAAGATAAATGGTTCTAATTTTAGCAGAGGATTTAAATTAAGAGAGAACATGACTTCATACAAAAAATCGCACAGACCAAAATAATGAAAATATTCAAATTTTCTAGGAAAGTACTGTTAAAGTTTCAATCTATTAAGGAATAAATCAGGAGTGCACTACAATGAGGCTACTCAGAAATAGAGTGCGTCAAAGTTAGAGTATCTAATATATAGCGGTCAAATCAAATATCCATAGTTACCCAAAAGTTCATAGAGTTAGGACATTTAGAAAGTCACCCAACGATTTGGGACTAAATTTTATCTAATCTAACATGTTTCGAGAGCAAGATTGGTCATTAATATATTTTTGGAAAGTTGCGAAAGTTGCAATGTTTTCCATACTATAGTTCAGGTACATATTTGTCGGAAAATATTTTTTCTCTCAAAAAGTACTAAAATTATGAAAAATGGGGTTCTTTGGTACGACAAATCGACTGGTGTTGTCCATTTTTCCATAAGATGAATGGTTCTAATTTTAGCAGAGGATTTAAATTAAGAGAAACCATGACTTCATACAAAAAATCGCACAGACCAAAATAATGAAAATATTCATATTTTCTAGGAAAGTACTGTTAATGTTTCAATCTATTAAGAAATAAATCAGGAGTGCACTACAATGAGGCGATTCAGAAATAGAGTGCGTCAAAGTTAGAGTATCTAATATAGAGAGGTCACATCAAATATCCATAGTTACCCAAAATTTCATAGAGTTAAGACATTTAGAAAGTCACCCAACGATTTGGGACTAACTATCATCTAATCTAACATGTTTCGAGAAGAAGATTGGCCAAAAATATATTTTTGGAAAGTTGCGAAAAATGCAATATTTTCCATACTATAGTTCAGGTACATATTTGTCGGAAAATATTTTTTCTCTCAAAACGTACTGAAATTATGAGAAATGGGGTTCTTTGGTACGACAAATCGACTGGTGTTGTCCATTTTTCCATAAGATAAATGGTTCTAATTTCAGCAGAGGATTTAAATTAAGAGAAACCATGACTTCATACAAAAAATCGCACAGACCAAAATAATGAAAATATTCATATTTTCTAGGAAAGTACTGTTAATGTTTCAATCTATTAAGGAATAAATCAGGAGTGCACTACAATGAGGCTACTCAGAAATAGAGTGCGTCAAAGTTAGAGTATCTACTATAGAGAGGTCACATCAAATATCCATAGTTACCCAAAATTTCATAAAGTTAACACATTTAGAAAGTCACCCAACGATTTGGGACTAACTTTCATCTAATCTAACATGTTTCGAGAAGAAGATTGGCCAAATATATATTTTTGGAAAGTTGCGAAAAATGCAATGTTTCCATACTATAGTTCAGGTACATATTTGTCGGAAAATATTTTTTCTCTCAAAAAGTACTGAAATTATGAGAAATGGGGTTTTTCGGTACGACAAATCGACTGGTGTTGTCCATTTTTCCATAAGATAAATGGTTCTAATTTTAGCAGAGGATTTAAATTAAGAGAGAACATGACTTCATACAAAAAATCGCACAGACCAAAATAATGAAAATATCCAAATTTTCTAGGAAAGTACTGTTAAAGTTTCAATCTATTAAGGAATAAATCAGGAGTGCACTACAATGAGGCGATTCAGAAATAGAGTGCGTCAAAGTTAGAGTATCTAATATAGAGAAGAAACCTTGACTTCATACAAAAAATCGCACACACCAACAAAATGAAAATATTCAAATTTTCTAGGAAAGTACTGTTAAAGTTTAAATCTATTAAGGAAAAAATCAGGAGTGCACTACAATGATGCGATTCAGAAATAGAGTGCTTCATAGTTAGAGTATCTAATATAGAGCAGTCAAATCAAATATCCATAGTTACCGAAAAATTCATAGAGTTAGGACATTTAGAAAGTCACCCAACGATTTGGAACTAAATTTCATCTAATCCAACATGATTCGAGAGGAAGATTGGCCAAAAATATATTTTTGGAAAGTTGCGAAAAATGCAATGTTTTCCATACATATTTGTCGGAAAATATTTTTTCTCTCAAAAAGTACTGAAATTATGAGAAATGGGGTTCTTTGGTACGACAAATCGACTGGTGTTGTCCATTTTTCCATAAGATGAATGGTTCTAATTTTAGCAGAGGATTTAAAATAAGAGAAACCATGACTTCATACAAAAAATCGCACAGACCAAAATAATGAAAATATTCAAGTTTTCTAGGAAAGCACTGTTAATGTTTCAATCTATTAAGGAATAAATCAGGAGTGCACTACAATGAGGCTACTCAGAAATAGAGTGCGTCAAAGTTAGAGTATCTAATATATAGCGGTCAAATCAAATATCCATAGTTACCCAAAAATTCATAGAGTTAGGACATTTAGAAAGTCACCCAACGATTTGGGACTAAATTTTATCTAATCTAACATGTTTCGAGAGCAAGATTGGTCAATAATATATTTTTGGAAAGTTGCGAAAAATGCAATGTTTCCATACTATAGTTCAGGTACATATTTGTCGGAAAATATTTTTTCTCTCAAAAAGTACTAAAATTATGAGAAATGGGGTTCTTTGGTACTACAATACGACTGGTGTTGTCCATTTTTCCATAAGATAAATGGTTCTAATTTTAGCAGAGGATTTGAATTAAGAGAAAAATCGCACAGACCAAAATAATGAAAATATTCAAATTTTCTAGGAAAGTACTGTTAAAGTTTCAATCTATTAAGGAATAAATCAGGAGTGCACTACAATGAGGCGATTCAGAAATAGAGTGCGTCAAAGTTAGAGTATCTACTATAGAGAGGTCACATCAAATATCCATAGTTACCCAAAATTTCATAAAGTTAACACATTTAGAAAGTCACCCAACGATTTGGGACTAAATTTCATCTAATCTAACATGTTTCGAGAGGAAGAATGGCCAAAAATATATTTTTGGAAAGTTGCGAAAAATGCAATGTTTCCATACTATAGTTCAGGTACATATTTGTCGGAAAATATTTTTTCTCTCAAAAAGTACTGAAATTATGAGAAATGGGGTTCTTTGGTACTACAATACGACTGGTGTTGTCCATTTTTCCATAAGATAAATGGTTCTAATTTTAGCAGAGGATTTGAATTAAGAGAAACCATGACTTCATACAAAAAATCGCACAGGCCAAAATAATGAAAATATTCAAATTTTCTAGAAAAGTACTGTTAAAGTTTCAATCCATTAAGGAATAAATCAGAAGTGCACTACGATGAGGCGATTCAGAAATAGAGTGCGTCAAAGTTAGAGTATCTAATATATAGCGGTCAAAACAAATATCCATAGTTACCCAAAAATTCATAGAGTTAGGACATTTAGAAAGTCACCCAACGATTTGGGACTAAATTTCATCTAATCTAACATGTTTCGAGAGCAAGATTGGTCAATAATATATTTTTGGAAAGTTGCGAAAATTGCAATGTTTTCCATACTATAGTTCAGGTACATATTTGTCGGAAAATATTTTTTCTCTCAAAAAGTACTGAAATTATGAGAAATGGGGTTCTTTGGTACGACAAATCGACTGGTGTTGTCCATTTTTCCATAAGATGAATGGTTCTAATTTTATTAGAGGATTTGAATTAAGAGAAACCATGACTTCATACAAAAAATCGCACAGACCAAAATAATGAAAATATTCAAATTTTCTAGGAAAGTACTGTTAAAGTTTCAATCTATTAAGGAATAAATCAGGAGTGCACTACGATGAGGCGATTCAGAAATAGGGTGCGTCAAATTTAGAGTATCTAATATATAGCGGTCAAATCAAATATCCATAGTTACCCAAAAATTCATAGAGTTAGGACATTTAGAAAGTCACCCAACGATTTGGGACTAAATTTCATCTAATCTAACATGTTTCGAGAGCAAGATTGGTCAATAATATATTTTTGGAAAGTTGCGAAAAATGCAATGTTTCCATACTATATATAGTTCAGGTACATATTTGTCGGAAAATATTTTTTCTCTCAAAAAGTACTGAAATTATGAGAAATGGGGTTTTTTGGTACGGCAAATCGACTGGTGTTGTCCATTTTTCCATAAGATGAATGGTTCTAATTTTATTAGAGGATTTGAATTAAGAGAAACCATGACTTCATACAAAAAATCGCACAGACCAAAATAATGAAAATATTCAAATTCTCTAGGAAAGTACTGTTAAAGTTTCAATCTATTAAGGAATAAATCAGGAGTGCACTACGATGAGGCGATTCAGAAATAGGGTGCGTCAAATTTAGAGTATCTAATATATAGCGGTCAAATCAAATATCCATAGTTACCCAAAAATTCATAGAGTTAGGACATTTAGAAAGTCACCCAACGATTTGGGACTAAATTTTATCTAATCTAACATGTTTCGAGAGCAAGATTGGTCAATAATATATTTTTCGAAAGTTGCGAAAATTGCAATGTTTTCCATACTATAGTTCAGGTACATATTTGTCGGAAAATATTTTTTCTCTCAAAAAGTACTGAAATTATGAGAAATGGGGTTCTTTGGTACGACAAATCGACTGGTGTTGTCCATTTTTCCATAAGATAAATGGTTTTCATTTTAGCAGAGGATTTAAATTAAGAGAGAACATGACTTCATACAAAAAATCGCACAGACCAAAATAATGAAAATATTCAAGTTTTCTAGGAAAGTACTGTTAAAGTTTCAATCTATTAAGGAATAAATCAGGAGTGCACTACAATGAGGCGATTCAGAAATAGAGTGCGTCAAAGTTAGAGTATCTAATATAGAGAGGTCACATCAAATATCCATAGTTACCCAAAATTTCATAGAGTTAAGACATTTAGAAAGTCACCCAACGATTTGGGACTAAATTTTATCTAATCTAACATGTTTCGAGAGCAAGATTGGTCAATAATATATTTTTGGAAAGTTGCGAAAATTGCAATGTTTTCCATACTATAGTTCAGGTACATATTCGTCGGAAAATATTTTTTCTCTCAAAAAGTACTGGAATTATGAGAAATTGGGTTCTTTGGTACGACAAATTGACTGGTGTTGTCCATTTTTCCATAAGATAAATGGTTCTAATTTTAGCAGAGGATTTAAATTAAGAGAAAAATCGCACAGACCAAAATAATGAAAATATTCAAATTTTCTAGGAAAGTACCGTTAAAGTTTCAATCTATTAAGGAATAAATCAGGAGTGCACTACAATGAGGCGATTCAGAAATAGAGTGCGTCAAAGTTAGAGTATCTACTATAGAGAGGTCACATCAAATATCCATAGTTACCCAAAATTTCATAAAGTTAACACATTTAGAAAGTCACCCAACGATTTGGGACTAAATTTCATCTAATCTAACATGTTTCGAGAGGAAGAATGGCCAAAAATATATTTTTGGAAAGTTGCGAAAAATGCAATGTTTCCATACTATAGTTCAGGTACATATTTGTCGGAAAATATTTTTTCTCTCAAAAAGTACTGAAATTATGAGAAATGGGGTTCTTTGGTACTACAATACGACTGGTGTTGTCCATTTTTCCATAAGATAAATGGTTCTAATTTTAGCAGAGGATTTGAATTAAGAGAAACCATGACTTCATACAAAAAATCGCACAGGCCAAAATAATGAAAATATTCAAATTTTCTAGAAAAGTACTGTTAAAGTTTCAATCCTTTAAGGAATAAATCAGAAGTGCACTACGATGAGGCGATTCAGAAATAGAGTGCGTCAAAGTTAGAGTATCTAATATATAGCGGTCAAAACAAATATCCATAGTTACCCAAAAATTCATAGAGTTAGGACATTTAGAAAGTCACCCAACGATTTGGGACCAAATTTTATCTAATCTAACATGTTTCGAGAGCAAGATTGATCAATAATATATTTTTGGAAAGTTGCGAAAAATGCAATGTTTCCATACTATATATAGTTCAGGTACATATTTGTCGGAAAATATTTTTTCTCTCAAAAAGTACTGAAATTATGAGAAATGGGGTTTTTTGGTACGGCAAATCGACTGGTGTTGTCCATTTTTCCATAAGATGAATGGTTCTAATTTTAGCAGAGGATTTGAATTAAGAGAAACCATGACTTCATACAAAAAATCGCACAGACCAAAATAATGAAAATATTCAAATTTTCTAGGAAAGTACTGTTAAAGTTTCAATCTATTAAGGAATAAATCAGGAGTGCACTACGATGAGGCGATTCAGAAATAGGGTGCGTCAAATTTAGAACATCTAATATATAGCGGTCAAATCAAATATCCATAGTTACCCAAAAATTCATAGAGTTAGGACATTTAGAAAGTCACCCAACGATTTGGGACTAAATTTCATCTAATTTAACATGTTTCGAGAGCAAGATTGGTCAATAATATATTTTTGGAAATTTGCGAAAATTGCAATGTTTTCCATACTATAGTTCAGGTACATATTTGTCGGAAAATATTTTTTCTCTCAAAAAGTACTGAAATTATGAGAAATGGGGTTCTTTGGTACGACAAATCGACTGGTGTTGTCCATTTTTCCATAAGATAAATGGTTTTCATTTTAGCAGAGGATTTAAATTAAGAGAGAACATGACTTCATACAAAAAATCGCACAGACCAAAATAATGAAAATATTCAAATTTTCTAGGAAAGTACTGTTAAAGTTTCAATCTATTGAGGAAAAAATCAGGAGTGCACTACAATGATGCGATTCAGAAATAGAGTGCTTCATATTTAGAGTATCTAATATAGAGCAGTCAAATCAAATATCCATAGTTACCGAAAAATTCATAGAATTAGGACATTTAGAAAGTCACCCAACGATTTGGGACTAAATTTCATCTAATCTAACATGTTTCGAGAGCAAGATTGGTCAATAATATATTTTTGGAAATTTGCGAAAATTGCAATGTTTTCCATACTATAGTTCAGGTACATATTTGTCGGAAAATATTTTTTCTCTCAAAAAGTACTGAAATTATGAGAAATGGGGTTCTTTGGTACGACAAATCGACTGGTGTTGTCCATTTTTCCATAAGATAAATGGTTTTCATTTTAGCAGAGGATTTAAATTAAGAGAGAACATGACTTCATACAAAAAATCGCACAGACCAAAATAATGAAAATATTCAAATTTTCTAGGAAAGTACTGTTAAAGTTTCAATCTATTAAGGAATAAATCAGGAGTGCACTACAATGAGGCGATTCAGAAATAGAGTGCGTCAAAGTTAGAGTATCTAATATAGAGAGGTCACATCAAATGTCCATAGTTACCCAAAATTTCATAGAGTTAAGACATTTAGAAAGTCACCCAACGATTTGGTACTAAATTTTATCTAATCTAACATGTTTCGAGAGCAAGATTGGTCAATAATATATTTTTGGAAAGTTGCGAAAAACGCAATGTTTCCATACTATAGTTCAGGTACATATTTGTCGGAAAATATTTTTTCTCTCAAAAAGTACTGAAATTATGAGAAATGGGGTTCTTTGGTACGACAAATCGACTGGTGTTGTCCATTTTTTCATAAGATAAATGGTTTTCATTTTAGCAGAGGATTTAAAATAAGAGAAACCATGACTTCATACAAAAAATCGCACAGACCAAAATAATGAAAATATTCAAGTTTTCTAGGAAAGTACTGTTAAAGTTTCAATCTATTAAGGAATAAATCAGGAGTGCACTACAATGAGGCGATTCAGAAATAGATTGCGTCAAAGTTAGAGTATCTAATATATATAGCGGTCAAATCAAATATCCATAGTTACCCAAAAATTCATAGAGTTAGGACATTTAGAAAGTCACCCAACGATTTGGGACTAAATTTCATCTAATCTAACATGTTTCGAGAGCAAGATTGGTCAATAATATATTTTTGGAAATTTGCGAAAATTGCAATGTTTTCCATACTATAGTTCAGGTACATATTTGTCGGAAAATATTTTTTCTCTCAAAAAGTACTGAAATTATGAGAAATGGGGTTCTTTGGTACGACAAATCGACTGGTGTTGTCCATTTTTCCATAAGATAAATGGTTTTCATTTTAGCAGAGGATTTAAATTAAGAGAGAACATGACTTCATACAAAAAATCGCACAGACCAAAATAATGAAAATATTCAAATTTTCTAGGAAAGTACTGTTAAAGTTTCAATCTATTAAGGAATAAATCAGGAGTGCACTACAATGAGGCGATTCAGAAATAGAGTGCGTCAAAGTTAGAGTATCTAATATAGAGAGGTCACATCAAATGTCCATAGTTACCCAAAATTTCATAGAGTTAAGACATTTAGAAAGTCACCCAACGATTTGGTACTAAATTTTATCTAATCTAACATGTTTCGAGAGCAAGATTGGTCAATAATATATTTTTGGAAAGTTGCGAAAAACGCAATGTTTCCATACTATAGTTCAGGTACATATTTGTCGGAAAATATTTTTTCTCTCAAAAAGTACTGAAATTATGAGAAATGGGGTTCTTTGGTACGACAAATCGACTGGTGTTGTCCATTTTTTCATAAGATAAATGGTTTTCATTTTAGCAGAGGATTTAAAATAAGAGAAACCATGACTTCATACAAAAAATCGCACAGACCAAAATAATGAAAATATTCAAGTTTTCTAGGAAAGTACTGTTAAAGTTTCAATCTATTAAGGAATAAATCAGGTGTGCACTACGATGAGGCGATTCAGAAATAGAGTGCGTCAAAGTTAGAGTATCTAATATATAGCGGTCAAAACAAATATCCATAGTTACCCAAAAATTCATAGAGTTAGGACATTTAGAAAGTCACCCAACGATTTGGGACTAAATTTCATCTAATCTAACATGTTTCGAGAGCAAGATTGGTCAATAATATATTTTTGGAAAGTTGCGAAAATTGCAATGTTTTCCATACTATAGTTCAGGTACATATTTGTCGGAAAATATTTTTTCTCTCAAAAAGTACTGAAATTATGAGAAATGGGGTTCTTTGGTACGACAAATCGACTGGTGTTGTCCATTTTTCCATAAGATAAATGGTTTTCATTTTAGCAGAGGATTTAAATTAAGAGAGAACATGACTTCATACAAAAAATCGCACAGACCAAAATAATGAAAATATTCAAATTTTCTAGGAAAGTACTGTTAAAGTTTCAATCTATTAAGGAATAAATCAGGAGTGCACTACAATGAGGCGATTCAGAAATAGAGTGCGTCAAAGTTAGAGTATCTAATATAGAGAGGTCACATCAAATGTCCATAGTTACCCAAAATTTCATAGAGTTAAGACATTTAGAAAGTCACCCAACGATTTGGGACTAAATTTTATCTAATCTAACATGTTTCGAGAGCAAGATTGGTCAATAATATATTTTTGGAAAGTTGCGAAAAACGCAATGTTTCCATACTATAGTTCAGGTACATATTTGTCGGAAAATATTTTTTCAAAAAGTACTGAAATTATGAGAAATGGGGTTCTTTGGTACGACAAATCGACTGGTGTTGTCCATTTTTTCATAAGATAAATGGTTTTCATTTTAGCAGAGGATTTAAAATAAGAGAAACCATGACTTCATACAAAAAATCGCACAGACCAAAATAATGAAAATATTCAAGTTTTCTAGGAAAGTACTGTTAAAGTTTCAATCTATTAAGGAATAAATCAGGTGTGCACTACGATGAGGCGATTCAGAAATAGAGTGCGTCAAAGTTAGAGTATCTAATATATATAGCGGTCAAATCAAATATCCATAGTTACCCAAAAATTCATAGAGTTAGGACATTTAGAAAGTCACCCAACGATTTGGGACTAAATTTCATCTAATCTAACATGTTTCGAGAGCAAGATTGGTCAATAATATATTTTTGGAAAGTTGCGAAAATTGCAATGTTTTCCATACTATAGTTCAGGTACATATTTGTCGGAAAATATTTTTTCTCTCAAAACGTACTGAAATTATGAGAAATGGGGTTCTTTGGTACGACAAATCGACTGGTGTTGTCCATTTTTCCATAAGATAAATGGTTCTAATTTTAGCAGAGGATTTAAATTAAGAGAAACCATGACTTCATACAAAAAATCGCACAGACCAAAATAATGAAAATATTCATATTCTCTAGGAAAGTACTGGTAATGTTTCAATCTATTAAGGAATAAATCAGGAGTGCACTACAATGAGGCTACTCAGAAATAGAGTGCGTCAAAGTTAGAGTATCTACTATAGAGAGGTCACATCAAATATCCATAGTTACCCAAAATTTCATAAAGTTAACACATTTAGAAAGTCACCCAACGATTTGGGACTAAATTTCATCTAATCTAACATGTTTCGAGAGGAAGATTGGCCAAAAATATATTTTTGGAAAGTTGCGAAAAATGCAATGTTTCCATACTATAGTTCAGGTACATATTTGTCGGAAAATATTTTTTCTCTCAAAAAGTACTGAAATTATGAGAAATGGGGTTCTTTGGTACGACAAATCGACTGGTGTTGTCCATTTTTCCATAAGATAAATGGTTTTCATTTTAGCAGAGGATTTAAATTAAGAGAGAACATGACTTCATACAAAAAATCGCACAGACCAAAATAATGAAAATATTCAAGTTTTCTAGGAAAGTACTGTTAAAGTTTCAATCTATTAAGGAATAAATCAGGAGTGCACTACAATGAGGCGATTCAGAAATAGAGTGCGTCAAAGTTAGAGTATCTAATATAGAGAGGTCACATCAAATATCCATAGTTACCCAAAATTTCATAGAGTTAAGACATTTAGAAAGTCACCCAACGATTTGGGACTAAATTTTATCTAATCTAACATGTTTCGAGAGCAAGATTGGTCAATAATATATTTTTGGAAAGTTGCGAAAATTGCAATGTTTTCCATACTATAGTTCAGGTACATATTCGTCGGAAAATATTTTTTCTCTCAAAAAGTACTGGAATTATGAGAAATTGGGTTCTTTGGTACGACAAATTGACTGGTGTTGTCCATTTTTCCATAAGATAAATGGTTCTAATTTTAGCAGAGGATTTAAATTAAGAGAAAAATCGCACAGACCAAAATAATGAAAATATTCAAATTTTCTAGGAAAGTACTGTTAAAGTTTCAATCTATTAAGGAATAAATCAGGAGTGCACTACAATGAGGCGATTCAGAAATAGAGTGCGTCAAAGTTAGAGTATCTACTATAGAGAGGTCACATCAAATATCCATAGTTACCCAAAATTTCATAAAGTTAACACATTTAGAAAGTCACCCAACGATTTGGGACTAAATTTCATCTAATCTAACATGTTTCGAGAGGAAGAATGGCCAAAAATATATTTTTGGAAAGTTGCGAAAAATGCAATGTTTCCATACTATAGTTCAGGTACATATTTGTCGGAAAATATTTTTTCTCTCAAAAAGTACTGAAATTATGAGAAATGGGGTTCTTTGGTACTACAATACGACTGGTGTTGTCCATTTTTCCATAAGATAAATGGTTCTAATTTTAGCAGAGGATTTGAATTAAGAGAAACCATGACTTCATACAAAAAATCGCACAGGCCAAAATAATGAAAATATTCAAATTTTCTAGAAAAGTACTGTTAAAGTTTCAATCCATTAAGGAATAAATCAGAAGTGCACTACGATGAGGCGATTCAGAAATAGAGTGCGTCAAAGTTAGAGTATCTAATATATAGCGGTCAAAACAAATATCCATA
Organism: Galeruca laticollis; assembly: GCA_963921935.1. Taxonomy (NCBI): domain Eukaryota; kingdom Metazoa; phylum Arthropoda; class Insecta; order Coleoptera; family Chrysomelidae; genus Galeruca; species Galeruca laticollis. The sequence goes on from OY998185.1 coordinate 46,836,441, forward strand.
GTTACCCAAAAATTCATAGAGTTAGGACATTTAGAAAGTCACCCAACGATTTGGGACCAAATTTTATCTAATCTAACATGTTTCGAGAGCAAGATTGATCAATAATATATTTTTGGAAAGTTGCGAAAAATGCAATGTTTCCATACTATATATAGTTCAGGTACATATTTGTCGGAAAATATTTTTTCTCTCAAAAAGTACTGAAATTATGAGAAATGGGGTTTTTTGGTACGGCAAATCGACTGGTGTTGTCCATTTTTCCATAAGATGAATGGTTCTAATTTTAGCAGAGGATTTGAATTAAGAGAAACCATGACTTCATACAAAAAATCGCACAGACCAAAATAATGAAAATATTCAAATTTTCTAGGAAAGTACTGTTAAAGTTTCAATCTATTAAGGAATAAATCAGGAGTGCACTACGATGAGGCGATTCAGAAATAGGGTGCGTCAAATTTAGAACATCTAATATATAGCGGTCAAATCAAATATCCATAGTTACCCAAAAATTCATAGAGTTAGGACATTTAGAAAGTCACCCAACGATTTGGGACTAAATTTCATCTAATCTAACATGTTTCGAGAGCAAGATTGGTCAATAATATATTTTTGGAAAGTTGCGAAAATTGCAATGTTTTCCATACTATAGTTCAGGTACATATTTGTCGGAAAATATTTTTTCTCTCAAAAAGTATTGAAATTATGAGAAATGGGGTTCTTTGGTACGACAAATCGACTGGTGTTGTCCATTTTTCCATAAGATAAATGGTTTTCATTTTAGCAGAGGATTTAAATTAAGAGAGAACATGACTTCATACAAAAAATCGCACAGACCAAAATAATGAAAATATTCAAATTTTCTAGGAAAGTACTGTTAAAGTTTCAATCTATTAAGGAATAAATCAGGAGTGCACTACAATGAGGCGATTCAGAAATAGAGTGCGTCAAAGTTAGAGTATCTAATATAGAGAGGTCACATCAAATGTCCATAGTTACCCAAAATTTCATAGAGTTAAGACATTTAGAAAGTCACCCAACGATTTGGGACTAAATTTTATCTAATCTAACATGTTTCGAGAGCAAGATTGGTCAATAATATATTTTTGGAAAGTTGCGAAAAACGCAATGTTTCCATACTATAGTTCAGGTACATATTTGTCGGAAAATATTTTTTCTCTCAAAAAGTACTGAAATTATGAGAAATGGGGTTCTTTGGTACGACAAATCGACTGGTGTTGTCCATTTTTTCATAAGATAAATGGTTTTCATTTTAGCAGAGGATTTAAAATAAGAGAAACCATGACTTCATACAAAAAATCGCACAGACCAAAATAATGAAAATATTCAAGTTTTCTAGGAAAGTACTGTTAAAGTTTCAATCTATTAAGGAATAAATCAGGTGTGCACTACGATGAGGCGATTCAGAAATAGAGTGCGTCAAAGTTAGAGTATCTAATATATAGCGGTCAAAACAAATATCCATAGTTACCCAACAATTCATAGAGTTAGGACATTTAGAAAGTCACCCAACGATTTGGGACTAAATTTCATCTAATCTAACATGTTTCGAGAGCAAGATTGGTCAATAATATATTTTTGGAAAGTTGCGAAAAATGCAATGTTTCCATACTATAGTTCAGGTACATATTTGTAGGAAAATATTTTTTCTCTCAAAAAGTACTGAAATTATGAGAAATGGGGTTCTTTGGTACGACAAATCGACTGGTGTTGTCCATTTTTCCATAAGATAAATGGTTTTCATTTTAGCAGAGGATTTAAAATAAGAGAAACCATGACTTCATACAAAAAATCGCACAGACCAAAATAATGAAAATATTCAAGTTTTCTAGGAAAGTACTGTTAAAGTTTCAATCTATTAAGGAATAAATCAGGAGTGCACTACAATGAGGCTACTCAGAAATAGAGTGCGTCAAAGTTAGAGTATCTAATATATATAGCGGTCAAATCAAATATCCATAGTTACCCAAAAATTCATAGAGTTAGGACATTTAGAAAGTCACCCAACGATTTGGGACTAAATTTCATCTAATCTAACATGTTTCGAGAGCAAGATTGGTCAATAATATATTTTTGGAAAGTTGCGAAAATTGCAATGTTTTCCATACTATAGTTCAGGTACATATTTGTCGGAAAATATTTTTTCTCTCAAAACGTACTGAAATTATGAGAAATGGGGTTCTTTGGTACGACAAATCGACTGGTGTTGTCCATTTTTCCATAAGATAAATGGTTCTAATTTTAGCAGAGGATTTAAATTAAGAGAAACCATGACTTCATACAAAAAATCGCACAGACCAAAATAATGAAAATATTCATATTTTCTAGGAAAGTACTGTTAATGTTTCAATCTATTAAGGAATAAATCAGGAGTGCACTACAATGAGGCTACTCAGAAATAGAGTGCGTCAAAGTTAGAGTATCTACTATAGAGAGGTCACATCAAATATCCATAGTTACCCAAAATTTCATAAAGTTAACACATTTAGAAAGTCACCCAACGATTTGGGACTAAATTTCATCTAATCTAACATGTTTCGAGAGGAAGATTGGCCAAAAATATATTTTTGGAAAGTTGCGAAAAATGCAATGTTTCCATACTATAGTTCAGGTACATATTTGTCGGAAAATATTTTTTCTCTCAAAAAGTACTGAAATTATGAGAAATGGGGTTCTTTGGTACGACAAATCGACTGGTGTTGTCCATTTTTCCATAAGATAAATGGTTCTAATTTTAGCAGAGGATTTAAATTAAGAGAGAACATGACTTCATACAAAAAATCGCACAGACCAAAATAATGAAAATATTCAAATTTTCTAGGAAAGTACTGTTAAAGTTTCAATCTATTAAGGAATAAATCAGGAGTGCACTACAATGAGGCTACTCAGAAATAGAGTGCGTCAAAGTTAGAGTATCTAATATATATAGCGGTCAAATCAAATATCCATAGTTACCCAAAAATTCATAGAGTTAGGACATTTAGAAAGTCACCCAACGATTTGGGACTAAATTTCATCTAATCTAACATGTTTCGAGAGCAAGATTGGTCAATAATATATTTTTGGAAAGTTGCGAAAATTGCAATGTTTTCCATACTATAGTTCAGGTACATATTTGTCGGAAAATATTTTTTCTCTCAAAACGTACTGAAATTATGAGAAATGGGGTTCTTTGGTACGACAAATCGACTGGTGTTGTCCATTTTTCCATAAGATAAATGGTTCTAATTTTAGCAGAGGATTTAAATTAAGAGAAACCATGACTTCATACAAAAAATCGCACAGACCAAAATAATGAAAATATTCATATTTTCTAGGAAAGTACTGTTAATGTTTCAATCTATTAAGGAATAAATCAGGAGTGCACTACAATGAGGCTACTCAGAAATAGAGTGCGTCAAAGTTAGAGTATCTACTATAGAGAGGTCACATCAAATATCCATAGTTACCCAAAATTTCATAAAGTTAACACATTTAGAAAGTCACCCAACGATTTGGGACTAAATTTCATCTAATCTAACATGTTTCGAGAGGAAGATTGGCCAAAAATATATTTTTGGAAAGTTGCGAAAAATGCAATGTTTCCATACTATAGTTCAGGTACATATTTGTCGGAAAATATTTTTTCTCTCAAAAAGTACTGAAATTATGAGAAATGGGGTTCTTTGGTACGACAAATCGACTGGTGTTGTCCATTTTTCCATAAGATAAATGGTTCTAATTTTAGCAGAGGATTTAAATTAAGAGAGAACATGACTTCATACAAAAAATCGCACAGACCAAAATAATGAAAATATTCAAATTTTCTAGGAAAGTACTGTTAAAGTTTCAATCTATTAAGGAATAAATCAGGAGTGCACTACAATGAGGCTACTCAGAAATAGAGTGCGTCAAAGTTAGAGTATCTAATATATAGCGGTCAAATCAAATATCCATAGTTACCCAAAAGTTCATAGAGTTAGGACATTTAGAAAGTCACCCAACGATTTGGGACTAAATTTTATCTAATCTAACATGTTTCGAGAGCAAGATTGGTCATTAATATATTTTTGGAAAGTTGCGAAAGTTGCAATGTTTTCCATACTATAGTTCAGGTACATATTTGTCGGAAAATATTTTTTCTCTCAAAAAGTACTAAAATTATGAAAAATGGGGTTCTTTGGTACGACAAATCGACTGGTGTTGTCCATTTTTCCATAAGATGAATGGTTCTAATTTTAGCAGAGGATTTAAATTAAGAGAAACCATGACTTCATACAAAAAATCGCACAGACCAAAATAATGAAAATATTCATATTTTCTAGGAAAGTACTGTTAATGTTTCAATCTATTAAGAAATAAATCAGGAGTGCACTACAATGAGGCGATTCAGAAATAGAGTGCGTCAAAGTTAGAGTATCTAATATAGAGAGGTCACATCAAATATCCATAGTTACCCAAAATTTCATAGAGTTAAGACATTTAGAAAGTCACCCAACGATTTGGGACTAACTATCATCTAATCTAACATGTTTCGAGAAGAAGATTGGCCAAAAATATATTTTTGGAAAGTTGCGAAAAATGCAATATTTTCCATACTATAGTTCAGGTACATATTTGTCGGAAAATATTTTTTCTCTCAAAACGTACTGAAATTATGAGAAATGGGGTTCTTTGGTACGACAAATCGACTGGTGTTGTCCATTTTTCCATAAGATAAATGGTTCTAATTTCAGCAGAGGATTTAAATTAAGAGAAACCATGACTTCATACAAAAAATCGCACAGACCAAAATAATGAAAATATTCATATTTTCTAGGAAAGTACTGTTAATGTTTCAATCTATTAAGGAATAAATCAGGAGTGCACTACAATGAGGCTACTCAGAAATAGAGTGCGTCAAAGTTAGAGTATCTACTATAGAGAGGTCACATCAAATATCCATAGTTACCCAAAATTTCATAAAGTTAACACATTTAGAAAGTCACCCAACGATTTGGGACTAACTTTCATCTAATCTAACATGTTTCGAGAAGAAGATTGGCCAAAAATATATTTTTGGAAAGTTGCGAAAAATGCAATGTTTCCATACTATAGTTCAGGTACATATTTGTCGGAAAATATTTTTTCTCTCAAAAAGTACTGAAATTATGAGAAATGGGGTTTTTCGGTACGACAAATCGACTGGTGTTGTCCATTTTTCCATAAGATAAATGGTTCTAATTTTAGCAGAGGATTTAAATTAAGAGAGAACATGACTTCATACAAAAAATCGCACAGACCAAAATAATGAAAATATCCAAATTTTCTAGGAAAGTACTGTTAAAGTTTCAATCTATTAAGGAATAAATCAGGAGTGCACTACAATGAGGCTACTCAGAAATAGAGTGCGTCAAAGTTAGAGTATCTACTATAGAGAGGTCACATCAAATATCCATAGTTACCCAAAATTTCATAAAGTTAACACATTTAGAAAGTCACCCAACGATTTGGGACTAAATTTTATCTAATCTAACATGTTTCGAGAGGAAGATTGGCCAAAAATATATTCTTGGAAAGTTGCGAAAAATGCAATGTTTCCATACTATAGTTCAGGTACATATTTGTCGGAAAATATTTTTTCTCTCAAAAAGTACTGAAATTATGAGAAATGGGGTTCTTTGGTACGACAAATCGACTGGGGTTGTACATTTTTCCATAAGATAAATGGTTCTAATTTTAGCAGAGGATTTAAATTAAGAGAGAACATGACTTCATACAAAAAATCGCACAGACCAAAATAATGAAAATATTCAAATTTTCTAGGAAAGTACTGTTAAAGTTTCAATCTATTAAGGAATAAATCAGGAGTGCACTACAATGAGGCTACTCAGAAATAGAGTGCGTCAAAGTTAGAGTATCTAATATAGAGAGGTCACATCAAATGTCCATAGTTACCCAAAATTTCATAGAGTTAAGACATTTAGAAAGTCACCCAACGATTTGGGACTAAATTTTATCTAATCTAACATGTTTCGAGAGCAAGATTGGTCAATAATATATTTTTGGAAAGTTGCGAAAAACGCAATGTTTCCATACTATAGTTCAGGTACATATTTGTCGGAAAATATTTTTTCTCTCAAAAAGTACTGAAATTATGAGAAATGGGGTTCTTTGGTACGACAAATCGACTGGTGTTGTCCATTTTTTCATAAGATAAATGGTTTTCATTTTAGCAGAGGATTTAAAATAAGAGAAACCATGACTTCATACAAAAAATCGCACAGACCAAAATAATGAAAATATTCAAGTTTTCTAGGAAAGTACTGTTAAAGTTTCAATCTATTAAGGAATAAATCAGGTGTGCACTACGATGAGGCGATTCAGAAATAGAGTGCGTCAAAGTTAGAGTATCTAATATATAGCGGTCAAAACAAATATCCATAGTTACCCAAAAATTCATAGAGTTAGGACATTTAGAAAGTCACCCAACGATTTGGGACTAAATTTCATCTAATCTAACATGTTTCGAGAGCAAGATTGGTCAATAATATATTTTTGGAAAGTTGCGAAAAATGCAATGTTTCCATACTATAGTTCAGGTACATATTTGTAGGAAAATATTTTTTCTCTCAAAAAGTACTGAAATTATGAGAAATGGGGTTCTTTGGTACGACAAATCGACTGGTGTTGTCCATTTTTCCATAAGATAAATGGTTTTCATTTTAGCAGAGGATTTAAAATAAGAGAAACCATGACTTCATACAAAAAATCGCACAGACCAAAATAATGAAAATATTCAAGTTTTCTAGGAAAGTACTGTTAAAGTTTCAATCTATTAAGGAATAAATCAGGAGTGCACTACAATGAGGCTACTCAGAAATAGAGTGCGTCAAAGTTAGAGTATCTAATATATATAGCGGTCAAATCAAATATCCATAGTTACCCAAAAATTCATAGAGTTAGGACATTTAGAAAGTCACCCAACGATTTGGGACTAAATTTCATCTAATCTAACATGTTTCGAGAGCAAGATTGGTCAATAATATATTTTTGGAAAGTTGCGAAAATTGCAATGTTTTCCATACTATAGTTCAGGTACATATTTGTCGGAAAATATTTTTTCTCTCAAAACGTACTGAAATTATGAGAAATGGGGTTCTTTGGTACGACAAATCGACTGGTGTTGTCCATTTTTCCATAAGATAAATGGTTCTAATTTTAGCAGAGGATTTAAATTAAGAGAAACCATGACTTCATACAAAAAATCGCACAGACCAAAATAATGAAAATATTCATATTCTCTAGGAAAGTACTGTTAATGTTTCAATCTATTAAGGAATAAATCAGGAGTGCACTACAATGAGGCTACTCAGAAATAGAGTGCGTCAAAGTTAGAGTATCTACTATAGAGAGGTCACATCAAATATCCATAGTTACCCAAAATTTCATAAAGTTAACACATTTAGAAAGTCACCCATCGATTTGGGACTAAATTTCATCTAATCTAACATGTTTCGAGAGGAAGATTGGCCAAAAATATATTTTTGGAAAGTTGCGAAAAATGCAATGTTTCCATACTATAGTTCAGGTACATATTTGTCGGAAAATATTTTTTCTCTCAAAAAGTACTGAAATTATGAGAAATGGGGTTCTTTGGTACGACAAATCGACTGGTGTTGTCCATTTTTCCATAAGATAAATGGTTCTAATTTTAGCAGAGGATTTAAATTAAGAGAGAACATGACTTCATACAAAAAATCGCACAGACCAAAATAATGAAAATATTCAAATTTTCTAGGAAAGTACTGTTAAAGTTTCAATCTATTAAGGAATAAATCAGGAGTGCACTACAATGAGGCTACTCAGAAATAGAGTGCGTCAAAGTTAGAGTATCTAATATATAGCGGTCAAATCAAATATCCATAGTTACCCAAAAGTTCATAGAGTTAGGACATTTAGAAAGTCACCCAACGATTTGGGACTAAATTTTATCTAATCTAACATGTTTCGAGAGCAAGATTGGTCATTAATATATTTTTGGAAAGTTGCGAAAGTTGCAATGTTTTCCATACTATAGTTCAGGTACATATTTGTCGGAAAATATTTTTTCTTTCAAAAAGTACTAAAATTATGAAAAATGGGGTTCTTTGGTACGACAAATCGACTGGTGTTGTCCATTTTTCCATAAGATGAATGGTTCTAATTTTAGCAGAGGATTTAAATTAAGAGAAACCATGACTTCATACAAAAAATCGCACAGACCTAAATAATGAAAATATTCATATTTTCTAGGAAAGTACTGTTAATGTTTCAATCTATTAAGAAATAAATCAGGAGTGCACTACAATGAGGCGATTCAGAAATAGAGTGCGTCAAAGTTAGAGTATCTAATATAGAGAGGTCACATCAAATATCCATAGTTACCCAAAATTTCATAGAGTTAAGACATTTAGAAAGGCACCCAACGATTTGGGACTAACTTTCATCTAATCTAACATGTTTCGAGAAGAAGATTGGCCAAAAATATATTTTTGGAAAGTTGCGAAAAATGCAATATTTTCCATACTATAGTTCAGGTACATATTTGTCGGAAAATATTTTTTCTCTCAAAACGTACTGAAATTATGAGAAATGGGGTTCTTTGGTACGACAAATCGACTGGTGTTGTCCATTTTTCCATAAGATAAATGGTTCTAATTTCAGCAGAGGATTTAAATTAAGAGAAACCATGACTTCATACAAAAAATCGCACAGACCAAAATAATGAAAATATTCATATTTTCTAGGAAAGTACTGTTAATGTTTCAATCTATTAAGGAATAAATCAGGAGTGCACTACAATGAGGCTACTCAGAAATAGAGTGCGTCAAAGTTAGAGTATCTACTATAGAGAGGTCACATCAAATATCCATAGTTACCCAAAATTTCATAAAGTTAACACATTTAGAAAGTCACCCAACGATTAGGGACTAACTTTCATCTAATCTAACATGTTTCGAGAAGAAGATTGGCCAAAAATATATTTTTGGAAAGTTGCGAAAAATGCAATGTTTCCATACTATAGTTCAGGTACATATTTGTCGGAAAATATTTTTTCTCTCAAAAAGTACTGAAATTATGAGAAATGGGGTTCTTCGGTACGACAAATCGACTGGTGTTGTCCATTTTTCCATAAGATAAATGGTTCTAATTTTAGCAGAGGATTTAAATTAAGAGAGAACATGACTTCATACAAAAAATCGCACAGACCAAAATAATGAAAATATTCAAATTTTCTAGGAAAGTACTGTTAAAGTTTCAATCTATTAAGGAATAAATCAGGAGTGCACTACAATGAGGCTACTCAGAAATAGAGTGCGTCAAAGTTAGAGTATCTAATATAGAGAGGTCACATCAAATGTCCATAGTTACCCAAAATTTCATAGAGTTAAGACATTTAGAAAGTCACCCAACGATTTGGGACTAAATTTTATCTAATCTAACATGTTTCGAGAGCAAGATTGGTCAATAATATATTTTTGGAAAGTTGCGAAAAACGCAATGTTTCCATACTATAGTTCAGGTACATATTTGTCGGAAAATATTTTTTCTCTCAAAAAGTACTGAAATTATGAGAAATGGGGTTCTTTGGTACGACAAATCGACTGGTGTTGTCCATTTTTTCATAAGATAAATGGTTTTCATTTTAGCAGAGGATTTAAAATAAGAGAAACCATGACTTCATACAAAAAATCGCACAGACCAAAATAATGAAAATATTCAAGTTTTCTAGGAAAGTACTGTTAAAGTTTCAATCTATTAAGGAATAAATCAGGTGTGCACTACGATGAGGCGATTCAGAAATAGAGTGCGTCAAAGTTAGAGTATCTAATATATAGCGGTCAAAACAAATATCCATAGTTACCCAAAAATTCATAGAGTTAGGACATTTAGAAAGTCACCCAACGATTTGGGACTAAATTTCATCTAATCTAACATGTTTCGAGAGCAAGATTGGTCAATAATATATTTTTGGAAAGTTGCGAAAAATGCAATGTTTCCATACATAGTTCAGGTACATATTTGTAGGAAAATATTTTTTCTCTCAAAAAGTACTGAAATTATGAGAAATGGGGTTCTTTGGTACGACAAATCGACTGGTGTTGTCCATTTTTCCATAAGATAAATGGTTTTCATTTTAGCAGAGGATTTAAAATAAGAGAAACCATGACTTCATACAAAAAATCGCACAGACCAAAATAATGAAAATATTCAAGTTTTCTAGGAAAGTACTGTTAAAGTTTCAATCTATTAAGAAATAAATCAGGAGTGCACTACAATGAGGCTACTCAGAAATAGAGTGCGTCAAAGTTAGAGTATCTAATATATATAGCGGTCAAATCAAATATCCATAGTTACCCAAAAATTCATAGAGTTAGGACATTTAGAAAGTCACCCAACGATTTGGGACTAAATTTCATCTAATCTAACATGTTTCGAGAGCAAGATTGGTCAATAATATATTTTTGGAAAGTTGCGAAAATTGCAATGTTTTCCATACTATAGTTCAGGTACATATTTGTCGGAAAATATTTTTTCTCTCAAAACGTACTGAAATTATGAGAAATGGGGTTCTTTGGTACGACAAATCGACTGGTGTTGTCCATTTTTCCATAAGATAAATGGTTCTAATTTTAGCAGAGGATTTAAATTAAGAGAAACCATGACTTCATACAAAAAATCGCACAGACCAAAATAATGAAAATATTCATATTCTCTAGGAAAGTACTGTTAATGTTTCAATCTATTAAGGAATAAATCAGGAGTGCACTACAATGAGGCTACTCAGAAATAGAGTGCGTCAAAGTTAGAGTATCTACTATAGAGAGGTCACATCAAATATCCATAGTTACCCAAAATTTCATAAAGTTAACACATTTAGAAAGTCACCCAACGATTTGGGACTAAATTTCATCTAATCTAACATGTTTCGAGAGGAAGATTGGCCAAAAATATATTTTTGGAAAGTTGCGAAAAATGCAATGTTTCCATACTATAGTTCAGGTACATATTTGTCGGAAAATATTTTTTCTCTCAAAAAGTACTGAAATTATGAGAAATGGGGTTCTTTGGTACGACAAATCGACTGGTGTTGTCCATTTTTCCATAAGATAAATGGTTCTAATTTTAGCAGAGGATTTAAATTAAGAGAGAACATGACTTCATACAAAAAATCGCACAGACCAAAATAATGAAAATATTCAAATTTTCTAGGAAAGTACTGTTAAAGTTTCAATCTATTAAGGAATAAATCAGGAGTGCACTACAATGAGGCTACTCAGAAATAGAGTGCGTCAAAGTTAGAGTATCTAATATATAGCGGTCAAATCAAATATCCATAGTTACCCAAAAGTTCATAGAGTTAGGACATTTAGAAAGTCACCCAACGATTTGGGACTAAATTTTATCTAATCTAACATGTTTCGAGAGCAAGATTGGTCATTAATATATTTTTGGAAAGTTGCGAAAGTTGCAATGTTTTCCATACTATAGTTCAGGTACATATTTGTCGGAAAATATTTTTTCTTTCAAAAAGTACTAAAATTATGAAAAATGGGGTTCTTTGGTACGACAAATAGACTGGTGTTGTCCATTTTTCCATAAGATGAATGGTTCTAATTTTAGCAGAGGATTTAAATTAAGAGAAACCATGACTTCATACAAAAAATCGCACAGACCAAAATAATGAAAATATTCATATTTTCTAGGAAAGTACTGTTAATGTTTCAATCTATTAAGAAATAAATCAGGAGTGCACTACAATGAGGCGATTCAGAAATAGAGTGCGTCAAAGTTAGAGTATCTAATATAGAGAGGTCACATCAAATATCCATAGTTACCCAAAATTTCATAGAGTTAAGACATTTAGAAAGTCACCCAACGATTTGGGACTAACTTTCATCTAATCTAACATGTTTCGAGAAGAAGATTGGCCAAAAATATATTTTTGGAAAGTTGCGAAAAATGCAATGTTTCCATACTATAGTTCAGGTACATATTTGTCGGAAAATATTTTTTCTCTCAAAAAGTACTGAAATTATGAGAAATGGGGTTCTTCGGTACGACAAATCGACTGGTGTTGTCCATTTTTCCATAAGATAAATGGTTCTAATTTTAGCAGAGGATTTAAATTAAGAGAGAACATGACTTCATACAAAAAATCGCACAGACCAAAATAATGAAAATATTCAAATTTTCTAGGAAAGTACTGTTAAAGTTTCAATCTATTAAGGAATAAATCAGGAGTGCACTACAATGAGGCTACTCAGAAATAGAGTGCGTCAAAGTTAGAGTATCTAATATAGAGAGGTCACATCAAATGTCCATAGTTACCCAAAATTTCATAGAGTTAAGACATTTAGAAAGTCACCCAACGATTTGGGACTAAATTTTATCTAATCTAACATGTTTCGAGAGCAAGATTGGTCAATAATATATTTTTGGAAAGTTGCGAAAAACGCAATGTTTCCATACTATAGTTCAGGTACATATTTGTCGGAAAATATTTTTTCTCTCAAAAAGTACTGAAATTATGAGAAATGGGGTTCTTTGGTACGACAAATCGACTGGTGTTGTCCATTTTTTCATAAGATAAATGGTTTTCATTTTAGCAGAGGATTTAAAATAAGAGAAACCATGACTTCATACAAAAAATCGCACAGACCAAAATAATGAAAATATTCAAGTTTTCTAGGAAAGTACTGTTAAAGTTTCAATCTATTAAGGAATAAATCAGGTGTGCACTACGATGAGGCGATTCAGAAATAGAGTGCGTCAAAGTTAGAGTATCTAATATATAGCGGTCAAAACAAATATCCATAGTTACCCAAAAATTCATAGAGTTAGGACATTTAGAAAGTCACCCAACGATTTGGGACTAAATTTCATCTAATCTAACATGTTTCGAGAGCAAGATTGGTCAATAATATATTTTTGGAAAGTTGCGAAAAATGCAATGTTTCCATACTATAGTTCAGGTACATATTTGTAGGAAAATATTTTTTCTCTCAAAAAGTACTGAAATTATGAGAAATGGGGTTCTTTGGTACGACAAATCGACTGGTGTTGTCCATTTTTCCATAAGATAAATGGTTTTCATTTTAGCAGAGGATTTAAAATAAGAGAAACCATGACTTCATACAAAAAATCGCACAGACCAAAATAATGAAAATATTCAAGTTTTCTAGGAAAGTACTGTTAAAGTTTCAATCTATTAAGGAATAAATCAGGAGTGCACTACAATGAGGCTACTCAGAAATAGAGTGCGTCAAAGTTAGAGTATCTAATATATATAGCGGTCAAATCAAATATCCATAGTTACCCAAAAATTCATAGAGTTAGGACATTTAGAAAGTCACCCAACGATTTGGGACTAAATTTCATCTAATCTAACATGTTTCGAGAGCAAGATTGGTCAATAATATATTTTTGGAAAGTTGCGAAAATTGCAATGTTTTCCATACTATAGTTCAGGTACATATTTGTCGGAAAATATTTTTTCTCTCAAAACGTACTGAAATTATGAGAAATGGGGTTCTTTGGTACGACAAATCGACTGGTGTTGTCCATTTTTCCATAAGGTAAATGGTTCTAATTTTAGCAGAGGATTTAAATTAAGAGAAACCATGACTTCATACAAAAAATCGCACAGACCAAAATAATGAAAATATTCATATTCTCTAGGAAAGTACTGTTAATGTTTCAATCTATTAAGGAATAAATCAGGAGTGCACTACAATGAGGCTACTCAGAAATAGAGTGCGTCAAAGTTAGAGTATCTACTATAGAGAGGTCACATCAAATATCCATAGTTACCCAAAATTTCATAAAGTTAACACATTTAGAAAGTCACCCAACGATTTGGGACTAAATTTCATCTAATCTAACATGTTTCGAGAGGAAGATTGGCCAAAAATATATTTTTGGAAAGTTGCGAAAAATGCAATGTTTCCATACTATAGTTCAGGTACATATTTGTCGGAAAATATTTTTTCTCTCAAAAAGTACTGAAATTATGAGAAATGGGGTTCTTTGGTACGACAAATCGACTGGTGTTGTCCATTTTTCCATAAGATAAATGGTTCTAATTTTAGCAGAGGATTTAAATTAAGAGAGAACATGACTTCATACAAAAAATCGCACAGACCAAAATAATGAAAATATTCAAATTTTCTAGGAAAGTACTGTTAAAGTTTCAATCTATTAAGGAATAAATCAGGAGTGCACTACAATGAGGCTACTCAGAAATAGAGTGCGTCAAAGTTAGAGTATCTAATATATAGCGGTCAAATCAAATATCCATAGTTACCCAAAAGTTCATAGAGTTAGGACATTTAGAAAGTCACCCAACGATTTGGGACTAAATTTTATCTAATCTAACATGTTTCGAGAGCAAGATTGGTCATTAATATATTTTTGGAAAGTTGCGAAAGTTGCAATGTTTTCCATACTATAGTTCAGGTACATATTTGTCGGAAAATATTTTTTCTTTCAAAAAGTACTAAAATTATGAAAAATGGGGTTCTTTGGTACGACAAATCGACTGGTGTTGTCCATTTTTCCATAAGATGAATGGTTCTAATTTTAGCAGAGGATTTAAATTAAGAGAAACCATGACTTCATACAAAAAATCGCACAGACCAAAATAATGAAAATATTCATATTTTCTAGGAAAGTACTGTTAATGTTTCAATCTATTAAGAAATAAATCAGGAGTGCACTACAATGAGGCGATTCAGAAATAGAGTGCGTCAAAGTTAGAGTATCTAATATAGAGAGGTCACATCAAATATCCATAGTTACCCAAAATTTCATAGAGTTAAGACATTTAGAAAGTCACCCAACGATTTGGGACTAACTTTCATCTAATCTAACATGTTTCGAGAAGAAGATTGGCCAAAAATATATTTTTGGAAAGTTGCGAAAAATGCAATATTTTCCATACTATAGTTCAGGTACATATTTGTCGGAAAATATTTTTTCTCTCAAAACGTACTGAAATTATGAGAAATGGGGTTCTTTGGTACGACAAATCGACTGGTGTTGTCCATTTTTCCATAAGATAAATGGTTCTAATTTCAGCAGAGGATTTAAATTAAGAGAATCCATGACTTCATACAAAAAATCGCACAGACCAAAATAATGAAAATATTCATATTTTCTAGGAAAGTACTGTTAATGTTTCAATCTATTAAGGAATAAATCAGGAGTGCACTACAATGAGGCTACTCAGAAATAGAGTGCGTCAAAGTTAGAGTATCTACTATAGAGAGGTCACATCAAATATCCATAGTTACCCAAAATTTCATAAAGTTGACACATTTAGAAAGTCACCCAACGATTAGGGACTAACTTTCATCTAATCTAACATGTTTCGAGAAGAAGATTGGCCAAAAATATATTTTTGGAAAGTTGCGAAAAATGCAATGTTTCCATACTATAGTTCAGGTACATATTTGTCGGAAAATATTTTTTCTCTCACAAAGTACTGAAATTATGAGAAATGGGGTTCTTTGGTACGACAAATCGACTGGTGTTGTACATTTTTCCATAAGATAAATGGTTCTAATTTTAGCAGAGGATTTAAATTAAGAGAGAACATGACTTCATACAAAAAATCGCACAGACCAAAATAATGAAAATATTCAAATTTTCTAGGAAAGTACTGTTAAAGTTTCAATCTATTAAGGAATAAATCAGGAGTGCACTACAATGAGGCTACTCAGAAATAGAGTGCGTCAAAGTTAGAGTATCTAATATATAGCGGTCAAATCAAATATCCATAGTTACCCAAAATTTCATAAAGTTAACACATTTAGAAAGTCACCCAACGATTAGGGACTAACTTTCATCTAATCTAACATGTTTCGAGAAGAAGATTGGCCAAAAATATATTTTTGGAAAGTTGCGAAAAATGCAATGTTTCCATACTATAGTTCAGGTACATATTTGTCGGAAAATATTTTTTCTCTCAAAAAGTACTGAAATTATGAGAAATGGGGTTCTTCGGTACGACAAATCGACTGGTGTTGTCCATTTTTCCATAAGATGAATGGTTCTAATTTTAGCAGAGGATTTAAATTAAGAGAAACCATGACTTCATACAAAAAATCGCACAGACCAAAATAATGAAAATATTCATATTTTCTAGGAAAGTACTGTTAATGTTTCAATCTATTAAGGAATAAATCAGGAGTGCACTACAATGAGGCGATTCAGAAATAGAGTGCGTCAAAGTTAGAGTATCTAATATAGAGAGGTCACATCAAATATCCATAGTTACCCAAAATTTCATAGAGTTAAGACATTTAGAAAGTCACACAACGATTTGGGACTAACTTTCATCTAATCTAACATGTTTCGAGAAGAAGATTGGCCAAAAATATATTTTTGGAAAGTTGCGAAAAATGCAATATTTTCCATACTATAGTTCAGGTACATATTTGTCGGAAAATATTTTTTCTCTCAAAAAGTACTGAAATTATGAGAAATGGGGTTCTTTGGTACGACAAATCGACTGGTGTTGTCCATTTTTCCAGAAGATGGATGGTTCTAATTTTAGCAGAGGATTTAAATTAAGAGAAACCTTGACTTCATACAAAAAATCGCACACAACAAAAAAATGAAAATATTCAAATTTTCTAGGAAAGTAATGTTAAAGTTTAAATCTATTAAGGAAAAAATCAGGAGTGCACTACAATGATGCGATTCAGAAATAGAGTGCTTCATAGTTAGAGTATCTAATATAGAGCAGTCAAATCAAATATCCATAGTTACCGAAAAATTCATAGAGTTGGGACATTTAGAAAGTCACCCAACGATTTGGGACTAAATTTTATCTACTCTAACATGTTTCGAGAGGAAGATTGGCCAAAAATATATTTTTGGAAAGTTGCAAAAAATGCAATATTTTCCATACTATAGTTCAGGTACATATTTGTCGGAAAATATTTTTTCTCTCAAAAAGTACTGAAATTATGAGAAATGGGGTTCTTTGGTACGACAAATCGACTGGTGTTGTCCATTTTTCCATAAGATGAATGGTTCTAATTTTAGCAGAGGATTTAAAATAAGAGAAACCATGACTTCATTCAAAAAATCGCACAGACCAAAATAATGAAAATATTCAAGTTTTCTAGGAAAGTACTGTTAATGTTTCAATCTATTAAGGAATAAATCAGGAGTGCACTACAATGAGGCTACTCAGAAATAGAGTGCGTCAAAGTAAGAGTATCTAATATATAGCGGTCAAATCAAATATCCATAGTTACCCAAAAATTCATAGACTTAGGACATTTAGAAAGTCACCCAACGATTTGAAACTAAATTTTATCTAATCTAACATGTTTCGAGAGCAAGATTGGTCAATAATATATTTTTGGAAAGTTGCGAAAGTTGCAATGTTTTCCATACTATAGTTCAGGTACATATTTGTCGGAAAATATTTTTTCTCTCAAAAAGTACTGAAATTATGAGAAATGGGGTTCTTTGGTACGACAAATCGACTGGTGTTGTCCATTTTTCCATAAGATGAATGGTTCTAATTTTAGCAGAGGATTTAAAATAAGAGAAACCATGACTTCATACAAAAAATCGCACAAACCAAAATAATGAAAATATTCAAGTTTTCTAGGAAAGTACTGTTAATGTTTCAATCCATTAAGGAATAAATCAGAAGTGCACTACGATGAGGCGATTCAGAAATAGAGTGCGTCAAAGTTAGAGTATCTAATATATAGCGGTCAAAACAAATATCCATAGTTACCCAAAAATTCATAGAGTTAGGACATTTAGAAAGTCACCCAACGATTTGGGACCAAATTTTATCTAATCTAACATGTTTCGAGAGCAAGATTGGTCAATAATATATTTTTGGAAAGTTGCGAAAATTGCAATGTTTACCATACTATAGTTCAGGTACATATTTGTCGGAAAATATTTTTTCTCTCAAAAAGTACTGAAATTATGAGAAATGGGGTTCTTTGGTACGACAAATCGACTGGTGTTGTCCATTTTTCCAGAAGATAAATGGTTCTAATTTTAGCAGAGGATTTAAATTAAGAGAAACCATGACTTCATACAAAAAATCGCACAGACCAAAATAATGAAAATATTCAAATTTTCTAGGAAAGTACTGTTAAAGTTTCAATCCATTAAGGAATAAATCAGAAGTGCACTACGATGAGGCGATTCAGAAATAGAGTACGTCAAAGTTAGAGTATCTAATATATAGCGGTCAAAACAAATATCCATAGTTACCCAAAAATTCATAGAGTTAGGACATTTAGAAAGTCACCCAACGATTTGGGACTAAATTTTATCTAATCTAACATGTTTCGAGAGCAAGATTGGTCAATAATATATTTTTGGAAAGTTGCGAAAATTGCAATGTTTACCATACTATAGTTCAGGTACATATTTGTCGGAAAATATTTTTTCTCTCAAAAAGTACTGAAATTATGAGAAATTGGGTTCCTTGGTACGACAAATCGACTGGTGTTGTCCATTTTTCCATAAGATAAATGGTTCTAATTTTAGCAGAGTATTTAAATTAAGAGAAACCATGACTTCATACAAAAAATCGCACAGACCAAAATAATGAAAATATTCAAGTTTTCTAGGAAAGTACTGTTAAAGTTTCAATCTATTAAGGAATAAATCAGGAGTGCACTACAATGAGGCGATTCAGAAATAGAGTGCGTCAAATTTAGAGTATCTAATATATAGCGGTCAAATCAAATATCCATAGTTACCCAAAAATTCATAGAGTTAGGACATTTAGAAAGTCACCCAACGATTTGGGACTAAATTTCATCTAATCTAACATGTTTCGAGAGCAAGATTGGTCAATAATATATTTTTGGAAAGTTGCGAAAATTGCAATGTTTTCCATACTATAGTTCAGGTACATATTAGTCGGAAAATATTTTTTCTCTCAAAAAGTACTGAAATTATGAGAAATGGGGTTCTTTGGTACGGCAAATCGACTGGTGTTGTCCATTTTCCATAAGATGGATGGTTCTAATTTTAGCAGAGGATTTAAATTAAGAGAAACCATGACTTTATACAAAAAATCGCACAGACCAAAATAATGAAAATATTCAAATTTTCTGGGAAAAAACTCTTAAAGTTTCAATCTATTAAGGAATGAATCAGAAGTGCACTACAATGAGGCGATTCAGAAATAGAGTGCGTCAAAGTTAGAGTATCTAATATATAGCGGTCAAATCAAATATCCATAGTTACCCAAAAAATCATAGAGTTAGGACATTTAGAAAGTCACCCAACGATTTGGGACTAAATTTTATCTAATCTAACATGTTTCGAGAGCAAGATTGGTCAATAATATATTTTTGGAAAGTTGCGAAAATTGCAATGTTTTCCATACTATAGTTCAGGTACATATTTGTCGGAAAATATTTTTTCTCTCAAAAAGTACTGAAATTATGAGAAATGGGGTTCTTTGGTACGACAAATCGACTGGTGTTGTCCATTTTTCCATTAGATGAATGGTTCTAATTTTAGCAGAGGATTTAAATTAAGAGAAACCATGACTTCATACAAAAAATCGCACAGGCCAAAATAATGAAAATATTCAAATTTTCTAGGAAAGTACTGTTAAAGTTTCAATCTATTAAGAAATAAATCAGGAGTGCACTACAATGAGGCTACTCAGAAATAGAGTGCGTCAAAGTTAGAGTATCTAATATATATAGCGGTCAAATCAAATATCCATAGTTATCCAAAAATTCATAGAGTTAGGACATTTAGAAAGTCACCCAACGATTTGGGACTAAATTTTATCTAATCTAACATGTTTCGAGAGCAAGATTGGTCAATAATATATTTTTGGAAAGTTGCGAAAATTGCAATGTTTTCCATACTATATATAGTTCAGGTACATATTTGTCGGAAAATATTTTTTCTCTCAAAAAGTACTGAAATTATGAGAAATGGGGTTCTTTGGTACGACAAATCGACTGGTGTTGTCCATTTTTCCATAAGATAAATGGTTCTAATTTTAGCAGAGGATTTAAAATAAGAGAAACCATGACTTCATACAAAAAATCGCACAGACCAAAATAATGAAAATATTCAAATTTTCTAGGAAAGAACTGTTAAAGTTTCAATCTATTAAGGAATAAATCAGGAGTGCACTACGATGAGGCGATTCAGAAATAGAGTGCGTCAAAATTAGAGTATCTAATATATAGCGGTCAAAACAAATATCCATAGTTACCTAAAAATTCATAGAGTTAGGACATTTAGAAAGTCACCCAACGATTTGGGACCAAATTTTATCTAATCTAACATGTTTCGAGAGCAAGATTGGTCAATAATATATTTTTGGAAAGTTGCAATGTTTTCCATACTATAGTTCAGGTACATATTTGTCGGAAAATATTTTTTCTCTCAAAAAGTACTGAAATTATGAGAAATGGGGTTCTTTGGTACGACAAATCGACTGGTGTTGTCCATTTTTCCAGAAGATGGATGGTTCTAATTTTAGCAGAGGATTTAAATTAAGAGAAACCTTGACTTCATACAAAAAATCGCACACACCAAAAAAATGAAAATATTCAAATTTTCTAGGAAAGTACTGTTAAAGTTTAAATCTATTAAGGAAAAAATCAGGAGTGCACTACAATGATGCGATTCAGAAATAGAGTGCTTCATAGTAAGAGTATCTAATATAGAGCAGTCAAATCAAATATCCATAGTTACCGAAAAATTCATAGAGTTGGGACATTTAGAAAGTCACCCAACGATTTGGGACTAAATTTTATCTACTCTAACATGTTTCGAGAGGAAGATTGGCCAAAAATATATTTTTGGAAAGTTGCAAAAAATGCAATATTTTCCATACTATAGTTCAGGTACATATTTGTCGGAAAATATTTTTTCTCTCAAAAAGTACTGAAATTATGAGAAATGGGGTTCTTTGGTACGACAAATCGACTGGTGTTGTCCATTTTTCCATAAGATGAATGGTTCTAATTTTAGCAGAGGATTTAAAATAAGAGAAACCATGACTTCATACAAAAAATCGCACAGACCAAAATAATGAAAATATTCAAGTTTTCTAGGAAAGTACTGTTAATGTTTCAATCCATTAAGGAATAAATCAGAAGTGCACTACGATGAGGCGATTCAGAAATAGAGTGCGTCAAAGTTAGAGTATCTAATATATAGCGGTCAAAACAAATATCCATAGTTACCCAAAAATTCATAGAGTTAGGACATTTAGAAAGTCACCCAACGATTTGGGACCAAATTTTATCTAATCTAACATGTTTCGAGAGCAAGATTGGTCAATAATATATTTTTGGAAAGTTGCGAAAATTGCAATGTTTACCATACTATAATATTTGTCGGAAAATATTTTTTCTCTCAAAAAGTACTGAAATTATGAGAAATGGGGTTCTTTGGTACGACAAATCGACTGGTGTTGTCCATTTTTCCAGAAGATAAATGGTTCTAATTTTAGCAGAGGATTTAAATTAAGAGAAACCATGACTTCATACAAAAAATCGCACAGACCAAAATAATGAAAATATTCAAATTTTCTAGGAAAGTACTGTTAAAGTTTCAATCCATTAAGGAATAAATCAGGAGTGCACTACGATGAGGCGATTCAGAAATAGAGTACGTCAAAGTTAGAGTATCTAATATATAGCGGTCAAAACAAATATCCATAGTTACCCAAAAATTCATAGAGTTAGGACATTTAGAAAGTCACCCAACGATTTGGGACAAAATTTTATCTAATCTAACATGTTTCGAGAGCAAGATTGGTCAATAATATATTTTTGGAAAGTTGCGAAAATTGCAATGTTTACCATACTATTATAGTTCAGGTACATATTTGTCGGAAAATATTTTTTCTCTCAAAAAGTACTGAAATTATGAGAAATTGGGTTCCTTGGTACGACAAATCGACTGGTGTTGTCCATTTTTCCATAAGATAAATGGTTCTAATTTTAGCAGAGTATTTAAATTAAGAGAAACCATGACTTCATACAAAAAATCGCACAGACCAAAATAATGAAAATATTCAAGTTTTCTAGGAAAGTACTGTTAAAGTTTCAATCTATTGAGTAATAAATCAGGAGTGCACTACAATGAGGCGATTCAGAAATAGAGTGCGTCAAATTTAGAGTATCTAATATATAGCGGTCAAATCAAATATCCATAGTTACCCAAAAATTCATAGAGTTAGGACATTTAGAAAGTCACCCAACGATTTGGGACTAAATTTTATCTAATCTAACATGTTTGGAGAGCAAGATTGGTCAATAATATATTTTTGGAAAGTTGCGAAAATTGCAATGTTTACCATACTATTATAGTTCAGGTACATATTTGTCGGAAAATATTTTTTCTCTCAAAAAGTACTGAAATTATGAGAAATTGGGTTCCTTGGTACGACAAATCGACTGGTGTTGTCCATTTTTCCATAAGATAAATGGTTCTAATTTTAGCAGAGGATTTAAATTAAGAGAAACCATGACTTTATACAAAAAATCGCACAGACCAAAATAATGAAAATATTCAAATTTTCTGGGAAAAAACTCTTAAAGTTTCAATCTATTAAGGAATGAATCAGAAGTGCACTACAATGAGGCGATTCAGAAATAGAGTGCGTCAAAGTTAGAGTATCTAATATATAGCGGTCAAATCAAATATCCATTGTTACCCAAAAAATCATAGAGTTAGGACATTTAGAAAGTCGCCCAACGATTTGGGACTAAATTTTATCTAATCTAACATGTTTGGAGAGCAAGATTGGTCAATAATATATTTTTGGAAAGTTGCGAAAATTGCAATGTTTTCCATACTATAGTTCAGGTACATATTTGTCGGAAAATATTTTTTCTCTCAAAAAGTACTGAAATTATGAGAAATGGGGTTCTTTGGTACGACAAATCGACTGGTGTTGTCCATTTTTCCATTAGATGAATGGTTCTAATTTTAGCAGAGGATTTAAATTAAGAGAAACCATGACTTCATACAAAAAATCGCACAGGCCAAAATAATGAAAATATTCAAATTTTCTAGGAAAGTACTGTTAAAGTTTCAATCTATTAAGAAATAAATCAGGAGTGCAATACAATGAGGCTACTCAGAAATAGAGTGCGTCAAAGTTAGGGTATCTAATATATATAGCGGTCAAATCAAATATCCATAGTTATCCAAAAATTCATAGAGTTAGGACATTTAGAATGTCACCCAACGATTTGGGACTAAATTTTATCTAATCTAACATGTTTCGAGAGCAAGATTGGTCAATAATATATTTTTGGAAAGTTGCGAAAATTGCAATGTTTTCCATACTATAGGTATATAGTTCAGGTACATATTTGTCGGAAAATATTTTTTCTCTCAAAAAGTACTGAAATTATGAGAAATGGGGTTCTTTGGTACGACAAATCGACTGGTGTTGTCCATTTTTCCATAAGATAAATGGTTCTAATTTTAGCAGAGGATTTAAAATAAGAGAAACCATGACTTCATACAAAAAATCGCACAGACCAAAATAATGAAAATATTCAAATTTTCTAGGAAAGTACTGTTAAAGTTTCAATCTATTAAGGAATAAATCAGGAGTGCACTACGATGAGGCGATTCAGAAATAGAGTGCGTCAAAGTTAGAGTATCTAATATATAGCGGTCAAATCAAATATCCATAGTTACCCAAAAATTCATAGAGTTAGGACATTTAGAAAGTCACCCAACGATTTGGGACTAAATTTCATCTAATCTAACATGTTTCGAGAGCAAGATTGGTCAATAATATATTTTTGGAAAGTTGCGAAAATTGCAATGTTTTCCATACTATAGTTCAGGTACATATTTGTCGGAAAATATTTTTTCTCTCAAAAAGTACTGAAATTATGAGAAATGGGGTTCTTTGGTACGACAAATCGACTGGTGTTGTCCATTTTTCCATAAGATGAATGGTTCTAATTTTAGCAGAGGATTTAAATTAAGAGAAACCATGACTTCATACAAAAAATCGCGCAGACCAAAATAATGTAAATATTCAAATTTTCTAGGAAAGTACTGTTAAAGTTTCAATCTATTAAGAAATAAATCAGGAGTGCACTACAATGAGGCGATTCAGAAATAGAGTGCGTCAAATTTAGTGTATCTAATATATAGCGGTCAAATCAAATATCCATAGTTACCCAAAAATTCATAGAGTTAGGACATTTAGAAAGTCACCCAACGATTTGGGACTAAAATTTAATCTAATCTAACATGTTTCGAGAGCAAGATTGGTCAATAATATATTTTTGGAAAGTTGCGAGAATTGCAATGTTTTCCATACAGTTCAGGTACATATTTGTCGGAAAATATTTTCTCTCTCAAAAAGTACTGAAATTATGAGAAATGGGGTTCTTTGGTACGACAAATCGACTGGTGTTGTCCATTTTTCCATAAGATGAATGGTTCTAATTTTAGCAGAGGATTTAAATTAAGAGAAACCATGACTTCATACAAAAAATCGCACAGACCAAAATAATGAAAATATTCAAGTTTTCTAGGAAAGTACTGTTAAAGTTTCAATCTATTAAGGAATAAATCAGGTGTGCACTACGATGAGGCGATTCAGAAATAGAGTGCGTCAAAGTTAGAGTATCTAATATATATAGCGGTCAAATCAAATATCCATAGTTATCCAAAAATTCATAGAGTTAGGACATTTAGAAAGTCACCCAACGATTTGGCACTAAATTTCATCTAATCTAACATGTTTCGAGAGCAAGATTGGTCAATAATATATTTTTGGAAAGTTGCGAAAATTGCAATGTTTTCCATACTATAGTTCAGGTACATATTTGTCGGAAAATATTTTTTCTCTCAAAAAGTACTGAAATTATGAGAAATGGGGTTCTTTGGTACGACAAATCGACTGGTGTGGTCCATTTTTCCATTAGATGAATGGTTCTAATTTTAGCAGAGGATTTAAATTAAGAGAAACCATGACTTCATACAAAAAATCGCACAGGCCAAAATAATGAAAATATTCAAATTTTCTAGGAAAGTACTGTTAAAGTTTCAATCTATTAAGAAATAAATCAGGAGTGCAATACAATGAGGCTACTCAGAAATAGAGTGCGTCAAAGTTAGGGTATCTAATATATATAGCGGTCAAATCAAATATCCATAGTTATCCAAAAATTCATAGAGTTAGGACATTTAGAATGTCACCCAACGATTTGGGACTAAATTTTATCTAATCTAACATGTTTCGAGAGCAAGATTGGTCAATAATATATTTTTGGAAAGTTGCGAAAATTGCAATGTTTTCCATACTATAGGTATATAGTTCAGGTACATATTTGTCGGAAAATATTTTTTCTCTCAAAAAGTACTGAAATTATGAGAAATGGGGTTCTTTGGTACGACAAATCGACTGGTGTTGTCCATTTTTCCATAAGATAAATGGTTCTAATTTTAGCAGAGGATTTAAAATAAGAGAAACCATGACTTCATACAAAAAATCGCACAGACCAAAATAATGAAAATATTCAAATTTTCTAGGAAAGTACTGTTAAAGTTTCAATCTATTAAGGAATAAATCAGGAGTGCACTACGATGAGGCGATTCAGAAATAGAGTGCGTCAAAGTTAGAGTATCTAATATATAGCGGTCAAATCAAATATCCATAGTTACCCAAAAATTCATAGAGTTAGGACATTTAGAAAGTCACCCAACGATTTGGGACTAAATTTCATCTAATCTAACATGTTTCGAGAGCAAGATTGGTCAATAATATATTTTTGGAAAGTTGCGAAAATTGCAATGTTTTCCATACTATAGTTCAGGTACATATTTGTCGGAAAATATTTTTTCTCTCAAAAAGTACTGAAATTATGAGAAATGGGGTTCTTTGGTACGACAAATCGACTGGTGTTGTCCATTTTTCCATTAGATGAATGGTTCTAATTTTAGCAGAGGATTTAAATTAAGAGAAACCATGACTTCATACAAAAAATCGCACAGGCCAAAATAATGAAAATATTCAAATTTTCTAGGAAAGTACTGTTAAAGTTTCAATCTATTAAGAAATAAATCAGGAGTGCACTACAATGAGGCGATTCAGAAATAGAGTGCGTCAAATTTAGTGTATCTAATATATAGCGGTCAAATCAAATATCCATAGTTACCCAAAAATTCATAGAGTTAGGACATTTAGAAAGTCACCCAACGATTTGGGACTAAAATTTAATCTAATCTAACATGTTTCGAGAGCAAGATTGGTCAATAATATATTTTTGGAAAGTTGCGAGAATTGCAATGTTTTCCATACAGTTCAGGTACATATTTGTCGGAAAATATTTTCTCTCTCAAAAAGTACTGAAATTATGAGAAATGGGGTTCTTTGGTACGACAAATCGACTGGTGTTGTCCATTTTTCCATAAGATGAATGGTTCTAATTTTAGCAGAGGATTTAAATTAAGAGAAACCATGACTTCATACAAAAAATCGCACAGACCAAAATAATGAAAATATTGAAATTTTCTAGGAAAGTACTGTTAAAGTTTCAATCTATTAAGGAATAAATCAGGAGTGCACTACGATGAGGCGATTCAGAAATAGAGTGAGTCA
The DNA here is from genome assembly GCA_963921935.1 of Galeruca laticollis. Classification (NCBI taxonomy): domain Eukaryota; kingdom Metazoa; phylum Arthropoda; class Insecta; order Coleoptera; family Chrysomelidae; genus Galeruca; species Galeruca laticollis. The sequence goes on from OY998185.1 coordinate 46,863,076, forward strand.
AAGTTAGAGTATCTAATATATATAGCGGTCAAATCAAATATCCATAGTTATCCAAAAATTCATAGAGTTAGGACATTTAGAAAGTCACCCAACGATTTGGGACTAAATTTCATCTAATCTAACATGTTTCGAGAGGAAGATTGGCCAAAAATATATTTTTGGAAAGTTGCGAAAATTGCAATGTATTCCATACTATAGTTCAGGTACATATTTGTCGGAAAATATTTTTTCTCTCAAAAAGTACTGAAATTATGAGAAATGGGGTTCTTTGGTACGACAAATCGACTGGTGTTGTCCATTTTTCCATATAGTTCAGGTACATATTTGTCGGAAAATATTTTTTCTCTCAAAAAGTACTGAAATTATGAGAAATGGGGTTCTTTGGTACGACAAATCGACTGGTGTTGTCCATTTTTCCATAAGATAAATTGTTTTCATTTTAGCAGAGGATTTAAATTAAGAGAGAACATGACTTCATACAAAAAATCGCACAGACCAAAATAATGAGAATATTCAAGTTTTCTAGGAAAGTACTGTTAAAGTTTCAATCTATTGAGGAATAAATCAGGAGTGCACTACAATGAGGCGATTCAGAAATAGAGTGCGTCAAAGTTAGAGTATCTAATATAGAGAGGTCACATCAAATATCCATAGTTACCCAAAATTTCATAGAAATAGGACATTTAGGAAGTCACCCAACGATTTGGGACTAAATTTTATCTAATCTAACATGTTTCGAGAGCAAGATTGGTCAATAATATATTTTTGGAAAGTTGCGAAAAATGCAATGTTTCCATACTATGTTCAGGTACATATTTGTCGGAAAATATTTTTTCTCTCAAAAAGTACTGAAATTATGAGAAATGGGGTTCTTTGGTACGACAAATCGACTGGTGTTGTCCATTTTTCCATAAGATAAATGGTATTCATTTTAGCAGAGGATTTAAAATAAGAGAAACCATGACTTCATACAAAAAATCGCACAGACCAAAATAATGAAAATATTCAAGTTTTCTAGGAAAGTACTGTTAAAGTTTCAATCTATTAAGGAATAAATCAGGTGTGCACTACGATGAGGCGATTCAGAAATAGAGTGCGTCAAAGTTAGAGTATCTAATATATATAGCGGTCAAATCAAATATCCATAGTTATCCAAAAATTCATAGAGTTAGGACATTTAGAAAGTCACCCAACGATTTGGCACTAAATTTCATCTAATCTAACATGTTTCGAGAGCAAGATTGGTCAATAATATATTTTTGGAAAGTTGCGAAAATTGCAATGTTTTCCATACTATAGTTCAGGTACATATTTGTCGGAAAATATTTTTTCTCTCAAAAAGTACTGAAATTATGAGAAATGGGGTTCTTTGGTACGACAAATCGACTGGTGTTGTCCATTTTGCCATAAGATGAATGGTTCTAATTTTAGCATAGGATTTAAATTAAGAGAAACCATGACTTCATACAAAAAATCGCACAGACCAAAATAATGAAAATATTCAAATTTTCTAGGAAAGTACTGTTAAAGTTTCAATCTATTAAGAAATGAATCAGGAGTGCACTACGATGAGGCGATTCAGAAATAGAGTGCGTCAAAGTTAGAGTATCTAATATATAGCGGTCAAAACAAATATCCATAGTTACCCAAAAATTCATAGAGTTAGGACATTTAGAAAGTCACCCAACGATTTGGGACTAAATTTCATCTAATCTAACATGTTTCGAGAGGAAGATTGGCCAAAAATATATTTTTGGAAAGTTGCGAAAAATGCAATGTTTCCATACTATAGTTCAGGTACATATTTGTCGGAAAATATTTTTTCTCTCAAAAAGTACTGAAATTATGAGAAATGGGGTTCTTTAGTACGACAAATCGACTGGTGTTGTCCATTTTTCCATAAGATAAATGGTTCTAATTTTAGCGCAGAGGATTTAAATTAAGAGAGAACATGACTTCATACAAAAAATCGCACAGACCAAAATAATGAAAATATTCAAATTTTCTAGGAAAGTACTGTTAAAGTTTCAATCTATTAAGGAATAAATCAGGAGTGCACTACAATGAGGCTACTCAGAAATAGAGTGCGTCAAAGTTAGAGTATCTAATATATAGCGGTCAAATCAAATATCCATAGTTACCCAAAAATTCATAGAGTTAGGACATTTAGAAAGTCACCCAACGATTTGGGACTAAATTTTATCTAATCTAACATGTTTCGAGAGCAAGATTGGTCAATAATATATTTTTGGAAAGTTGCGAAAATTGCAATGTTTTCCATACTATAGTTCAGGTACATATTTGTCGGAAAATATTTTTTCTCTCAAAAAGTACTGAAATTATGAGAAATGGAGTTCTTTGGTACGACAAATCGACTGGTGTTGTCCATTTTTCCATAAGATGAATGGTTCTAATTTTAGCAGAGGATTTAAATTAAGAGAAACCATGACTTCATACAAAAAATCGCACAGACCAAAATAATGAAAATATTCAAATTTCCTAGGAAAGTACTGTTAAAGTTTCAATCTATTGAGAAATAAATCAGGAGTGCACTACAATGAGGCGATTCAGAAATAGAGTGCGTCAAATTTAGAGTATCTAATATATAGCGGTCAAATCAAATATCCATAGTTACCCAAAAATTCATAGAGTTAGGACATTTAGAAAGTCACCCAACGATTTGGGACTAAATGTCATCTAATCTAACATGTTTCGAGAGCAAGATTGGTCAATAATATATTTTTGGAAAGTTGCGAGAATTGCAATGTTTTCCATACAGTTCAGGTACATATTTGTCGGAAAATATTTTCTCTCTCAAAAAGTACTGAAATTATGAGAAATGGGGTTCTTTGGTACGACAAATCGACTGGTGTTGTCCATTTTTCCATAAGATGAATGGTTCTAATTTTAGCAGAGGATTTAAATTAAGAGAAACCATGACTTCATACAAAAAATCGCACAGACCAAAATAATGAAAATATTCAAATTTTCTAGGAAAGTACTGTTAAAGTTTCAATCTATTAAGGAATAAATCAGGAGTGCACTACGATGAGGCGATTCAGAAATAGAGTGAGTCAAAGTTAGAGTATCTAATATATATAGCGGTCAAATCAAATATCCATAGTTATCCAAAAATTCATAGAGTTAGGACATTTAGAAAGTCACCCAACGATTTGGGACTAAATTTCATCTAATCTAACATGTTTCGAGAGCAAGATTGGTCAATAATATATTTTTGGAAAGTTGCGAAAATTGCAATGTTTTCCATACTATAGTTCAGGTACATATTTGTCGGAAAATATTTTTTCTCTCAAAAAGTACTGAAATTATGAGAAATGGGGTTCTTTGGTACGACAAATCGACTGGTGTTGTCCATTTTTTCATAAGATAAATGGTTTTCATTTTAGCAGAGGATTTAAATCAAGAGAGAACATGACTTCATACAAAAAATCGCACAGACCAAAATAATGAAAATATTCAAGTTTTCTAGGAAAGTACTGTTAAAGTTTCAATCTATTAAGGAATAAATCAGGTGTGCACTACGATGAGGCGATTCAGAAATAGAGTGCGTCAAAGTTAGAGTATCTAATATATATAGCGGTCAAATCAAATATCCATAGTTATCCAAAAATTCATAGAGTTAGGACATTTAGAAAGTCACCCAACGATTTGGGACTAAATTTAATGTAATCTAACATGTTTCGAGAGCAAGATTGGTCAATAATATATTTTTGGAAAGTTGCGAAAATTGCAATGTTTTCCATACTATAGTTCAGGTACATATTTGTCGGAAAATATTTTTTCTCTCAAAAAGTACTGAAATTATGAGAAATGGGGTTCTTTGGACCGACAAATCGACTGGTGTTGTCCATTTTTCCATAAGATAAATGGTTCTAATTTTAGCGCAGAGGATTTAAATTAAGAGAGAACATGACTTCATACAAAAAATCGCACAGACCAAAATAATGAAAATATTCAAATTTTCTAGGAAAGTACTGTTAAAGTTTCAATCTATTAAGGAATAAATCAGGAGTGCACTACAATGAGGCTACTCAGAAATAGAGTGCGTCAAGGTTAGAGTATCTAATATATAGCGGTCAAATCAAATATCCATAGTTACCCAAAAATTCATAGAGTTAGGACATTTAGAAAGTCACCCAACGATTTGGGACTAAATTTTATCTAATCTAACATGTTTCGAGAGCAAGATTGGTGAATAATATATTTTTGGAAAGTTGCGAAAATTGCAATGTTTTCCATACTTATAGTACAGGTACATATTTGTCGGAAAATATTTTTTCTCTCAAAAAGTACTGAAATTATGAGAAATGGGGTTCTTTGGTACGACAAATCGACTGGTGTTGTCCATTTTTCCATAAGATGAATGGTTCTAATTTTAGCAGAGGATTTAAATTAAGAGAAACCATGACTTCATACAAAAAATCGCACAGACCAAAATAATGAAAATATTCAAATTTTCTAGGAAAGTACTGTTAAAGTTTCAATCTATTAAGGAATAAATCAGGAGTGCACTACGATGAGGCGATTCAGAAATAGAGTGCGTCAAATTTAGAGTATCTAATATATAGCGGTCAAATCAAATATCCATAGTTACCCAAAAATTCATAGAGTTAGGACATTTAGAAAGTCACCCAACGATTTGGGACTAAATTTCATCTAATCTAACATGTTTCGAGAGCAAGATTGGTCAATAATATATTTTTGGAAAGTTGCGAAAATTGCAATGTTTTCCATACTATAGTTCAGGTACATATTTGTCGGAAAATATTTTTTCTCTCAAAAAGTACTGAAATTATGAGAAATGGGGTTCTTTGGTACGACAAATCGACTGGTGTTGTCCATTTTTCCATAAGATAAATGGTTTTCATTTTAGCAGAGGATTTAAATTAAGAGAGAACATGACTTCATACAAAAAATCGCACAGACCAAAATAATGAAAATATTCAAGTTTTCTAGGAAAGTACTGTTAAAGTTTCAATCTATTAAGGAATAAATCAGGAGTGCACTACAATGAGGCGATTCAGAAATAGAGTGCGTCAAAGTTAGAGTATCTAATATAGAGAGGTCACATCAAATATCCATAGTTACCCAAAATTTCATAGAGTTAAGACATTTGGAAAGTCACCCAACGATTTGGGACTAAATTTTATCTAATCTAACATGTTTCGAGAGCAAGATTGGTCAATAATATATTTTTGGAAAGTTGCGAAAAATGCAATGTTTCCATACTATAGTTCAGGTACATATTTGTCGGAAAATATTTTTTCTCTCAAAAAGTACTGAAATTATGAGAAATGGGGTTCTTTGGTACGACAAATCGACTGGTGTTGTCCATTTTTCCATAAGATAAATGGTTTTCATTTTAGCAGAGGATTTAAAATAAGAGAAACCATGACTTCATACAAAATATCGCACAGACCAAAATAATGAAAATATTCAAGTTTTCTAGGAACGTACTGTTAAGTTTCAATCTATTAAGGAATAAATCAGGTGTGCACTACGATGAGGCGATTCAGAAATAGAGTGCGTCAAAGTTAGAGTATCTAATATATAGCGGTCAAAACAAATATCCATAGTTACCCAAAAATTCATAGAGTTAGGACATTTAGAAAGTCACACAACGATTTGGGACTAAATTTCATCTAATCTAACATGTTTCGTGAGCAAGATTGGTCAATAATATATTTTTGGAAAGTTGCGAAAAATGCAATGTTTCCATACTATAGTTCAGGTACATATTTGTCGGAAAATATTTTTTCTCTCAAAAAGTACTGAAATTATGAGAAATGGGGTTATTTGGTACGACAAATCGACTGGTGTTGTCCCCATTTTTCCATAAGATAAATGGTTTTCATTTTAGCAGAGGATTTAAAATAAGAGAAACCATGACTTCATACAAAAAATCGCACAGACCAAAATAATGAAAATATTCAAGTTTTCTAGGAAAGTACTGTTAAAGTTTCAATCTATTAAGGAATAAATCAGGAGTGCACTACAATGAGGCTACTCAGAAATAGAGTGCGTCAAAGTTAGAGTATCTAATATATATAGCGGTCAAATCAAATATCCATAGTTACCCAAAAATTCATAGAGTTAGGACATTTAGAAAGTCACCCAACGATTTGGGACTAAATTTCATCTAATCTAACATGTTTCGAGAGCAAGATTGGTCAATAATATATTTTTGGAAAGTTGCGAAAATTGCAATGTTTTCCATACTATAGTTCAGGTACATATTTGTCGGAAAATATTTTTTCTCTCAAAAAGTACTGAAATTATGAGAGATGGGGTTCTTTGGTACGACAAATCGACTGGTGTTGTCCATTTTCCCATAAGATGAATGGTTCTAATTTTAGCAGAGGATTTAAATTAAGAGAAACCATGACTTCATACAAAAAATCGCACAGACCAAAATAATGAAAATATTCAAATTTTCTAGGAAAGTACTGTTGAAGTTTCAATCTATTAAGGAATAAATGGGGAGTGCACTACAATGAGGCGATTCAGAAATAGAGTGCGTCAAAGTTAGAGTATCTAATATATAGCGGTCAAAACAAATATCCATAGTTACCCAAAAATTCATAGAGTTAGGACATTTAGAAAGTCACCCAACGATTCGGGACCAAATTTTATCTAATCTAACATGTTTCGAGAGCAAGATTGGTCAATAATATATTTTTGGAAAGTTGCGAAAATTGCAATGTTTACCATGTTCAGGTACATATTTGTCGGAAAATATTTTTTCTCTCAAAAAGTACTGAAATTATGAGAAATGGGGTTCTTTGGTACGGCAAATCGACTGGTGTTGTCCATTTTTCCATAAGATGGATGGTTCTAATTTTAGCAGAGGATTTAAATTAAGAGAAACCATGACTTCATACAAAAAATCGCACAGAGCAAAATAATGAAAATATTCAAATTTTCTGGGAAAGTACTCTTAAAGTTTCAATCTATTAAGGAATAAATCAGGAGTGCACTACAATGAGGCGATTCAGAAATAGAGTGCGTCAAAGTTAGAGTATCTAATATATAGCGGTCAAATCAAATATCCATAGTTACCCAAAAAATCATAGAGTTAGGACATTTAGAAAGTCCCCCAACGATTTGGGACTGAATTTTATCTAATATAACATGTTTCGAGAGGAAAATTGGCCAAAAATATATTTTTGGAAAGTTGCGAAAAATGCAATGTTTCCATACTATAGTTCAGGTACATATTTGTCGGAAAATATTTTTTCTCTCAAAAAGTACTGAAATTATGAGAAATGGGGTTTTTTGGTACGGCAAATCGACTGGTGTTGTCCATTTTTCCATAAGATGAATGGTTCTAATTTTAGCAGAGGATTTAAATTAAGAGAAACCATGACTTCATACAAAAAATCGCACAGACCAAAATAATGAAAATATTCAAATTTTCTAGGAAAGTACTGTTAAAGTTTCAATCTATTAAGGAATAAATCAGAAGTGCACTACGATGAGGCGATTCAGAAATAGAGTGCGTCAAATTTAGAGTATCTAATATATAGCGGTCAAATCAAATATCCATAGTTACCCAAAGCAGAGGAGGTTAAAGTTTCAATCTATTAAGGAATAAATCAGGAGTGCACTACAATGAGGCTACTCAGAAATAGAGTGCGTCAAAGTTAGAGTATCTAATATATATAGCGGTCAAATCAAATATCCATAGTTACCCAAAAATTCATAGAGTTAGGACATTTAGAAAGTCACCCAACGATTTGGGACTAAATTTCATCTAATCTAACATGTTTCGAGAGCAAGATTGGTCAATAATATATTTTTGGAAAGTTGCGAAAATTGCAATGTTTACCATGTTCAGGTACATATTTGTCGGAAAATATTTTTTCTCTCAAAAAGTACTGAAATTATGAGAAATGGGGTTCTTTGGTACGGCAAATCGACTGGTGTTGTCCATTTTTCCATGAGATGGATGGTTCTAATTTTAGCAGAGGATTTAAATTAAGAGAAACCATGACTTCATACAAAAAATCGCACAGACCAAAATAATGAAAATATTCAAATTTTCTGGGAAAGTACTCTTAAAGTTTCAATCTATTAAGGAATAAATCAGGAGTGCACTACAATGAGGCGATTCAGAAATAGAGTGCGTCAAATTAGAGTATCTAATATATAGCGGTCAAATCAAATATCCATAGTTACCCAAAAAATCATAGAGTTAGGACATTTAGAAAGTCCCCCAACGATTTGGGACTGAATGTTATCTAATATAACATGTTTCGAGAGGAAGATTGGCCAAAAATATATTTTTGGAAAGTTGCGAAAAATGCAATGTTTCCATACGGTTCAGGTACATATTTGTCGGAAAATATTTTTTCTCTCAAAAAGTACTGAAATTATGAGAAATGGGGTTTTTTGGTACGGCAAATCGACTGGTGTTGTCCATTTTTCCATAAGATGGATGGTTCTAATTTTAGCAGAGGATTTAAATTAAGAGAAACCATGACTTCATACAAAAAATCGCACAGACCAAAATAATGAAAATATTCAAATTTTCTGGGAAAGTACTGTTAAAGTTTCAATCTATTAAGGGAAAAATCAGGAGTGCACTACAATGAGGCGATTCAGAAATAGAGTGCGTCAAAGTTAGAGTATCTAATATATAGCGGTCAAAGCAAATATCCATAGTTACCCAAAAAATCATAGAGTTAGGACATTTAGAAAGTCCCCCAACGATTTGGGACTGAATTTTATCTAATATAACATGTTTCGAGAGGAAGATTGGCCAAAAATATATTTTTGGAAAGTTGCGAAAAATGCAATGTTTCCATACTATAGTTCAGGTACATATTAGTCGGAAAATATTTTTTCTCTCAAAAAGTACTGAAATTATGAGAAATGGGGTTCTTTGGTACGACAAATCGACTGGTGTTGTCCATTTTTCCATAAGATAAATGGTTCATATTTTAGCAGAGGATTTAACCTAAGAGAAAACTTCATACAAAAAATCGCACAGACCAAAATAATGAAAATATTCAAATTTTCTAGGAAAGTACTGTTAAAGTTTCAATCTATTAAGGAATAAATCAGGAGTGCACTACGATGAGGCGATTCAGAAATAGAGTGAGTCAAAGTTAGAGTATCTAATATATATAGCGGTCAAATCAAATATCCATAGTTACCCAAAAATTCATAGAGTTAGGACATTTAGAAAGTCACCCAACGATTTGGGACTAAATTTTATCTAATCTAACATGTTTCGAGAGCAAGATTGGTCAATAATATATTTTTGGAAAGTTGCGAAATTTGCAATGTTTTCCATACTAGGAGGTACATATTTGTCGGAAAATATTTTTTCTCTCAAAAAGTACTGAAATTATGAGAAATGGGGTTCTTTGGTACGACAAATCGACTGGTGTTGTCCACTTTTCCATAAGATAAATGGTTCTAATTTTAGCAGAGGATTTAAAATAAGAGAAACCATGACTTCATACAAAAAATCGCACAGACCAAAATAATGAAAATATTCAAATTTTCTAGGAAAGTACTGTTAAAGTTTCAATCTATTAAGGAATAAATCAGGAGTGCACTACAATGAGGCTACTCAGAAATAGAGTGCGTCAAAGTTAGAGTATCTAATATATATAGCGGTCAAATCAAATATCCATAGTTATCCAAAAATTCATAGAGTTAGGACATTTAGAAAGTCACCCAACGATTTGGGACTAAATTTCATCTAATCTAACATGTTTCGAGAGCAAGATTGGTCAATAATATATTTTTGGAAAGTTGCGAAAATTGCAATTATGAGAACGGGGGTTCTTTGGTACGACAAATCGACTGGTGCTGTCCATTTTCCAATGAGATAAATGGTTCTAATTTTAGCAGTGGATTTAAATTAATAGAAAACATGCCTTCCTGAAAAACCTTACATAGTTGTCGGAAAATATTTTTTCTCTCAAAAAGTACTGAAATTATGAGAAATGGGGTTCTTTGGTACGACAAATCGACTGGTGTTGTCCATTTTTCCATAAGATAAATGGTTCTAACTTTAGCAGAGGATTTAAAATAAGAGAAACCATGACTTCATACAAAAAATCGCACAGACCAAAATAATGAAAATATTCAAATTTTCTAGGAAAGTACTGTTAAAGTTTCAATCTATTAAGAAATAAATCAGGAGTGCACTACAATGAGGCGATTCAGAAATAGAGTGCGTCAAATTTAGAGTATCTAATATATAGCGGTCAAATCAAATATCCATAGTTACCCAGAAATTTATAGAGTTAGGACATTTAGAAAGTCATCCATCGATTTGGGACGAAAATTTATCTAATCGAACATGTTTCGAGAGGTAGATTGGTCAAAAATACATTTTTGGAGAATTGCGGAAAATGCAATATTTTCAGGTACAAATTTGTTGGAAAATATTTTATCTCTCAAAAAATACTGAAATTATGAGAACGGGGGTTCTTTGGTACGACAAATCGACTGGTGCTGTCCATTTTCCAATGAGATAAATGGTTCTAATTTTAGCAGTGGATTTAAATTAATAGAAAACATGCCTTCCTGAAAAACCTTACTCTGTGGCATCTACTCATATTACTTTTTTAAATGAAACTGTCGATAATTCCACAAAATTATAAAAACTTGACAATTGTTTCGAAATTACTAAATTTCACATATATTTAGTAATATTGAAACAATTGTCATTTTTTTATTCTATTGTGGAATTATTTAGAAACAGTTTCATTTAAAGGAGTTACAGTACTTTGAAACTATTTGATGCTTGATGGGAAGTGTAGATACTGTACACACTGTATAGTTATGAGGGTTACTCTGAAGGAAGTAGAAGATCATTTGTCCTTTATACCAAGAGACGAATAATTTAAGTTCAAAGTGCTTCCAAATTTGTGTATCTAGAAGTAGTGATAGAAGGCAGAAATGGAAGAATTGAAATAAAAACCTAGATGAGATATGAACGTCAAGACTTATGAAGCCATGTTTGAGAGGATACTAAAAGGACTATAATTGGAATTTGAGGAAATTTATAGAGGCCCTATAATAAGATACTAAGAACTTTAAGAATTGTAGGGGTCCTCACGCAGTTTTAAAGATCGCGCTGGGTGCGACAAAGAAATCGTAAGCAGATTGAGAGAGATGTACTGTTAGGCCATTTAGCACCCAAATACATGAGCAATAATTTACATACAAAACTTTGGATAACTTTATCAATATTAAAATCTCGTCTACATAAAAAACGTTTCAGTATCTTCAACAAGGGATGTGAAATAAGAATCGATTATTTCTTCTATAAAAATCGATTTTTACGTCTGCAATCCTCCAGAGTCTGGAGCGTGAATAAATCTCATTCGATACTATCAATGAATGGATTGGCACAAACGTTTTATTACTTTTACCCTTTCACTGTGGAAACCGGGTATACGCAAAATAATCTTGTGTTCGAATAACGGGAACCGGATAAATACGCGCACCCTTTTTATGCACTAACTGTGGGGTCCGACCGAATACGACGTATGCATGTAATATGTAATATAGTAGATATTTGATTCTGTTTTGAGAGGCATTTACCACAAATTTAAACATTAAGAGGAACCTCAAAACAGTTTGCACCCGTGAATTGGACCAAAATTCAGATCATTTTGTAAACAACAGGGATCAGGTATTTTAGTTATAAAAAATATAAAAGCCATTAAGTGATGGTGTGAGTTTGACAATTTGTGGTTACCAATTTGGACACCAAAACCTGATCCCCAAAAGGAAGCCTAGAGAATTCGATTCTGAAAATATGAAATCTCAAATGATTGTATTTTTCGAGATTTGTTCCACCGTCTTGATGGAGGATGACAGATGACGAACAAAATAGACATTTCGTATTCTATTCAAGACGTAATTCAATATTTATATATATATATATATATATATATATATATATATATATATTTCGATTATTCTCTTTTAACAGCTCGTAGTGAATGAATTCCGTTCGTTTATTACGGGGTGTGACGCCTAGTCTTACCTTCCTCTTGCCCCTTGAGCACATACCTAAAAGTATATATGAGCTTCAAGCCACAGCCATTTAAATATTTGACGTTTAACGAGGTTAAGAGGGGCCTCCCGTTTTAGGAACTTTAAAACTGTTGGCACCAGTGACTTGCAACAAAATTTAGGTCATTTTGCAAACAACAAATCTAACGAACGCAGTGAAATTAAGTGTTAAACTTTTAACACAATATAAATTGGACCTTTGTCTTGGGGATCAGGTATTTTGGTTAAGTTTTATATTGTTATAAAAAAGATAAAAGCCATTAAAGGATGGTGTGATTTTGACAGTTTTGACAATTTGTGGTCACCAATTTGGACGCCAAAACCTGACCCCTAAAAGGAAGCCTAGAGAATTCGATGCTGAAAATATGAAATCTCAAATGATTGTATTTTTTGAGATTTGTTGCACGTAAATTTTTGCAAACGAACAGCTTTTTACTTTAGTTCAACCGTTCCACCGTCTTTTAATAAATGCCCAGAAGAAGGCATTTGCATGAAGCCAATTTACATGCCGGAAGACCTAAGAGTTCCACCTTTATCACGTGGCAATCGCGCAGCTAGATTAGATTGGACGCGAGAAGACGAAAACTGTACTAGATATCAATAGCCAAGGGCAGGGCTTGTCCAACCGCAAGTGTCCCAATGGCCGTTTTGGAAAAAATGCGGTTGGATGCGGCAATACCTATGCAACTTTATCAGTGAATTTTAATAGATATGGTATGCATATACAAAGAAAAAAACGCCTTTGTATGATTATTTTAATGTATTCTAAAATATCAAATTACAAAAAAATTAGTGGGAACTATGAGGATATTGTTTTTCACTAACAAATGCATCAATATTTGACTTTAATATTTGTTGTTGATGAACGATACAACTGAGTAAGTGACAGAAAGGAAACATCTATATTTTGACTTTATAAATTTCATATTGGAAAAGCTGCTTTAGCAAAGATACATGCTTCCCAGCATTGAGCTCAGTGTAATCCATAGTTTCGCAAGTTGGGGTATCATTCTTCTGGCAGTAACTTGAAAAAATTCAATCCATTTTTAGTTCTTCCTTAGTAAAAAGGATCTGATTGCAAATCACGCAACTCTAGTTGAAGGTCTGCTCTGCTTATATTTTCAACTGAAATTGTAAGGGGCTGAGTAAAAACTGAAATCTCTCTTTCGATTTTTTTAAGTCTCCAAAACGATTTTCGAATTCTTCTGCAATTGTTTCAATGTATTTTATGTGAGGTAAATTGGAAACTTCCTCAAAATCCTTCTTTTCTTCAAAATGATCTTTACAACTTGGAAAAAATGAAAAATCATTGTTTTCTAATGAAGACTCTTGAAAAGATTAATTTTACTTTTAAATCCATTTATGTGTCCAAATAAGTTGGTAATATTCTGCTGTTTTCCTTGTAGCTTCAAATTCAGTTCGTTAAGGTGAGATGTCAGGTCTGTTAAAAATGTAAGGTCTGCTAAAAAGTGTGCAACTACCATTTGATTTTCCAGTTCCGTAGTGTTAGACTTAACTTCACCTTTAAGAAATATAGGTATCTCCTTGCGTAAAGCGAAGAATTGTTGCAAACAGTTTCCGACGCTTAACTAAAAAAGGGTATAACAGTACATCCAGTACTTCTTTTTATAAATTATAAAAAAGTACGCTTTTCTGTTGAATTGGTGTGGGTAGGGGCCCGATGAGCCTTTATCCCCGGAGTCCTGCCCAGCTCTGGCCGGCCCGGAGGGCCTCTTGGTGAACAATACAGTGTATCACAAAGCAATTGATGTTGTTTTGTTTCATGAGTCCTGCAAATCCAATTTCAGTTCCTAGCATAGTTCTGGCTGCATGTATCCAGGAACATTTACCGAATCCCCCGTAATCTGACACCACCTTATTTACAGATTCAAAAATATCCGTACCCTTGGTTGTACCATGGAGAGGAATATTATGAAAAGCATCTCCTCTGCTACACTGAAGTCGTTTTGAGTAGTTCGGATAAAAATTACTAGCTGGCTAATGTCGAACAGTTCAGTTCTTTCATCCAGGCATAGCGAAAAATATTTACATTCTTCAGCCATGTCATGCAGTGCTTTTGATACATATTGATTAATATATGGCTACCCGTCTTGCAATTGTTTCGAATTTTTGTTTCATTGAATTGCTTTGCCATTTTGATTGCACAATTTTTAATAAGCACTCCATTACTAAAATGTGTCTTCGCTTTGACAATGTCCAGCGCTACTTATTTCAGTTTTTTCTTATAATCCGCCTTTTCCGACTTTCTTGACTCCCCTGTATATTGCTGGAACGTTTTATCGTGTAACGTAGCGTAATTTCGTTTCGTATTATATTATTTGGGTATCGATAGTACTTGCATGCAAACAATGCACTGAACTTTATTATTGTTGTTTGAAATTAAATAGTCTAATTCCTAACGTTCATTATACACTCGATGTTCGTTCGTTATTTTTCTTTTCTGCAATGACACATTCCACCTATTTGAGGGTAATTTATACATTTAGAAACCCACTCAGTGGGCCTTATGTTGGACAGCCCTGGTCCAGGGTATTTTTTTACTGACTAATCCAGGTTTGGACTTCATCAGGACAGTAAACGAGTAAAAGTATGGAGACAGTCGAGACTAGTGTCACGTTTGCAAACAGCTCAGGAGATGCACAGTTATCGAGGTGGTACAGTGATGGTATGTGGAAGATTCAGCGCAGAGGGAAGAATTGATCTTGTTTCTTTTCAACGGTTTCTAAGAGGATTTGGTTATCTACACCTTATACTCCGGGCTGTTGTGGTTCCATATGCTCCAGCAATTGAGCCTCAATTTATATTATTACAAGGCAATGGATTTTCCCATCCAATCTGATTGAACATGTATGGGACATGCTACAAAGTAGGGTTACGCTTCAAATGCTTTTTTTAATAACCAGTAGGTGCTTATAAACAGTCTTCGGAGAGAATGAGGAGCTCTTGATCATATTGAAATTGATAACCTAATTTTTAGTATGGGAAGAAGATGTAGACCTGTCATTAACGCTAGAGGTCATACCACTTATTAAACGGTCTAATTCGGCTTTTTTTACTTAACCTACTGACTTGGCCTAAAATGACGTATCGGACATTTTTTCCAATTGGCAACATCGGTTGGTATAAACAGGATGGGGGGGGCGCGCGCTGTGTAGCATGAATTCATAGTTTTTAAGAGTTACATGATCAGTACTGCCTTTTCCGTGCAAGAGTGAAGATAGTGTCTGAAGGGCTTAAAAAATATTTTCGACGGTGAATTTCGAATCCGACTAAAATACTTGGGATTTAAAACGGTGATTGTCTTTCCCTGTCAGGTAACTATCTTTATATTTTACTTTTCCGCCCAACCTTTCTATATGCGAGAAAAGTATTGGTTTACCCCAAAAAAAGTTGGAATTTTGAAATTTTTTTTGAGGTATTTTTACGTTTTCCATCAACAACAACACGGACAAACGGTTTTTAGAAAAAAAATCCTGTGTATGTCGTCGTCGTCGGCCACTTTTCCTTACATGTCTTGTTAGCACGATACAGCCTCCGGAGTGCAATAAGTCAGCAATTTTATGATTGAATATTGTTAAGGACATGTCACAGATGAGTCCTATTGATTTTCAGTTCACCAGAGCCAGTACAACGGGTGCTATGGTACTTGAAGTACGACATTTTGTCATTTTTTGAGAAATTTCAGTTTGTTAGCACGATACAGCTTCTGGAGCTCAACAAGTCACCAGTTTTGTGATTGAATATTATTCAGGATATCAGACTGATGAACCCTATTGATTTTCAGCTCATCAGAGCCAATACAACAGGTGCTACAGTACTTTAAGTACGATATTTTTGGAGAAGTTTCAGTTTGTTAGCACGATACAGCCTCCGGAGTATATACAAGTGACCAATTTTATGATTGGATATTATTCAGAGCGTCTCAAAGATGAACCCTATTGATATTCAGCTCACTAAAGCTAGTACAACGGGTACTATGGTACTTGAAGTACCAAATTTTTGTAATTTTTGGAGAATTTTCAATTTGTTAGCACGATACAGCCTCCAAAGAGTATACGATTGATCAATTTTATGATTGAATATTGTTCAGGGTATCTCACAGATGTACGCTATTGATTTTCAGTTTACTAGAGCGAGTACAGCGGGTCCTATAAATGCAGATATACTAACTTTTTGGTTATTTTTGGAGAAATTTCGGTTTCTTAGCACGATACATCCCCCGAAGTGTATACAAGTAACAATTTTATGATAGAACATTGTTCAGGGCCACAGATGCGGAAAAGTTAGTTTTAATCTTCAAAACCGTTTATTTTATATATATTTAAGTATTTCATAGGTTTTTTAAAGAACAGGGCATGAAAAAATAGTGTGATTTACCCATGTGGGTAAAATGACATACGTATCACTTCGATAAAATGATATAGTATGTCATTTTACCCATATAAGTAAGTTTGTAATTTGTTAAATACGTGTCTTTTGTTACAGTATGGTGGGAGCCTACACAAGAAAGAGTATGAGACAATCATGGGATTCATTACAAATGCAAAGGGTAATTCAAGCCGTTCAAAACGGTGAAACCACATTACGACGTAGAACAGGTCAGGAAAACAAACAAATTTAAACGGTTTTAAAGATTAAAACTAACTTTTCCCCATCTGCGAGATGCCCTGAACAATATTCTATCATAAAATTGTCACTTGTACACACTTCGAGTGATGTATCGTGCTAACAAACCGAAATTTCTTCAAAAATAACCAGAAATGTAGTATATCTGGATTTATAGGACCCGCTGTACTTGCTCTAGTTAGCTGAAATTCAATACGATACATCTGTGAGACACCTTGAAAAATATCCAATTATAAAATCGGTCACTTGTATACACTCCGGAGGCTGTATCGAAATTTCTCCAAAAAGGACCAAAAATGTGACACTTCAGGTACCATAGCACCCGTTGTCCTAGCTTAGGGGAGCTGAAAATCAATAGGGTTCATCTATTAGATGCCCTGAACAATATTCAATCATAAAATTGGTTTTTTGTGTACACTCTGGAGGCTACCAAACTGAAAATTCTCCAAAAATAACAAAAATTTGGTACTCCATAGCACCCGTTGTACTGGCTTTAGTGTGCTGAATATCAATAGGGTTTATTTTTGGGATGTATTGAATAATATTCAATCATAAAATTGGTCACTTGTATGTACTTCGGAGGCTGTATCGTGCTAACAAGCTGAAATTTCTCCTAAAATGTCGTACTTAAAGTACTATAGCACCTGTTGTACTGGCTTTGGTGAGCTGAAAATCAATAGGGTTCGTCCGTGAGACGTCCTGAATAATATTCAATCATAAAATTGGTAACTTGTTGCACTGCGAAGGCTGTATCGTGCTAACAAACTGAAATTTCTCAAAAAATTACAAAAATGTCGTGGCTCAAGTACCATAGCACCCGTTATACTGGCTCTGGTAAGCTGAAAATGAATAGGGTTCATCTGTGAGATGTTTTGAACAATATTCAATCATAAAATTGGTGACTTGTTGCCCTCCGGAGGCTGTATCGTGCTAACAAGACATGTAAGGAAAAGTGGCCGATGACAACGACGACGACATACACACAGGATTTTTTTCTGAAAACCGTTTTTTCTTGTTGTTCTTGATGAAAAACGTAAAAATAACTCAAAAAATCTTGGTCGTTTTAAAACTAGTTTTTCTGTGCAACTTGAAAAGGACCTTGTGGAGCATATTAAATTACTTGAGTCAAGTCTGTTTGGTCTATCCTGTGACGACGTCCGTTCCTTGGCTTAGCAATTAGCAGAACGCAACGGGATGCCGCATCGATTTAATAAAATCACCCAGATGGCTGGATGGGATTGGTTGCGTGGTTTCAGAAAGAGGAATCCCGATATATTTTTACGAAAACACGAAGCAACATCAGCTGCCAGGGCGCAGTCTTTCAATAAACCACAAGATGCAAAAAATTTTCAAATGTAGCAGGAAACAATCGAAAAACATAATATTAGTCCAACGCTTATATGGAATGTAGACGAATCAGCTTTATCCACCGTTCAAAAACCAGGAAGGATACTTGCCACCAAAGGTCGCAAACAAGTTGGATTAATTACCAGTGCAGAAAGGGGCCAACATATAACAATGATTGCTTCTATGAGCTCAGCTGGGAGTTTCATTCCATCTACACTAATATTCTACAGGAAAAACTGGAAAAAGACTTTACAGAGGCACCTCTGGGAACCCTTGGTATAGCACATGAGACAGGGTGGATGACAGGTGAATTATTTTTAAAATGGATGTAGCATTTCAAAGAATATTCCAATTCCTCACAAGAAAAGAAATTATCTTTACTAAGCAACATGGTATAGTGATACAGTGTTTCCCACCCCACTGCATGCATCGGCTGCAGCCACTAGATGTGTGCTTTTTCGGTCTAATAAAAATAGACTATGACCAAGAAGTCGCCAAATGGTTTAAAAAACCATCCTAATCGAACAGTTTACCCATACCATGTTGGTCGAATATTTGCCGCAGCTTACGGGAAAGCAGCTACGCACCAAAATGCTGTTAGTGGATTTTTGAAGACTGGAATTTGGCCTCTAAATCCTGATTTATTTCCTGACTATTTATATTACCCGTCATTAGTTACTGATATACCGTTTGAGGAAAGAGTCAGATCAATTCTCCAACTTCCGAACATGTTCCTGCTTCTAACATGAATAATAGCGAGTTATCAACCAGAATTAACAACCCTTCATCTTTCGTCCACAAGAGATTTCACCCGTCCCATCCACTTCAGGTTTGCAGCAAAAGCCGAAAAGAAAGAAAGCTGGAGGAACAACAGTACTAACAATGTAACGCGAAAAATCGCCCGCCTGTCGATAATATAATTTTGGCATGCTTGCTGACGGGAAATTATGACACCATTTCGATGAGGAGCGGGTCAGTTCTCCAGGGTCGTTGAAGCGAATGCTGACTAGTGACGATTAAACATTTTTATGTGCTCTGGTAGTCATTACGTCCGATATTTAAAATTTCACCAACGACGTGGTTATTTCGATTGACGGCCATGCCAGAAGAACTCGTTATCTAGGGGGGTTTTTATTTTGGATTTTATCCTCTGATTGAGGAGTGCGAAAGCAGCCAGACCACTCGCCAGAACCAGTAACCAGGAGAGCTGGAATATTTTGAAGCGTCGATTTCACGAAATTTTTGATGTATGGTTTTTTTTCTATTTCTTTGCGGAAATTAATTATTTTTTTTTACTTTTCGTGTATAAAATTTTGAAATATTCTTTTTAAATATTGAATTGTTGGCTCTGAACGCTAGGTATACCACGGTACGTACCTGGGTACTGCGCTATTTGGATATTTTTCTGACTTTGACGATTTTTTTATGTAGGTAATTTCGCACTGTACATAATTTCAATTTTTTTTAACATTGTTAGGGTCGCCTGCTTTAATTTTATGCTTATGCATTTATATATATTTATACTCATATAGATTGCAGAAGTGTGAACCTATGTAACTAATGCAATTGTAGTTTTGGTGTTAGATTTTCACTCTATTTGCAAAATTGTACATGAGCCATTTGTTCGTTTCCTGTAATTAGTTTGTGATTTGAGACATCTGTGTAGATTGGGGCCCTCAGCTCTTCTGCACCCTGAGTTAGTAGCCTTCAGCTCTACTCGGGAATTATTTATTTATTTATTTATTCCAAACAGGTTGTATAACCTAATTACATGGAATAAGTATTAACAATTCCAAAATTCTATTCTAACATTATATACTATGACTATTGATACATGAAGCAGTGATATTGATTGATGCAGAGAATAAAGACAAAGACGACTAATTTCCAAAAGTGTCCCTTCACACACCGAACTTTTTAATATGTTCACAAATACTTTTCTTGAATTGTCTAATTGACATTGTCCAATCTATTTCAGTAACATTATTTATCCTATTGGCAAGTTTTAACATGGTCACCAGAGGAGAACAAACTGACATTCTTAATCTCCCAAACAATAAGGAGGATCGAGTTAACCTTGACGGAACTTTGAAAGGAATTGAGTACAATAAATTACTTGATGTCGATATACAATTTATTATTTTATACAAGAAAATCATCATGTTTAATTTACGCCTACTAGTGATAGACATAACATCAAATTCTTCCCGTAATCTAGTTGTTCTGATTTTTCCACAATCCGGCCAACGCTTATATTTTTTATAATACAAGAACCGTTAAGTATTTGTTCTGCACTTTCTCAATATTTTCCAGGTACATTTGAGGTTGATCTCCCCAGATCATAGACCCAAACTCAAGTTTAGGTCTTACTAAGGTATTGAACAACTTTTTTATAGTCTCCGTATTTGAGAAAAGAATGGTTTGTCTGAAGACTAGACCCATTATACGATTGGCACTCCTGACTGACTTTTGTATATGTGCAAAGAAAGACATTTGACTATTATAGATAATTCCAAGATCCTTAACTTCATCCTTCCTTTCTAATACTTCTTGGTCCATGAAATAATCAAAAATGATACACTCCTTTTTCTTAGATATAGACATAACACAACATTTTTCAACATTAAAACGTAATTTATTCTCCTTGCTCCATCTAATTATGCTGTTTATATCTTTTTGTAGTAGTATGCAATCCCGAACAGTCTGAATCTTCCTGAACATCTTGAAGTCATCTGCAAATACTAAACTATCAGAATTCGAAACATAACCTGGAAGATCATTGATAAATAAAACAAACAATAGCGGACCAAGGTTTGATCCTTGCGGAACTCCCGAGTTTGCATGGAATTTTCCAGATGTATTTCCGTTATATTTTACTACAAAATGCCTGTTACGTAGATAGTTTGATATAAGTTTCAATAAATTATTTGACATTCCATACTTGTATAATTTTTTAAGCAATATGTCGTGATTCACTTGATCGAAAGCTTTTTTAAAATCTGTATATATGACATCCAGTTCCCCATCTGCTATGCCCTCATGAAGCCATGTTTCAACTGCCACAATTATATCATAATTATTTTGTAAGGAATTATTATAAAACTCAGCCGTATTCGTCCTTAATCCTCTACAGTTTTGAAAATTTATAAAAATATCTATCATTTTGTGTATAGTCATTGAGACTCCTGAACTATTTAAATATATACAAAAAGGAACAATGCAATTACTTAGTTTATAATCCTAAAAAATCGCAATCAAGCAAACTTTCTTTCAAGGTGAGTCGAAAAGTACAATTGAAAATATACAAGTTCCCAACTTAAAGACTATTCCTCTTATCATTAATGACAGCATAAAAAAGTTGTAAATAATTACTATTAAAAATGTTTTGTTTTTTGAATTATGTAGAATATAGCAAAGCTGTCCATAAACGTAAAATAAAATAATCAATGAAGTATACATAAAGAAAATAATTACAAAAGATCTTCAATTGAGTCAATCTTCCTTATTTCATTCCCAACCTTTAGAAAAACTCTTCCTCCATTGCTCCATGCCTGTTTCTTTCCATATTTATTCTTAGCTTCGGACAGTAATAAATACTTGGTTTTTGCTAAATACTCGTTAACAAAAATGTTTGTTGATTTTAGTTGTCTTCTAGCTTTCAGAACAGCATTTTTTTTTAGTACCGATAGAAACTCAACGATCACTGTTCTATTTTTACGATTACCATCATTCATTTTTCCCTGCCTGTATAAGTTAATAACATCTGATTCAAAACATTTCACCTTCATTGTATTGTTTACGATATTCAGCATAATCGACATTAAGCTCTCGCTGTCAGTTTCAGCAATGCCGTCAAATCTTAGAGTTTTTCTTCTTTGGTAAGTATCTATATCATCCAATTTTTTTGATATATCCCTTATCTTATCATCGTGAGCTACTATAGTATTACTAACTTCTATGATTTTATGTGATATAGAGGAAAGGAGGCAAATATGGGCTACCCATTTTATTTTTGTTTGTAAAAAAACAAAAAAAAATTCTATTTCAATTCCAAAGCTACCTAACGATAACTACATTAGTTAGTATCAACCTGTTTAAAGTCCACATTGATTAAAAAAATATGTAAATTCATTAATGAGTAAATAATGAAAATGTGCATTTTTGCGCATTTTGAATATAGACTCTAAATATGGGCTACCCCCAAAAATGTGTGATAAATGTATGAGAAATGAGATAGATGCGTGAGAAATATATTTTAATATTTTAAATTAAACAATACATGAAATAAATCAAAACTAATGTCTACTACTTGCAAAAATCACAAACATATTGTTCATTTTCGGCCCCAGCGCACTCGTTATGGGCTCATAAATTGCACATGAAGCACTTTATCCAGATTTCACCGTGGTTATCCTCTGCAAAAGGTGCTTCGCAAAATATACAAGTCACGTCAGCTGCGTCCTTTGGAGACTGGGCATTTGGAAATTCATTGTAGTCGCTATCCTCATCTGCGGGCACATATTCCTCCTCATCCTCGGTGCTCGAATCAGATTCCTTTTTCTGGTTCTCTGTAACCTGCTTGCGTTTCCCCTTTTTTTTATTCCTTTCTTTAATTTGTTTTTCTTTGCCTTCTCCTGTCCCTTTTTTCTTTTCTTTAACCTTGTCAAGAGACTGGAGCAAGTCATTTTTATAAGGTGAAGAGGTTATCACCGAACACTTACTTGGCTTACGCCCACGATTTGAGGTTTTTTTCTTCAAAGAAGGCACAGGAGAAAGATCATATGGTGTTACCAGAGATGTTCGAGAAGACCCGGACCCAGATGTGGAAGGAGTTGATGGAGTTAACTTCTGAAATAACTTTCTTTTTACGCCATGTTCTGGACAAGGTCCTCTGAAAGGCGTGGCAGACTTTTTATAAAAGCTTGTTGTAGGAATAGCGACTAGCTGTGTATTACCTGCAGAAATAGGAACAAGCTGTGTATTAGTTGTAGGAATATCAACAAGCTGTTTGTTAGGCCCAGAGGGAGAAGTGGGAGAATTAGACGATGAATTGCTCTGGTTTGAGCGACGATCAGGTGTTATCTCAGAGTTGGTAGATTTATCGTATGTTGGAATGTCAGAATTTGTAGGTTCATTCGAATTGACACCAGAGGTTGAAGCCACCATCATCTCATCCTCTTCATCACTAGCGTCATCAGGTGCGACTGACGTAGTCTTTTCTGCTTCAATTTCAGCTGCAATGAAATCAGCATCTGAAAATATGTTTTTATTCAATGGATAAATGCCTGTAGCTCGGAAACCATTAACAGCAATCTCTCCAGTTTGGCATTTCAAATAGGCTCTCCCAAAGAGCTCTGACACATCAAATGGACTTAGTGGGCGATTATTGTGGCGTAACCAGACCCTGATCTCTTCGCTGTAGTAAGACTTAAGAACTCCCATGAATGTTTTGTCCAACGGCTGGAGTTTGTGGGTACAATGGGGAGGTAAGACAATTATAGTCACATGATTATCTCTAGCTAAATCTATGATTTGAATATTGCGTGTATGGCTGTAATGGCCGTCCAAAATAAGCAGGACTGGTGATTTCTCTGTGGGTTTCACTGTGTCAATAAAATGTTGAAACCATCTTGTAAAAATATTACTTTGTATCCATCCACTGGGGTGCACCTCCATAATGGCACCTGGAGGAGCTCCTCTCATCAGTTGCTGGTTAATATTTTTTCGTGGGAATATCATCATTGGTGGGATGAATTGTCCAGCAGCGCTCATCGCTGCCACGAGGGTTATTAATGAACCCCTTTCAGCAGAAGTTAATGATGCAATTTGTCGTTTCCCCTTTCGGCCTACAACCTTTGCAATCTTGTTTTGTACAACCGTAAGACCTGTCTCATCAACATTGAAGATACGTTCAGGAGGGTATAAATGTTTGTCATATTCTTTTTCCAGAACATTAAAGAAGGATGCAACATTTTCTTTGCTAAAGCCTCTTGCTCGAGAATACGATGTTCCCGTTGGTGGTCGTACTGATAGCTCTTTATGGCGTTGCAGGAAAAGTATTAGCCAGGCTCTGCCCGCCATGTTACCTCCAAACGGATGTTTGATGTTGTTCCTGGTAGCTAAAGTGTACGCCATCCTCCTAACGTCTTTTCTGGTTAATCCATGAAATTTAGCTTCCATCTCTAAAATATAACGAACTAACTCGTCTTCTAGATCGTTCCCTAATATAGCTTTACGCCCTAGCTTTATTTGGGCTGCTTCAATTGGCTGTAGTTCTAGCTTTTTTGCAGAACGTTGCAACGTAGAACGTGGGACCTTAAACATTTTTGAAGCTTTTAGCGTACCCATTGCATGCTGCCTGACAGCTATTATTGCACGTTCCATATCTCCCACATTCCATTTTTTTCTTTTTTTACCATCTTTCTGCTGTTTGGTTGACATCCTGAAACAATTTTGTAATATATTTTACATAGTTCTAAATATGGGCCACTAGCCCATAATAACAACAAAGGCATAGCCCATATTGCAAACATGCTGGCTTCACACAACAAAAGAGGTTATGTCCAAAAGTAATCAATTTTAAGAAAACTAATTAGCATACATTAAAGGCTAATTATAGGGCTTCAACGTGAAACAGGCGAATTTTTAAAAATATTGTTCATTTTTAAGTAATTGAATTTATAAACTTACCCGAAAAAGTTTTGACACTCACAGTAACTGACAAACACGTATTATAAATTTAAACTATTTTCTACTGTGGCGCCATCTCCACGGTAAACATTTAACTTCCCCAATTACCGTTTGCGATAGTCAGATGTAGAGATCTGCATCGAATAGCTGAGAAACCTACCTAGCCCATATTAAGAGACCAGCTCATATTTGCATCTTTTCCTCTATCATTAATTTTACCTTCCATTTTGTTGATCATTGCAGAAAATTGCTCTTCCATTTTATCCATACTCTTATCCAATTTTTCCTCTATTTTTTTCCACACTCTCGATGCTATCTGATCGACTTCGTCTAACGATTGATTCGTGTTTCTTGATTTGGACATAGTTAAATTTAAACTACACCACAACGTGTATGGAATGCTATTCTGTTGCACACAGTTGATGATTTGAAATTTCTTGTATAACTTATAGTCTTTTTGACTTTATCGTATACCCAATAACTTGTTATTACTTTGTTATTTAACTGAGACAAATCGACAAAATAGTACTGAAAACAATTGCTTCAGTTCGATTTAATTTCAGGAGAACTCACGTACACGTCTATACACGGCGACCGACCATACTATATTAATAATATAATAATAGGATCTGCTTGTCAAAGTAACTTAGAGTTTCGCTTCTAACTGGTAAATTAGTTTGCGATTTAAGTTTTTATGCAGATTTCGGCCTTCAGCCTAACTGCATACTGAATCTACAGCCTTCAGCTGTATTCAAGTGGTAATAGTGTCATTCTTTTTTTGTTGTAAGCTTGTAATAATCACATTTTGAAAAGAGACACATGGTCCAACGAGATTAATAAACTTCACTCAGGGGATATTTGCTGACTTTTATTTTTAATGATAACTTTCCTATCAGTTTAACCTTTCGGAGCGTGTAAGTAGTGCTGTTAACCCACTGAGGAGTTGTGGGCTAATTTAAGAAGTCTTGGGTGCTTGCCAAAACTTCTCTGGCGCCCTTTTTAGTACACTGTTAAATTTTGAAGAATCCACCCCTTCTTCGAATAGAAGCTAGTCGACTGGCGAGCACGGGTTGTACTACGGGAGACAACCCGCACATCTATAACTGAAGGTTAGCGTTTTCTCGTTATAACAAGTACCCCAATTTTGTAGGAGTTGAAAGCAAAAGAAATCGAAAAACGAGATGCTGAATGTAGGCGTGCTTCAAAAAACCTAAAGAAAAATATAAATCTTCTTTAATTTGAAGAATTGGAAACAGAAGATCCATATAATATCTCTGATGATGAAGAAAATGACCCTCCATGCCTTTATTGCAACAGTTTATATTCACAATCAAAATCCAGAGAATTTTGGATAAGGTGCCAAAAGTGTACAAAATGGGCACATTGCGATTGCGCTGGCGTGTACAAAACGTGCAAACGCTACATCTGCGAATTGTCTCAATTTAAGTTTATAAGATTTATTCAAAATGAGCATTATGTCATTTTACCCAAGTATACTAGGGTAAAATGACATAAGCACCATTTTTTTGTTGACGTTTTTTGTGCAAAAATATCGTTATATTTAGTTTTTTCCAACATAACACTGTTTTTAAAAATGTTTTTATAGCCAACAAATATATTTGTATGTTTATTTGAAGTAAAATTAAAATTTCTAAGTGGTATTTTAGATTATGTTCCCCTACTACTTTTTTCAATTTTTAATAAGAGATGATAATTTTATAGTTTATTATGTAAACAAATTTAAATTAATACTTGATAAAATATCCTATAAGGATTTAAAAAAACTATCCAAAAATTGCCCTTTTACAATTTGTTTTTAAAAATAGCCATAGAGACCATGTTGATGAGTGTGTCTTTTCTTATGTTTATAAATAAAAATCTTAATGGTTGGAAACAATAATTATTTACATAATGTTTACATTAAAATAATAATAATAAGCACTTAGTATCTATGTAATTCTTGTGTTAAGCGGGTTCACTACTTTTCCTGTCATTAACACAACGTGAAGTTCAGCGTCTACGACGAAGTAAAGGAATGGATGATCAGCTCGAAATTCGACAGGAGCCTCTTGACGATATTGCCCTGCAATTAAAAAATAAGTTTTGTAATAAATAATAAGTACAAGAGCTCAAAACTGTAGGTTAACAAAGTTTTACCGTAATAGTTCTGTCAAGGAAGTATCGGAAATTGATTATTTAGCATTGCATTAAGCGATCGAGATGTGGTGTAACTTTTGCTCGGTCTGAACAGCCATAAAGTCTCGATAAAGTAAATGGCTACTGTTAGGGTACATTTACATTCAATTACGCGCGTGCCTAATCTTTTGCTTAATTGACATTTTACATAATGACCATTTACATTAGTTCTAAATTTTTTGGTTGTGTTATTTTATTTTGCCGAAGTTTTTCATTGGATATATACCTATAAAAATAGAAAATAGTGGATGAGAATATGATTAAAAGTTTGGTATTATGCTCTCTAGCAGTGTCTATCGCAATAGTGTTATGTAAAAAACAGTCCAAAAATTGTGCGAAAAAGAAAATTTGCCAAAAAAGAAAGTTTTGGGTACCAGACATTTATTTAAGAGGGAATCTAAAGGATTATTTAATAATTTATTAGCAGATATTAAAATAAGTCAACCTTTCTTATTTTTTAACTTTACTAGAATGACTTTTCTTCCTGTTTTGAATTATTATTATCCCTATGTCCATTACAACTGCAGAAAAATTCCACAAAAGAAGCCATAAAGTCAGTAGTTAGGTTGATAGTTACACATAGATTTTTACCAACTGGTGATTTTTATATATTTTTCGCATACACGCTTCTACGATGTGTAACATAATTTGGGAAACGTGTAACATTTTATGGGATATTTTGTCCCCTATTTATTTAAAATAATTATCAACAGAAGAGTAGCTAAAATTTGCAGAAGATGATTATTATTTGCATTCTATATCATTTCAATTTATATATGTAGTTAATAATTATTGTAAAAATAATAATAGAAAATAATCACAAAACAGTTATAATTTTCAAAACAGTCGTAACATAACCTATTTGCTTGCATTTGTCAACCAGAAGAACAAGCCCTCTCAAGCTTAAGAAAAAGTAAAATTTTCGATGTAAATGGATACATGGAGACGTCATCTGTCAAGTAGGCGAATTTCAAACTTAAGCACGCGCGTAATTAAATGTAAATGTACCTTTAATCGTTGCTTAAATCGGATAAGGATAAAAAAGTAATATTTTGAAAGAGAATGCAATAAATTTGGATGAATAGTAATAAATATTCTACCAGAAATTTTGTATACTGAAGTATGTGTGATAAATATTGCATTGATTCAATAAATTAAACCTCTTTTTTGTCTAAATTTGATCTTATATAACATTTTGTTAAATTACCTATCTTGTGCTTTATTGGTAATAGTTATCTTAAATCGAAAATTAAAGAAAGTATCGTGTCTAATTCGGCGTTGCTAAATACTTAAATAGATTACTATCGCTGTTTAACTACAGTAATTGACCGTTTGCTTTATTAAAAACAGTGCCATCAAGTGAGTTTGTCGAATTGCAAAATATCTAATTAAGGTTTAGGTAATGTTTATTTACCACAATACTCAAATAGTTATCCCACGATCTTTTTCAAGGTGACAATGATATTCGTTGGTACGTTGAGTAACGACGTTAATTGGGTCTTTTAAATAGTCTTTTAACGGCTTTTATTTTAATAAGGTTATTGAGGATATATTATATTTTCCTTTGAGATAATTTCTTGTCTGTTAAAATAATAGTTACTTTGAGGTGTATGAAAAGATATACTCAGTGACATAGAAACCCGAACACCCAGTAACAATGAATTTATTTCGGTAATATTTGGCATATATATCGGGGAGTTCGTAATATGTAAATGATTAAAATTTCACTCCAATCAGGTGAGGATCATCTACGTTTCTGCTCACCGACTTAGATAATTGGTTGAACATCCACGATGTTTACATGTTCTCTAATGCGTATAGGCGTACTCATAATTAGGAGAGCAGGTTTGAGGAGGACGCTGTAAATTTCTTAACTTTTTACCTATATCGTATTTGTCGAATTAATATTATTGTAAAATAAACATTTTTAAAAATTGTATTTCTAGTTAATAATTTGAAAGTCATGTTCAATTGGCCACAAATCCTGGGATCTTGGGGGCGGGGAGATGAATTTGAGCCTGGTGGAAGTAGTGCAAGAGGTTTGTCTAGCTATATGTGGCCAAGCATTATCTTGCTGAAAAGTTGGATTTTCAAGGATCCTAAGGTAATGAATCAGATGAGGTTCTAATATTTCTTGAATGTATCGATATGCATTCATATTGTCCCTGATGAATACTAAAGGTGACCTTCAGCCACAAGCAATGGTACACCATATCATAACTCCAACAGTGCGATGTACCGGGTGATCAGTTAAGGGTAGCGAGCGGCCATATCTCATAAGATGTTGGTCGTATAGATTTAGAAAAAAAAATTCATGATTCAAGATTTCTCCCGTTTCGCTTGACCGATTTTAACAAATTTGGGCTGATATGAAAAAGCATAATTTACACTACAAAACGGTTTTGACTTTTTGTCTTTCGTCTTCGCCGCTAGATGACGTTAACTGAAATGGTAATAAATTTTTGAGTATTTTCAAAAAAAAAACAAATGTAATGGTATATTCATTTTTACATATTTTAAAAGAGGATACATTTTTCCAAAATTTAATGAAAAAAATTAATCATCTACCTTTTTTTGAACCGTTGATACTGAACAAAATATAATTTTATTACATTAAAAAATGGCACGCCACTGCTTTTTATCAAAATAAAAATCATTTTCGTAATCACTTATTAGTTGCTAACTAAAAGAACACCCTGACTTTTTTCGTTGGACGAACGTTTTTAGATCGAAAAAATAAGATAGGTTTACACACTGTTTAAACTAACATCGTATTTAACCGAAGCAGGCCATGATCTACTTATATTAAGAAAGAAAACACCAAATTGTCAATCACGCTGATATTCATTTTGACAGTTCCTGCTATTAACATCTAATTTAATGTAAAAAGTATTTTTACAACAAATCATGCCTTTTACGAATGAAGAAGCCTTTGATATGTTGAGAATTTATTTTCAATGTTTCGAAAATGCGGCGATTGCTTCTAGGCAGTATGCACTGCATTATCCCCTCCGAAGACGGCATTCGAGAATGGTTTTTCGTCGTTTAGCCTTACGTTTAAGGCAACATGGCCAAGTGCAACCAACTCCCACTTTGAGAAGAAATCGTAGAGTAAGAAGAGAAGATAACATTATAAATGTGTTGGCTTATATTCATGCAGACCCGCATTTAAGCATAAGAGAGATATCTCCAGATATTTAGGAATATCCTATGGCTCAGTGCAAAAAATATTAATGGATTTTAAAATGCATCTGTATCACGTCGTGATTCATCAATCCTTAAATGAGACTGACTTTAAACGTAGGTTCGATTACTGCTACTGGCTTAGAGATTTCATTAGGGAAAACCGTCATATTTTGTCAGAAATATTGTGGACAGATGAAGCATCTTTTTACAGTAATGGCAGGGTAAATCTTCATAACGTGTATTACTGGTCGGGCACTAATCCACACTGGTTACGTGAAGATTATCAGCAGGGTCGATGGAGCGTTAACGTTTGGTGCGGTGTTATTAATGGTGCTATTATCGGTCCGCACATCTTTAATGGCAATCTAACCGGTGAGATGTATTTGAACTTTTTATTGAACGATTTACCAGGACTCTTAGAAAATGTGCCTTTAGAAGTAAGAAGAAACATGTGGTTTCAACAAGACGGATGCCCGGCATATTATTCTCGAAATATGCAAGTTTTTTGAACAGGCACTTTCCTAACCGTTGGATTGGTAGAGACACTCTATTTTTCTGGCCACCACGGTCCCCCGATTTAACCTGCCTTGATTTTTATCTGTGGGGCCGAATAAAGGATTTGGTGTATAAAACTCGACCAACTACTCGGGAAGACATGATAGTCCGAATTCAAAACGCCATAAATAATATACTAAGAGCGGAAATTGAGGCAGCTGTCAACTCCACCCAGAAAAGATGGGACCAGTGCATTCAAAATAATGGGACAACATTTTGAATATTTACGACAAAACTATTAATTTATTTTTAACGTTTGTTCTGTGTTCTTGTTTTTAGTGTTATTGCTCCTGCTGTTGTTGGACAGTTTTATTAAGATTTTTTTCTCCAAATATGTAAATTAATATGTTTCGAGATATGTGCGCCCCATGTGAATTTCATTTTTTTAATCCAAAACCGTTTGTCTAACGAAAAAAAGTCAAAAGGTTCTTTTTGTTAGCAACTAATAAGTGATTAAGAAAATGATTTTTATTTTGATAAAACGCAGTGGCGTGCCATTTTTTAATGTAATAAAATTATATTTTGTTCAATATCAACGGTTCAAAAAAAGGTAGATGATTAATTTTTTTCATTAAATTTTATAAAAATGTATCCTCTTTTAAAATATGTAAAAATGAATATACCATTACATTTGTTATTTTTGAAAAAACTCACAAAAATTTGCTACCATTTCAGTTAACGCCATCTAGCGGCGAAGACGAAAGTCAAAAAGTCAAAAACAAGTAAGCGTTTTGTAGTGTAAATTATGGTATTTCATATGAGCCCAAATTTGTTAAAATCGGTCAAGCGGAACGGGAGAAATCTTGGTTTGTTTAAAAAAACAATTGAACTTCCCCCACCGATAGCTAGAACAAAACATTTTAGTCAAAAAGTGTAGGTGAATAGTCAGTAAATATGATAAAATAATATCGATATACTTTCATTAGGCAAAATTCTATAAAAATACCATTTTTCTACTTAGTGTTAGTTGTTACGCCCTCTAGCGGACGTTTGTCAAACTCGAAAATAATTTCCAGCAATTTCTCTTGGCGACTTTTATCATGAATTTTTTTTTCTAAATTTATACGACCAATATCTTATGAGATATGGCCGCACGCTACCCTTAATTGATCACCCGGTACATGCCAGTCAAAAAAAATGTGGATTACGATGTTCGCTTCATCTCCTTTTCACCCTCGCTCGACCATCGTGCATGTCTTCGCAGAACCGGGATTCATCACTGAAGACGATAGTATTCATTCCTGATTCCACACTAGTCGTTTGTAACGACGATGCCGTCTAAATCGACATTAACACCCTCTGCTACCAACATCGAGAACGCATACACAAATTGTATACAGATTATCACTAAACATGCTATCAAGTAGTCGCAATTGGACCACCCGTACCTAAATGGCAGCACTATCGGCATTACACCAACAGAATGGCCAGCGGGGATAACACCGAGACATTTTTGAAGAATCCACAAAGCTCAGCCCTCATACCAACAAAAGTAGAGAGGAAAGCTCAACTGGTTAAAGTAGTTCCGGTGTGTATTGAACCAGGAATAAGCTTAACCGACCCGCCGACGTTTCGCTGTGTAATGAACCCGGAACTAAATCTAACCGTCACTACTTCTGCCCACGTTCCGGTGTGTTTTGAATCTGGAACTAAGCATAATCGTCCTGGTTTTAAACTTACAAGAAAGAATTCAGAAAGAAAAAATTGGGTGGGGTAGGAGCAGGAAGTGGAAATGCTGAACGAGATAAAATATCTAGCATCTATATTGTATACATGCCCATATAAAAAGTCAGATGCATGGCATTTTAGTTTGCCGACAAAAACGTGTATTTTACAGAGGAAGGAGGGACTGGACCAGGTGTCCTGATAGAGGACATAGGACTGCACAAGAGCTATGCTATGAGTAGATACTCCACGGTCTTCCAATCAAAAATATTTGCCATCTTTAAAGCTGCAGTGCAAATAACAGAAGTCCTGTTAGCATCTGCTCGGACAGTCAAGTTGCTATTAAAGCAATCTGCAGCCCCAAAACTAGTACGGCACTGGTTCAGGACTGCGCAGACGCTCTGGATAGCATGGCTTCAGAACGAGAAGTTGCTCTACCGTGGGCACCGGGGAATAGCGGGATAAAAGGCAACGAGCGGGCAAATGAACTTGCCAAGCGAGGTGTCAACATATGCTGCTGTGGAATCGAACCAATAATGGGATTAAGTAAAGCTCAAACCTCTCAACCTTGCTTAAAGAGTGGACTTAGAGAAATACTGGAGAGACTGCAACGACCTCAGGCAGGCGACACAAACAATCGCCTACCCGGATACAACAAGGACACGGTGGCTGCTAGATAAACCCAGATCGCAGCTACGACTGATAATTAGTGTATTGACTAGCTATTGCGGACTTAGAAGACAGTTACATCTGTTAAAGATTATTTCAGTCCCAGATTGAAGAGAGGAGGAATCTTCTCAGCACTTTCTCGGTACCTGTGAGGTATACACACAACTTAGAAATGAAATTTTTGGTGTGGATATAATTGAAGAAGAAGGCTTACATTCTCTTTCTCTGAAAGACTTTACAGCCTTTATACCTAGGTCGAGGCTTTTTGAAAGGAGACCGAACACGTGAAGCAACGCAAAGGGTCCCACCTACCAAGCATCAGCAGCACTGCCCATTCCATTCAATCATTTGCAGAAAAAAATGACATGAAACAAAAATTTTACACCATTAAAAAGGTCGTACCTGGCTAGTAGGGTTTAAAAAGAGAAATAAAATTGCAGTACGAAAAACACAAGCAACGGTTTGAACAGGGCCACTGCCTTCAATAAAAAGGAAGTCGATCGTTTCTTCGAACTCTTACAGCAGGTTATAAAAAAACACAAATTCTGACATAGAAATAGGGAAAGTTTTGTCTGCAAAAGGTCAGAAAAGGGTTGGCTTGATGACAAGCTGGGAAAGGAATCACAACATCACAATTGTTTGTGCAATGAATGTCGCTGGTGGTTTTATACTTCCAATGGTTTCTCCCTCGTCAACTACATCCAGTTCTGTTGGAGAAAGATGGTCCTATTGCAGCAAAATATGAATGTTCCAAGAATGGTTGGATAACACAGGAACTATTCGTCAAATGGCTTCAGCACTTTGTCGTCCATGCAAAACCATCAGAAAACGGAAAAGTGTTGTTGATATTAGATAATCATAGCAGTCATGTCTCCCTGGCAACCTATGATGTTTGCAGAGCCGATAATATTATCCATTCCACTCCGCACATCGCATAGGACTCAGTACTTAGACGTTGCATTCTATGGGCCACTCAAATCATGTTATAGGAATGAGTGCAATCTTTACATGAAATCCGACGCGGGAGAAAAAATATCTCCATATGAAGTTGCCTTACTATTTCGAAAAGTTTTTCCTCTTGTTGCGTTAGTGGGTAAAGGAGAGTCAGGCTTCCATCCCAGCCCGAAAAAAGGCTTCAGAACTACAGGAATTTACCCGATTGACCCTTCTGCCTTCAAATATGAAGATATTCTGGAGGCTGATGCTTTAAATGATTCAGAACAAATACCAGTCGTTGATGATGGAGTTGAGACTAACATTAACGAAGATAGATCGTCAGCAGGAATTCCGAAATATAATCAAGAACTTGTAAGGAGTTCCCAGCATTGTTGCTCTTCGAAAAATAAAGCCGCTGCAATTTCCGACTTCAAAATCAGCACCTTCTCTCGATTGCAGTATTGAGGACCTCCTTCCAAAACCAAAGAAATATTCCAAAGTGACAAAACCGAACAGGAGGCCTAAACAGCACTCGAATATTCTGACTACACCTCTGTAAGGTGCATTGGAAGAAAAAGAAGCAAAGAAGAAAGCAAAATTGGAGAATACCAAGGGTGGAACAAATAGTAAAAGGTGTTGACGAAACCAAAAGAAAACTACCAATTTCGCCTGAAAGAACCAGCAGCTCCAAAAAACCAAAGATGAAGCGTGTCACTACCCAAAAAAATCAGAAAAAGAACCGATTCAACATCATCTGACCCTGATATTGAAATGGACGATGCCTGCAGTGATTATGAAAATAATGAGACATATTTCATTTTACGTGTGATTTGTGGTGGTTATGAAACAAACAATGCGGTGTGGTACCGGTGTGTCATATGTGGACAATGGGCACAATTTGTGTACTGCACAGGGCACTCCAGCCGTATATATTTGTGATTTTTGTATGTGACCGGTATTACCCATGCAATGACCGGTAATATCTGAATGTTACGACAAAATCACTTTTATAAACTTAAGAGTTTTTACTAAAACATATTCAAATAATCTCAATACTGATTTAGAAGACAAATCCTACCTGTCGAATGCCTTAAGAGTTAATTTTAGGGAGAAATTTGATAACGGCACCATTATTGTATGCAATTCATCAAAGGATGCCTAATTATTATCAGCGGGAGTTATGAATATATAACTCCCTCCTATAACTACCTAGGGAGTTATGGGTATGTTTGTTGTTGCTATGGCATTAGTTGGAAATAAAAGATTAGTGAGAAATAAAATAAATAAGATCATTACAATATCTACAAAAGAAATAAATACTTACTGCTGTTACCGAAGGCCACTGGATCCATATAATGTTTTATATTCACAGTTATAGCCTGTTCTATATTTGTAATGTATAATCCTTCAAAATCCGTCATTGGAGAAAAATCAGCTTGTCGTGGTTCAAATACTCTTCTTAATCCCAACTGAAAATATAAAAAGATGTGTCATTATAACTAACTATACATTCCCTAAATTCAAAAAGTGTTACCTTCTGAAATGTAGGCGTCAAATTGACATATCCTTTCAATAGGAAACTGGGTATAACAGCAGTGACATGCCTGTACCTCAAGTTATCTAAAATAAACTTGAAGCTTCCATTCAACTTCAGTTCGTGAATGAGCTGGTCTACTCCATTCGCGTGGACTGGCAGTAGCAATAATAAATAGTATCGAGGACTGTCAAGTGGGAAACTTAAAGCTAAAGCTTTCAAATGTGAAACGTAGAAAAATGGTAACCAAGTATCATATTTCATGAATTGAACTTGATACTCCCTATACTTCCCTTGAACCAAGAAACTAGGTTGCGTCTGAGGTGTATAAGGAACTCTATGTGTGGGTTGTAGTGGGCGGTAGCTGTCATAGTATTTGGCTATCATGTAATCTACTACAGATCTCGCTTTCCTGATAGTTGGTTTTTTATTATTTTCTTTATAAGCGCGTTTAGATCTTCTTTGTCTGCTTCTATTGTTGGCCAAAGAAAGCGGCTTTGAAGCGTCAGTTTTCCTAATAGGACTGTTCAGTTTTATCATCTCAACCTTTGATCGGGTATTTCTTTTAACAACTCCATTTATTTCGGTTACAATTTCCGTTGTTTCTGTAGATAAGTTTGATTCAAATTGCGTTGATTCTAGAATCGTTTCTTCTGTAGTTGTTAGTGATTCTGTTGATATTATTTCGACTACTTCACTTCCTGTTGTTCCCACGGTTGGCGTAGTAATTATCTCAGTTACTACTGGCTCTGTACGTTTTGATTCTGTAGTTAATATTTCACTTCCACTTGATTCTGTGGGTGAAACAATTGATTCTGTAGCCTTTACTTCTATAGTTACAGTTGCTTCTGTAGTAGGAATTTCAGTAGCAATTGATTCTGTAGCTTTTACTTCTGTAGTGACAGTTGTTTCAGTAGTTATAGTTGGTTCTGTAGGTTTTACTTCTGGAGTAGGCATTTTAGTAACAATTGATTCTGTGAATTTTACTTCTGTAGTAGGAATTTCAGTAACAATTGATTCTGTAGATGTTACTTCTGTAATTACAGTTGATTCTGAAGATGTTACTTCTGTAGTGGGCATTTCAGTAACAATTGATTCTGTAGTAGGCATTTCAGTAACAATTGATTCAGT
This sequence comes from Galeruca laticollis, assembly GCA_963921935.1. Lineage (NCBI taxonomy): Eukaryota > Metazoa > Arthropoda > Insecta > Coleoptera > Chrysomelidae > Galeruca > Galeruca laticollis. The sequence continues at coordinate 46,899,698 of OY998185.1, forward strand.
AGACTGAACTTCCGTAGTTACAGTTGATTCTGTAGATTTTATTTCTGTAGTAGGCATTTCAGTAACAACCAATTCTGTAGGTGGTAAGTCCGTGGTATGTAATTCTGTCAAAATTGATTCTGTAGGTTTTACTTCAGTAATTAGTTCCATAGTGGAATCTGCAGATGGTGCTTCTGTAGTTTTATCAGTAGTTACTGTTTCAGAAAGACCTATTTCTGTAGTATCTGTTGATGATTGTGGTACTGTAGGGTTTGTAGTAGCGGTTGCTTCAGTATTTGGTGAATTCGTTGTAGCTTCGGTAATTGTTGTGGTGATAACAGCTGTTGTTGGTTCTGAAATAATGATTCAACATTAATATAATCAAATATCGGTACTTAAATATGTATATCCAGTATTAAATTTGTAATTTAATTATTCAAGTTAAAGTATTTTTTTCTATATATTTGTACTCACTATTAGTAGTAACTTCTTCTGTAGTACTTGTGATAGTAGGTTCATTTGTTATCGTACTTTCCTCGCTAGTTGTTGTTAGACTGCTTTCTGCCGTACTTATGTTTTCTGTAGTGAGTACTGAACTTTCAGTATTGGATGTAACATCTTCAATGGTAGTACTCTCTATTCTGGGAGTAGTAATTTGAGGTAATTTTGGGCTAATATCGTTCATAGGAAATTCTGTAGGAATAGTTATTATTGTAGTGGTACTTATTGGTGTTGCAGTAGTACTTGTAATAGAGGAATCTAAAGTAGTTAGATTTATAAAAGAAGTTGTAGTCTCAGTTGTAGGTTGTTCCATAGGAACTGTCGCTTTGGTGATATCATCTGGTTTTTCATCTGCGGTACTCGTGATTGAATTTTGAGTTGTAGGAGGATTGGGGTAGAGGGCGGTGTTGAAAGACATAATGTCGAATCCGTAAAAGTGTAAAATTTCTTCGTATTCTGCCTTCAAAGTAACGTTTTCGTGGTTGAGAGTTAAGCCCGCCAAAAATCCTTCAGGGGGAATGAAGTAACTCTGGAAATAAGATAATTATGTTTAATAACCTTAATTTAATGATAACGCTTTATACTATGAAAATAATTTGGAGTTTGATAAAAGATCTGACGAAAAAATGGGATATTAAGTAAATCAATTTTTTTAAATGTAAAATGGATTTTTGGATCGAAATAGACAATGAATAACAGTAAAATTTTGGATCAATACTTAATTCAAAACACTAGTTTACCTCAGGAGAAGATTGTAGAGCAAAACATCAAGTTCAAGGTTAACATTATCTAGAGGTACAAAGCTTTCCAAAGACATGGCAGAAACCCTGGGTGAGGAAGATTCAAGAAAGTTCAAGAAGATCATTAAAGAGTTGAAAGGTTTGATTTAAAACGAACAGAATCAAATCAAATTCAAGGATATTTGGAAAGATTTACGTCAATAGAAATGTCTGGGATAAAATAAGTTCCAACATATTTCTCCAATCAAAAACGAGGACAATACTTGGGCCAGAGATGATAGAGAAGAGCTAAAACATTTTTTAGAACATATGTTCCTTCTGGATTAACCGTAAATTAAAAAAAAAAGGTCACAATGAAAGCAGTAAACCATAAAAAGGAACTTGCTTTTGTAATATACCGGGTGTCCCAATAAGAATGGCTCTCGGCCATATCTCGGGAACCGTTTATAGTACAGCTTCGGGATAAAAAATGTATAACAAAAGTGACCTCGAGAAAAACCTGGAAATTATTTACAGAGTTGTAGGTCCACCGCCACAGGGCGTAATTAAATACCAAAAATTATAAAATGAATAATTTACAAATTTTGCCTAATTAAGATGCATTTAAACTATGATTATCGTATTCTTCAAGAAATTCAGCGTATATTTGATTTTACAAGTTTTAATCTATCTCTTCAAATAAGAGGTGGGGAGAAGCGGGAACTTTATTATGAAAATACGCCTGTAATTCCAGTTCTACTTAACCTATCTATGCAAACTTAGTCTTTTTGAAGAAAGCTCCTTTCTACCAATGTAAGAATTATAATTTCGGAACAACCTAATGAGTAACGTATACGCTAGAGGGCGCTATTTTTTTTTAAATCTAGCTATCCTTGAAAAATGTTGAATGGGAACATGCAGCTTTAATTAAGGAATATAAAAGTAGACCAAATTAGCAACAGAATAGCGAAAACCGCATGTCGATATCTTTTTCGTATTACTAAGAAATGTAAATTTTAAGTATTTTCCTTTAAACATAAATTACTCCAGTTTGACTGAACGGATTTTAACATTTTTTGACTCCTCAAAATTGTCTTTCCTTGTTCTATTAATGATGGTTCCAATTATTATGTCAATATTACTTATGCTGTCTCCAGGAAACTGCGTTATGGAAGTTAAAATGGAAATATATAAAAACAAGTAGTGGGCCATGAAAAAAACAAAACAAAAAGATATGTCTTGTGTCAAATTAATAAACCTAGTAATTTGTTTATTTACGTGTCATTGCGATTTGTGTGCATTAAATTCGATATAAAATTTACTTAAAAGTTATATCTAAGATGATTCTTACAAACGAAGAAGTATTTGATATGGTAGGCATTTACTTTGAATGTATGAGAAATGCAATTGTCGCGGCTAGGGGATATGCCATACGCCCAAAGACGTCATCCCGGTAGCAAAGTTTTTCGTCGACTCATACACCGTTTAACCCTTTGACGCCGGAATTAAGTTTTTTTTACTTTTAAATAGTTTTTTGGTAATTTTATATAAAAGTATTATTTTTAAAACTAATGGTATGCATTTTAATTTTTTTTCTCAAACCACAAAAAAAATAGACCATGTCTTAGGTGTTGGGACACTAGGCATAAGTTACTAAAATATTTTCATAAGTAATACTTTATTTTGAATGGTACAAAGAGAAACAGTTTTTCTTGTCGTTAAGACACAAACCTACATCACATGTTTTACAGCTCCAGGAAGACTTGTGAGGTTCTTTTCGGCTACTGCAAAAGGCACATCTTCTTGGCTTCATGTGAATTGGCATATGTGCACATTTATCAAATCGAACTTCTAACGGCACCGTACGTTTGAAGTGATTTATTTCAGTACTAAGTCTTTTGCGTCTTTTTCTAGGTACGGTGGGTTCGGCACCAATGAGACCGTTTGCAACTGCCAACCTAAACATTTTCAGCGTAAGCGATTTTCCAGCTGCTCTACTTTTGAAAATAATAAAAGCATTCACCAGTGAGACATCTAAAAAATACCAAAAGATCCGGTGCCACCATTTCTTCGATTTTCTGTCCACTTCATAAATCGACTTCAGCATATCCATTTTGTCAACAAAACCCATTGTAGTCCTTGACTAGTTTTGGACAAGTAATTTCTTCTGAAGTTCCATCTTTCTTCTTTCTAGAAACTGTGTCAATATCTTCGGGGTTATGATGATTACTTAGAAACAAAACACCTTTTCGATCTTTCCATGTTATAAAAACAGTGCCGTCTTTGCTAACTCGCCAATCTGACTCCCCTCTTGCTAATTAATTATCCTCTTTTATATCTATTGGTGTGTTCTTTCTTCCCATCCTTGCTGTTCCGCATGCATAAATCATATCTTCCCGCAAGCTTTTCGTTAGTTCCACAGAATTGAAGAAATTGTCGAAATAAACTTTATGGCCTTTTCCGACCAATGGACGAGTAAGCTCTTTGATAACTCGGGCTCCTAAATTTTTTTCAGTAGTATCGGCAGCTTTTCCTGTGTATATGTCAAACTGACATACAAAACCAGATTCGTCCGCTCTTATCCAAACCTTATATCCTCTTTTTATTGGCTTCATCGGTAAATATTACCGCAAAGAACTACGCCCTTTGAATTTTATCATAGACTCATCGATTGCTTGGTTTTCTGCGGGATTATAACATGCAGCAAACCTTTCTGATAAATGATTCAATAAAGGTCTAACTTTATATAACTTGTCACAGTTGGCTTCATTTCTTTTAGGTTGAAGAGCATTATCGTTCAAATGTAAGTTTGATAGCAACCACTCAAATCGGTCCCTTGGCATACAGGAACTAATATAAACATCTCGAAGATCTGCCCTGGAAGACCAGTAGTCTCTCAAACTCGGGAGATGCTTTATTCCCATTAGTAAATGTATTGCTAAAAATACTCGCATTTCTTCCGCATTAGTCTGTGTATGTACAATGCGATTTTCGTCACCACCACAATGTTGCACCGCATATAAATTAGTTTGAAAGACAATATATTCAATAAGTTCTTTTGTAAAAAGTTGGAGAAAAACATCTGTCGGAGAATCTATATTGTCCGGTAGATTGGGACCGACCGGTTCATTGAAACTTTTTTTAAGATGAATGCAGTTTTCGGAGTCTCTGATCCAAATTGTATTGAGAAGAAAATATTTTTGTATACGCATATACAACGGCATGTCATCGTCACTGTCTTCGTCAGTTTGATTTATCTCTGGCACGTCCTCGTCCTGAATTTGATTTACCTCTGGCACGTCCTCAATTTCATTTACCTCTGGCACGTCCTCAATTTGATTTATTTCTTCAGAGATAAGTGGCAGAGGCTCCAGATTTAAAAAATCTGTTTCGGTATCGTCATCGGAGCAGTCATCAAGTTCTGAGTCTGCATCAGATGGAATGTATTCAACAAGAGTTAGTAATGCTTCCTGACTCATAGTTTCCAAATCAGCAATAGAATATTTCTTTCTGCCTGTAAACAAAAAACCCATCAGTGCCTTGTGTCCCAGAAGATTGACCACCTCAATTACTAAGTGTAAAATGCCCGAAATTCATCAAATAGCATTTATCATAAAAATATGCTATATATACAACTTGTATCTACACGAACTTACCTGCCATTTTATTAGAAATCACTAAAAAACTCGTATTATAATAAAACAATTACAACAGCGGCAGTACCGTGCTCCAACGCTGCTAACATGCAACTAAAACTATCGCCAATATCCTCGTAGATATAATTTTTAGCGGGAGCCGTTGGAGGGGATACCGAGTATCCACGTATTGACTGTGTCTTAACGCTAAGATCACTAGGCCAGAGTAAAAAAATTATTCGAAGTGTGTCCCAAAGCTTCGACTACTAGGAGTCAAAGGGTTAAGAACGACTGGAAATGTAAATCTTCCTGTATTTAGAAGACGCGGCAGAGGTCGTTCAGAGGAAAACACAATAAATGTTTTGGCATATGTGCAATTTAATCCGCATTTAAGTATTAGAGCAATAAGTAGACTTGGGAATAAGCAGAACCACCGTTCAACGTATTTTGACAGGACACAGGTAAATTATGATGTAAAAAGATATGTTTCTTAAACAAAGTATTCCCGCATAATATTATTTGTGAGCATGGTTATATGTTAACATAATAATTTATTTATCATTCCGGAAAGATGTTTAATAGGACATTATATTTCTTTTAGATTTCATCCATATCATATAGTACTGTATCAACAATTGGTTGATCGTGATTACGACAGAAGGTTGGATTATTGCAACTGGTTACTACATATGGTATATGACGACCCTCAATTACTGTCACGTATTTTGTGGTCAGACGAAGCTACATTTAGTAGAAGTTCAGGATCAGGAGCGATGGTCGGTGAATGTATGGTGTGGTATTGTAGATGGTCAGATAATTGAACCTTTTATTTTTGACAACGAAATTAACGGGGAACGCTACCTAAATTTTATAAGGGATGAATTACCTTTTCTTCTAGAAGATATATCACTAGCAACTCGTAGGTCTATGTTGTTTCAGCACGATGGGTGTCCGGCGCATTTGTCCAGACAAGTTAGAGAATTTTTTGATAATGCTTACCCTGATAGGTGGATAGGACGGGGAGGCCTATTTTTTTAGCCAGCCAGGTCACCAGACTTGATCGTCTTAGATTTCTATCTCTGGGGCCGGATTAAAGACCTTGTTTGTGCAATTAGACCCACTACTAGAGTTAACATGATCGAAAGAATACGAAACGCCATTCAGAGTATTTCGAGAGCAGAAATTGAGACTGCTGTTCAATCTACACTTCAAAGAATAAACGCTTGTATCGAAAATGATGAGCGACAATTTGAACATTTAGGTAGTCACTAGCGAGGTACCTTAAGTTATATTTCCATTTTAACTTCCATAACGCAGTTTCCCGGTGACAGCATAAGTAATATTGACATAATAATTGGAACTATTAATAATAGAGCAAGGAAAGACAATTTCGAGGAGTCAAAAAATGTTAAATCCGTTCAGTCAAACCGGAGTAATTTATGTTTAAAGGAAAATGCTTAAAATTTACACACTTCTTAGGATATCTCGTAATACGAAAAAGATATCGACATGCGGTTTTCGCTATTCTGTTGCTAATTTGGTCTACTTTTATATTCCTTAATTAAAATTGCATGTTTCCATTCAACATTTTTCAAGGATAGCTAGATTTAAAAAAAAAATAGCGTCCTCTAGCGTATACGTTACTCATTAGGTTGTTTCGAAATTATAACTATTACATTGGTAGAAAGGAGCTCTCTTCAAAAAGTTTGCATAGATAGGTTAAGTAGAACTGGAATTACAGGCATTTTTCATAATAAACTTTCCGCTTCCCCCCACCTCTTATTTGAAGAGATAGATTAAAACTTGTAAAATCAAATATACGCTGAATTTCTTGAAGAATACGATAATCATAGTTTAAATACATCTTAATTAGGCAAAATTTGTAAATTATTCATTTTATAATTTTTGGTATTTAATTACACCCTCTGGCGGTGGACCTACAACTCTGTAAATAATTTCCAGGTTTTTCTCGAGGTCACTTTTGTTATAAATTTTTTTCCCGAAGCTGTACTATAAACGGTTCCCGAGATATGGCCGAGAGCCATTCTTATTGGGATACCCGTACATGGAACAATAGAGTCATTGAAACCAAAAACTTCATAGTTTTCTTTGACTGCAAGCCTTTGATAAGGTATGGCACAATGGCTTATGAATCAAACTAAAGAATGACAATATATTGACAAAATGTTAAACATTCTAAGAAATTGACAATTGTTTCGATATTAAATATCATCGTCAGAATGATGGAATTTAAATTTCATTTGACGCGTACCTGATGTTTATTAATTATTTTTGGCTAGACCAAGAAGTAACCTACCATGTGATTGACTTAATATAAATTAGAAGAAAAAAGAAGAGGATAGATATTATAAATATTAAAGCTTAGATATTATTAGCCCTATGGGAATACCCTGGATACATTATATAAACCAGGACAACTATATCTGCTGATCTTTACAATTATCACTTAAGAAGACAATTTAAAAGTGGAGAACTCCCTAGATTTATGTGTCCAATTCTTCAAGGAAATGTAGTTCTTGTTTCTTATCACTAATATGTACAGAATCTAGTTCTGTGTTAGGTGTCAATGAATGAGTGGTGTCAAGTAGATGTCTGGCGTAGTGGGATTTATCTGGTTGTTTTAATCTGTATGCCCGTAAGTGTTCACTGTATCTGATTTCAAAATTTCTAAGGGTTTGTTCCAAATAGAGAGCATTACATTCTGGACATTTATATGGATATTTTGATTGAAATCGAAAATAATCCTGAGCTTGGCACCAGAAGACTCGCTTCTATGTATACTGGCATTTTCAAGTCTTCCATACGGAATATTATTCATAAAGAAAACCTTCATCCTTTCCATTTTCAAAAAGTTCATGCCATGGTAGATGGTGACTTCCCTGCCCGCATAGATTTTTCAAACTGGTTGCGGAATAAAAAAAATCAGGATCCTAATTTCTTTTCCAATATTTTATTTTGCGATGAATCTACGTTTACCAGAGACGGAATTTTTAATTTACATAATGCACATCAGTATGGCTACATTGGTGATAATCCTCATGCGACAGTAGAGAAAAAGCACCAGCAAAGATTTAGTATAAATGTTTGGATAGGTGTAATCGGTAATCAGCTTCTGGGACCCGTAGAGCTTCCTAGCCGTTTAACAGGACAAGAATATCTTAATTTCCTACAAAATGTTTTACCTGATTTAATAGATGAGGTTCCCCTGATGTTTCTAAATAATTTATGGTTCATGCACGACGGCTGCCCAGCTCATTTTAGTAGAGAAGTTCGTCAATATCTTGACAATAACTATTACGATAAATGGATTGGAAGAGGTGGTCCAGTTAATTGACCCCCAAGATCTCCAGATTTAAGCCCTTGTGATTTTTTTATTTGGGGTTATTTAAAATCATTAGTCTATGCTGTTCCAATAGAAACCCGTAACCAGCTGTGGCAAAGAATTCAAAACGCTTGTAATGAAATTAGAAATAATGCAGGAATTTTTGCAAAAAGTAGACGATCTTTAGAGAAAAGAATAAATTTGTGTATTGAGACAAATGGTCGTCATGTAGAGCATCTGTTAATTCTCTTATTTCTGCTGGTAATTATCTCTAACTTTGTTTTTTAATGTTGATTGTTGTTTTATACCCTCACGAAATAAAATTAATTTAAAATTTCCAAAACAATGTAAGCAACTTAATACTTACGACGAAACATGATTTTATGTAAGAAACACAAAAAGTTAAAAAAATTTTTTTCGAAAACGGTTCATGATATCGATTTGAAAGAAGAGAACATTTTTTATGAAAATTATCTTGAATTTTCCAAATTCGGTGTCGGATACATAAAAAACTTGGAAATAAAGTTTTTTTAATAAAAATACCTGTTGGTCCCCCCAACTGACACGCTTGTGATGGATCTGGAAAAAATTTATTTACATCAAACGACTGGTTTGTAACTGTTTATTGATTATACATAGTTTGAATATTTTAAGTAACGGTATTTTTGAGTAATTTGAAGAAAACTCATATGATGACGTTTTCCTCAAAGGACTGTAGCTCCCTTAGGAAGCATTTTCGAATTAAGGTAATTTGAGCTAAATCGACTTAAAATCACCTCTAGTAACTGTAGTTTCCGTTTGGCAGGAGATTTTCTGGACACTTTGTATATATCTACCATACTTCTTTAATGGGGATATTTTTGTTTTGCATTTAACAATTTTGTGCTCACAATACATTCTGTTTTAAAAGAAATTGTTGTATTTGTTGCTAAAGATATTGTTTTTGAAATATTACCTGCATATATGATGTTCACAGGAACTGAAAATGTATCATTGAATTACATGTTGCTAATTTATGTAACATGAGATGATTGGAACTATATGGAATAGTCACATCAGTGTGTGTTGCTTATCCGTAAACTGAGTAATCAAGTACATTAACGAACTCTTTGAATTTTTAATCAAGAAAATTGATTGAGTTATTTTTTTCATCTTCTAATGAAAATTTTATTTTGGGTGTAAATTACAAATATGGTTGAAAAATACATCTAATTGTCGTTCACTACCTATAAAACAAGTTAATGTGTCATCTACATATCTATACAAAAATAAGATATTCTGATCAACTTATTTTAGAAACATTTTTCGATATTGTCAAATTTAAAGGTACTTTACTCTTGAGTAAAACTCATATTTTTTGACAAGCCTCGTATACGACTAAAACTTTTGATATTTGATGACTGTATTTTAGGTTTTAGATAATGCAGAATTTTTTATGAAGAATAACTTTTTTTCTAAAATTAACAATAAAAAAGTTTTCCATTTGATTCTAAATATGCAATTACAAATTCAATAAAACTAATTAAAAACTTATAAACATTGAAGATAACTCTAAACTCATTTCATTTGATGTTACTAATATGTTCACTAAAATTCCTCCTAAAAAATTACTAACACTTGTAAGGAAATTACTAGAAGATAAAAATATTAATCCAGGAATAATATCATATATACTTAATTTATTTGATGTATGTATTAATCATAATTATTTCACTTTTGACATAAAGATATATATTTAAAATGAAGGCTTACCAATGGGAAGCCCTATATCACCAATTTTGGCAAACATTTTCATGGACAAAGAAAAAAAAATCTTTGAAAGTACTATTTAAAAATATATCTTATTTTGGTATAGATATGTAGATGACATATTAGCTTGTTTTATAGGTAGTGAACGACAATTAGATGTATTTTTCAACCATATTAATAATTTACGCTCAAAAATTAAATTTACATTAGAAATTGAAGAAAATAGCTCCATTTTCTTGATTTAAAAATTGAAAGAGTTAATAATGTACTTGATTATTCAATTTACGGAAAACCAACACACACTGATATGACTATTCCATATAGTTCCAATCATCCCATGTCACATAAATTAGCAACATCTTATTCAATGATACATAGAGCATTTTCAGTTCCTATGAACAAATGTAATTTTGATAGAGAAATTTATACAATTAAACATATAGCAACATACAGTGGTTATCCATTACATATGATAAATTAAATTAATAAAAAAGAGGAGAAAGTGGCATTACAACTAATATTTCCTAAACAAACTAAAAATATTAACAAATATAAAACCATCACATATGCAGGTAATATTTCTAATAATATTTCAAACTTAATATCTTTAGCAACAAATACAACAATTTTTTTTAAACAGAAAGTAATGTGATTACAAAATTGGTAAATGTAAAAACAAAAATATCCTCATTAAAGAAATCAGGTATATATAAACTTAAATGTCCAGAATGTAATGCTGTCTCTATTTGGGTCAAACTCTTGGAAATTTTGAAATCAGAAATAGTGAACACTTACGAGCATACAGATTAAAACAACCAGATAAATCCCACTACGCAAAACATCTACTTGACATCAAACATTCATTGATACCTAACACAGAACTAGAAGTACTACATATTTGTGATAAGAAACAAGAGCTAGATTTCCTTGAAGAATTGGAAATTAGAAGACACTTAAGAGACCCACAGTATGGAGTCGTCAATGAACACATAAATCTAGGGAGTTCTCCACTTTTAAACTGTCTTCTTAAGTGATAATTGTAAAGATCAGCAAATATAGTTTTCCTGGTTTTCTATACCATTGCACAGTTATACTCATCTTAAATAGGAAAAAGATATCCAGGGTATCCCCATGGGACTAATACTAAGCTTTAATATTTGTAATATCATATCTTCTTCTTTTTTCTATTAATATATATTAAATCATTCACAAGGTAGGTCACTTCTGGGTCTAGCCAAAAATAATTATTAAACATCAGGTAGGCATCAAATGAAATGTAACTTGTGTCATTCTGACGATGATATTTAATATCGAAACAATTCTCAATTTCTTAGAATTTTTAACATTTTTTCAATATATTGTGGAATTATCTGGAAACAGTTTCAATTAAAACAGCAAATTAATGGAGCTCATTCCTCATCCCTATTGGGGTATTTCTTCATAAAAGCAAGGCAGTGAATGTACCAATTGTATCCCATTCATTCGGGCGTTTCTCTAGGACGTATCTTTTGTTTTCCGTAGTACAAAAGCAAGAAACAAAACATATATTTTAGCATCTCACATAATCTCAAAGGGACGTATATAAGGGAAAGGAGTTTGAGGGATTCTCCTCTCATAAAGGAAAATGAAAACGATATCGGCAAATATTTGTTAAAAACTCCACAAAATGCTGAAGAGAAACTAAGAGCTTTGAAAGAAACTTGGACCCCACCAGAGAATTTTAACTTTCCCATCACTGGGAAATCTTTCTTTCCAGCGTCATTGGACCCAAAACAATCCATGGTTAATTTATTCGAATATATCCAAGGATCACTATGCAAAATGTGTGTTTTATTTGGACAGACTGAAAGTGGTCGCGGTGATCAAAAACTTGGAAGTTTTGTCACAAAGCCATTCAATAACTGGAAAAATGCTTTGGAAAAGATCGAACATCATCGAAACACTAATTAGAATCAATGTGCTGTTGAACGGGCAAGAAATTTCGTGAGTGTTATGGAAGGCCAATCCCATGATGTTGTAGAATCATTTGATGTAATAAATTGCCGAAGAAAATAGACAGCGACTGAGTGCTGTAGTAGACACAATCTTATTTTGCGGACGACAGGAGTTTCCTTTGAGGGAAAATGAGGACTCTGGTGGAATCGGCATTATAGATCCATAGATCCTCCTCATAATGATAGAAAGTTTCGTGCACTACATCGTTTCCGTGCGCGATCTGGTGATGAAGTACTCAAAAATCACCTACTTTCGCAAAATACTCGGGCTATGTACAGAACGCCGGTCATCCAAAATGAAATAATTGAATTGTTTGGAAATGCCATTCAAAATCAAATAATTAATAGAGTTAGGCTTCTTTGCTGTACTTGCCGACGAAACGCAAGACGTATCGCGTTATGAACTGCTAACACTTTGCCTTAGCTATGTCGACTGCTCTTCTGGATAGGCTGTCATTCAAGAGGACTTCGTTGCATTTGTCCACGTACATGATGTTATAGCATCACTTTAGCTTCGACCATCAAGGAAACACTTAATTCGACGATTTAAAGAAGTAAGAACATTGGTTATGGACAAATGTCCCCGAACACAGTTCGTACATTGTGTAGCTCATACCCTTAATTTAGTTTTGGCTCATTCATGCGAGGTTCCTACAATTCAAAACTGCATCGGAACTATTAAAAGTATTATTAACTTTTTTCGGCAATCTGCACTACGAGATGATCTTCTAAAAAAGACTGCGGACGAGATTGGTGCGCCTCATTCAAATCTTATCTCGCTTTGTGAGACACGCTGGACGGAAAAACACGCAGACGTCGAAAAGTTTGCTGAGACGTATCTGTATGCTGTGGTACTTACAGCTATTCAACAGCCTGGAAGGGAAGTTGCAACCCATGCTTACCAGTTGCAAGTCGCGATGGAAAGTAGTCAATTCATCGTTTTAATGATAGTTTAAAGGACACATTTTTCGTATACTTCAAACTTAAGCAGAAGCCTGCAAAAGGTCGATGTAGATCTAAACTACACCTGCAGTCATGTAAAAACAATAAAAACCGCCTTGCAAAACCTACGTAATGAACGGGAATTCTCAAAACTGTTTGAGGAAGCAAAAAAGTTAAGTTCAGTTGACATAAGTGTTCCAAGAGCAACTGGACGACAAATCAACCGCAGTAAAATACACAGATGAAGTTTACTATCGGAGGAATATATTTTACCCATTTATCGAATATCTAGTCAACGAAATTGAAGCTCGCTTTAAGCCCCACGAAGAAATTCAGTTGATTTTACCTGACCGGACCCAAAACACTGACAAAGAGATGTATTGCAAGAATAGGGGAGATATTTCTTAGTGAAGCTTGTGGTAAGCGAGTGAGCTTTAGCACAACCACTGGTGCAATTAAGAAAAACCCTCTACTGCCTTAGAAGCCATGGATCGATGTGGTGAACTTTTTTATCAACGATTAAGAAACTTCTTCAAACCTTGGCAACACTTCCAGTTTCAACTGCCATGCCTGAACGTAATTTTTCCACAATTAATTAATTTTCTGTTTTAATAAATGCTTCAAGCTTCAATCATTATTTTTTAAAATAGGTGCTCCACAATCAATATACATGGTTATAACCATTTCAGCAGAAGGGGGCAAAACGAAAAACGATGTTTAAAAATACTTTTAGAGGTAGCTAAGTCAAACGAAGAATTAAAATAAAACAATACTTTATTTCTTGAACTTGAAAGAAAGCTTTTGGGTGTGGCACTCGATTTTGTTGTCTTCGGCGGCGCCTTCAATAAAGCTTTCCCCTTCTAAATCTATCAGATAGAAAACCTAAAACCCCCCATGTAAAAGCTATAGCTACGTGACTGATCTCAACATGGGCATCAAACGATAGCACAAACGACATTCACATGCTCTTCAGTAAGTATCAACAACTACTAACTCCTCGAAGCAAAATATGTCAAAAAGCAAACACCTAGGAGAACATTTAGACCAGCCATGTCAAACTCAAAGTCACTGGTTGGCCAAAAGCATGAAGACCATAGACTAGGTGGGCCGCAAAACCTAATCTTAAAGAAGACAAACTACTGAAAATCTTAACGAAAAAAAGTACTATTATGTTAGAAGTATATTTATTAAATTTCCAATAAAAAGGACATTACAAAAACTTACAAACATTAACTTCTTTTGCCAGATATTTGACATCTTTTGTCTTTAATTAAGTTGTAATTTTGTGGCGTGAATTTATCGGCGGAAATAACTTTTAAAACTGCGTCCAAGTGTGCGTCCGTCAATCGCGATCTTGTGGGAGATTTGTTTCCTTTCATCAAAGAAAATAATTGTTCACACTTATAGGTACTTCCAAACATTGACAAGATTTTACAGGCAAGTTTTCTCATTTCTTGGTATTGAAAAGGCAAGTACTTATAAAATTCGAATGTACCAACACTATCAAATTTTTCTTTTAAATGGGTTTAACACTGAATCTCAATCACTTCCATCTGCAAGTGAGGGGGAACTTTATCAATATCGATAGTGAAAAGACCAGTAAATAAAGAAAAATTGTTTTCTTGGGACTTAAAATCCTGAAAACGCTTTTCAAATTCTGACAGAAGGCTTCCCATTTTCTCTGTATACATTTTATATGATATTGGGCCACTTGTACTTTCCTGATACGCCTTGCAAGTCGGAAAATGTGACAGATTATCCACCGCTAACTGGTTTTTTCCACAGCATCATCTTACACTTGAAAGCTTTAACTTGATCATGCATATCTGTTATAACTTGACGTGGTCCTTGCAATTTCGTATTTAAGTCCGACAAGTGTTTTGTGATGTCTACCATAAATGAAAGATCTTGTAAAAAAGGTACGTCGGATAATAATTTAACATCTTGTTCTTTCACTTCCATGAAAAGGCGTATTTCTTCTTTGAGTTTCCAAAACCGATCGAGAACCATAGAACACGAAAGCCATCGCACTTCTGCATAATAAGATAAACCAGTGTACTCACTTTCTAAATCACGTAAAAACTCAGACAACTATCGCTGATTCAAGCCACGTGACCTTATGAAGTTTATCATTTTTTTCACTGACTTTAAAACGCTTTCCAACTTGATCACTTTTGAGCATAAAACTTCTTGGTGGATTATGCAATGAATATGATGAAAATCTGGTTTGTCACTGCCCGTTTCTCTGATATTTGTTTGTAATATTTTAATGAAGCCATTATTTACTCCAGTCATTGAAGGAGCTCCGTCTGTTGCAACGGAATACAGTTTTGACAAATCTAAATTGTACTTTGCATGCCTGTATACTTGTCAAACTTAGTTTTATGATTATCATAGTGACGTTTTATATTATAAACTTTAGGGATACCGACTGTACTGTTACAAATCAAGCAGATAAATTTGTCTTTCACTTCAAAGCAAAAAAACTCTAATTCCCACTTTTCTTGAAAGATACGATGCTCATCTCCAAGTTTCCTCTTACTTCCACTTGGTTTTGAAACAGACATGTTAAAAACTTTATCCGAAATAAATAACAATAAGTACTGATACGTGTTGTAACAATAAGTACGCAACTAAACTCGCAATTCTATCGCAACTGACTCATAACTGACTGAACAACTGAACTCAATCGAGCGGTACTGGCTTATATACGGATTGTGATTTCTCGACAGTTCTTTCCAGAATGTTCAGGTAGCGTCATCTGTGTTCTCGCGCGATAGAACTTTCCGGAACAAGCCAGGCTGTTAGGTTGAGCGCGCATCTTAGTTCATCATCCCAGTACTTTATTTTCGGTTTTTAACTGGCTCGCGGGCCGCATTACATGGCTGTTTTAAAAATTGATTCGGTGCCGCAGGAAAATGTTCAGTGGGCCGCATGTTTGACATGGCTGATTTAAACCGACATCTCACGCGGAAATAAACATAACTAGCGTTAAGATAAGACAAATGTAATGACTACATAATCGTAAATGTAGATTATCACAAGGCAATATAATGTTGCTGAACAAAGACATCTTTAAACCTGTGTGGACATATGATAGATGCGTTTTATTGCGTCACCAATAAAATAAATCAACACGATTTTCCCATGGAGTTCAATGAAAATGAATTGTAGATTTTTTATTTTGATTTAGATATTATATTGAAATATTTCACTTCTTATTTATCTAACACATTTATTGCTTTCCTGCAGATGCATCTATGAGTTAATATATTGAGTGCTCTTCCTAGTCGAGAATTATATCCCGTTTGGGATATTTTTATTCCAATCAGTGCTTGAACTGACACTTTACTAGATTTCTAGATGAAAATTGCACAATTTGAAACAATGTCTCTCCTAAGAACATTGTTTTACTACTCTTAATATATTTTTGAAGAATTATTATTTTAGAATGCTACACACCAAGACCTACCTTAAGGTGACGATGTATATCTCTTAAGCCGATTCTGATAATGGAAATATCGTTCGGTAAATGAGCTGCTTTTTGTAGTTCTCGTACTGCTTCACCATGTAGACCTTCTCCTAGTGCTACTAGTATACTTAGAGCCCCGTAGGGCGATATGGCGATGTTATCTTCGTTGTTTTCGTTATGAATCTAAAAAAAAAATAGAAATATTTGGTTAATAATTGTGGACAATCATTCTAATTTGTTGTTTCGAAAGACCTAATAAAATCACTGTAATGAGCATGCACATAAAAACTTCTATTCAACCTTTCCCCTAGCTATCAGTAATTTACTATACTTTTTTTTTCTCATATTTTTACAAGTTCAACATTCGTAATACGAAAAAAGCTCTGAATCGAACGAGGATAATAAACAGTTTTTGTGACGAAGAGAGACAGCTATCCTCTGCCTCGAATTGACGATACGCTAGATACTTTGGCCAGCAGCAAACTGTTTTCCACTTTGGACCTGAAGTCTGGTTAGTGGCAAGTGGAAATAGACCCAGAAGACAAAGAGAAGACTGCTTTTACCACCGGATCTAGATTATGGCTATTCAACGTCATGCCATTCGGGCTCTGTAATGCGCCAAGACTCATGGAAAATATCTTGAGAGGGTTGTTTTGGAAGACATGCCTGGTCTATTTGGACGACATCGTAGTACTGGGGAAGACATTTGACGAACACATGAAGAATTTGGAATACGTATTCAAACGACTCCAAGCTATTCCAAAACCGAGTCAACTATCTAGGTCATATAGTGAGCAATGAAGGAGTGACGGTGTATCCGGAGAAAACTGCTTCCATTCAGCAATGGCTGCGACCAACAGACAAACATCAAGTTATGAGTTTCCTTGGACTTTGCAAATATTATAGAAGATTTCTTAGGAAGTTTGGAGATATTGCCAAGCCTCTAACTCGACTTACAGAAGAAGCAAGAGCTTTCCAATGGGACGAAGACTGTCAAACGGCTTTTGAAACCTTGAAGAGGCATTTAACCACGGTGCCGATATTAGGATACCCATTACCAGAGGGATACTTTATTCTTGACACTGACGCGAGCAACGTAGGAATTGGAGGAGTGCTCTCACAGATCCAAGGAGGGTACGAAAGAGTGCTGGGATATTTCAGTGTAAAGTCCTCTCCAAACCAGAACGAAACTACTGCGTCACAAGAAGAGAACTTTTGGCGGTAGTGAAGTCCGTGGAACATTTTTACCAGTATCTCTACGGTAGGAAGTTCTTAATTCGGACTGATCATACAGCACTCAAGTGGTTGATGCAGTTCAAGAATCGCGAGGGCTAGATCGCTAGATGGATCGAACGATTTCAAGAGTACGGTTTCAACATCGAACATCGAGCTGGTGTGAGTCACCGAAATGCCGACTACATGTCTAGACGGCCGTGCCCAACAGACTGCTCCCACTGCTACAAGGCGGAATCTAGGGAAGCTGCAGTTTCAAGAACTACTGTAGTCAACGAAGAATGGTCACCCACCAGGATCAGAGAAGATCAGGAGAATGATCCTTGCCTGAAAAAGATTCGGCAGTGGAAGGAAGAAAATCGGCGACCTACCTGGCAAGAAGTGTCAATATTTTCACCGACTCTCAAGGCGTATTGGGCTCAGTGGGACTCCCTTGTCCTGGAAGAAGGGCTGTTGAAAAGAGTCCTTGAAAACGATGATGGTTCGGAGATGAGGAGACAGCTAGTTATCCCGAGAACAAGAGTAGCTGAGGTACTAAAGAAGTTACACGACAGTCCATCGGGAGGTCATATGGGAGTGAAGAAAACTGTCCAGCGAATCCGTGAGAGGGTTTATTGGAAGAACAGCTCCGATGATGTGAAGGACTAGTGAAAGAAATGTGCGACTTGCGCTACGAGTAATGGACCACATCGCAAGAGAAAGGCACCCATGAAAACAATACAATGTTGGAAGCCCTTTCAAAAGGATTGCTTTATATATCGCTGGACCATTTCCGATGACCGAAAATGGTGGCAAATACATACTGGTTGTAATGTTTTATTTCACAAAGTGGATGGAAATTTACGCTATCCCGAACCAAGAGACCACAACTGTCGCAGATGTATTGGTGAAAGAATGTATCAGCCGATATGGATTGCTCTTGGAAGTCCATAGCGACCAGGGAAGAAATTTCGAAAGCCATCTATTCCAAGAGATTTGCGACAAGCTGGGAATGAAGAAGACCAGGACAACAGCATTACATCCACAGTCAGATAGAATGGTCGAGAACAGGACTATTGGAAAATACAATGAGTCCACGGGTGAAACACCGGCGAAAATCCTGTTTGGACGTGAAATGAGGCTTCCTTGTGACCTGGAATTTGGCGGTCGGCATGGAGAAGATCTAGCAAGAGAAGACTACGTGATACAATTGAGAAGAACACTGGACGATATTCATGAATTAGTTCGAACAAATCTTCAAGTTGCCAGCGACAGAATGAAAAGTCGGTACGACACTCAGGCCACAGTAGGCGATTTTAAAGAAGGGGACAAAGTATGATTGCACAACCCGACGAGGAGAAAAGGATTTTCTTTAAAATTACAAAAATCTTGGGAAGGTCCATACTTAATCAGGAAAAGGATCAATGTTATATATCGACTAGCGCCATTCGAAAGAGACCTTGACCTAGAGAAAGGAGTAAACTATATTCGAGATAATATATTGGCAAAGAAGCTCAACAATATACTCAATACTTACGGATATGAATCTCAGTACTCAATTAGAAATTCACTAGAACTAATCAAAAAGTTGAAAGCAATCCACTTGCAAGATAACTATAAACTCATTTCGTTTGATGTAACTAATATGTTTACTAAAATTCCTCCTAAAGAATGTCTAATACTTGTAAGAAAATTACTAGAAGATAAAAATATTAATCCAGGAATAATATCAGATATACTTAATTTATTTGATGTATGCATTAATCAGAATTATTTCACTTTTGACAATAAGATATATATTCAAAATGAAGGTTTACCAATGGGAAGCCCTATATCACCTATTTTAGCAAACATTTTTATGGACAATTTAGAAAGAAAGATCTTTGAAAGTAATATTTAGAAAAATATTTTATTTTGGTATAGATATGTAGATGACATATTAGCTTGTTTTATGGGTAGTGAACGACAATTAGATGTATTTTTCAACCACATCAATAATTTACACCCGAAAATTTAATTTACATTAGAAATTGAAGAAAATAGCTCAATCAATTTTCTTGATTTAAAAATTCAAAGAGTTAATAATGTACTTGATTATTCAATTTACCGAAAACCAACACAGACTGATGTGACAATTCCATTCAATTCCAACCACCCTATGTCACACAGACTAGCAGCATATAATTCAATGATACATAGAGCTTTTTCAGTTCCTATGAACAAATGTAATTTGGATAGAGAGGTTAATACAATTAGACAAATGGCAACATCTAACGGTTATCCATTAGATATGATAAATAAGCTAATTAGTAAATAGAAGAAAAAGTGGCATTACAACTAATATATCCTAAACAAGCTGATGAAATTAAAACTTATAAAACCATCACATATGCAGGAAATATTTCTAATAATATTTCAAAGACAATATCTTCAGCAACGAATACAACAATATCTTTTAAAACAGAAAGTAACGTTAGTACAAAATTGTTAAATGTAAAAACAAAAATACCACTATTAAAGAAGTCAGGTATATATAAACTCAAATGTCCAGAATGTAATGCTGTCTATTTGGGTCAGACCCTTAGGAATTTTGAAATACGGTACAGTGAGCACTTACGAGCATACAGATTAAAACAACCAGATAAATCCCACTACGCAAAACATCTACTTGACACCAATCATTCATTGACACCTAACACAGAACTAGAAGTGCTGCATATTTGTGAAAAGAAACAAGAACTGGATTTCCTTGAAGAACTGGAAATTAGAAGACATTTAAGAAACCCACAATATGAAGTTATCAATGAACAGTTAAATCTAGGGAGTTCTCCACTAATAAACTGTCTTCTTAAGTGATAATTGTAAAGATCAGCAGATATAGTTTTCCTGGTTTTCTATACCATTGCACAGTTATACTGATCTTAATTAGGAAAAATATAGCTAGAATATCCCCATAGGGCTAATAATATCTAAGCTTCAATATTTGTAATATCATATCTTCTTCTTTTTTCTATAAACATATATTAAGCCAATCACAAGTTAGGTTACTTCTTGGTCTAGCCAAAAATAACTACTAAACATCAGGTGGGCATAAAATGAAATGTAACTTCTGTCATTCTGACGATGATATTGATTTATCGAAACAATTGTCAATTTTTTAGAATTTTCAATAACTTGTATTATATTGTGGAATAAACTAGAGACCGTGAGTTTCATTTAAAAACACTAATTTAAGTGATTAGTTAAGTGTATATAAATTAAGTGTTAGTGAGTAGTTTAGTGTCTAAATAAATTCGTAAGTAGCCACACCGTGTGATTAAAGTTTATCCCACCCGTTTACTGTTTCAATAAATAAGAAAAACATTACAGTACGTTATTATGTTTGATTTATATTGACAGAAGAAGATAGTATGTAGAAAATATGTGTTGCATACATCGTAGATTGGGTCATGTGATGGAAAAGCTTCACCGTTTCTACTATAGCCAGGTTTGTCTAGTTGTAGTGAACTTGAAAATAATTTCTAGCAGTTTATCTTTTACTTTTCCGCCCAATTCTAATATGCGAGAAAAGTATTGGTTTACCCCAAAAAAAATTGGAATTTTGAAAAAAATTTTTGAGTTATTTCTACGTTTTCCATCAACAACAACACGAAAAAACGGTTTTTAGAAAAAAAATCCTGTGTGTATGTCGTCGTCGTCGTTGTCGTCGGTCACTTTACCTTACATGTCTTGTTAGCACGATACAGCCTCTGGAGTACGATAAGTCACCAATTTTATGATGGAATATTGTTAAGGATATGTCATAGATGAACCCTATTGATTTTCAGCTCACCAGAGCCAGTACAACGGGTGCTAGGGTACTTGAAGTACGACATTTTGTCATTTTTTGAGAAATTTCAGTTTGTTAGCACGATACCGCCTTCGGTGTTCAGCAAGTCACCAATTTTATGATTTAATATTATTCAGGACATCTCACTGATGAACCCTATTGATTTTCAGCTCACCAGAGCCAATACAACAGGTGCTACAGTACTTTAAGTACGATATTTTTGTCATTTTTGGAGAACTTTCAGTTTGTTAGCACGATACTGCCTCCGGAGTATATACAAGTGCCCAATTTTTGGATTGGATATTATTCAAACCGTATCAAAGATGAACCCTATTGATATTCAGCTCACTAAAGCCAGTACAACGGGTGCTATGGTACTTGAAGTACCAAATTTTTGTAATTTTTGGATAATTTTCAGTTTGTTAGCACGATACAGCCTCCAGAGAGTATACGATTGATGAATTTTATGATTGAATATTGTTCAAGGTGTCTCACAGATGTACCCTATTGATTTTCAGTTGACTAGAGCGAGTATAGCGGGTCCTATAAATCCAGATATACTAAATATTTGGTTATTTTTGGAGAAGTTTCGGTTTATTAGCACGATACATCGCCCGAAGTGTATACAAGTAACAATGTTATGATAGAATATTGTTCAGGGCCACAGATGCGGAAAAGTTAGTTTTAATCTTTAAAACCGTTTATTTTGTTGTACAATTTCTTTTCCTAAGCTGTAGGATCAGTAGTTTCTGAGATATATCGGGTTACCTCTCTTAATCAGACACCCTGTACATTTATCGGTAATTTTTCGCCAAATCGATGTTGTAATTCTTGTTTTTCTAACAATGTTTACTCATTTGTGGCATGCACTTTTGTTGAATTTATTAATACAATATAACAACATGAAATGCGTGAATAATAGTGATATGCATCAATTATTTTTAACGTTACAGTTAATAGAATACAAAAAGAAAACAAAACACAATTAGGTGAAAAAAATATGCAATAGATACTGTTAATACGGTACTTAACTCATAGAGTGATAAAATCTCAATTTTTATTGATTTCTAATCGAATGAACGCGACCTTTATTATTATGTATAATATAAACAAAATGTTACTAGTGTCCACATAACTGTGACAAGAAAATTATCAGTAGACGTTGTGCACTTTGTGCAATTCATCGAAAGAAGGAGCAGATATTTTTGAGCGGAATTTGTCGTTTAGAAAAGGCAATCATATATTGCGTTAGAATTTCGAATATAGTGTTATTTTAGTTCTCATTTTTTTAGGCAAAATGTTTATTACTTTTCCGCCCAACCTTTCTATATGCGAGAAAAGTATTGGTTTACCCCAAAAAAAGTTGGAATTTTGAAAATTTTTTTTGAGTTATTTTTACGTTTTCCATCAACAACAACACGAAAAAACGGTTTTTAGAAAAAAAATCCTGTGTGTATGTCGTCGTCGTCGGCCACTTTTCCTTACACGTCTTGTTAGCACGATACAGTCTCCGGAGTGCAATAAGTTAGCAATTTTATGATTAAATATTGTTAAGGACATGTCACAGATGATCCCTATTGATTTTCAGCTCACCAGAGCCAGTACAACGGGTGCTATGGTACTTGAAGTACGATATTTTGTCATTTTTTGAGAAATATCAGTTTGTTAGCACGATACAGCCTCCGGCGTTGAACAAGTCACCAATTTTATGATTGAATATTATTCAGGGCATCTCACTGATGAACCCTATTGATTTTCAGCTGACCAGAGCCAATACAACAGGTGTTACAGTACCTTAAGTACGATATTTTTGTCTTTTATGGAGAAGTTTCAGTTTGTTAGCACGATGCAGCCTCCGGAGTATATACAAGTGGCCCATTTTATGATTGGATATTATTAAGGGCGTCTTAAAGGTGAACTCTATTGATATTCAGCTCACTAGAGCCAGTACAACGGGTACTCTATGGTACTTGAAGTACCAAATTTTTGTCATTTTTGGAGAATTTTCAGTTTGTTAGCACGATACAGCCTTCAGAGAGTATACGATTGATCAATTTTATGATTGAATATTGTTCAAGGTGTCTCACAGATGTACCCTATTGATTTTCAGTTGACTGGAGCGAGTACAGCGGGTCCTATAAATCCAGATATACTGAATTTTTGGTTATTTTTGGAGAAATTTCGGTTTGTTAGCACGATACATCCCCCGAAGTGTATACAAGTAACAATTTTATGATAGAATATTGTTCAGGGCCACAGATGCGGAAAAGTTAGTTTTAATCCTTAAAACCGTTTATTTTCTAAAACCTGTGCAAAGTTTCTTAAAATGCTAAATTATATGTTAGAATATTTTTTGAAATAGAACTAGCCTTTAAATTAATCACTATCTACACATTTCATATGGGGTCCTTGGGAAACCCCGAATCGGCATTTACGTTAATTTTATTAGCATAGGCATTTAAAGGTTAATAATATTATTTCTATTATTATAGTCGTTATAATTATTATTGTATTGTACTTTACCCCTAAAACCAATGTTAACATTCTTATTTGATCTAAAATTTCAGACATTAGTTTCCGAAGTTTGTAAATTAGAGTTAATAAATTTGGTTAGATTCTTGTACATTAGGGAAGGTGCCTGCTTCCATTATCCAGCTAGCTTTTTTAAACTAGCGAAATTGTTCAGTAGTAGTAGTTAGTATTATAGCAACTTGAACAGGTACGCATTCGTTATTATACGATCTTTTAAAAAATTTCAGCCGCTAAATCTCAGTGGCATAACTAATGGTGGGTAGAGTACGGACGTGTGCGATTGTGTTTAGCAGTTTAGCAAAACAAACCGTCTTTGCCTTATAAATTTAATACGCGCATTTGTGGTTTGTAGATTAATATTATTTCAACCATACTGTAAGTATAAATTGTAACTTTACTTTTTTGGTTAAACAATTACCGCGGCACTGGCCTGCGGATGGCCGGTAAGTATAGGCCTAGCGGTAAGGATCCGCCATTAGCCGTATCAACAGGTAATGAAATTTCAAATAATATTTACGTTGAAAATGTCGTATTTTCAGAAGAAATTAGTATGGATGAATCTCTTAATGTTTTAAAATGCGATAATTATGTTGTTAATAATTCCAAAAATTCCGATAATGTCATTAACGACGTTAATAAAAATTCGCACTCGAATTCTTTCCAATATAGTAGTCAAACGATTAATACATTTAATACTTCTAATCGATTTAATTCTAATGATAGCGGACCTTATTTTATTTTTGTTCAACATATTGCGTTAGAATTTCGAATATAGTGATATTTTAGTTCTCATTTTTTTAGGCAAAATGTTTATTTTTTAAAACCTCTGCAAAGTTTCTTAAAATGCTAAATTATATGTTAGAATATTTTTTGAAATAGAACTAGCCTTTAAATTAATCACTATCTACACATTTCATATGGGGTCCTTGGGAAACCCCGAATCGGCATTTACGTTAATTTTATTAGCATAGGCATTTAAAGGTTAATAATATTATTTTTATTATTATAGTCGTTATAATTATTATTGTATTGTACTTTACCCCTAAAACCAATGTTAACATTCTTATTTGATCTAAAATTTCAGACATTAGTTTCCGAAGTTTGTAAATTAGAGTTAATAAATTTGGTTAGATTCTTGTACATTAGGGAAGGTGCCTGCTTCCATTATCCAGCTAGCTTTTTTAAACTAGCGAAATTGTTCAGTAGTAGTAGTTAGTATTATAGCAACTTGAACAGGTACGCATTCGTTATTATACGATCTTTTAAAAAATTTCAGCCGCTAAATCTCAGTGGCATAACTAATGGTGGGTAGAGTACGGACGTGTGCGATTGTGTTTAGCAGTTTAGCAAAACGAACCGTCTTTGCCTTATAAATTTAATACGCGCATTTGTGGTTTGTAGATTAATATTATTTCAACCATACTGTAAGTATAAATTGTAACTTTACTTTTTTGGTTAAACAATTACCGCGGCACTGGCCTGCGGATGGCCGGTAAGTATAGGCCTAGCGGTAAGGAGCCATTAGCCGTATCAACAGGTAATGAAATTTCAAATAATATTTACGTTGAAGATGTCGTATTTTCAGAAGAAATTAGTATGGATGAATCTCTTAATGTTTTAAAATGCGATAATTCTGTTGTTAATAATTCCAAAAATTCCGATAATGTCATTAACGACGTTAATAAAAATTCGCACTCGAATTCTTTCCAATATAGTAGTCAAACGATTAATACATTTAATACTTCTAATCGATTTAATTCTAATGATAGCGGACCTTATTTTATTTTTGTTCAACGTATTGACTTAAATATAGACCGTTTACATCCTATGAAACTTGGAGAAAAATTACTTGCTCTTTCGAACTATGATCGAAATATTATTGAAATTGTTGGTAGGAACCGCATTAAGATCGAAGTTGATTCGGGTCTTGTAGCAAATAAGTAAGTAAATGAACCTTTCTTTAGAGAAAACAACCTAATTGCCTATATACCAAATTATTTGACAGAAAAACAGGGTCTTGTTAGTGGCGTAGATACTACATTAAGTGAAACTACCTTATTAACCGTTATAAAATCTAATATTACTGTTAAAAGAGTCAAAAGAATGACTCGAGTAATCCAGCAAAACGATATACCGGAGAGTGTTCCACGACAAATGGTTATTATCACTTTCGCGGGAAAATTAATTCCTCAATTCATCTATATCAATACTGTGGGGTGTCCAGTTGATGTATTTGTAAATCCAGTTATGCAATGTTTTCAATGCCTACGTTATGGTCATTCAGCTACCCAGTGCAAATCAAAAAAACGTTGTAAAAAATGCGGAAACGAGGAAAAAAATGATTGTCTTGATAAATGTACGAAATTTTGCATTTATTGTAAAAATATCAACCATGAGTCAGTTTTTAAGGAATGTCCTGAATATATAAAACAAAAAAAAACGAAAGAAGCTATGGTAAACTTAAATATTTCTTTTAAAGAAGCCGAGAAAGTACTCGAAAATCCATGTTAGTCCAGTCTCGTTCAAAAAAATAAATTTGCACCGTTAATAAACTCAGACACAGAATTCCCTTCATTATCAATCTAATCCCGCTACGGCTCATAAAAGTAGCATTACTGAAAAACACTATTCAGCCCCGATTGTCAGTCCTCCGAAGAGGAGGAGAAATGATGAGACTACGTCTATTTTCCTCCAATTCGTAGATAGTTCCAGACCAATTTTTGTGCGGGTCCAGTATTTCAGATCAAATGAGTTCAATAAATTCATAACCCAGCTCAGTGCTACATTAAAAACCTTAATAAAAGAAAGCTTTCAAAATTTTGCTAAATCTTCTCCAAATATGGCTACTAACCTTAAAGTAAATGAAATTGAATTTGAAAATAAAGTTAAAGAAATTGTTAATAACATTTTTGCATAATTAAAATGACCTCTAAAAGCATTAAAATTATTCAGTGGAATATTCGATCGATAAACGCTAACAAATATTCTTTACATCAATTGCTAGTCTAATCAACAAGTTCAAAAACGTGTTAAATAGAAATAATGCTCCTAAAAATATGTGCCATAGCTCATTCGATTCGGAATGACGTCTAGAAAATTGTTTTTAAGGGTATATTAGCATATAAAAACTTGCAATTGTTATTAACAAAATAAGATAAAAAAAAGGTATTTAGTTTTTCGTTAATAACTTTTAAAATAATGATATTTAAGGAATTTTGAAAAAAGATCCTGAAAGAGGAGAAAATTTCCAATAAAAAAGTCCTAACTCCCGGAACTCTATCTATATTATTTATAATTTTTTTCAACGCTGAAAATAGGGCTCCGCGAGGACGTTACGGCATAGGCGCGCCGCCTAAAAAGCCGGTATATCACCTAAAATAATTTTTTTTTAATATTAAATAACAATTTAAAAATTTGAATAAATTATAGTGTAATCTAGACACTTGAACGAAAAAAACCTTCAAAAGATGTAAAAAAATCTAAAATTTTTATAAACAAATGCTTATAACAAGTGATAAATAATAGTTACAGAATCGATTTTGAATTCATTTTACAGATAAATAAATCTGCTATGCTATATGATAGTAAAAAAAGATTTTTTTTAAATCCCAAAATAGTCTATTTGTTTATAAACAATTTCTTAACAAATGACGTAAAAATTTTTTTTTCCAATGTTAATTAATGCCTATATCAGATGCGAAAACAGCAATAATAATATATTACAAAAAAAAATTTTTTTTTATAACATTTTTTAGAAATTTCATTTTTAGTTGATTTGAAAAAATTAACAAAATAATTAACTTTAATAAATTTTTTTTGCATAACTTTATTAAGTACCTAAACAAAAAGAGCTCCACGAAGCGAAAAATTTATAGACCAATTATTTAAACTTTTATACCGTAATTTATAAAAACAGAGATTGGAAAAAAATTAGTTAATTAACAATGGTGTAACTTTTTGAAAAATCGACAAAAAAATTTTTTTTCACCGAGGTTTTTTCGTTCAAGTGTCTAGATTACACTATAATTTATTCAAATTTATAAATTGTTATTTAATATTAAAAAAAATTATTTTAGGTGATATACCGGCTTTTTAGGCGGCGCGCCTATGCCGAACGTCCTCGCGGAGCCCTATTTTCAGCGTTAAAAAAAATTATAAATAATATAGATAGAGTTCCGGGAGTTAGGACTTTTTTATTGGAAATTTTCTCCTCTTTCAGGATCTTTTTTCAAAATTTCTTAAATATCATTATTTTAAAAGTTATTAACGAAAAACTAAATACCTTTTTTTTATCTTATTTTGTTAATAACAATTGCAATTTTTTATGTGCTAATATGCCCTTAAAAAAACATTTTTCTAGACGTCATTCCGAATCGAATGAGCTATGGCACATATTTTTAGGAGCTTTATTTCTATTTAACACGTTTTTGAACTTGTTGATTAGACTATGCTATTGGAAGAACATTTTGATATAGCAGTTATATCGGAAACCTGGTGCAAACCTTCAGATACTGTTTGTTTCAATAACTTTAGTGTAGTGAGCAGAAGCAGAAGTAGGGGATATGGTGGTGTTGCCATCCTTTTATCCAATAATATTAATTACGAATCTATTTCATTTGTTCATAATTTTAATCCAAACTTGGAAGTTTGTGGTGTAAATATTAGCATTGTTCAGAGAAAGTATTCGATATTGAGTGTGTACCGACCGGCAAAAGTTAAAGTAATAGCGCAAGATTACGTTAATCTTTTTTCGCAAATACATTAGTAGAAGCTCTAGATTCTTTTCCTCATTTAGTTATCGCCAATAACGAGAGTTACTCCCCCCGGTCAGTCCAAGTCGGTTGTGGATCTTACTATTCTTTTTTCCAGCTTATGTTCATCTTTTGACTGGACCGTCCTGCCAGATACATATGGATCTGATCATTTTCCCATCCGAATTTCAATTAATGACATCAAGATTCAAAATATAACGTTAATATCATCAGCTAAGTGGTCGATGTCTAATGCTAATTAGGATCAATTCAGATTTTTCATAGAACAAGCTCTCACACCGGAACCAACTCTACATAGTACTAACGAAATGATTTTATTCTTATTATAATCGATAACAAATGCCGCGAATAAATCCTGTACGTTAATCCGACCCTCAACCAAGCATGTCAAAACTCCACCGTGGTGGGATGACGAGTACCTTGCCACTTCGACTTTAAGGAAAAATGTCTTCAAAGCATACAAATCCAATCTAACTCTTTCAAATTTTAACGAGTATAAGAGACATCAAGCTATCTGTAAACGCACTTTCCGTTCAAAAGCCAAATCTAGCTGGGCAAGGTACTGCTCCACTATTAACAGACAAACTCCTCCCTCAGACATTTGGAGAAGAATAAATAAGATTCAGGGTCGCAAAAAGTATACCGCTGTTGATGAATCTATGGTAGAACGACTTTTAACAAAAATTGCTCCTGATTATGCACACCTAACTATAAAAATCCGAACAACCACATTGATTCTCCCTTTTTGCTAACTGCTATCATACCTGACGAGATTGAAGCAAAAAATATCAAACCTCAAAAAATACATCTCCCGGTATTGACGGGATAAACTATCTTATGTTAGCAAATCTCCCCGTAATTGTCAAACACTATCTCTGAAAAATTAATAACAACATTTTACTTAAAGTGAATAATTGTGATTTTCTCAAACAATGCCTGGTTATTCCTATACCCAAAGTAAACGACCCCACTGCCTTCAGACCTATCTCTCTCACGTCTTGTATATTGAAAACATTTGAACGTATCATGAAAACTAGACTAGAATGGTGGTGTGAAAGCAGAAATTTGTTTCCGATATCCCAGTTTGGTTTCTGGAGGAAAAAAGGAACTATCGACTGTCTTTCACAGTTTACAACTGATATCCAGTTAACTTACTCAAGCAATCGTTATCTATCTGCCCTATTTCTTGACATTTCGGGCGTTTATGACAATGTCATCCTAAATATATCTACGTTTCAAAAAACTAACGAACTTAGGCATTCCAACTATGTGTGCATATGTTTTGGTAAACTTATTTGTTAATAGTCAAGTATTCGTTCGGTGCAACGATAGACTGATCGGCCCAAGTGTAGTTCACCAAGGCTTACCTCAAGACTATTGTTTAATTTATACACCATGGACCTTCATGGAATGGATATTAACTGCGACATCTTACAATATGCAGACGATTTCTGTTTTTATACCATGAAAAACTCTTATAATCAATGTATTGATTCTACAAAACAAATTATATATAATACAAGAGAATATTTTTTAATCAAGGACTTGATCTTACCCCGTATAAATCCGCTGTGGTATTCTTTACTCGACATCGTTTACCGATACTATTCAGTGTATTGATAAGTAACCTAAGTATACCTGTGCACAATCATTTTACCTATCTTGGTATTACACTGGATACTAAACTTACATGGAATGAACACATCAATAAATGTTTAAATAAATGTGAAAAAAGCTTAAATGTTCTCAAAGCAATTAATCGATATCAATGGGGTGCTGACCCTAAAATCAATTTAATGTTCTACCGTGCATATACTCGATGCATTCTTGATTATGGTTGCTTCCTATATGGGTCTGCCACGAACACTCGACTTAAAAAAACTAGATCGAATTCAGTATAAAGCCCTGTGGTTGGTTTTGGGTGAACTTAAATCCATACCCACAGAAAATCTCTTAGCCGAATGTACGGAACCTCCCCTGCATTTAAGACGAATATTTTTAGCTGAGAAGTTTATCCTTAAATGTCAAGCTAACAATCAGATTAAACTACTGCGAAAAATATCTGACATATCTAAGTGTAATTTAATTGATAAGTGGTGGCACCATAAAAATTCTCCAACATTAGCCGTAGCATATCCCAATGTCTCCTCCTATTTAGAGACTTCAGGGGAAAATACATTAATAATATTTATACCAAAATCCACGCTGCTTTACCTATTGAGCCTTTTGCTGTAAGAAGTTATCCCAATAGAAACATCTACTCCATGTTCGTCAGATGTATTTTTAATCATGCCACTGTAAAAGCGTACCTTCACAGATTCAAACTAAGTGAATCGGAATTATGTGATTGCGACGGCAATGTTGATGACATCAATCACTGGATGTTTGGCTGCTTACATAATGACGATGCCGTTAATTATTTGATGAAATCCCATGTAAAAGAACGGATTCCGCTCCCTCAGAATCAAGTTACAGCTTTTTATCTCTCTAGGCTAAACCAAATCATATGGGAGTTTTTAAAAAGGATTAAAAGAAGAATTTAGTATTGAGTGTCTGTTCCTGTTTCAGTGTTGTTGAATGTTGAATGGACTGTAGATATATTTTTTCGTTCAATTAAATATATTTTATTTCAAACTCAATACATAGACATATTATATTTCAAAATTATTATTTGACAGTTG
Organism: Galeruca laticollis; assembly: GCA_963921935.1. Classification (NCBI taxonomy): domain Eukaryota; kingdom Metazoa; phylum Arthropoda; class Insecta; order Coleoptera; family Chrysomelidae; genus Galeruca; species Galeruca laticollis. The sequence continues at coordinate 46,931,058 of OY998185.1, forward strand.
TTGACAATTCACTTTTTTACTTTTTTGTTATTTCGTCGGGAGACGTAACATGCCGGCCACCTTGAAAGTTATCGCTTTCAATTGGAAGAAGACAAATTCTGGATACTGAGCGTTTGATAATACCATCTTGGGTCTTGATACTAACCACTCTAACCACACCGTCATCACCTGGGTGAAGCTGAATTATTCTTCCCAGTTGCCACTTCATTGGAGGTAGATTATTGTCTTTTATGACAACTAGGATACCATGTTTGATTATTTTGGAACTGGTTGTTTTCCATTTTATTTGCGTTTGAAGCCCTGATATATATTCTTTATACCAGCGATTCCAAAAATGCTGAACCAGTTGCTGAATATGTTGATATTTAGTAAGTCTATTGGTCGAAATGTCTTTCCAATTATATTCTGGAAGGTCTATTAATGGTCGTCCAATTAAAAAATGTCCTGGAGTCAGTGGCGAAAGATCTTCAGGATCGGAGGATAGTGGGGAAATGGGTCGGGAGTTTAAAACAGCTTCAATTTGTTGTAAAAGAGTACTAAATTGCTCAAAATCAAATTTATTCACATCGATGACTCGTTTTAAATGATACTTTGTGATTTTAATTCCCGCCTCCCATAGACCGCCAAAACTGGGAGAATTGGCTGGTATGAAATGCCATTTAATAAGATCTTTACTTAATTTGTATTGGATATTATTTGATTCAGATTTTAAAAAATTGAACATTTTTAGAATTTCGTTATTAGCTCCAACAAAGTTTGATCCATTGTCGGAATAGATATTTTGAGGTTTTCCTCTTCGCGATATAAATCTTTTCAATGTGGCCATAAATGATTCAGTACTTAAATCGGAAACTAATTCCAAATGAACTGCGCGAGTAGACATACAAATAAAAAGGGATATGTAACATTTTATAATTTTAGGAGATCTAGTTTTCCTATCTTTAATTAAAAAAGGTCCCCCATAATCCAGACCAACATTGATAAAAGGAAAAAATTGATTGACTCTTACAGTAGGAAGATTTGCCATTAAATATTCTGTGCATTTAGGTTTGACCTTAAAACAAGTAATACACTTGCGAATAATTCCTTTTGCTACATTGCGTCCTGAAATTACCCAATAATTTTCGCGAACCGCATAATGTAATAATTTTTCATGAGTATATTTGAAAATTAAATTGGTTAGCTGATGTTTTTGTGGAAGCAACAACGGATGAGATTTTTCAAATTCAAGTTTGGATTTCTCAATTCTACCACCTACTCTTATCAGTCCCTTATCATCAAGAAATGGGTTTAGCATCGATATATGGCTTTTATTGTTTATCGGCCTTTTATTTTGTAAATTTTGATAATCTAATGAGAAACATTCTCTTTGAGCTAATTTCACTAATAATAATAATGCAAACTTCATCTCCTCAATAGTTAAATTCTTGGTTAATTTTCTTTGTACTAGTGGTAGTCTCGAATTACAATAAAATCGATAAATAAATCCAGTAACGGCTTGTAATTTTAATAATGAGGAATATTGATTAAAAATATTTAAAGAATCTAATGATAACGAAATATGACATAACTTCATTTCGGGAGGATTATTTGTTGAAAGAAAATTATTAAGATTCCATGTAGATACTTCTTGTTTAAAAAATGAGGGTCCATGCCACCATAACTTGGAATTAAATAAATCATGACAGTATGTACCTCGAGATAATAAATCTGCGGGATTTTGAGTTGATGAAACGTGATACCAATTATTAATATTGGTCAGCTGTTGGATTTGTCCAACTCGGTTGGCTACGAAAGTTTTAAATTTTCTTGGTTCGCCTCGTATCCAAGATAGTGTTATAGTAGAATCCGACCAACAATATGTTTCATGAAATTTTATATTTATTGATTCGCTGACCCTTTGGATCAATTCTGCGAGCAAAACTGCAGCACATAACTCAAGCCTCGGCAAGGATATTTGTTTCATTGGGGCTACACGTGTTTTTGCACACAAAAGGTTAGATCTAATTAGATCATCTGATCCAACGCATCTAATAAAGACACATGCACCATATGCATATTCTGATGAGTCAGAAAAACCATGAAGTTCAATTATTTTTGAATTAGGAAACAAAATTTGTCTGGGAATTTTATTATTTTTTAAATGAATTAAATCGTCCTTGAATTGGCACCATTTAGTGTATATATCTTGTGGAACAGTTTCATCCCAAGTTATCTGTAATTTCCACATTTCTTGAATAATTAATTTAGCTCTAATTAATAAAGGTCCTAGGAGACCCAAAGGGTCGAAAACTTGACATATTGCTGAAAGTATTGATCTTTTAGTTATTTGATTTTCATTTAAAGACGTATTAGTCATTGTATATATTATGGAATCAGATTGTGGATTCCACTGAATACCAAGTGTTTTATTATTTTCATTTTCACCTATTTGTAAAATATTTTTATCTAGTTTTTCAATAACGTTAATTTGATTTAGTATTGTCTTATCATTACTCAACCATTTTCTTAATTCAAATCCTGCGGACTGTAAAATTAGTGAAATTTGCTTTTGAATATTAATTAATTCTTGTCTCGTATTTGCTTCTGTTATCAAATCGTCTACATAAAAATCATTAATTATTGTTTTACTGGCTACTGGATGTATAATTTTATTTTCACAAGCTAATTTTTGTAAACATTTTACGCTTAAATATGGAGCCGAAGTGGTTCCATAAGTTACTGTATTTAATTCGTAACAATCAATTTCAATGTCACTTGAATCCCGCCATAGAATTCTTTGGTAACGTCGGTCATCTTTATGTATTAAAACTTGGCGATACATCTTTGATATATCTCCAGTAATTACAAAATTATAAATTCGAAAACGTAAAAGAATGTCTATCTAGCAATTCATTTTGAAGTTTTGGACCACTAAACTGAATCTCATTTAAAGATATACCAGTATCTGTTTTAGCAGAACCGTCAAAAACTACACGTAGTTTAGTAGTTAAACTCGACATTTTTATTACTGCATGATGAGGAAGATAAAAATAATTACCTTCAAACGGATTATAATCTTTGTTTATTTTAGTCATGTGCCCTAACTGGAGATATTCCTTCATAAAATTTGAATATTCCAATTTTAAATTGGGATTTGCATTTAATTTTTTCTCAAGGGTCAAAAGCCTCCTTTTTGCCATGTGATATGATTCACCTAACTGTTCCTTTAAATTGTTGAAGGGAATTCTAGTAATGAATCGGCCGTTATCGTTTCTAATAGTGGTTTTTTCAAAATAGTCTTCGCAATATTTTTCAGAGGCTGTTAAAGGAAATGATTTTAATTTTACCTCTTCTAAATTCCAAAATTTAGTAATTTGATCATTTATTAAATTATTTTGGGTAACATTTAAACACGAAATAGTTTTGTTTTTATTCAGAGAACAAATATTGCCAGCTATAATCCATCCAAAGTGAGTTTTTTGTAAAATGGGTAATTCTGGACCTAATTTAATTTGTCCTATACACAAAAGGGACCAAAACACTGAAGCACCAAGTAGTAAATATATTTCTCTACTTTCATGGAACTTGGGATCTGCTAATTTTAAATGTTGAGGAATATTAAATTTATTAATATGAATTGATTCTAGTGGTAATTTTTCTGTTATTACCGGTAGTACTAGACAATTTATGTTTACTCTAAAATTATTGTAACATGATTTTATGTTAATGTTAACTTGTTTATTGATATTTTTTAAATTTTGACCGACCCCTGTAATTGAAAAATTTACTTCTTTTTGAGTCAAATTTAATTTTTTACATAATTTTTCGGTGATTAAATTACTCTGAGATCCATTATCTAATAAAGCTCTACAATAATGAACGTTATTTTTGTTATCCATTATGTGGATGAAAGCAGTTGACAAAAGTACATGAGATGGTACCTTGTCTTGTGTAGAAGCATGATTTGTAACTGTTGGATCTGCAACGTTGCCGGACGCAGAGTCATCAAAATTTAATTCATTGGTATCAGATGTAACTGCCAATATTTCACCAGCTACTTTGTCTGATTGAATTGGTCTGCGGTCAGAATTTGAGAAATCCAAATGTAATAATGTGTTATGAGGCTTGTTGCATTTTTTACATTTGTGAACATTACAGTTCCATGAAGCGTGGTTATCCTTTAAACAATTTAGGCATAATTTTAATTTTTTGATTTCCGCTATTCTTTGATTTATTGATAATTTTAAAAACTGTTGACAAGTATAAATGACATGATCTTTACTGCTGCAGTAGAAACATTTATACTTATTTGATATCGATGTATAACTATTAAAATTTTTTCTTTTAAATTGATTATTTGGTTGAGAATTAATATTTTGTGGCTGTTTATAAGAATGCTTTTTTGAATCAACATTACTCAGAATTTTAATTCGTTCCTTTAAGAAATTATTTAAATCGTTTAATTCAGGTAACTCATTTTTATATTTATATGATTGCCATTCTCTATCAGTTATATTATCAAATTTATTAGAAATTATTTGAATTATAATTATATCCCAATATTCGGTTTTTTCTCCGAAATTATTGAGTGAACGTAAATGTTTATTAACTTCCACATATAAACCTTTAATCTCTACATATGATTCTTTACTTATATTGGAAATATCTAGTATAGCTTGAATATGGTCATGAATTAATTGAGCTTTACTTTCATAATTGTCAATTAATGCTTGCCAACCTACTTTATAATTGTCTTCCGTTACTTGTATGGCTTGTAAAATATCTGCTGCTTCATCTTTGCATGCCATTTTTAAGTAATAAAATTTTTCATACTTAGAAAGTGAATCATCTGAATCGATTAAGGCCACAAATGCTTCTCGGAACTCTAGCCATGTACCTGGTTTTCCTTTAAAATTTGGCAACGTTATTTTAGGTAAAGCGATTCGACTACGCGCATTATTATTATTAGATCTTGAGCTGCTAATGCTACCTTCAGCAGGGTTTAATTCTTTGTTTAAATTAATATGATCGATATTAGTATTAAATTTTTGAATTAAAGATTGTGCATCTGCTAAATAATCATAATAATCATCTTCAAATTGGTTTCTTTCGTAAGCATTAGTAACTTCCCGCTGATCCTCTACTCTGTCGGAACTTTCGATTTGGTTTTGAATTTCATTAAACTCTTCTAATATCAATTCAAATGTTCGTAATCTAGTTGTTAATCGTGAGATTGCTTGTTCTGTTAAATTATCTTTATCTATCGCATCAAAATAATTTTTAAATCGAGTCAATTTTGATTTAATTTGACCACGGGCAATTATTAGATTCGCCATTTTACACAAATTGAACCTCGTTAATATGTTTAAGAAAGCTAATGATTTGTTGGATAGTAATAATAGGAATAATTGGGATAACTTACAGGAAGTTGAAGATCTTTCTTTTCTTGGCCCTGAATCACTTTATTTATGATCGGTTGTAAATTTAATTGTTTATTTATATTTTATTTATTACTTCTGGACTGGAAATCCGATTCTTAAGGACCAATGTTGAATGTTGAATGGACTGTAGATATATTTTTTCGTTCAATTAAATATATTTTATTTCAAACTCAATACATAGACATATTATATTTCAAAATTATTATTTGACAGTTGTTGACAATTCACTTTTTTACTTTTTTGTTATTTCGTCGGGAGACGTAACAAGTGTAGATCTGTTCAGTCTTGTTCCTCGTGTCTATCCCTATGTTATATATTTCACCTTCTATCCGTTGCCCGTTTTGTCTGTTATAAAGTCGCTATGAAAGGCACCTTAGCGTGAAAAGTGTCCCTGTGTAATCCTGTTGTAAGTATCCACTACTAAGACCCATCGTTAAGTTGATTAGGGCCGTGAATGGAGACTACTTACTTTGTCAATGCAGTGTTTACAGTATACTTTAACAATATACCTATATACTATGTCTATCCTCATATGCTAACTATTGAAACAAGCTGTATAATAAATTCGTAGCTGAATGGATCAGGCTATCCAAAGCCATTAAAAAAAACTAATGGTGTCCTGAGAAATTTAATATTTTAGTAACAAGGGTACGAATCCTTTCTCCTCTCATAATATTTTTAGTGCAGTTATAATATCGTCGATATGATTTTTGGCTGTTGTTAAAGCACGAGATTTACCTGTTAGAAGAGTCTTAATAAAAACAACAGCGTTACCCATATGATCCCCGATGTTGCATTTTAGTAATTCTAAAGCGATTAAGGATGATAATTTCTCTATGGAACCATCGAATTCGCTGGGTACTACCTTCCCTGCTAAATTTTAAAAATATCAATAGGACTCACCGGCATGATTCCAGTCCTTCATATTTGAAACAATTGATTTTGATCAATGTCTAAAGTTTCCCAAGAACTGAACACTAGTATTTTTACGCGTATATTTATAATCAAATGAAGAATAATGTTAATTTGAAAACATTTTCCTTACAAACATTTGTAATCAAAAATTTATTGATGAAATAAAAGTTCTGTAATTAGACAATTATGCAATTTTTTTGAAAGATTCGGTGTAAATTACCCATCTGACATAAACAACACAATCCATTGTAATCTAAATACCTTTTATCTCTTAAGAATTGCTTGATACGCTTTGTTGAATTGCGAGTAATTATTACAAAGTTTCTTGTATATTTTTCTCTTTGACTTGCTGGTTTAAATGGTACTTACGAGGTGCAATCGAAAATGTTATTAATTTCGCTTTTTCTGAACTTTAACTTTGTTACCTTATCCTTTTGTTATTGTATTAAAACAAAATGGATTCGTTTATTAACATTATTCCTTTTCCTCTAAATCCCTATTTTAGAAAATTATAAGAATCTTTTGAATTCAATTGTGCGCTGTTTAAACATACATTTAAATGTACAGGATGATTCATGGATAGTTAATACTTTTTATTTTTAGGTTATTTTTGAAAGTTTCTTATATTTATGTCTCAGAAAGACTTATTTAAAAAAAAATAATTAATGTGTATAAATTCCTAAATAAACGATTAATAACTAAAAATTATTACCGACGTCTTGCGAAATAAAATAAATTTTAAATCTGTCTGATTTCTCGGATTATTTTATCACCTACGTATTTCCAAGTGGACAATTAAATGGATAATACAAGCATGAACAAATGCAAAGTAGATGAAGTCACTTCTTTTCTCACGGAGGGTATTGGACTTAAATAAAGCGGAAACAAAAAAAATAATGACCGTCAATTTCTAAGTTTTAAAGTAATAATTATCAGCGAGTATAATTTTTTATTGTTTAGTATTTTAGCAACAGAATATAAAAGATTGATGAGTAATTTGAATTTTAAAGATATGTTGAAGGTATTTGATGAAGTAAAAAAGTAAAATTGGAATGAAAAGGACCGGTTCAGGCTCAAATTTGTTTAAGTTCAGACGAGAAATCATTTGTAGTGTAAATATAGTCATATAAAGATCTGTAACAAAGTTTGAACTTCTTTATTTCCATTTTATTGGTTTGAAGAACGTGTGCGAATCAAGGGCGTCTTCTATTATCGTCATCCCTGTTTCTGCTTCGCTCTTGATTATTTTGGTTTTCTTTGCCATGTTGCCAATTTCTTCCTCTATTATTATTATTATTACCATAGTGATTTCTTCTCTCGAAATTGTTCAGATTCCTATGGTTCTCCGGATATCTGTTCCCATTATTCCTTTCTCTATTTCTATATTGTTCCCCATTTCCTTGGTATCGTCTATCTTCAAAGTTCCTGTTTCCATAACTTCTATTTCCATTTCCTTCATAATAATCTCTCCTGAAATTACCATTTCCATTTTCGTTGAGATGTTCAAAATCCCGACTTTTTTAAAACTGTCCCCAAAAAGTCCCTCTTAAATATTTTTGGATGTTACTCAAGGGCGTAGCCAGGATTTATAACGAGGGGGGGCAAACCATGGTCCGTGGTCGTCCAAAATGTAAAATTTTAGGATAAAAAGATAAGTCAAATGAAATCAAAACTTTGACATACTAATTATACTTAAATTAAAAAATAACATTTTTCTTGGGTTTAAACTAAATTTATCCAAAACTTTCTTCACTTTACAGTCCTGATTTTCCTTCAAAAATTTTCGATGTACACTCATCAAACACAACCCAGTGAGTCTGTCATCACCCATTGTACTCCTGAGCCAGGTTTTTACCCTTCGTATGGTACTAAACGATCTTTCCACGGTAGTAGTAGCGGATGGGAAAGCACTTATTATTAGCAGTGCGTGCCTTGTTGCAGGGAGAAAAAAACATTAGCTTCCTCCAACAGTGGAGCCACTTCATTGTCCTTTAATTTGTCTTCTGATAAATTCTTTTACTTCCACATAGTGTACCACAAATCTAATTCTGCAGAGAGATCACCCAACTAAAATTCCATGAAAGATTCTGCATTATTTTTAAAATCTTTTGAAGCCATTTTGAGCATGCTTGGAAGATGAAGATAAGTTAAAGCAAAAGCAGGTGTATTTTCGTTAGAGAATCTAGCATCCAAAGACGAAGCTAAAGAATCAAGATAGGGGATGATTATTGACCGCTTCCAGTATTCAACTGCAGACTCGGATGGTGAATTACTTCTGTGTACTTGCTTTTGAGTGACTCGTGGTACCGACAACTCCACCCCTACTTTCTCTGCGATATCAAGTGATTTTTTAAATAAATCATAAGAAACATTTTCGACATCTTGTCTTTGATTACATCTAGAATATCATCAATATGCTTTTTCGACATATCCAAATCCATACTTCTACCTTGTAAAACGTTTACAACGGGTTCCAACATTGCAGAGTATCTTGCAATTTTGTTTAAGCCTAAGATGAATATTGGTTTAGTAACTGCACAGTGCAATTGGTAGTCAGATTTTCTTGTTGCATACTTTCCTTCGGCAGATATATATTCTAGTGCTTTAACAATGTCAGTGAAGCTCTCTGAAAATTTTTTATGTTCTCATATGTTTCCAACCATCTGGTCTCACAAAGCCTTGAAAGATTTGGAACCGATTTCCTACGGGCTGGTGATTCACGAAAGAGGGTTATTGTGTCTTTAACCGTTGCAATTGGGTTTCTTATTTCTGGTAGCTTGCTAGTATCATTGACCACAAGATTTAGTCTGTGACTGGAGCAATGGAAATATAAAGATTCAGCGTACTTTTTTTTAAGAATGGCCTGTATACCATCTTCTTTGCTGGCCATCGTAGAACACCCGTCAAATCCGAATCCCACACAATTATCAGCCGAAAAATTATGATCTTCTAAAAAACTTTGAATTGCGCTAGCGATTGTAGAAGCATCTTAACATTTTAACTCAATGTAGCCTACAAATTCCTCCCTGATTATTTTTTGGCTTTCATCATAGAAACTTAATCCAATATAAAACTGCTCTTTTCCAGTGATATCTGCTGTTTCATCAGCCATTACAGCATAAGCTTATGCTCGTTTACAGTCTTCGATTATTTTTTCTTTGATAACTTCACCGCATAATTGTATGATCTCATTTTGAATTATTGGTGTGGTTTAGACTGCGTTTTTTTGACATTTATCCATGTGGCTCTTTAGCTTCTCATCATCAGAGTTAATCCTCAAATTTAAAAGGTCAAAGGGAACTCCCTCATTTCCTTCTTTTCCTCTAAGCGGCAAATCATGAATTCCACAAAATATTACGTGTGAAATAATTGCTGACAATATTTGTTTATTTTCTTCAATCGTCTTATGGTGCAACTGGACATCATCAGGAGCGTTTTCAAGAAATGCTTTTGCAGCAGCTGTTGAAGATTTGTGGTAATGGCTGCCAATGTGCTTTCTACAATCTTCTTGTACGCCCTTAAACTTGTGACGTGCTTTCTTTTCTCAAAAGAAGTACGGACGTCACTATGACACCCACGGCTTCGGTACTTCCTAGATTTCCTCGGGCGCCAGATTTTTGGGGTGGTTTACTCCACCGAACTCTCGAAAAAACGGCGTCGAGAGTTACCAAGGTAGCCACAGATGGAGGTTCAGTAATGCCAGGGGTCTGTTGTTATTGACCTTTTGACCTTTCCGGATACGTAGTGTGAAAACAGGCTTTAATTGCTTACCACTATCAGAAAATGAAACTATTAAAAAAAATAACAGAATCTACTACTAAAGATCTACGTTATTAATAAAACCAAAAGCGGCCTGACACCAAGCAACAAATATTCTAGCTATTTTACAACGGAGGCGGAAAATAACGTGCAGAATTCTACTAGTACGTAGCAGGTGAAAACAATACAAAGTTTCTAATGATAATATGTCAAAATGCACAGAGAAAGCGTTATTGTTACAGAGCGTAATAAATCGGTTCCTAGTATTTGTGTACTTGTTAAATAAAGCAGAGGAAAATAATCAATTAACTAGTTTCGGCTGCCGGTTTAATCTCAATAGCCACCGGAATTTCTTAGCGATTTCACTAGATTCAACTAAACTAGCTTTTACTAATCAACAGAACGGCCTAACGTACGAAATCAAATATTCCAGATAACGAAAACTACCAGCAGAATGCGAAAACCTCTCCTGGGTATCCCTGCTCGGCAGCGAATACTTTCCAGATTATTTCGTATCCCTTAAATCAAATCTGCCTTAGAGGCCTCTCGAATTGATCCCTGCTCAGCAGCGAATCCAGACGAGATTTTTCTAAGCAAGTGCAAAAGAACTAAATTTTCTTAACAGTACAACGGCCTATTGGGCGGGATTAAATACTCAGATAAAATAGACTCTAAATGTTCTAATTAAGGTTTTACTAACAAAACAACAGCCTATTGTACGAAATCAAATTTTCAGATAAAATAGAATAACAGTAGAATCCGAAAACTTCTCCTTCGTACTCCTGCTCAGCAGCGTATACTTTCGAGATTATTTCGCATCCCTTAAATCAAATCTGCCTTAGAGGCTTCTCGAATTGATCCCTGCTCAGCAGCGAATCCAGACGAGATTTTTCTAAGCAAGTGCAAAAGAATTAAATTTTCTTAACAGTACAACGGCCTATTGGGCGGGATTAAATTTTCAGATAAAATAGATTAACAGTAGAATCCGAAAACCTCTCCTTCGTACTCCTGCTCAGCAGCGTATACTTTCGAGATTATTTCGCATCCCTTAAATCAAATCTGCCTTAGAGGCCTCTCGAATTGATCCCTGCTCAGCAGCGAATTCAGACGAGATTTTTCTAAGCAAGTGCAAAAGAACTAAATTTTCTTAACAGTACAACGGCCTATTGGGCGGGATTAAATACTCAGATAAAATAGACTCTAAATGTTCTAACTAAGGTTTTACTAACAAAACAACAGCCTATTGTACGAAATCAAATTTTCAGATAAAATAGAATAACAGTAGAATCCGAAAACTTCTCCTTCGTACTCCTGCTCAGCAGCGAATACTTTCGAGATTATTTCGCATCCCTTAAATCAAATCTGCCTTAGAGGCACAATCTTCAGCTATTCCACTGTTCTTCAATGCTAACTCTAATATGTGTTGACTGCGATTCATTTCACAAGTCCAATATGTCAAAATAAATGATAGTTTTACTATGAACCAATAATCACTGTATCGACAAGACGAATATTAATTACAATACAAACACCTACAAAGTCCTTCAGCTTTAAGACCGCGTTAACTCAACTGGCAATATAGGTCTCGCGAACAAAATATTCGCATGACAAAGACGTAAACTGAAAGATAGGACGAGTACGCCCGTACTTGAGAAGGGAAACAAAATAAATATGAGTTGAACAAAGTTGTAAGTCGTTTAACATCCATTTTAGCGCCAAGATAATATTTATGGAAAATATTAAAAAGAGGTAAATTACTGTTAACGTTCAACTGAAAAATATAAGTTTAAATACTTCTTTGTTCGATGATGTATTTCCGCAACCATTTGATCTAGAGTTACGTTTTTATTATTGATCGATTCGTCTCATTGTCCTGAGTATGCCTGTGGTTTTATCTCAAAAAGCATGTAAATTGAGTTACAACCTTATTCGATGGGGGTGTCGATATTACATTTAATTTTTTGTTTATTAAAATTTAAAAGAATTTTAATTTATTTTTGCTTCCAGGGGGGGGGGCAGTTGCCCCTGCTTACCATTCGCTGGCTACGCCCATGGTGCGAATTCTTTTATTAGTCACAAAATTTTGTGGCGTACGTTTTTGAAAATATTCTTTGTTTTTCTATAGTAAACAAATGTTCGTTCTCGTATGGCATAAATTAATTGTTCAACCAACAGAAGCATATAACAAACTCGTACAAAATATCAATGTAATATTTTTTTTTTAGTTTAAAACCACAACATAACAATCGCTTGAAGAATTACGACTTCTATAAAAGGGATTGGTAAATATGTGTTCAGAATAACTTTATATATAACTAACTGCAAACACCCGCTTTGCTGGATTTTTTAGTCATACGAGGGTCTCTGAAAAGTTTTCAACCTAACAAATAAACAAGATATTTTTCTCTCCTTTTAATGTTACAAAACGTTAAAGGAATTGATTAAATTTCCCTGAAAGATCCAGAACGTCTCTAGACGAGAACTCAAAGAAGAAGAACAGAAAGATTTAGATAGTTATCGAAGAATTTTACGAATTTTTCACTTTCAACCCTCGTATCATTTACACACTTATATCTGTCAGTATACAACCACCATAGAGCACGATGGAATGTTTGAATCTCCTACCAAATATAAACATTATTACAAGTAACATGAGTAGATTTCATACAATAAGGGCCGAGCAGTAAATATGATTAAAAAATTTTCAGGAGAAGACTTGACCCGACTATACAAGAAGTTACTAGAAAAACGATGCGAAGCATACCAAAACATCTGATTTAACCTTCATGGGACGGACATATTTTACGAAAAGGACTAACTGGGGTCCGAGAAGACCCCATGCGTAAAATTGCAGAAATGCTGAATTTTTCTTAAAATTAAATATATGGAAAAGAAGTTTTATTAAAGTTTTACTATTAACCATTTATTAGTCAAAAATCATCACGAAAAAATACAAAATACCCTAATCACTAATACTACTAGCTACATATAATTTTAACATTTTTTACAAACTATCTCCAATTTTGAATGTTCTAGGCACACAAAGTTATTACACCTAATACATACTTTTCTGGATTTTCTATCTTTTCCTCTTTGACACATATGGCAGCGCCCCCTGGTAATGTTTTGTTGTTCAACTCTATGTTCTGTTGCATCCAGTAGTTCGGGAAAACGTCTGTCATATGCCGTTTTCTATTCGTCTGAATGCATTTATTATTATATCGCCGGAAAACGTTTTTCTTTATGAGTTCTTTTCCTAGTCCCAAAATATACATTTTACGTTTATCCAAACTGTATTTTCGCCAATCCGGGTTTTGCAGTAACCACAATTTATAAGCATTTATTCCTGCGATATCTATAAGATGCGAAAATATTGCCATTGGCCAGCGGTTTGACTTTCTCTACACTGTATATTCTTCGGCCAACTTATCTGAAGTGTCGGCAGCACCTTTTGTTTTGTTCTAATGAAGAATAATTTCTGGTTTATAGTGCTGTTCCTCTCCAGCTACTTTACTATCAGTATGCTCACTTGAAAGTGGGATACTAGCGTTCTTTGATTTCTAAAAGCAAACATACTTGAAAACTCTTTCTTGTACGATGCCGGTAGAAGTTCCCTGGGAATAAATGTTCTATTTTTCCGGAGGGTTCCACATAAAGTAATATTTTTTTCCACAACTTGTCAGCAAGTTCTAAACTTGTAAAAAAGTTATCGGTCGTTATTCCAAATCCGCCTTCCAAATGGTCTGTCAAATCTAGGACAACCCTTTGACCTTGACCCTTTTCCGCTTTGTTACCTTGTTTTCCTAAAAATTAATAGATACATAGGAATATAAAGTTTGCCTATATTGCTTTTCAAATAACTTACCCAAATAAACTTGCATGTTTGCAATATAAGAAGTGGTGCAGTCCACAAGAGCCCATATTTTGATTCCATACTTATCAGGTTTACTCTTCATATAGACTCGGAATGGTGCCTTACCCCTAAATGGTACAAGCTGCTCATCTACACATAGATGGTCGCCAGGATTAGGTTATTTTTTACAATTAGAAGTGAAAATATCGAATATATCTTTTATCGGAGCTAGCTTATCTACTAATTTTCGTTCTTGTCTTGTTTGAAAATTATCAATGCGTAAAAATGAAGTAATTTGTTTGAATCTGTCTCTTGACATTGCAGCAAGAATTATAGGACGACAGTAAGAAATATCTTGACACCAGAGCATATCGATAGCCTCTTTCGATCCGTGAAGTGCGCCAAGAATAAGCAACAGTCCAATATAAGCTTCAATCTCTGTAGAATCAACAGGTACAAAAACTTTAATTTTATTCGGATTTTCTATATTCCATTTATCATAATATGTTTGTGCCTTTCTGTTTGTTTCGGTTACTATTATGTTCAGAATATCCGGAGATAGGAAAAGAAGAAAAGCGTCTTTTATACTTGAGATATCAGAACTGTAATTTGTAAGGTCTAGAGCATGTCTCCGAATATTAGCTTTTGAACGTCTAACTTTTGTGTTTCCTGGAATTTTTGACCACTCAGTTCCATCTTTAGATTTATATACTGGAATGCCCTGGCTGTTACTAACTGTTGGTTCCTCTGGGTTCGTTTTCTCTATACTTAGATCAACAACTATTACATCATTTTCTTCCTCCACTTCTGTGACAATGTCTTCATCTTCTAAGTCACTCGATGTTTCCTCATTGATAACACTATCAAACTCTGGATCATCACTTTCAAGTATACGTAACATCTCATCGTCAGTAAGCCCCTTGCGATTATTTGTAAATAAAAACTGACTCATTTTCAAAACGATGTACCCTACTCGCAATATCACAAGATACTAACCCGAATATTCAAGTCTAAAAATTATATCGCAGTGCGGGGAATCCCCCATTTGAACTGGTAATTTACATTTTACAATTATATGGGTAAATTCCCTGTGAGTAAACAAACGTTAAATGTATGGGATTCCCCGATTTTATTAACAGTTACCGGGATTATTTTATCGGACGTAAAAGGCTGACCGGGGTCTGAAGAGACCCTGGAATATAAAACTATTTTTTGTTTATACCAGCCAATAAAAACTACTAAATACATCATATTTTATCAAAATAATTCATAAACTGCAGCTAGATGAAAGATCAATGTTTAAAAATTTGCGTTTGCAAAGATACAGCAAAAACATACATCATGGGATACAAACGGACCCCGGCCAGTCCTATGAAGGTTAACCAAAGAACCCCGCACTTCTCTTATGGCCCAATCTTATCATATGTCTAGATTTTGAGATTAAGGGCGTTGATACAATGAGGCTAAAGTTTCGCTAGACGTGGCTAAAGTTTTTACGCGTAACTTGCAAAAATCGTAACGAGCAATAAAATTCCTAATTTAAATGTTAATTATACTTTTTGGAGCTTACACCATTATAAAACGTACGATATAGTAATAACGAAAAAGCGTTTACGAGCGAGATTTTTGCTAGTATGATATTACTATAATAAAAGTGGAAAATACATTTTTAAAATAACTGAATTTTTTCCTTTTTAACGCTGAATAATTAAATTTATTTCAATTAAAGTACTATTATAGAAAGATTTTTTTTATTGTAACAATATAGTATTTTATAAAACAGATATATTATATACAATATTTTTGATATTGTTCATCGCCACTGGCATTTCCTTCCTCATCGGCTTCCAAATCGTACTCGCTATTTTCATCATTCTCATTATTCATCCAATCGCTTTCTTTGAGATATTCATAACAGTTGTCATTTGCGAATATTTCTGCGGATTCATCAAGCGTTTCTATATCTGCAAATAATCTCTAATCTGCAAGTAATATTTCGAAAAATGTTTAATTTTGGTATAGATGACATATTAGCTTGTTTTATGGGTAGTGAACGATGTATTCTTAATCTCATGCATAGGTGGTTGTTGATCCTGATCCAGGATTCCCTTATTCACGTTAATGATTGCACACTTGTCAAATCCAAATGACATCCTGATATCATTGCTAAAGGTTCTCACTAAACCGAGGAGCTGGGTTAGCTTTTGCCTGGTCTCAGCGTAGAGCTTTAGGTCATCCATATACAGTAGATACAGCTTCCGTGTTATTCAATAAGGCTGAAAAAGGGTTGAGAGCCAGACAAAACCACACTGGTGAGAGTGAATCACCCTGAAATATTCCCCGCTTTATATCAACCTTCCCAACCTTCTTACTGGACACGTGGATATTGGTTTTCCATCTGATTATTAGATGACTCAGATTGATCCGGATATTATTATTATTAATATCATTATCTATCTTTTTTCTCAGATATTCTCTGGTAAATTTAGAAATATATGCGGACGTTAAGTCAAGCATAGTTTCCATTCTGTTTTTATTATTCCCTGTAGTTCTCATTTAAAAAATTTCTAGTTATAGAGCAAGTATCTTATTATTATTATTATCCAATACTTTTTATAATATTTGTTAACGATTTACCAGAGGCTATTGACACTTTTTGTATTTTATTCGCTGATGATACTACAACTTTATCTGATGGCACACAAGCTGGTGATATTTTGTTGAATCAGTGGTTCCTGGCAAATAAGCTGAAACTCAACGACACTAAAACGAAACACATTCTTTTCAGTTTAGATAAATGGGCTATAAAATCAGAGCCAGTTAAATTACTGGGCATTCATTTGGATACAAACTTAAGTTGGTCACCTCATGTTGACTACCTTTGTTCAAAATTAGCGAGCCAAGTTTTTGTAATTCGTCAATTAAAATCATGTATACCAACTCATTTGTTAAAGTCTGTATATTATTCACTTTTTCATAGCAATTTAACATATGGTATTATGCTATGGGGCAGCAGCACATCAGTGCACAAAGTATTTGTGCTACAGAAAACTGTAGTTAGAATAATTTACAACGCACCAAGAAACACCAATTGTAAAAAAATATTCAAAAAACTTGAAATATTGCCGCTTCCGTGCTTGTATATTTTCGAAGTGTTAATTGAAACACATAAAAATCGATATGTTCTGACTAAACATGCAGATGTTCATAATTATGATACTAGAAATAGTAAAGACATTGTCATTCTCAAATCAAGACTGAAAACAACAAAAAACAATAAGTTGGATGTTACATTGTACAATTCATTTGTAACATATTTTGAACATATAAATATGAGTGATATGACGAGAGTTCAATTTAAACATTTTGCTAAGTCTTTTCTTTTAAATTATTGTTTTTATACAGTTGACGAGTTTTTGGAGGAATTGAATACTTGGGCTAAATGCTTATATGTTTGTTTGTTTTGTTTAATTTAATTTTTACTTTCTATTATTTTTTAACTTATTTTATATTTTAAAATTGTCATATTTTCATCAATGTTTTTACTTTATGAAATGTATGTCTGTATTTATGTAAAATTTTTTCTTTCTATTATTTTTATTATATTTTAAATTTGTCATATACAACACTATACAATCTTTGATATTTTTAGTTGGTAAAATGTATTCATATGTACTACTTTCACTGACTTCTAATGCACTATGTATGTGAATGGGGTCAATAAACCATCTATCTCTCTATTATTATTATTATTATTATTATTATTATTATTATTATTATTATTATTATTATTATTATTATTATTATTGTTATTATTATTATTATACCCTAGATGTAATCAAAGAAGATAGACAAGATGTCGAAAATTATTTATTTAAAAAATCACTTGATATCGCATAGAAAGTAGGGGTTGAGTTGTCAGTACCACTAGTCACTCAAAAGTAAGTACACAGAAGTAATTCACCATCTGAGTCTGCAGTTGAATATTGGAAGCGGTCAATAATCATCCCCTATCTAGATTCTTTAACTTCGTCTTTGGAAGCTAGATTCTCCAACGAAAATACACCTGCTTTTACTTTAACTTATCTTTATCCTTCAAGCATGTTCAAAATGGCTTCAAAAGATTTCAAAAATAAGAATCTATCATGGAATTTTATAAGTTGCGTGATGTATTTGCAGAATTAGATTTGTGGTACAATATGTGGAAGAAAAAGAATGTATCAGAAGACAAATTAAAGGACAATGAAGTGGCTGCACTTTTGGAGGAAGCTAATGTTTTTTTCTCCCTGCAACAAGGCACGCACTGCTAATAATAAGTGCTTTCCCATCCGCTACTACTACCGTGGAAAGATCGTTCAGTACCATACGAAGGGTAAAAACCTGGCTCAGGAGTACAATGGGTGATGACAGACTCACTGGGTTGTGTTTGATGAGTGTACATCGAAAATTTTTGAAGGAAAATCGGGACTGCAAAGTGAAGAAAGTTTTGGATAAATTTAGTTTGAACCTAAGAAAAATATTATTAGTTTAATTTAAGTATAATTAAAATCTCAAAGTTTTGTTTTCATTTGCCTTTTCTTTTTATCCTAAAATTTTACATTTTGGACGACAACGGACCATGGTTTGCCCCCCCCCTTGTTATAAATCCTGGCTACGCCCTTGAGTAACATCCAAAAATATTGAAGAGGGACTTTTTGGGGACAGTTTTAAAAAAGTCGGGATTTTGAACTTCTCAACGAAAATGGAAATGGTAATTTCAGGAGAGATTATTATGAAGGAAATGGAAATAGAAGTTATGGAAACAGGAACTTTGAAGATAGACGATACCAAGGAAATGGGGAACAATATAGAAATAGAGAAAGGAATAATGGGAACAGATATCCGGAGAACCATAGGAATCAGAACAATTTCGAGAGAAGAAATCACTATGGTAATAATAATAATAATAGAGGAAGAAATTGGCAACATGGCAGAGAAAACCAAAATAATCAAGAGCGAAGCAGAAACAGGGATGACGATAATAGAAGACAAGTAAACATGGTCAGACAGGAGATACAGGTGGAAGAATGTATTCCTGGACAGGACAATATAGCGAATTTTGCTTAGATCATCCTTACGTGCATAATATCATGTATTCATCGAGATATGAACATCCTCGAGAATTTATTGTAGATCATGAAAATAATAGTCAAAAAGTAGAAAAACCTAATTTAGTATTTATCCAGGGTAGATTACAAAACATTGTTTGTAGAATTTTAATAGATACAGGTTCAGAGGTAACATTAATTAAACAGGATATTGTAGATAATTTAAATAAGGATGATATTATGATGATAAATACAAAGAAAATATCATTAGTAGAGGCGAATGATAAAAATTTATATTATACAAATAGTACCATAATAACAGATTTTTATTTGGGAAATATAGCTTATAAAATACAATTATTAGTAGTTTTCGTTTGAGATACAGGACGTCGTTGAACGCCCTGTATCTCAAAATCTAGCCATAGGATAAGGTTGGGTCCATGGAGACTTTTGATCAGGACATCAAATACCAGTACATATAAAAAATTCAGACAATTTGACGATGCTCCTGTTTCCATAAGAGAAGTGCGCAGTCCTTTCTAAAATAATCATATAAATAGAATGTTTCACACTAAACAACGCTATCGCAAGCAATTTTTACACTTGGAATTCTTAGTTTTTTTTGTTTCGTAAACAATTCATATTGCCAGTTGTTAATCGGGCAGTGATTTATGGTTATTTTTTAGTATTTTTTATCTACTACGTTTAGTATTTTAATCTGCCGTCAAAAATTCAGTGTCATTATGATTCACAATCTCTATTTATCGATAACAAATAAAGAAAAAGACAAAACAAAAACATTGATAGTGACAAATCAATAAAAAACGTGCTTATTTTTAAGTTACTCCCACGAAAAAATAGTCTCATGAAGTAAGCAGATATAACCGCCCATAGATATTAAATAAAAATTCAATCTGTGTTATGATAACTCTGATTGCAGCAATCTGAGCGAGTTTGACAGTGAGGAGATTTATGAAGCACAATAAAAGTTCTTAGAATAATCATATTCGTTTTTACTCTTGCAAGGTTTCCACTATCGGCTTCCACGAAATTAGCATCCATAACGAATATTATTATCCAAATTAATCACTTCTCAAACAAATCAAATATATACAACAAAAAACTATAAACGAATCACAAAAGTATAACACCAACAATGCCAGAGGCAGCCAAATGTTGCGAATAAATATTTTAAAATTATTTTTCTGTGACAGGAAAAAAATTTGACATTTTATCTCTGTTGACAGGTAACAAAATACAACTTTTCACGAAATTACTTTTTTTCCCACGGGAAAAAAGTGAGTACTTTTTTCCCGGATATATATATACATATAGATAAAGGAAGATATTTGATTTTAGAATATTTTATTGAACTTAAGTTACATTTCCGTTATATCAAGAGTCAGAGATAACTCGGAATCATACATTTTTTAACTTTATATTTTCCAAAATAACTACTGAACAATCACTGAGTTCGCCATTTTTTAATCAAATCACAGAATTAAATTGACATATATTTGATTACTTTGAAGTTTTCCTTAGCAACGCAGGTCTAATTGTCGCTATAACTACAATAGCTTATTAGTTTAAAAATTCAAATTTCATATCGATAACATTCTGACTTTATTATATTGTAATAATATGTTCTTTCACTATTGAATCGTCGTTTTTCCTGTCACAGAAAAAAATAAACGGTTTTAAGGATTAAAACTAACTTTTCCGCATCTATGAGATGCCCTCATTAATATTCTATCATAAAATTGTTACTTGTATACACTTCGGGGGATGTATAGTGCTAACAAACCGAAATTTCTCCAAAAATAATCAAAAATTCAGTATATCTGGATTTATGGGACCCGCTGTACTCTCTCCAGTCAACTGAAAATCAATAGGGTACATCTGTGAGACACCTTGAACAATATTCAATCATAAAACTGATCAATCGTATACTCTCTGAAGGCTGTTTCGTGCGAACAAACTGAAAATTCTCCAAAAATGACAAAAATTTGGTACTTCAAGTACCATAGAGTACCCGTTGTACTGGCTTTAGTGAGCTAAATATCAATAGAGTTCACCTTTAAGACGACCTTAATAATATCCAATCATAAAATTGGTCACTTGTATATACTCCGGAGGCTGTATCGTGCTAACAAACTGAAACTTCTCCAAAAAAGACAAAAATATCGTACTTAAAGTACTGTCACACCTGTTGTATTGGCTCTGGTCAGCTGAAAATCAATAGGGTTCATCAGTGAGATGCCCTGAATAATATTCAATCATAAAATTGGTGACTTGTTGAACACCGGAGGCTGTATCGTGCTAACAAACTGATATTTCTCAAAAAATGACAAAATATCGTACTTCAAATACCATAGCACCCGTTGCACTGGCTCTGGTGAGCTGAAAATCAATAGGGATCATCTGTGACATATCCTTAACAATATTCAATCATAAAATTGCTGACTTATTGCACTCCGGAGACTGTATCGTGCTAACAAGACATGTAAGGAAAAGTGGCCGACGACAACGACGACGACGACGACATACACACAGGATTTTTTTCTATAAACCGTTTTTTCGTGTTGTTGTTGATGGAAAACGTAAAAATAACTCAAAAAAAAATTTCTAAATTCCATTTTTTTTTGGGGTAAACCAATACTTTTCTCGCATATAGAAAGGTTGGGCGGAAAAGTAATAGTGTATTATACACGGGAAAAATATTAGATTTTAGCTCTCGGTTTGTTGTTGACAACATAACCTCGAGCTAAAATCTAATACTTTTTTTCCCTTGTATAATAAATAACTATTTATTTAATATTCAGTAACAATCCTAATTCTACACATTAATATTACTTTTCCGCCAACCTATCTAATATGCGAGAAAAGTATTGGTTTACCCCAAAAAAAGTTGGAATTTTGAAAATTTTTTTTGAGTTATTTTCACGTTTTCCATCAACAACAACACGAAAAAACGGTTTTTAGGAAAAAAATCCTGTGTGTATGTCGTCGTCGTTGTCGTCGGCCACTTTTCCTTACATGTCTTGTTAGCACGATACAGCCTCCGGAGTGCAATAAGTCACCAATTTTATGGTGGAATATTGTTAAGGACATTTCACAGATGAACCCTATTGATTTTCAGCTCACCTGAACGGGTACAACGGGTGCTATGGTACTTGAAGTACGACATTTTGTCATTTTTTTAGAAATTTCAGTTTGTTAGCATGATACAGCCTCCGGAGTTCACCAAGTCACCAATTTTATAATTGAATATTATTCAGGAC
The DNA here is from genome assembly GCA_963921935.1 of Galeruca laticollis. Lineage (NCBI taxonomy): Eukaryota > Metazoa > Arthropoda > Insecta > Coleoptera > Chrysomelidae > Galeruca > Galeruca laticollis. The sequence continues at coordinate 46,953,376 of OY998185.1, forward strand.
ATCTCACTGATGAACCCTATTGAGTTTCAGCTCACCAGATCCAATACAACAGGTGCTGCAGTACTTTAAATACGATATCTTTGTCATTTTTGGAGAAGTTTCAGTTTGTAAGCATGATACAGCCTCCGGAGTATATACATGTCACCAATTTTATGATTGGATATTATTCAGAGCGTCTCAAAGATTAACCCTATTCAGCTCACTAAAGCCAGTACAACGGGTGCTATGGTACTGGAAGTACCAAATTTTTATAATTTTTGGAGAATTTTCAGTTTGTTAGCACGATACACCCTCCAGCGAGTATACGATTGATCAATTTTATGATTGAATATTGTTCAAGGTGACCACATATGTACCCTATTGATTTTCAGTTGACTAGAGCGAGTACAGCGGGTCCTATAAATCTAGATATACTAAATTTTTGGTTATTTTTGTAGAAATTTCGGTTTGTTAGCACGATATATCCCCCGAAGTGTATGCAAGTAACAATTTTCTGATAGAATATTGTTCAGAGCCACATATGCGGAAAAGTTAGTTTTAATCTTTAAAACCGTTTATTTACATTAAACGTCGTGACAATATTCAATTCAATAATGTGACTGTAATTTTTGTGGACCCGAATACCTAGATGTCTTTTTTACTTTTCCGTCAACCTATTTATATGCGAGAAAAGTATTGGCTTATAGATGATAGTTAAACGAAGATGCAGATATTAATCAAGAAGTACACTTTATCACAGGATTAATAACGCAATCAGCAAATAAATATGTACTAAAAAATATAGATAACCACTAGCCATATGATGTCCCATTCATAGGAATACTGAAGAAGATGACTATGCTAGAGAATGATGCGATTCCAATACGCAATAAATTATCCTTGACCAAAACAAAATATAAAACTGGTTTACTCCCAATAGAGTTGAAGACATCAAATAAAAATGTAAACGACCAAAGTGAAGGTATTTATACTAACAGTGTGGCATACTCTAACAATACTAATACAGACAATTTGTCTGATGAAGATGATAATGGAAATCACGCATCAGTAGCCGATTTGAGAAAAAATTTTAATGACAAACTCTCCAGAACAGTAAATAAATGGTACTAACCTCGCCAATAAGACAATTGAGGTTAGATCCAAAATTTCTGATGTGACCAATGGAGTGAAACCACTAAGTATAAAAGTAATATCAACCAGACTTAAAAAATGTATTAATAATGTTTCGGTGACCAAAAAAAATTACATTGCCTCCAACAAGTGTCAAAATAACCCCGATGTTTTGCAGCCAAATTCAAAATTGGAAGATAATGAAGACGTAGAAAAATATAATGGGTAAGAAGTTGATAGGGTCGTAGTAACTGAGGAATTAATAAACATCAATTCCCGTTCTAAAAATAATTCTAGAGTTACAACTTCTCTTCATACATATCATTTTCGATTAAAGATTTTCAGAAAGAGGATGAAATTCAACATGCACAAAAGGACACGTCTAAAAATGATGTAGATAACAAGGAATATATTAACAAAGTGAACCAGACCAATGATCTATCGACATCAACCAAATTTTCCAAAACCGCAATATCTCTATCCAATTCAATAGCAAACAACATCAATTCAAATTCTTTATCACGCCGATCAAGTGAGAAAGACAATAATAGAATCCGAGATTATTCGGACAATGATAGTAGTTGCGAAAGAGCTCTTAACAATATCTCCATAATCAGATCCATAAAGGGTATTCTCCAAAAATCGTTGGGTCTCAAAGGCCTCAAAAGTATTGGTAACACATGTTTCATTATTACTATTATCCAATGTCTATCAAACACAAGGTGGTTATTAGAATATTTAAAGAAGGACGCATACATAAGAGATATTAACATAAACATATCAAGCATGAAAGGAGCACTAATTAAAGCATTTGCTGAAGTTATTCAAGAGCTTTGGTCTGAAGACAGTTCAGACAGAGTGGTTAATACAGAATCATTGAAAGGTCAGATTCAGCGATTTACTTCAAGGTTCATGGGATACACTCAACATGATGCACAGGAGTTTCTTCTTTACCTATTAACAGGACCTCACGAAGATGTCAACAAGGTATATGAAAAACCAAAGCCCATATTAACAGAAATTGATGACAAACTTAGAGACATTGAGAAAGCAAAAGAATCTTGGTTGAGATATCCGATAATGGACAACTCCAAGATTGTGGATAACTTTGTCGGTCAATTAAAATCAACAATCAAGTGCACATACTGTGGTCACTGTTCAGTTACATACGATCCCTTTTGGGATTTATCCATTTCGATACCTAAAAAACAGGTCAATTACGACTTTCACAATGTTTAGATTCGTTTACAAGAGAAGAAACACTCGACGGTGATGAGAAACCAACATGTTCGAAATGTAAGGAACGAAGACGATGCAATAAATCATTCCCAATTCATAAATTTCCGAAAATATTGGTTATTCACCTGAAGCGCTTTTTCGCAAACAGAAAGATTTAGTGGAAAACTTAATGTTGCAATAGATTTTCCAATAGAAGAGCTTGATATACGCCATTACGCGGCTGATAATGTGGCACCTTGTATGTACAACCTCTACGCTATATCAAATCACAGTGGAACACTTACAATGGTCACTACACAGCATTTTGCCGACATCCCTACACGGGACAGTGACACGAATATAACGATTCAAGGGTGCTATTAATATCGTGGAAATCTTTAGTCAGTGGAGAAGCATATGTTCTCTTCTATGAACAAGATGACACAAAATCCCACCTTAGTTTTTAAATTGTATATTTTCATTGTGAACCAATGTCTTATTTGGTTTTTTCTGCAAAATGTATTTATATATTTATATATACATTGTATTCTTATTAATGCATACATCAAATAAATGTGCTTGTTTAACATAAAAATCAAGCGGGTTATAGTCAGGAGTTCTTGGTGGCCATTCAAAATCACTTCTTCTGCCATAATTTGGTTAAAACTATCCGTCCTTAGCCTATGCCCCAATAGTTATCACTCACCTTGTATCGAATATGAAGCTAATATAATTTTCCAGTGAAAAATAAGAGAAAAGGCGAAAAAATATAGCATCTCTTAAAAATAAAAGAAACTATGAAATAATACGATACAAAAACTAATTCACTACCAATGAGGAGACTAATTACCTCTAGATTAAAATGGATCATTTCAAAACCTAATAAGATTTTTTAAATATAATCTTAAAATTAAATTGTTCTACTATCGCTACTAATTTTGAAACGGATATGAACTTATTTTTCCTTATTTTTTTTTGATTTACTTATTGTAGTAATATAGTAAAAACAGTTTGCAGGGCAATTATAGAGAGCTTACTTTATCTTAACATTAAGAACATTGTGTATATTTCCAATTTTTTTTTCGATCCTACACAATTTTAAATCCATATTAGCGGCTGTTTAACAGTCAAATGCCGATATGTCTAGTAAAACATTAAAAAATGACACCTTTAGAGATAAGGAAGGAAAATAATATAACTAGGACACACTGTATTTGTTCACAATTTTGATTTGCCCATAGTATATATTTAATATTAATTTTAGTGTAGCATATATATTCAGGATGTTAGTTAGACTATTGTTATTTTCATCTTTTTAGTGTCTAGGTCATCAAACGCATTAAAAAAATATTATTACATTCAAATTCTAATAAATTTAAATATTTTGTAAACTAGTATTTCATTGATATTGGCAGTTATATGTGTATAAATAAATACACATAATAAACAATTAAATGCGATGGAGTCTCACAACCACTTTTATGTCATTTAACATTAAATCAATAATTGTTTTGTTGGTGTCATTTCATTATGATTCAGGCATTGTTTCAAGTATAGGTTTTACATTAAAAAAATTGATGCCCCTAATAATTAACAACGTTATCATACTTTGAAACTAGTATGGAGATTGAAGAAATGTGAAACAATGAGGTTATATTAGTGTTTTTAAATGAAACTCACGGTCTCTAGTTAATTCCACAATATAATAAAAGTTATTGAAAATTCTAAAGAATTGACAATTGTTTCGATAAATCAATATCATCGTCAGAATGACAGAAGTTACATTTCATTTTATGCCTACCTGATGTTTAGTAGTTATTTTTGGCTAGACCAAGAAGTAACCTAACTTGTGATTGGCTTAATATATGTTTATAGAAAAAAGAAGAAGATGTGATATTACAAATATTGAAGCTTAGATATTATTAGCCCTATGATGATATCCTGGATATCATTTTTCCAATTAAGATCAGTATAACTGTGCAATGATATAGAAAACCAGTAAAACTATATCTGCTGATCTTTACAATTATCACTTAAGAAGACAGTTTATTAGTGGAGAACTCCCTAGATTTAACTGTTCATTGACAACTTCATATTGTGGATTTCTTAAATGTCTTCTAATTTCCAGTTCTTCAAGGAAATCCACTTCTTGTTTCTTTTCAGAAATATGCAGCACTTCTAGTTCTGTGTTAGGTGTCAATGAATGATTGGTGTCAAGTAGATGTTTTGCGTAATGGGATTTATCTGGTTGTTTTAATCTGTATGCTCGTAAGTGCTCACTGTATCGTATTTCAAAATTCCTAAGGGTCTGACCCAAATAGACAGCATTACATTCTGGACATTTGAGTTTATATATACCTGACTTCTTTAATAGTGGTATTTTTGTTTTTACATTTAACAATTTTGTACTAACGTTACTTTCTGTTTTAAAAGAAATTGTTGTATTCGTTGCTGAAGATATTATCTTTGAAATATTATTAGAAATATTTCCTGCACATGTGATGGTTTTATAAGTTTTAATTTCATCAGCTTGTTTAGGATATATTAGTTGTAATGCCACTTTTTCTTCTTTTTTACGAATTAGCTTATTTATCATATCTAATGGATAACCGTTAGATGTTGCTATTTGTCAAATTGTATTAATCGCTCTATCAAAATTACATTTGTTCATAGGAACTGAAAAAGCTCTATGTATCATTGAATTATATGCTGCTAGTCTGTGTGACATAGGGTGGTTAGAATTGAATGGAATTGTCACATCATGTGTTGGTTTTCGGTAAATTGATATTATTAACTCTTTGAATTTTTAAATCAAGAAAATTGATTGAGCTATTTTCTTCAATTTCTAATGTAAATTTAATTTTCGCGTGTAAATTATTGATGTGGTTGAAAAATACATCTAATTGTCGTTCACTACCCATAAAACAAGCTAATATGTCATCTACATATCTATACCAAAATAAAATATTTTTCGAAATATTACTTTCAAAGATCTTTCTTTCTAAATTGTCAATAAAAATGTTTGCTAAAATAGGTGATATAGGGCTTCCCATTGGTAAACCTTCATTTTGAATATATATCTTATTGTCAAAAGTGAAATAATTCTGATTAATGCATACATCAAATAAATTAAGTATATCTGATATTATTCCTGGATTAATATTTTTATCTTCTAGTAATTTTCTTACAAGTATTAGACATTCTTTAGGAGGAATGTTAGTAAACATATTAGTTACATCGAACGAAATGTGTTTATAGCTATCTTGCAAGTGGATGCTTATTGAGTATATTGTTGAGCTTCTTTGCCAATATATTATTAGGAGCATTAACATAAGACACTACAGGTCTAATTGGTTTCGTTATTTTGTGTAATTTAAATGTTCCATATAATTGTGGACAATGAGGATTCTTATGTATGATAGACCTCTTTTCGTAATCATTTAAAAGGTAATTTGAATTATTAACAATATCCCTTAAATTATTAGAAAATTTTTTTGTTGGGTCTGCTTTAAGAACTTTTACATCGCTGGATTCTATAAAGTTATATACTTTGGAATTGTAATTTTCAGTCGTCAAAACGACAGTTGTGTTCCCCTTATCGGATTTTGTAACTGTTAGGTTATTATCCTCTATCTTCTTTTTTATTGCATTTAAAACTGTAATGTCATTTTTTGTTTGACGTTTAACTTTTGAAGGTTCAATATTTTTGATTAAATTGGCAACTTTTAATTTCTCATAAAGAAAATATATATTATTTTAAAGCTATTTCTGACTCTGTAGCTATAATTTGTTTAATATTATTCGTAAATTTTGGTGGTATGCTGTACTTTAAACCTTTATTTAAAAATTCTATTTCACTATCTGTAAAATTATGAGAAATTAAAAATTGCCAATTTAATCAAAAATATTGAACCTTCAAAAGTTAAACGTCAAACAAAAAATGACATTACAGTTTTAAATGCAATAAAAAAGAAGATAGAGGATAATAACATAACAGTTACAAAATCTGATAAGGGGAACACAACTGTTATTTTGAGGACTGAAAATTACAATTCCAAAGTATATAACTTTATAGAATCCAGCGATGTAAAAGTTCTTAAAGCAGACCCAACAAAAAAGTTTTTTAATAATGTTAGGGATATTGTTAATAATTCAAATTATCTTTTAAATGATTACGAAAAGAGGTCTATCATACATAAGAATCCTCATTGTCCATAATTATATGGAACAGTTAAATTACATAAAATAACGAAACCAATTAGACCTGTAGTCTCTTATGGTAATGCTCCTAATAATATATTGGCAAAGAAGCTCAACAATATACTCAATACTTACGGATATGAATCTCAGTACTCAATTAGAAATTCAATAGAACTAATCAAAAAGTTGAAAGCATCCACTTGCAAGATAACTATAAACTCATTTCGTTCGATGTAACTAATATGTTTACTAAAATTCCTCCTAAAGAATGTCAAATACTTGTAAAAAAATTACTAGAAGATAAAAATATTAATCCAGGAATAATATCAGATATACTTAATTTATTTGATGTATGCATTAATCAGAATTATTTCACTTTTGACAATAAGATATATATGCAAAATGAAGGTTTATCAATGGGAAGCCCTATATCACATATTTCAGCAAACATTTTTATGGACAATTTAGAAAGAAAGATCTTTGAAAGTATTATTTCGAAAAATATTTTATTTTGGTATATATATGTAGATGACATATTAGCTTGTTTTATGGGTAGTGAACGACAATTAGATGTATTTTTCAACCACATCAATAATTTACACCCGAAAATTAAATTTACATTAGAAATTGAAGAAAATAGCTCAATCAATTTTCTTGATTTAAAAATTCAAAGAGTTAATAATGTACTTGATTATTCAATTTACCGAAAACCAACACAGACTGATGTGACAATTCCATTCAATTCTAACCACCCTATGTCACACAGACTAGCAGCATATAATTCAATGATACATAGAGCTTTTTCAGTTCCTATGAACAAATGTAATTTTGATAGAGCGATTAATACAATTAGACAAATAGCAACATCTAACGGTTATCCATTAGATATGATAAATAAGCTAATTAGTAAAAAAGAAGAAAAAGTGGCATTACAACTAATATATCCTAAACAAGCTGATGAAATTAAAACTTATAAAACCATCACATATGCAGGAAATATTTCTAATAATATTTCAAAGATAATATCTTCAGCAACGAATACAACAATTTCTTTTAAAACAGAAAGTACCGTTAGTACAAAATTGTTAAATGTAAAAACAAAAATACCACTATTAAAGAAGTCAGGTATATATAAACTCAAATGTCTAGAATGTAATGCTGTCTATTTGGGTCAGACCCTTAGGAATTTTGAAATCCGATACAGTGAACACTTACGAGCATACATGTTAAAACAACCAGATAAATCCCACTACGCAAAACATCTACTTGACACCAATCATTCATTGACACCTAACACAAAACTAGAAGTGCTGCATATTTGTGAAAAGATACAAGAACTGGATTTCCTTGAAGAATTGGAAATTAGAAGACATTTAAGAAACCCACAATATGAAGTTGTCAATGAACAGTTAAATCTAGGGAGTTCTCCACTAATAAACTGTCTTCTTAAGTGATAATTGTAAAGATCAGCAGATATAGTTTTCCTGGTTTTCTATATCATTGCACAGTTATACTGATATTAATTGGAAAATTGATATCCAGGATATCACCATAGGGCTAATAATATCTAAGCTTCAATATTTGTAATATCACATCTTCTTCTTTTTTCTATAAACATATATTAAGTCAATCACAAGTTAGGTCACTTCTTGGTCTAGTCAAAAATAACTACTAAACATCAGGTAGGCATCAAATAAAATGTAACTTCTGTCATTCTGACGATGATATTGATTTATCGAAACAATTGTCAATTTTTTAGAATTTTCAATAACTTTTATTATATTGTGGAATTAACTAGAGACCGTGAGTTTCATTTAAAAACACTAATATGAGTAGATTCCACGAAGTAAGGGTCGAGACAGTTAATTTCAATGAGGTTATGTTGATATTTAATATCCTAAAAGTAACTTGTCGGTAATTATAGTTTTAGTTATGTAAATAAATATTCCAATATCCCTTTTTGTATTCCAAAATCTTTGCAAAAACTACATAATCTGAATGCATTTATTTATAGAAGTAAATTAGACTGTAATTTGAAAAAAAAATAACAAAATTATTTAATTTGTGAAAGATAATACGGAATGTTTCCTGTTCAGTCAATTCAACTTGAACAAATTAATGTGACTATTTTAATTGGGTACTACAAATTATCACATTATTATACCAAATATAACAGATGTATCTATTCAAAACTACACGTTCAGTAAAATCATCTATAAATCATACGTGGAACTATTAAAAATTTTGAACCTATTCCGAAAAAAAAAGTACTCCTTGGAGGGGTTTGGAATTTTAGTGTCATAAACAATTCACTAAAGAATAGACTACCTATGATCCAAATAGCTGCGATCAAACATAATGTAAACAATTCGTCGACGTTGCCACATTGTACCGGGTGGGCAAAATAGGTTCTGTTTCTTTTTTTTGTTGCTGTTTTTCTGTCTTAATGAACACAAATGGATTATTTTACTACAAGGTGGGAAAATAAGCGGCTGTATCTCAGAAACTAATGATCGTAGACTTACGGTTAAAATTTTGTAGGTAAAGTAGGCAAGGGAAAATGCTGGAAACTATTTTCAAGTTTCCAAGATGGCTTCCAGTGGGCGTTTCCATCATATTGAATTACATATAGATACGTTTTTTCGCGATTTTCCCCAATGAATGTAACAAAAAAGTATTTGCGTCTTAATGTTAACTTAAAGTCGAACATTTTTTGTAGAAACAATGTTTCTCTATATTTCGAAATAAAGTGGTGGGGGGTTTTGAATGTTGTTTTAAATAAATGCATGTAACTTCGAATCGGCTTAATGGATTTGGATAAATTTGGTATCATTGAAAAGAGCATTTCTTGGGCATTTAGGTTTCTCATAATCATGACAGTTGTGACCTACACGGCCACCGATAGAGGGCGTTATTCGATATTACAACCAAAATATTGGATTTTCTCAAAAACTTTAAATGATATGACTTTTTTTAGACTAGGAAATAGACAAAGGACCAACCAATAAGCCTGCGCAAACCGCATCTATCGCCTAAATATGGCCTCAAAAGGACAGAGTTGTGGCTGGGGGCACCGGCTTGTTGAGAATAAACGGAATTAAAAAGGGCCAATGGAACATTTTCCATTAGTTCAGGAATAACTTCCTCATCTCATTAACAGTAAAAAAATAGTTTCAGAGTACCTGGCTAAAAAGGTTCAATTGGCTGGCTTTTTGTAAAGATAATGATGGAACTTGCAAGTTTTTTGCGTTATTTTCCAATGAGTTCACTGGTAAAGGCCAACACCAAAAATTATGCCTTATAGAAAGTGGAAAGACGCAATAGATAAATGCACCTCTCACAGCAACTGTGAGTACCACAAATTTTGTTGTGTAGCTGCAGAAAACTTTATGAAGGTCGATTCTGGCCGAATAGAAGATATCAAAATGATGTTGGATTCGCAGAAGAAGAAAGAAAAAAAACAAAACAGATGTCACCGATGAAAAGAAAAAAGCACATTTTTAATTGTGCACGAAACACAACCTATATTAGCCCTGAAGTACAGAATGAAATTATTGACATTTGTGGAAAACTGGAACAGTAAAACGTTGTTTAATTTGTGAACAGTGCAGATTGTTTTTCCATTTTAGGAGAGGAAACGCTTGACGTGTCTGGAAAAGAGCAGTTTTCACTTTGTGTTCGATACATTTCGTTTTAGTTTATTCCTGGTAATCGGCCAACTAGTTAATAGTTAAAAATAAAGAGATTTTTTGTATTGTTTAAATTCTCACACTGTTATATAAGAAACGGGTAGAGATGGAGACTTAATTTCCGTTGACTGAAATCTCAAAAAAAACACATTCAAAAAAAATTCCCCCTCAGGGGTGGTTTTTTTGGGGGGTGACTACCCTTATTTTTGGAAAAAATTAAATTCCAACGACGTCATCGTTTTCCTTGATGAAATTTTTGTCAGGTATTGACTTTGACAAAATTTCAGAGAAAATGCAATCATTCTGGATCTGGGGACACTCTGTTATATGTACAGAGTGTCCCAAATTGGTGTGTTTTGCAGGGTATCTCGTAAACTAAAAGAGATAGAAGAAAAGCAGTTAAGATGTTATGACTTCTTTTTTTGTTAAATTAACGATAACCTAATTAAATCTTTAGTAACTCCCTGCAGTTGGAAGATACAGGGCGATTATTGAAAACTGTCGAAAACTACAAAGTACTATAACTTCTTAATTAAGAAAAATATTAAAAAACGTTATAAAAACTTTCGATATATATAATATTAAAGAGTTCAGTGGCGCACAGAATTGTTTTGTTAGGGGGCTCACTAAGGAAATATAATGCAAACTTATGTTGTTTTAAATGGGACACCCTGTATATTTTGACGTTTTTCGTTTCCTTTTTTAATTATCATTCACCTGATATGACATATTATATATTCATTTTCAATGGTTGGAGCTACAGTGCAAATAAACCATTTATGGATGTTATCAGATGAAACACCCTTAAAAAATTGAAGACTCAGTAACGAAATTTAACATTTTATTATAAGGATACTGATGGGTGACAATTTTATTTATCAACATTATAATTAATAAAAAATAAAACCAGATTAAAAAAATAAAAACAATAAACTTATGAAACAACAAATAATCTACCTATAACTAATTTTATAAGAATGTAAAAATTACATTAAATGTTCAAAATGTCCTCCGTTTTGTTGTAATAATAATTGACACCTTTTTCTTAATGATCTTACACAATTGAGAATGTGCACAGGCTTAATTTTTCTAAATGCGGCATGAATATTTTGTAATAAATCTTCCCTACTCTCAAGTTAGTCTTTTAATATTATTTTTTAAAAATCCCCAAATAAAAAAATCAGGAGTATTTACTTCCGGAGAACGAGGGGGCCACCTAACCGGTCCATAAGTACCAATCCACCGATTAGGAAATTTTTCGTTTAAATAATCTCCAATGAATAGAGCATTATGGGCAGGTGCTCCATCTTGTTGGAACCAAAATGTGTTCCTATCAGCCAACACTTCCTCTTCCAAAAGTTGGTGTAAGTTTATTTCCAAGATATCTATATATCCAGCAGCAGTTAGTTTATCATGAAATATATGATAAACTAATTTATTATGTTTGACAAAACAACTAACGTTAAAGCCGAATCTGCCTTGTCTCCTGATCCCCTGAACAAAGTGTGTATTTGAGTCGTTCCAGTTCATTATGTCTGTTAAATATTCCTGCACTGATTATGCGAGCTTCATCGCTAAATATTACCTTTGAATAAAAATTTGGATGTTCATTACATTTTCCTATTTACCACTGTGCAAATTGTGTTCTTCTCAAAAAATCGTTTGGGTATAATTTTTGACGGACGGATGTCCGATAAGGTCTAAATTTATATTTCTTTAAAATCCTTCCTGCAGTAGTTTTTGGAACACCTATTTCATTTTCAATTTGACGTAGAGAAGATTCCTGATGTGCTTGGATATATCCCAACGTATTTACCTCTCTTTCTTCATGATTCTTTTCGTACTTACGCCGTGGTTTCACAAAACATCCATACTCGATTAAATTTGAATCGAGTTTTTCAAAAATTCTCTTGTCAGGTTGCCTTCTTTCTGGATATCGTTGAAAATATAATTCAGACGCATCAATAACATTCTTTTGACATTCAATATATGCCACATGCATATCATATTTTTCATAATTTTCAAAATTCATGTTGTTGACAAGACTGCACGTCGTAAAATTAATTCTGACAGGTAACACTGGTTTTGTTTTATTTCCAATGGTAAGAGGACCAAAGCCTACTTGATGAAATGAACATTCTTATAAGATATAGCAATCATGTCAATTGAGGTAAACAAACTAAAATATAACAACATATCGGGTTAAACATAATTAGATATAAAAGTAAAATCGGTAAAAAAATACAGACATCTTATTTCGTGATGTTATTTACCAAAAAACGGAATCGATAATTTCAAAATTATAATATAGGTACTTAAAATCAATAATCAAGCTATATTTACCTACTTTGTTTCACTGTTCACTGATTTTATTTTTGGTAATGCTGAATTGGTTGAAGATTATTTAAACGAAAAACTTTTTAATCAATGAAAACGGAGGACATTTTGAACATTTAATTTAATTTTTACATTCTAATAAAATTGGTTATAGGTAGATTAGTTGTTACAATATTTCTTGTTGTTTCATAAGTTTATTGTTTTTATTTTTTTAATCTAGTTTTATTTTTTATTAATTATAAATTTTATAAATAAAATTGTCACCCATCATTATCCTTATAATAAAATGTTAAATTTCGTTACTGAGTGTTCAATTTTTTAAGGTTGTTTCACCTGATAACATCCATAAATGGTTTATTTGCACTGTAGCTCCAACCATTGAAAATGGATATATAATATGTCATATCACGTGAATAAAAATTAAAAAAGGTAACGAAAAACGTCAAAATATACAGGGTGACCCATTTAAAACAACATAAGTTTGCATTATATTTCCTTAGTGAGCCCCCTAACAAAAATATTCTGTGCGCCACTGAACTCTTTAATATTATATCTATCGAAAGTTTTTATAACGTTTTTTTATATTTTTCTTAATTAAGAAGTTATAGTACTTTGTAGCTTTCGACAGTTTTCAATAATCGCCCTGTATCTTCCAACTGCAGGGAGTTACTAAAAATTTAATTAGGCTATCGTTACTTTAACAAAAAAAGAAGTGATAACATCTTAACTGCTTTTCTTCTATCTCTTTTAGTTTACGAGATACCCTGCGAAACACACCAATTTGGGACACCCTGTACAGGGTGTTTCTATATTCGACCGACAACACTCTACCACAGAGAGATCTCAATAAATTATTCATTTTGATATAGGAATACGAACCTTTACGGGCCTAGTTGCTGAGATATAGGGTATACAAAATTTTAAATCAAAATCAAAAATTTGCCATAAATCAAGAACGCCTTTAAATTTTTTTTTTAAATTTGGTGACCACTATACTCCGTAATAAAGTAATATTTTGACATACACAAACTTGGAGCTGGCAGGGTTAGTTGAAATTTATTTATCCCCTATTTTTTACGCCACTGGAGCAAATTCTTTTTTTAATTCTGTTTTAAATTGCCCGATTATTTTTAGTTAAAAAACTAATAACCTCTTATGGAGCTAAAATGAACGAATTTGCCTCTAAACAAAAGTCTGCAAACACGTAAGTAATTTACAAATTAATTAATTATTAATTTAATTTCGAATACAATAATAACAAAATTGGCAATGAAAATAAAAATAATCATAGCACATATTAAATTTAAACAACACTGTATTACAACAATAAAAAAATTGACAAAGTTACAGTAGTTGTTCAAACTGTCTTTGAGGTTAAATCTGGATGATATTGAATGATTACTGCCGCAGCTTCAATTCTAGCTGTTAGATCTTGTTCAGATTCGATGATTATTTCGTACACTAAAGACTTCATATAGTCCCATATAAAAAAATCGATAGGATTTAATCAGGTGATCTAGGAGGCCAACAATTGGGTCCACCCCGACCAATTCATTTTTCACTAAAACGTCTGTTTAAGTAATTACTAACCGCTGCAGCAAAATGAACAGATGCTTCATCGTGTTGAAACCACATGTGTCGTCTAATATTTAACGGTACATTCTCCAACAATCCATCCAACATTTCTTCCAGAAAGCGCGTATAAATTGCTCCATTTAATTTATTTGGTAAAATGTAAGGCCCGATTAAGCAATCTCCAACCATTTTGTTCATCCCAAACGTGCCTATTTCTAGAGTTGAAAATTATTTCCCTAGTAAATCTAGCCTCGTCGGTATACAACACATATTTTGGAAAATTTCCATTTTCACGACACTTTTGGAAATTCCATACGCACCTGAAAATCTCTAGGTTCTAATGCTTGAACACTGGCCAATTTGTATGGATGTAACACTTGTTCTTTTAAAACTTACCATATAGTCCAGTCATTACAGTAAGTTCACCTCGGAATTCGAGATACCCAGCTGTAAGTCTGTAAATACTTGTATATTGACACCCTAAAAGTTGTCTCAAAACCTACATATGGTAGGGTGTAAGCAACTATTAAATTTAAAGGTCAAAGGTCACAAAAATCGTTTTTTTTGCGCTTTTTTTAGAAATATCTCATTTCCTATGGGTTTTTTGCTATCTGTATTTATTATCAATATTGTAGAATATAAAATTCTCTACAAATTTTGTTTGAAAAAATTTTTTATACGGTGAACCGTTTTCGAGATAGAGGGCGGAGAGCGCGCGGTCACCGCATCACTTCAGGTCAACCGGTGCCTCCGGTCGCAAACGCGCCATATATAGTGTATGAACTATCGATAAATCACTGATTATAAATATTTATCAATTTTTATTAACTATTATATTATATTTTATCATTTTTTTCCATACTTATCCACTTTTTATTCGGGGGTAATACCACAAGAGCTCAGATTTAGCCGGATATTTTTTGTGGTTGTTTTCGAATACTTACTTTCATTAGCAATTTAACGAGAGCTGTTCTGGCAAAATCACGAGAGCGTAGCAGACCATCTGCATATATTGTTATAATATAATTTTTGTTACACATGTAAATAGGATACCTTAAACTATTGTTAATAAATACATTTTGAAGCAAAAAAAAGTGGAACCCCCCCAACGCCCAGTTTGGAAGCCGCTGGTCTAAGACCAATAACAATATTTTTTCCAAATCGTTTATCTGCCGCATCCTTAGAAAATAAGAACGATCAGTCCTTTATTAGAGATCATTCATAATGAAGCAAAGAATATATTATAACGCAATTTGTATTTCGTCCTATAAATTTATTTACCGTAGTAAATATTTATTTAAAAAAATAAGTTTCTTACCGCTAGTAGCCTTAATCCTAAATTATTAACAACATCCACCATTACATCCCTGGCCATAATAGGAACTTGTCCTGGATGAGGATACGTATGAAAATCCTGTCCCATCCAAGGCGCACCCTGCACCATTCTCCGATTATGCACTAATCCCAATCCTCCCGGAAAACAACATAAAAACAACAAATACCACATCATCCAAGAATACCCGGTTTTCCAGCAACTTATATTAATTTGGTAGCAGGAAGTTTTACAATTTATTGAATATTTATCGGTTTTATTTATAAAATTTACGATAGTTTTTCTTCGCCCGATTTCAAAACACATTTTCAGTATATTCTCATGGACTACCGGCTAATTGTTGCCCGCGGCGTACCGCTACTGATGTGAATGGTATGGAAGTTCGAACGAAACTGAATTACAAATTGCAGATTTCAGCAGGAGGATGGATGGGGCTATCTGCAGACTGGTTAGGAGTGTGAGTTTGGAGGAAATTTTATTTATTTCGAAGACTGTCATCAATATGATTTATTTGTTTACCTAACAAAGAATACAGGGTGTTTGATTTTAATTTGAGTATAATAAATTGAAGTTTATTCCACATAATATACTCTAGCTTACACCATTGATTAGTCTGTCACTTATGGCTTTAGGAATATTGGTTTATAAAAAATGGAAAAGTTCAAACAGAAAAATAGCTATAGATAAATAATAATAATAATATACGTATTGCTTCTGAAACAATGTAATGAGTACAAGTACAAAAATATAATTAAGTAATTCAAACCTACTCATTTAATACAAAAGAGCTATTTTATTATACTCTAAATATATTGTGCGATTTTCCTAGCTTCAAAAATTGTTAAATTATGTATTTAAGGCATACAGGGGGAGTTTAATTTTTGAAGGCAAGCGAGATTTGGTTACATTTATGTATAAATTGGTCAATCAAACAGTATATAAAAAATATTTTCCTTTTCATGTGTATTGCAAACAATATAATATAATTCGGCGTCAATCATTTATCCAATACCATGTTAGATAAATTAAACCCATTGTGACAATCTGTTTAGAATATTTTGGCATAACATTTAATCATAACTAATTCTCATGTAGTTTCCAGGATCATATGTCGAACCCCCCTTATGCAACATAGTTAACAGAATGTTAGACCAAGATTTCCGAATAATAGCAGTGTCAAATACGGAATTGAATAAAGATGTTAAGTAAATTGGGGATAATAAAAATATTGTATTTTTGAGTTATGGTTAAGAATATAATTAAAAATATTATTTTGAAGTTATATTTACTGTTTAATTAATCGTAATTGTTATTAGAAGAATTAGAATATCTTGAACAAATTGTTTATTGAATTGAAAATTGACATGACATTGAAAATTATTTTCGACACATTACAATTATTAGTGTTTTAAATAAAACTCACTGTTTCTAACTAATTCCACAATATAATATATAATATTATATTGTGGAATTAGCTAAAACACTAATATGAGTAGATTCCACGAAGTAATGGTCGAGACAGTTAATTACATTACAATTATATTTTTTTACCAACTTGATATTTTTGTTAAAAACTTAAATGTTAAAACATTACTATTTTGAAATGAATATAGAAAATTAAACATAGCCTCCACCTTGAAGGGCGCCTTCAAAATAAGAAAATCGTCAATACAAAACTTAACAAAACTAGTTCATAAAATTTGTAAACTGGTTATAACATGAAACAAACAACTTTAATCACTTGCTTCTTTTCACTGGAAAGTTTGTGAACCATTAGTTATCTTGGGTAGGAAGTAGACATAAATCTCGTATATGTCGTTGGATGGTTCCTTGAGAAGTTTTGATGTCTGCGACTCGGGAAACATTATCTTTTACAGGATAAAGCTTCAAAATTCTGTCAATATTCCAATTAAAAGATGGCTGGTGTAGGCGTTTTACTAAAACTAATGTGCCCACTTCAATAGGAGTTGGCTTTTTTCGCCACTTGTATCGCTTGTGCAATTCTGTGACATATTCTTTCGAAAATGTGTTCCAAAATTGTTGTTGTAGCTGCTGTATAAACTGTAGTCTGGATAATCTCTTAGGTGGTATAACTGGTAGTTCATACTCTGTAGGGGCAGATACAGATTTAATGATTTCCACAATCATCGATTGTACAATTTTCTTGTCCGCAGCGTTGACACTTTCGTGCACTTTTTTGCACATCTTGTTTGTGTGTCCGTAGCGTAAACAATTGAAACATTGAACCACTGGATATATGTTAGGATCAACGATAAAATTTACCATATTAATTTTGACGGTATCCGGAATATTGTTACCTAAGAATGTAAGGTTTTACCATTTGTCTGTCAACAAATATATTTTGTTTTGGGGTTTCATCGAATACTTTTCTTTTAAGACGTTTTACTGGCACGACTTTATTATTTGAAACTATATTTTTCTGAATATTTATTTATTTATTTATTTATTTATTTATTTATTTATTTATTTATTTATTTATTTATTTATTTATTTATTTATTTATTTATTTATTTATTTATTTATTTATTTATTTATTTATTTATTTATTTATTTATTTATTTATTTATTTATTTATTTATTTATTTATTTATTTATTTATTTATTTATTTATTTATTTATTTATTTATTTATTTATTTATTTATTTATTTATTTATTTATTTATTTATTTATTTATTTATTTATTTATTTATTTATTTATTTATTTATTTATTTATTTATTTATTTATTTATTTATTTATTTATTATCCAAACAGATCTTTTACAGGTCTAATTACAAGGATAAAAAAAAGCAGATACACAGTACAATAGCATATCAACGGTTAGAACACTAACACCCGATTTCACCATTACCTAAAAACTTTAGGACTTTAGGCGAGAGTTGTCATCTGTCTTAATGTTAGGTATTTCCTACAATTATTGTATCACTTTTGCATGGTGAAACACATATTTCATTTAGGAGTTCCTAAATCCAGTTTAGGTATTACCTAACTTCAGGAATTGGTTGGTGAAATCGGGTATAAGTCTAACATCATGAATAACTTACTCTTATGCAATACCTATATTTACACTGCCAATGATATTATGTGGTTCAATACCAAGCTACGAAAGGTGCTTAATGAATAATTAAATTCTAACTCAATAAAGCTATTAAAATAATTTGCCAATTGACACATGGCTACGACAGGGGACTTTGAAGAAGATACGGTCGAAATATTGAACATAGTACAGTTACGCGTTCTTCTGGGTGGAACATTAAACCCCACTAAAGATAAAATCTGAGGTGCGTTAAGTTTATTGTTAATAATTTTGTGTAGAAATATTAGAATAGCTAACTTTCTCCTATCCTCCAAGGATAGGATTCTAAACTCAGATCTAAGATGAAAACTCCTAACTGTACTATAAATCAGGGTAAACACCATACTTTTTATAATAAATATACCTCAAAAATTTATTCTGTATCTTTTGTACGAGATACAATGTAGTCTGATACTTTGTAAACCAAATCTGACTTGTATATTCTAATTTGGGTCTAACTAAACTGAAGTAAAGAATTTTAATGGCCTCAATGTTTGTAAAATTTGAAGTTTTTCTGATTATGTATCCCAATAACCTATTAGCGGAGTTAGCTACATTCATTATATGCGGTAATTGCGCTGTTTGCTTTGATATAATTTTTTAAAGCCCCAATAATATCAAAATAATCACTTTCAAATTTATAGTGGTCTTCTACCTCAGAATCTAAACATTTTTCATCAATGTCTGTCTGAATTGATTGAAATTCAACTAGAAGATTTGTATACTTATCAAGTCTGAACCTTAGAATAATAATATACATAGAGAGGGCTATTCATTCATAAACACGTTTATTTTTGCGGTCAACAATTCTAAACGCCTGTAGTAAAATCATGAATGAGTTACAAAAAGTGGGGATTGTATTGTGGATACATCGATTGTGGCGTCATCGTCAAAGCATAGGCGTACCAAATCTATTTAAAAACAACGAATATAAAATTATATTATTGGACTTTTGGTGTTTATAAATATTTCATTTGATGAAATTAAAGTTTGTTGATTTTAATTAATTTAACTTAATTAATCTACATATCTAATCAATATATATATACAAAAATGAATGTTTGTATATATATGTTCGCTCTTCACTCTAACACCGTTCAACCGATCATCATAAAAATTGGCATGTATATGTATTTTTTCACGGAGAAGGTTTTTACACTATTCTCTTTGTTGTAATTTCTCACCAGGTAGCGCTGCAGCATATCAAATTCTACACCGTTCAACCGATCATCATGAAAATTGGCATATATATGTATTTTTCTATGCAGAATTTGTATTTCCTATCCATTTTGTTGTAACTTCCCATCAGGGGTCGTTGCAGCATATCAACTTCTATATCGTTTACATTTTCCAGGAGCACAAATGTTTGTGCCACGAGCCGTAAGGCGAGTGCTGTAGATCAACGGAGTGCAAAAAATGCCTTGCATACGAATTGTACACAATATTTTTTCTACGACCAAGTTTTTTGATGAAAGCAAAAAGTAAAAGTATTTTATTTAAACAATGAACTGCAAGGATTTAAAAAATGAAAAACAGTTAAACCTAGGTATAGTTAATTGTGAAATTTTAACAATTTTGAATTGTTATGCCTGGTGTATCTTTTTTTAATAATAAGTTTTAATTACTTCTAATATTAATATCTGTCACCGAAATTAATTATAAATATAATATTAGATTGTCAAAAGGGGTTTTGACATAGAGATTTCCTTCCCACCAGGTCAGCATATCAACTTCTATATCGTTTACTTTTTCCACGAGCGCAGAAATTTGTGGCACGACCCGTAAGTCGAGAGCTGAAAATTAATGGAGCGAGAGAAGAGCTTTGCGTACGAGTTGTCACAATACTTTTTTTACGATCACGTTTATTAATAAAAAAAAAAGTAACTTATATAGGTGTTTTATTAAAATTTTGAACAGAAATAATTTAGAAAATGAATATTGAAAAATTAGTTAAACGTAGGTACAGTTAATAATGAAATTTGAATAATTTCAGCCTCGTCTATCTTTTTTGATAATAAGTTATAATTAATTGTAATATAGTGTTTGTCAAGTCACTGGAACAAACTGTAAATAAATTGTATTGCCTATTACAAAAACCTTTAAACATTTAGGAGAAAATATATACTACAACAAACCTAACTAAAAAACTAACCTATATGCAAGTATACGAGAATCTGAAGTAAGCAATGATACACCACTCATAAATGAATGATTCTCATTTACTGTTACTAGATCATCAACAACTTCTTCTACTGGTAAACTAAAAATAAAACACAATTAACATTTTTTTTGTTTTAATAATAAGCTTTTAAAAAGCATTACTTTTTTAGAATTTCTTAGAACTTTTAACATATTTTCAATATATTGTGGAATTATCTAGAAACAGTTAGTTTCATTTAGAAAAGTAATATGAGTTGATTCCACAGAGTAAAGGTTGAAACAGTGAATTTTATTAAAAAGCAGTTTAAAAAAATATACTCCCTAATTTCAACATAAATTACTTAAATATTTACCTTTCGACGTCACTTAGAGTAGCACTAGAAGCTTGCTCAGAAACATTTTGTGCTGATAAATCTTTTTGATGGCAATCTGAGTTATTTGTTGAAGACCTAAAATAGACATATTCTTTTAACACATTAATGTAAGTCAACTAACTCAGTCATCATTGCTAACTGAATAAAATGGATCATATGTGGCCAAATGACCTCTTGAAAAAATTAAAATAATAATTTAATTTTTAAATACAGTTCAGTTCCAAAATAGTAGGCACTAAATTCTCAGAAATATTGCATTAAACCAAGAACAATTGTAGTTTAGTTTAGTGCCTACTATATTGGAATTGAACTATAGTTATCTAGACAGCTCAGAGTGTCACCAGTAGCCCAATAAAGTAATGACTTATAATTAATAAACTGTTTGAAAATTGTCTTTTATGGCCGTTTTATCAGCTGTAATAAAACGAACTTATTATATTGAAAGGAAATTTTGTTTATCAGGACAGCGACTTTTTTATTTTGGGAATTACTTCAAGGGCCCATTGTACCAAGAAAATGTGTAGGTAGCCCGTTCTACTGAACCACTTCTGCCAATCCAGTTGTCACCAAATTTATTGGAAACAGAGTTTCTAGCTATTAAATAAAAATGAGGGGGTGTCCCATCCTGCTGGAAATAAGTTTCATTCCAATTTGCTTTTTCTACGCCATTTTCACATAAAAACAGACAATAACAATGACTGACAATTCGCAAAGCTGATAAATTTGACATTTACATAAAACTTCCAAAGCTTACAATGATTAAAAATAGTAAGCAAGCATCTCTCATTTCAAAAGTTAATTGCTCAGTCACACGTTAACCGATTTAAAAAAAATTGCACCGAAAAATAGGTAAAGAACGGTTCTTTCAAACTGCCTAAAAATATACTGGGTGTTCCATTAACAAAAAGTCCAGAAAAAAATTGTCAAACATCCACCATTTTTGTTGTGACGTAGGTAAGACGAATAAAACAAACTTAACTATTTTAAACAAAACGTGTGCTAAAATGAAACATGTTAGTGAAAACTGCATGTTTCTATCTCAAACCGTTTAGAAGTTATGGGCATTTAAAATGAGGGAAAATAAAGATGGACACCCGGTATAAAGGAAGTTTGAGATTAATGTTTGTTTTTCATGAAGTATTTAGTAAAACAGATTTAAGTATGAAATGTGTCGTAATTATTATATAGGGATAATGATGAATGTAATTAGTTTATAATTCCCAGGAAGAATTCAAATTTAAATTCGTAGGAGAACTATATACAGAAACAGAAGGATTCATGTGTGCTATACAGGATCAGGTAATAGCTACAAAGAATTATCAAAAGTATATAACCAACATGAACATAGAGGATGACAAATGTAGAATATGTAAAGCAGCGTCAGAAACAATTCAACACATAACATCAGGATGCTCCGGTCTAGCTCAAACAGAGTATTTAAATAGACACAATCTTACAGCAAAAATCTTACACAAACATCTACTTCAAAAATACCAAATAAAAACAATAGAAGATCCTTACTATAAGTACAAACCTGATGCAGTGAATGAAAACCAAAATTTCAAAGTTTACTGGGACCGAACAATTGTAACAGATAAAACAATAACAAATAATAGACCAGATATAATAATTATAGATAAAATAAATAGAATAACAACACTAATAGACATCGCTCATCCCCTGGATCACAACATACAGAAAAAATTAGGAAATACACCGAACTAGCAGAAGAAATAAAGGCAATGTGGAAGATGGAGAAAGTTCAGATAACCCCAGTTGTCATTTCAGTAACGGGCCTCATACCACCAGAGTTACTTAATGAATTCAAAAAACACAACTTACCACAACATACAATACTAGAAATGCAAAAATCAACTATATTAGAAACGTGTAGGATAGTAAGGAAAATTATCAAATAAGTCAACAAGGTATGAGTTTTGCGTGAGCCCTCATACTTTTAATCCGTGTAAACGTGAGAAGAAGGAGAATAATAATAATAAAAATATTTTTATAGGTTTCTGGCTACAGGGGAATCGTACAGATCACTCGCCTTTGGTTATCGCATCTCCCCCTCAGCTATAAGCATGATTATGCCCAAGGTGTTGGCTGCACTACAGGACAAGCTAGTGCCACTTTTTTCACCTTCTCCCGATAAAATAGACTGGAAACAGAAAGCCGAGGAGTTTTGGAAACGTTGGAGTTTTCCCAACTGTATAGCTGCAATTGATGGCAAGCATGTAAGAATTGTGGCACCTGGAAAATCCGGAAGTCTTTACTTCAACTATAAAGGATATTTTTCTGCGGAGCTTCTTGCAATGGTCGATGCAAATTGCAAGTTTCTTATTGTTGATGTGGGATCATATGGAAAGGATGGTGATGCAGGAATTTTCAGGAAGTCAAAAATGGGAGTGTTTGTGAAAAATGGAACAATATTTCCGCCTCCAAAGAATCTTCCACATTCTGATATCTTACTGCCTCACGTAATAGATGGCGACGAAGCTTTCGGTTTAAGTGAACATATGATGAAGCCATACTCCAAGAGACAAATGTTGCAAGATGCAGACAAACGAATATTTAACTACTGTCTCGGCAAAGCTAGAAGAACGTCCGAAAATGCTTTTGGCATTATGCGAAATTTTCAGAATTTTTTTCAGTCCTATACATTTAAAACCTGAAACTATTGACTAAGTTATCATTATCTGCTGTTGCTTACACAACATGTTAAGAGATGAGTTTTTATCAAAGAATCCTTTGAACTCAGAAATATTCCCAAACCTGGACGATTTTCCAACCCAAAACCTAATTAATTTAGCAGGCACTGGTGGTTTCGCCCGATCTGAGGGATTTCAAGTGAAAAGACGTTTGACTGACTATTTTAGTACGCGCCAAGCTCCTCCATGTGCCAATAAATAGTGTTAATAGGCTTGATATTATTTATGTATTCCTCAAACATAACTTTCACAATAATTATTGCTCTATACATTAAATAAAATGTTTTAACAAAAACTCACCTTCCTTGTTCACCTCTTTTCCAATTTCATTCCACAACAGGTCTTTTTTCATAGTGTTTTTAAATTCCGGGTGTTTTAAGTCATGCAAAATTACATGCTTTTGCACAAACTCAATTAAAAGGCCATCCTCGTCGGACGAAAACCTAACTGCTGGCAATTTCGAAGTACTTTGGGACATTTTTGAAGAATTTTCAAAACAAACCGGTCAAATCACGTAGCGTACAACGCAACTGACTCCTCCAAAAGCGATCGAGTCTATCGGGTCGACGTAATACGTTCCGCGCTGGTATAACGCGCCCTCTAGGAAAACACTCCTATTTAAATTCGTGGGAATGAGTGCATGATGCTAAACGCTCAGCTTAACACGTCGTGCGCGGCGCAAAAAACCTGCCGCTAGGAAAGCCTACCTTAAGTCTGTAGTTTATGGTTTTACTTTTTTGTTGTAAAAAAGAACTAGGATTATTTGCCTTCTTCTTTCTTATAGCAAAAACTGTACTAGTAAAAAGAAGCTACATCTCCTCACGGGCTTTCTTACAGGACATTAGTAAAGGAGCAACACCGGCTCTGGCGCATTCCTTATGTAAATTAACATAGGAAATCGCCAAGGTCCATCGTGGTAATTTTTGACGCAATTTCGATCTACGCATGCGTCAATCATGAAGCGGCCGTCAGCCCAGAGACACATCAGAGACACCCCAGAGACGCATCAGAGGCACATCAGAGACACCACAGAGGCACCAGACATGCGTTAATAATCATATAAACGTATATCGGTGGTGCATGTCTGGTGTCTCTAATGTGCCTCTGATGCGTCTCTGGGGTGTCTCTGATGTGTCTCTGGGGTGTCTCTGATGTTCCTCTGATGCGTCTCTGGGGTGCCTCTGATGTGTCTCTGGACTGACGGCCGCTTCATGATTGACGCATGCGCAGATCGAAATTGCGTCAAAAATTACCACGATGGACCTTGGCGATTTCCCATGTTAATTTACATAAGGAATGCGCCAGAACCGGTCTTGCTCTTTTACTGACATTACCGCCTTAGGAAGCACCTAATGACAATAGGCCTAGCAGAAACTGACGAGTGTAGATTCTGTGGGGAGGAGGATGAAACTCCGGATCACCTAGTTCTAGAATGCCTCGCAATTTCGAGCCAATGCAAGAAATGCTCGGATAAGAAACCTGTAAGAGTGAGGATCTAGCCTCGTTGAAGCCATCCCAAATACTAGAGTCCATTAGAACCCTGGAACTGGAAGGTGAGCTGTTGTAGTAGCGATAACAGGTCTGATAAGGGGGGAACAATAAACCTTAGGTTTCAGTGCATTGTAAGCCCGTTAAAATCTAATCTAATCTAGTCTACGTTAATCGTAACTGTAGCTTTGCTTTTAAATAATAAGATCTCTACATCACTGAAATAACGTTCACGTTGTGCGTTGTTAATGTGACAGATAGATGGTAGAACGAGTCTATTCCTGTATGATTATCCAGAAATTAATCTTAACATCAAAGAGAATTGAATGCCGGCAAGGGCGTCGCCAAGGGGGGGGCAGGGAGGGGAAGCTGCCCCCCCCCCTAGAGATTCTAAAAAAGTTGCCAAATATAATGCAACCAAAGTCCTAAGTATTTGAGTTGATTTGCTTGAAGTTCAAGCCTTGAACAATCATTCCCGTGCGTCGAAACTCGAATGAATTTACCAATTCCACTCTTAATATTCCGTACTACGCTGCGCTCTGCTCTACTCTATCGTTGAAGCGGGAGAGAGGGAGTGGGGAAGCAAAGCAACATGTAGCCGCCTTTGTTTTATCGTCTGTCTGTCATTTATTCGTGCGTTAGCGTTGCCACTGCACGCTTTTACGTTTGTTTTGTGCGCTATTATCATATCTAAATAGCTGCTGTGACCACATAATCAATATGGACATCATAAAAATTTTTGGTGAGTATCACTTGCGTTTAGCTTTCATATTTTCCGTCCGTAAAATAACGTCAATTGATTTGATTATAAATGCTGATTTTGTATCGGTTTTTAAAATCGCAAAGATCCGTTTCTAGGCACGATATCCGATTCTTAAGGGTCGTCAGTTTAAACCAAAAGGAAAATTGCTCAATTTAATGGTTCAATCGAAAATAGGACCGTATTAACATAGCTTAAAGTAGAAAATTGTATGAATGAATATCGGCAGTGCCGATTCGGCACAGTTGGCTCGCGTATGCTTGAGACTCCGGTGCGTGCGTGTCGTCGCGCCCGCTCTAGAGTGCTCGAGCGAGGATGCCCGAGACCGCGCGAGCATAGCCGCGGCGGTTAAGCCGCTCGAAATAGCTAGGACTGTTGATATAAAAAATATCGTTGACGCTAGTCCTTGCGCGGGCTCGAGCCTGCCGCCGTCTTGAAGGGCATTTATGCTTTCAATGTGAATTGCGGACCAGAAGAAGTTGTTGCTATTTCAAATATTTTATTTTGCAGTTTTAAAAAGAAAGAAACCTGAAGGAGCAAGCAGTGACAGCGATGATTCCGTGGGTGACCTGGCGAGACCTAGCACATCCAAAGAACCGAACTTAGTTCCCGACTCTTCGATAAATGACTGCAACGAAAATGACATCGGTAAATTTATTGGACAAGCATCAATGTTATCGACTGAAATGAAGAAAGAATTGCTTGAAAACACTTGGTCTCCGTCTGCGACGTATGACTTTGCGGAAGACGCTAAACATTTGAAGAGGAACTTCAATTATTCATGGTTGGAAACGTACTCTCCATGGTTGGCCTATTCCAGGCATCAAAAAGGAACCTTTTGTAAATATTGTACATTGTTCCCGCCAAATCCAAATTCTTTTAGAGGCGTATTAGGGTCATTTATCATAAGGCCGTTTTGTAAGTTCAAAGATATTCACTAGCATTGCAAAAAGCACATGGAAACCCACTTCCATAAGATGGCACTGGAAGCCGCTAAATCATTTCTTGGAAGTGTGCCTGTAGATTTACAACTCAACAAATACTCCCGGGGCATTATTGAAGAAAACCGAAAAATTATAACATCTATTATTTCCTGCATTACGTTTTGCGGGTCGCACGACTTAGCTCTGAGAGGAAAACATTATGGCGAAGGTATTCTCGAGGACTTATACAAGCTACGAATTGACGCGGGAGATTTAGTTTTGAAGAAACACATTGAGCATGGGAATAATAATGCAAGCTATCGATCGATTGCTATTCAAAATGAAATTATCGCAATTTGTGGAGATGTTATTAAGGCAGACATTGTGAAAAAAGTAAAAGAAGCAGAAGCTTATAGTGTGTTAGCAGACGAAACAGCTGATATTTCCGGTACTGAACAATTATCGATTGGGCTGCGATATTTTGACGAGGAAGCCAATGAGGTCCAAGAAATGTTCGTCGGATTTGTTGAGCTGAAAGGTCTGGATGCGAAATTTATTGCATATTGCATCGATGAGTTTCTGACAGAAGAAGACCTTAATCCTGCTGATAAATGCGTTGGTTTTGGATTTGACGGTTGTTCGACGATGTCCGGAAAAGACGGTGGAGTACAAGCGATCCTTCGCAAAAAATATACCAAAGCACTGTTCTTTCATTGCTCGTCCCTTAAACTGAATCTGGTAATAAATGATCTCAATATTCTTCCTGAAATTCGAAACACCATGGGAACCACTAAAGATATTATTAATTTTTTTCGGGAATCTGTTTTGAGAAGAAAATTGGTACCTAATATTGCCAGGCTCTGCGAAACAAGATGGAGTGAGAAACATAAAACTATCAGAGTATTTAAGGAGAATTTTCCTGTTATATTGGAAGCCTTAGAAAACTTATCGCGTGAAGGAAACATTGCTACTCGAAAAAATGCCTTTCAACTCCATGCGGCTGCTTTCAAAATTTCGTTTATACTTTGTATTACTTTGATAGCTAAATACTCTGCTTTGTTAGAACCTGTTGTCAACGCACTCCAATCCATAGCTTTGGATGTGGTTAAGGCCTCGCAACGCGTCAAATGCATTTTGCAATTGCTTAAGAGCCACCGTGATAATCCCGAAAGAGTCACAGATGAAATTATAAAGGATGCTACTGTTGTTGCGGAGAAAGTCGGCCTGGAGGAGGATATCACTTCAATGCCGCGCATTGTTGGGAAACAACGTCATCGAAGCAATCGCCCAGCAGAAAGCCCTTCAGAATTCTGGAAAAGATCATTAATAATACCATACTTGGACTCCGTTATTACATCGCTTGAAACACGCTTTGCTGAAGAAAATACTCCATCATTTGCTTTATCTAAATTACACCCCGCACAAATGCAAACGATGTCAGTCGAAAATCTCACAGAAACTTGTGAAACTATCGCTCAGTTTTATAATTTACCAAACATAAAAATTGAAGTCGAGCTTTGGCAGCAATTCTGGCATAATAAACCAAACTCAACAGATCAAACCGTTGTTGATATCCTAAAATAAGCAAAAACCTTCTTTCCCGACACGGAAAAAGCGTTGAAAATTTTGATCGCTCTTCCATGCACGACGTGTACGGTAGAGCGATCGTTTAGCAGCCTCAGGAGACTAAAAACCTGGCTAAGAAGCACTATGAGTGAAAATCGCCTCAATGGTTTGGCCATGATGAGTGTGCACCGAAAACTTATACATGGAAACTTACAAGATTTTAATAATAAAGTGGTCGAGAAGTTTACAATGAATCCCCGAAAATTATATTTTAATTAACCTAATATAAACAAACAACGACCATTATAATCTTAAAATCTGATAATTAAAAAAAATACGCTGTACGCTGTACACTTATTCAAATTCAAACTCCTTTTTATTCTATTTTTCTAATAAATGTTATTATAACTTATTTACAAGTTTTTTATTGCATAGTCAAGAGCTCGTGCTCGTGTAGCTTTACACATTGGACTCTGTACTGTCACAGAATACCTACAATTCATACCTACTTTACCTACAATTCATACCTACTTTTCTCATTCATAGAGAATGAGAAAAGTATGAATTGTAGTATGTAAAGTCAACTTGCTCCCCCCCCCTGCGCCATCGGCTGGCGACGCCCTTGAATGCCGGGCATTTTCAATCTCGAGGGTACCTATTGGATAATTCAAATCGTACAAATAGTTTCTAATTTCACTTTAACTGTTTCTTCATGGAAATATCACTTTAAAGTTAAAACTATGCGTGTATGTTGTGTATACATTTCCACTATTTACCTCTAATGTTTTGGAATTTCCCCGTTTTCGTTTAGAACACATAACACACAACGGATTCTTAAAATTCTTATGAAACATAAAGTTTGAAAATGTAATGAACAAGAAGTTTTATGAACATACGAGTACATTATTATAAATGTAGCAATGAATAAGTAAAGTTTTAGTAGTTTTTGTATTCATTTGTTTTGTGTAAGAGTGTATGTGCGTAATATATATTACAGAGAGGAACAAAACTTTGGAAACGTATAGGGTAAGGTGGACAAATACCGGTCAGATGGACAATGTCGGTAAGACCTTAAAAATGATTATTACTAGGTTTGGCAACAATGCAATGTGGCCTCAAATATGCCAGCTGACGTACGATTTTCGACAGCCGATTGATATTCAGTTTTTGTTAAAAGTTTGGTTAGTGCAGATCACCACGTGTTTTGGCAATTCTGATGTAAGATTTACGGTAAGTGAAATAAGGTCTGGAGATAAAATCCTTCTCTCTTTTCATAAAAACTTAGTTGATACATAAAGGTTGACTTTTTTCCTTTAGTGTCCTATAAAAAGATAGAATAAAAAACATTTTTTTTCATAAAAAAATGACCCGTAAGAAAAATTGTTACAGGCGGGTAATGCCGGTCAACACAGGTGGGTAATACCGGTCAAGTGACCGGCTTTACCCACTGTTTATATTAATGGTTATTTCATTTTTAATTGTCTTTACAGATGTCTAGAAATCGAAAAAGATTAACTGGTGAAGCAAAATGGACCAGAGATAATTTGAAGCAAGCGATAGAAG
The DNA here is from genome assembly GCA_963921935.1 of Galeruca laticollis. Taxonomy (NCBI): domain Eukaryota; kingdom Metazoa; phylum Arthropoda; class Insecta; order Coleoptera; family Chrysomelidae; genus Galeruca; species Galeruca laticollis. The sequence continues at coordinate 46,983,480 of OY998185.1, forward strand.
ACATTCAAAATGGAACGAGTATATGACAAGCTTCAAAAAAATACGCAATTCCATTTTCAACGCTACAAGAAAGGGTAAAAAATAAAAAAGACTCAGCACCTATAATGGGAAGAAAACCTGTGTTTTCAACTGAACAGGAACTGGAAATTGCTAATCAAATTAAACACTTGGCGTCCATTTTTACGGTGATACCACAAAAGAACTAAGAAGGTTTGTTTTTGAGTTTGCTGAGAGAAACCATATTATACATAATTAACGCAACGCAAAGGCTGGCTGAGAAGTTTCATCAGACGCAATCCCACCATATCAGTGCGAAAAGCTGAGGCTACCAGTCTAAATCGTCTGACTGGTTTTAACAAGGATGAAATAGCTAGATTTTATAAACTGGTGGAAGAAGTGATGTCAAAATATAACTTTTCCCCTAACAAAATATATAACGCAGATGAAACGGGATTCACAACTGTCCAGGATCCAGGAAAGATACTCGCAACCAAAGGACAAAAAAGAGTTGGTGTGGTGATGTTTATCTTCCCCAGACAGAGACTAAGCTCTCTCCTGGAAAAAGATGGACCTGCAGAAGCTCTTTATAAATGTTCACTGAATGGCTGGATCGATGAAAATATTTTTTGTGACTGGTTAACGCATTTTAGAAATCACGCTAAACCCACGAAGGACGAGCCGGTTTTATTAATTGTAGACAACCACTCCAGCCATATTTCTTTAAAGTCGTACGAGTTTTGCAAAGAAAATCATATTGTTATGGTATCAATTCCACCACATAGTTCACATAAAAAACAGCCATTAGATGTGGTCTTCTACGGGCCCCTGAAAGCCGTAAACAAAAATCAGTGCAATTTATTTATGAAGACGCAGTTGATGAAAAGTATCACTCCTTATGATGTAGCGTCTTTATTCAATAAAGCTTATTCATCTGTAGCTACAATTAGCAAATGAGAAGTTGGTTTCAGAAGATCTATCCTCTTAACTGCAACGTTTTTAATGAACAAGACTTTTTGCCTTCCGAGTTATTGAATCAGGACGTCATTGCCATACAAGATAACGAAGCTGATATGTCTTTCAGCAATGATCCCCAAGCTGTAGCAAGCGATGATGCTCTACCAAAGACTTCTACAAATAAAGAGCAACACGAAATTCCTTCAACTTCTTCAGGATTTCTCTCTTTTCAACAAATTCTTCCCGTTCCTAAACTAGAAGAGAGCAAAAACAACACGCGAAAATACTTACAGCTACACCGTTGCAGAAAGAGTTGGAAGAACAGGAAGCCAAGAAACAGGTAAAGGAAAAGAAGAAATTAAAGATACAACCTTCTAAAATGAATCTTGATGAAAAAAGGAATAATTTAAGAAATAAGAGAGAATCCCATAAAAGAAAATTATTTGATGAAAACTCATAAGATTCTGATGTTGATGTTCAATATGATGATAATGAAGTTGATATGTTTGATATGTAATGATTATGGAATGAATCATGAGCAGTGTACCGATGTACCCTATGCGGAAGATGGGCACATTTTCAATGCAGTACATGGGACACACCTGTAGGATACACATGTGATTAATGTCAGCCTTTTACTTAGATAGTTAGATTGTTTTTATTTTTATTTTCTTTTTATTTCAATAAACAATATTTTGGTAAAAAATGCTTATTTGAAGTTTACTAATTATATTTAAAGCATTTTTCTGCTGGACCGGTATTGTTCGCATAAGTGACCGGAATTCCCCTATCTGTATGACAATGCCAGTCAAATGCACATTTTTGTTTTTTTATTATCATAAAAGTATAGAAAACATTTTGAAAGATTTTCAGATCAAAACAGTTTTTAAGTGCACTAAAATTATTTGAAATTAAGATCGAATATAAATTTAGGGATATTATAAGTATGTTCCAGATTTGACATTAGCAATGTTGTCAGATTTTAGATGTTATTAGTCACATCATGGATTCATTTATTTGCAATAAGAAAATTTTGACAGTACATTAGAATTTATACACGCGCACCCATACTGACCCCTCCTTTCAAGAACACACGTGTAGTGAGATATATCCTGAAGGGACTTCCACACTCCTTGTTCGAAAATACATTTTTCTCTCTGATAAACTCTTCTTTGTATCGAATTCACAACCTTTTGTCACAAGAATAAATATTATTTATTTATTCTCGTTCCTTTGTGCTACGACATAATTCACAGCCCCTTTTGTATCTTAAAAACTATCGTCCGCGCGACATGAACCACTGTGATCCCTATCATAATCTTTAAGGTTTATTGGCTACGTTCAAGATATACTCTGACACATTACCTCTCATAAAAAAGATTCTATAACAATTTGTTTATATATCTATATATTACTATTATTAATTTAACGTTTACCTTTATTAAATTTGTAATTATGGTTTAATTGCGATATTTTAGATATGTTGTTATTTAGGATTTGTCACATTAATGCAAGATCCATATTGAGTGATTTTCCCGAGTTTAAGAGAGCAGTACATGAAAAATATGATAATATTACCGTATCAGAAACATGGCTAAATGTAAATATATTGAGCGACTCGATCTCCCTTCCTGGTTATCAGCTTTTCAGGAAAGATAGAAAAGATCAGAGAGGTGGAGGTGTTGCCATTTATATCAAGATAAAATTTAGAGCAAAAATAATAAATAATTTACCAACAAGTAATATTGAACAAGTATGGATTTCATTTAGTCTGAATCATCTAACATATGCCATCGGTTCCGTGTACAAACCACCTAAATATTCACCTGTGAACTTTGTTACAGGCTTGGAAGAGGTACTGGGAAATCTTACACCTACATTGAATTACCTAATTTTCGCTGGTGACTTAAATATTGATTTTTTAAACGTTGTCTCTAATTCTTACAACTTAATTAGCAATGTCTTGGAAGTATTTAATTTGAACAAAGTTATTGATCAACCCACGCATATAACAGCTAATTCAAGTACACTCTTGGATGTGATAATTTGTTCAAGTAACTTAAAATGTGATAATATTCTTGCTGTTGACTGTCCAACCGTTACCAATCATCACTTAGTTACCTGCTCCTTTGGCTCAAAAAAAACTCAAGATGGCCCTAAGTTTTACACTTATAGAGATTTTTCAAATTTTCTGCTCAATGATTTTTGTGCTGATCTGATTGCTACCAACTTTAATGATATCTTTCACAGCAGTACAGTGGATAACAAGATTGAGTGTTTTTCTAAATTATTTTTAGACGTCTTTAACCGTCATGCTATTATAAAAACAGTTAAAATAACAAAACTTAAATCACCGTGGCTTACTTCAAATCTTAAGCTAATGATGTCGCTATGAAATAAAGCTTTACAAAGATTTAAAAAGACTAAAAACTTCGCCCATTTTAATTATTATAAAGATCTCAGAAATTTAACAAATAGGACAGTCAAACTAGAAAAAAAAGCTTATTTAGAGTTCAAACTAACTACACAAACGAAATCAAACATCTGGAAAGAGTTAAAATCCCTTGACATTTATGATAGAAAGGCCAATTGTGTAATACCTCCCCACTTGTCTGACATTAATAAGATTAATGATTATTTTGTTAAAATAACTAATACCGTGCAAACACCCGATAATGATCTATTAAACTATTTTAATAGTAATATTAAAACTAATGCAGGTAACTTCGCATTTTGTGAAGTAACTGAAGATGATGTTTATCACAAATTATTGTCTATTAAGTCTGAAGCTGTTGGTGCTGATCATATCAGCTGTAAAATGTTATTATACGGTTGTCCTTTCTTGTTAATTTATTTGAAGCACATTTTTAATTTTATTATTTCTACAAATACTTACCCAACAGTTTGGAAAAAGGCTTTTGTGGTTCCGTTACCTAAGATCTCTTCACCTATGGACTTCTCCGATTTACGTCCAATTAGTATTCTCTGTTGTCTATCAAAAGTTTTTGAAAAACTCCTTGACAAGCAAATACGTGACTATTTAAACGCATTTTCGTTACTCCCGCCATGTCAGTCCGGGTTTAGGCCAGGATTTAGTTGTACTACTGCCCTATTAAAGGTCACAGATGATATCCATAGAGCAACTGATAACAATTTGTTAACTGTTTTAATTCTTTTAGATTATTCCAAGGCCTTTGACCTAATTAATCATAATCTCCTTTTAGCTCTTTTAAAGTACATTGGGTTCTCACCTGAAGCAGTGTCGTTGCTTCAAAACTACTTACACAACAGATGCCAAGCTGTGGTGCTGAATAATACTGCCTCAGGATTTCGTTATACTCAAACTGGAGTACCTCAAGGGTCAATCTTGGGCCCACTCCTATTTGTAATGTATACTTCGCTATTCTCCTTATCTCTAAAGTTTTGCACAGTACATACCTACGCAGATGACACTCAACTCTATCTTTCTTTTCCAGAACATGACATTCAAGTTTCCTGCAATAGCATTAACAAAGATATTGAATCGTTAATAAATATATCCAGAATGTATTGCTTAACTGTTAATCCCACTAAATCCAAAATGCGTCTATTTGGTCGCACCTCTACAAAAAAACGATCTCGTAATCACATTAAAATAAAAATTGGCAGTGAAGATCTCCGGCTAGAAAGTTGTGCCAAAAATTTAGGCATTCTCATTGACGAGTCGTTCAAATTTAGCTCTAATGTATCCGATATTGCTAGAAAAGCTTATAATAGCTTAAAATTATTATATGCAAATAAAGATCTGTTAAACAAAAGAACTAAAAAAATGCTTTGTGAGTCAATTGTTTTATCACATGCTAATTATGGAGACACAGTTTATGGGCCATGTTTATTTAAATATGATGAGACAAGATTACAAAGAATTCAGAATTCATGCATTCGATTTATTTGTGGATTGTGCAGAAGGGATCACATTTCTTCACATTTAAAAACACTTGGATGGCTAAATATGAATCAGAGACGTGCCTTACATGCTTGCACTTTATTTATGAAAATTATTAAAACTTATACACCCGCATATTTATGTAACAAAATAACTTTTAGAACTGACGTTCATAACATTAACATTAGACATAAGTATAAACTGACTCCACCTATCCACAAAACCAAATTGTTTCAGGGCTCTTTTTCGTTTTATATAACTAGGCTACTCAATAGGATACCCAATTACTACTTAACATTTTCATTCAATAAATTTAAGTATACGGTTAAAATGGATTTAATTAATGGCAGGCTTAAACTAGACTAATGTTTTTGTTGTTTATTTTTTAACTATTTCAGTGGATCTTGTCTTGATGTGCTTGAACTTATTCGTTAATTTACATTGTTGTGTACTTTTTTATATTTGTGTTTTTGTATTTGTAATTCACATAGTTGTGTATATTTGAAAGGTTGAGTGGAAGAGCAGAACTAGGCTAATTGTTACAGATTAGGTAAGCTCCTGAACTCTGCCTTTTGACCACGTTTTGTAATGTAATTTTTAGTTGCTGTAAAACTTGTGTGGTCAATAAAAGCGTGTTATTATTATTATTCTCTCGTTGTTGATGCAATATAGTTTTACCCAAAAAAGCAAATAACTCTTCGTGTAGTAAGATTTGCACGTGTTTTATTAATGGCATACGATCTTTCTTGCAAGGAAGTCTCAGTTCTAACTCTCAGTCGTGAATGTTTGTGCAAGTGAATCGGTTCAACTCCAACTTGAGTCAAGCTCAAGTTGTATCTCAATAGTTTACTGAAGTCCTGTAACTTATTTTATTATTCTTACGCTTCTCGTTCTCTGTATATCTCATGAGTTTCTCTATTTGATCTGCACATTCTCAAGAATATTTCGGAATTATTTCTCTCGGTATCTCGATTAGTAAACGTGTGATTATTAAGTAGGAAATTCTCGCAATCATAAAGTTTAATAATTCATATTTCTATTACATTTTTGTTTGATATAAGTATCTACTAACGTTATTTATAAACACCAAAACTATCTAAAATACCCTGTAGCCTGTACCCTGTAGCCGACAACAAAAATTATTATTAATTCTTGACTGACCTTTCTTACTTCAACCAATCATGTGATTCCATTTAAAAACATATCTTCTCAATGATTGGCTCAGCAAATTATAGAGCAAACGAAAATTCGTTTCAATGACATAGTTTTTATTGTAGCACATTTACAAACATTGCATGGCTGTCCTTTACAAACTTATATTTATCAATTGTGGGCTAAATTAAATTGCTAGTTTCAATCTTGCTATTATGTCGTTTACGTAGTATGTAGGTACACTCTATTCAATACGATTTGTGATAATCGGTAACTTTAAAGGACGAATGCAGCGGAATGGCACAACAAAGAAGTACACGACAAACGTAGTCAGAGTCGTTTTCGGCCGAACTTAATCGGCAGATGATGATTTCCATATAGTGCTTAAAAAATGAATAATCGTTATGAATTCACAAACCTATTTGTTGACGGAAACTAGCCTAGCACTAAAAGTGTTATTGTTAAAAATAAAAAAGAAACGCTACTACATTAATGACATTTATCATCCCAGAAAGAGATTTAGTGAACATCATACGCTTTTTCCAGAATTACTGGATCAACCAGAAAAGTTTTTTGAGTACATGAAAATGGGTATAGAAACGTTTTACAACATTTTGAATGGAATTCGAGATACCATTCAGAAATACTCAAATTTTCGTAAGTGTATATCTCCAGAGGGAAAGCTTTGTTGTTACTCTAAGGTAAACAGGATAACACCTTCTGTAATTCATAATAAACAAGTAATTAAAAAAAAAGAAGATATTTATTCTTCGAAACGTACAAAAACGAATCCTAATATTTATTAATTATCTATTTATTTATTATGGAAGCACAAAAATTCACCTAACAATCCAGATAAGTTTTAAGTACCAGTAGTTGGTGGGCATAATTCCCAGTAATTTTTTTGTTGGGGATTGTTTTCGCCATCAACTGTTGATAAAAGTGAGTCATTCGTATGATCGTGTGTTGAAGATGAAGGTGTTGCAACAGGAATGAAGGCTGACTGGTAAAAACCATAAAGTTGTTTTACTTCGATAATGAGCTGCTGAATTTTAATTCGCGTTTGTAAGTTATGATCGTTTGGAATCGATCGTAAATGTAGTAGTAAACTCATAAGAAAGAAATAGTTTTCATCCTGATGTTCTGTATTTGGTTGGGAGTGTAGTATATTTGATAAGCTGGTTATTTACAGTTTAGCGTTTTTAACGGTTCTTGTGAACACATACTTAGTTTTAATATATGTCGCGAATGTTTCTTAACTTGACATAATAATTTTCTACGTTTTCATTAATTATCTTCAATTATGTCGAATAAAGTTCGTGGATTGAGAGTTTAATTATTTCTGTTCAGATCAGTTTATTCGACACAATTTTCAGCCATGGATCGATTTCTTCGACCGGAGAAATTAGAAGTAGATCCTTCGTCTCCAACTGCTGCCAAGGAATGGATTCATTGGCTGAGAACGTTTGAAAACGTTATTGGAACGGTAAATGAGATCACTCCAGTGATAAAATTGGATTTACTTGTTAACCATGTTTCATTGTCAGTATACTCCTACATAAGCGAATCTACAGATTATGACACAGCAAACAGTACTCTTAAAGCTATATTTGTCAATAAGGTGAGCGAAATTTATTCCAGGCACAAACTTGTAACGCGTTCTCAAATACCAAATGAATCAGTTGATCAATATCTGTGTGCATTAAACTCATTGGCTAAAGAATGCGACTTCAAACATGTAACTGCATCCGAGAATGGGGATACGTATATACGAGCCTCTTTTATAAGAGGGCTAAGCGATCCGGAAATTCGACAAAGACTTTTGGAGAATACAACTCTTTCTCTTGATCAAGCTTATTCTCAGGCAAGAGCGTTAGAAATTGCAGTTCGTCAGTCGAATTCATTCACTCCTGGCACGTCACCTATAAACTTGAATGTGATATCCGAAAATGGTCTTCCTATCGAACCTCAACCTCAAGTTAATTCGGTGGCTTCAACTAGTAAGTGTTATTTTTGCGGAAGGTCTCAACATCCTCGTAATATTTGTCCCGCACGTGAAGCACTTTGCAGAAATTGTAAGAAAAAGGGGCACTTCCGTAATGTCTGTCGCTCATCTAAAAAAAGAGTAACGGCTAGCAGTTTACCTGTTGAAGAAGAAACATTCGCGATAAATATTAAAACTAAGTATGTGTTCACAAGATCCGTTAAAAACGCTAAACTGTAAATAACCAACTTATCAAATATACTACATTTCCCCCCCCCCTCAGTATTAATGACGAAATCTTGTAAATAACTTGGAATACGTCGTTCTCTATTAGATTTTCTCAGCTCAATTGCTGGGGCTTCAGTGCTAGTCGTTTTAAAATTTGTAGGTTGTTGCGGTATTTCAGAAGAGTCGGAGGTATTCAGAGACTGTATTATATCATTGGTAGTAGATTCTGGGTAATTGGTGCCAAAGAGGCATTTAAAGATCTTAAAACATGGATTGCAGATTCGGTTGTCAAATGCGTCGACGAATCATTGAAATTTGTAGTAGAAACTGATGCATCCTAAAACGCAATAGAGCGACTCTTTCGCAACAAGGATGCCCAGTGGCATTTTTCTCCCGAACTTTGTCTCCGTCGGAAAGACATCACTCTGCCATCGAGAAGGAAGCTTACGCAATAATTGAATCATTAAGGAAATGGCGACATTTCTTACTGAATAGACAATTTAAGTTGATTACTGATTAACAATCAGTTTCGATTATGTTCAATTCAAAACAAAGTAGTAAAATCAAAAACGAGAAAATTCTGCGATGGAGATTAAAATTATCCGAATATAAGTATGACATAATATATAGACCTGGCAAATTTAATTCTGTGGCAGACGCATTCACTGTAATCTAGCAACTAACGGACAAACATTGGAACAATTGCACACTACTCTCTGTCATCCTGGAGTTACTCGTTTATATCATTATGTTAGAAGTAAAAATTAGGCATTTTCATTAGATAAAATAAGAAGAATAACAAATATGTGTCAGATATGCTGCGAATTGAAACCACGATTCGTCCAGTTATCAGGAAAATTTGATAAAAGCGACAGCACCGTTTGAGAGGCTTAATATCGATTTTAAGGGACCTCTACCTTCCCCATCACAGAATCGATATTTATTAGTGATCATTGACGAATATTCACGATTTCCTTTTGCCTTCCCATGTTCTGATGAGTCAGCAGCGACGGTAATACAGAATTTACATAGTCTTTTTACTGTATTCGGAATACCATCCTACATCCATTCTGATAGAGGCTCCTCTTTTATATCTGATGAAGTTAAAAGATACTTAGATAAGTTTAACGTGGCGACCAGTCGCACTGCACCTTATAACCCTCAAGGAAATGGCCAAGTAGAAAGATATAATGGTACAATCTGGAAGACTATTATGTTGGCACTCAAGTCTCGTATGCTAAAGACCTCTCAATGGGAAATTGTTCTTCAAGATGCCCTTCATTGTGTCCGGTCACTTCTTTGTACTGCCACTAATGAAACTCCACATGAACGCATGTTTCAACATCCCCGGAGGTCACCGAATGGCGACTCGATCCCATCGTCGTTGTTGACTCCCGGAAAAGTACTTATTCGTCGTCAAGTGAGGTCATCTAAATACGAACCACTCGTCGACGAAGTAGATCAATTAGAACCAGACTCTAATCATGCCCTTGTCTGTCTTCAAAATGGCCGAGAACTGACAGTATCTCTGAAACACTTAGCTCCTTGTGGCGAAGGAAAAGAAGTGCCAACAGTTACGAATTTCGATCAAACTGAAGCAGATTCTCAAATACAAGGTGGCACCAATTACTCAGAATCTACTACCAATGATATAATACAGTCTCTGAATACCTCCGACTCTTCTGAAATACCGCAACAACCTACAAATTTTAAAACGACTAGCACTGAAGCCCCAGTAATTGAGCTGAGAAAATCTAATAGAGAACGACGTATTCCAAGTCATTTACAAGATTTCGTCATTAATACTGAGAGGGGAAAAATGTAGTATATTTGATAAGCTGGTTATTTACAGTTTAGCGTTTTTAACGGTTCTTGTGAACACATACTTAGGTTTAATATTTGTCGCGAATGTTTCTTTATTTGACATAATAATTTTCTACGTTGTCATTAATTATCTTGAATTATGTCGAATAAAGTTCATGTATTGAGAGTTTAGTTGTTACTGTTGAGAACAGTTCATTCGACTACGGATCGATTTCTTCGACCGGAGAAATTAGAAGTAGATGCTTCGTCTCCAACTGCTGCCAAGGAATGGATTTATTGGCTGAGAACATTTGAAAACTTTATTGGAACGGTATATGAGATCACTCCAGAGATAAAACTGGATTTACTTGTTTCATCGTCAGTATATTCCTACATGAGCGAATCTACAGATTATTACACGGCAATCAGTACTCTTAAAGCTATATTTGTCAGAAGGTGAACGAAATTTATTCCAGGCACAAACTTGCAACGCGTTCTCAAATACAAAATGAATCAGTTGATCAATATCTGTGTGCGTTAAACTCATTGGCTAAAGAATGCGACTTTAAACATGAAACTGCATCCGAGAATAGAAATGCGTATATACGAGACAGACTCTTTTAGAGGGCTAAGCGATCCGAAAATTGGACCAAGTCTTTTGGAGAATACAACTCTTACTCTTGATCAAGCTTATTCTCAGGCAAAAGCGTTAGAAATGGCAGTTCTTCAGTCGAATTCATTCACTCATGGCACGTCACCTATAAACTTGAATGTGATATCCGAAAATGGTCTTCCTGAAAACGCTATCGAACCTCAACCTCAAGTTAATCCGGTGGCTTCAACTAGTAAGTGTTATTTTTGCGGAAGGTTTCAACATCCTCGTAATATTTGTCCCGCACGTGAAGCACTTTGCACAAATTGTAACAAAGAGGGTCACTTCATTGATATCTGTCGCTCGTCTAAAAAAAGAGTAACTGCTAGCAGTTTACCTGTTGAAGAAGAAACTTTGACAAATACTTGGAAGAATTATTTCTTAGCCGCTACAGTACCTACTTGCTTAATTAAGGCTTTAATTGATGTAACTATCAATTCTCAACCTGCAACGGCATTGGTCGACAGTGGCTCTTCTCTGAGTTTTTTAAATCAATCGTTCGCCAAAGCTTTGAAAATAGATTTAATCCCTGGATATGGAAACATTTTGATAGAATCTAGTTCTTTGACATGCCAAATACACAATAGCTGTGAAGTTGACCTAAAGATGTTTGGAAATATCTACATATTACCAAAAGCGTGTGCCGACGTCATAATTGGACATGATATTTTGAAGCAACATGAAGCTCAAATAGTGATTTTTGGAGGATCTAGATCGACTCTTACTATTTGTAACCTAGCGGCTGCTGAAGTATCCGTTTCATCACTGTTTAGGCACTACCTAATATGAAACGTATAACGATAAAATCCCGTAGATTTTCAAATCAAGAGCGTGACTTCATCGTTAATGAAATCCAACGAATAATGTATTGTAATGGTTTTCTTATTTATTTAAACAATAAACGGGTGGGATAAATTTTAAACACACGGTAGCTTCACTTACTTAATTTATTTAAACACTAAACTAATCACTAACACTTAATTTATATATACTCAGTACATTCACTTAAACTAATTTATATGAACAGTTCACTAATTTATATTCACTTATTTATTTGTTTATCTCACGATGTCTAATTATCAACTAACTCACTCTTCCTGATCAGTCCCTTATATATTAAAGCCGTTTTACTAGTAAATTCTGGGCTGCGGCTTACACAGTCACGAAAAATTTTTCTGGCCTTTTCTAGATAACTCTGGTCACAAAAACAATGTTTACATAAGATAGTCGTGAACTCGTAAACAGTTTTTTATAACTGCGTATCCGCCATAATTTTAACTTTTATACCTGGCTTAGACAGAGTCGGTTTTAGGGACTATACCAGTGTGCTATTTCGTAACATTACCCCCTCCTTGAATGGAAGTTCCTCCTGGAACTTTTGTGTAGCCGAGACTGGATGTTTGAATCGGCAACTGGCCCCATTTCTACACTTTCCGATCTTATGAAAATAGCAGGGCACCGTCTTCATCGGACACTGATAACGGGGGTTGTAGCTGCAAATTAATATCTGGACACCGGTATTTTGAACGATAATCTCTACCATGTTCCTGATGATTCGCCAATCCATCTGGTTACTCGCTATCTTAGGCATAGCCAGTTTCCTCACGTTGGATTCCAACACATGGTCTCGGAGGTTTCGAAGTGCTTCCCACACATCGCGCTAGGTAGATCGATCTTGGAATTCATTTTTAGTTACCACGTAGAAGACGTACCGCGAATTATGTTTCAGTTTCAGTGTCTTGCCAGGGGCTGGAATCTGGTCTTCAAGTTTTTCTAATTGCCCGAACTTCTTTCGAAAGACGGTTGCCAACCCTCGTGCGTTCTTGATACGGGCGGGGATGTTGTATGCCAGTGAATAATTTTCCGGGAGAGTGAACAAATCTTGTTGTTGTTCCGAAGTGATTCCATATCTAGCTTTCCCGGTACCTCCATACGCGCCCATAAATTCATCGAAGGTGGGGTCAGACACATCTCTAATAAGGTTTACTCCTTCCTCTATGTCATGGTCTCCTTCGAATGGCGCTAGTCGGTTTTGGTGAACTACTTTTGGTTTTCCGTTGGGGATCTTGCTTATGCGATATAAAACATCATTGATCCTTTTCTTGATTAAGTATGGACCTTCCCAGTATTTTTGTAATTTTGGGAGAAAATCCTTTTCTCCTCGCCGGGTTGTGTAGCCATACTTTGTCCCCTTCTTTAAAACCGCCTTCTGTGGTCTGCGTGTAGTACCGACTTTTCATTCTGTCGCTGGCAACTTGAAGATTGGTTCGAACTAATTCATGAATATCGTCCAGCCTTCTTCTCAATTGGATCACGTGGTCTTCGCCTGCTAGATCTTCTCCAGGCCGGCAGCCCAATTCCAGGTCACAAGGAAGCCTCATTTCACGTCCAAACAGGATTTTCGCCGGTGTTTCACCCGTGGACTCATTGACAGCAGATCGATAAGCCAATGCGAATAGGGAAAGATACTGGTCCCAATCTCTCTGATGGCTGGATACTACTTTGGACAGGTATTTTCCAATAGTCCTGTTCATTCTTTCGACCATTCCATCTGACTGTGGATGTAAAGCTGTTGTCCTGGTCTTCTTCATTCCCAGCTTGTCGCAAATCTCCTGGAATAGATGGCTTTCAAAATTTCTCCCCTGGTCACTGTGGACTTCCAAGGGTACTCCATATCGGCTGATAAATTCTTTCACCAATACATCTGCTACAGTTGTGGCCTCTTGGTTGGGAATAGCGTAAATTTCCACCCATTTTGTGAAATAATCCATTATAACCAGTATGTATTTGCTACCATTTTCTGTTGTCGGAAATGGTCCAGCGATATCTAAAGCAATCCTTTCGAAAGGGCTTCCAACATTGTACTGTTTCATGGGTGCCTTTCTCTTGCGATGTGGTCCATTACTCGTAGCACAAGTCGTACATTTCTTACACCAGTCCTTCACATAGTCGGAGCTGTTCATCCAATAAAACCTTTCACGGACTCGCTGAAGGGGTTTCTTCACTCCCAGATGACCTCACGATGGACTGTCGTGTAACTTCTTCAGTACCTCAGCTACTCTTGTTCTCGGGATAACTAGCTGTCTCCTCATCTCAGAACCATCATCTTTTTCAAAGACTCTTTTCAACAGCCCTTCTTCCAGGACAAGGGAGTCCCACTGAGCCCAATATGCATTGAGTGTCGGTGAAAATCTTGACACTTCTTACCAGGTAGGTCGCCGATTTTCTTCCGTCCATTGCCGGATCATCTTCAGGTGAGGATCATTCTCCTGATCTTCTCTGATCCTGGTGGGTGACCATTCTTCATTGACTACTGTAATTCTTGAAACTGCAATTTTCTTAGATTTCGACTTGTTGCATTGTGAATAGTCTACAGGGCATGGCCGTCTAGGCAAAGAGTTGGCTTTTCGGTGATTCACATCAGCAGGATGTTCACCCCTGTCTGATTTCCCCTGTGACTGGAGTTCTTGGGTTACAGGAATCTTAGGGCGCTTAGACGGACTGTGTACGTGCTCTAGCTCGCCACACTCCCGGCATTTGATCTTCTTTGGCATCTTGTCTGCCATACCTTTCAACAAGTTGACGATCTGGTCAAGTTTGTTATCGTCATCTTCTTCCTGCATGGTCCTACCTTTGTTGTACCGCGAGCTTTTCTTGGCTGCTTTGCATTTAAGAGGTTCTTGGTTTGCAGGAGTCGTAGGACGCTTACACAAACTGCGTGCATGCTCTAGCTTGACACAATTACAGCACCTGATTTTCTTCGGCTTCTTGTCTGCCATACCTTTCAACAAGTTGACGATCTGGTCAAGTCTGTCATCGTCACCTTCTTCCTGTATGGTCCTACCTTTGTTGTATCCCGAAGCCATCGTGGCTGCTTCATATTCAAGAGCAGCAGTTAATGCATCGGCCAATGTTTTACGATGGGCTAATCGAAGCATCTTCTCCATATCGTGGTCACACAAGCCGTCAATAAAGGCCTGGATGCCTAAACATTCCATCATGTTCTCTGGTGCTGATGGATAAGCAAATCGAACTAGTCGGGCAATATCCATTTCATACTCTTGAAGGGGTTCGTCACGTTTCCGCCTTCGGTTCTTCAGCTGGAATCTGTACAACTGTTCCAAATGTTCGTGACCAAATCGCATGTCCAACCTCTTCTTCAGCAGCTCGAAGTCATCCATTTCTTCAAGCGGTATCGTCTGAAGTACATCTCAGGCATCTCCCCGAAGTGCGATAGTTAAGTTCACTGCCTTCTCTCTATCGGACCAATTATTCACTCTAGCGGCTGCTTCAAATTGTTTCACATAATTGGTCCACGACATTTTTCCATCGAACGTTGGGGACTTGACTCGGGTAAAACTGCCATGTCTTCTAACTTAGATACTGTGTCTGGCTTGCAAGGTTTCGTTTGCTCGGTCTTCTTTTCTTCCTCTGGCGTGCCTCGCGTTCTTGAATCGGCAATCTTTTCCTCTAACTCCTTGATTTTCTCGTCTATCGTAGCTATCTTATTCTCTATTTTCTCGTCCATCGTTGACATTTTATTCTCGATTTCAGATTTTAGAGACGAAATTTCATTTTCAACGTCAGCGGCAATGTCGTTTTTCATTAATAAGATATCGGCAGATATATCGTTCTTCAAAGTAGAAATCTTCTCGTCCGTATTAACAGAAATGTCGATCTTCATAGCAGAAATATCGTTCTTTATAGCCGAAATATCGCTTTTCACATTCGTTGAAATCTTCTCTTCCATTGCAGAAATTGACGAGATTAAGGTGGAAGCCTCGTCATTAAATAAAACGGTTTCTGGATCAAAGCCGTCATTTTCCAGTGCCACTTTAAGTCTTTCTACTAATTCACTTTTCTTACCGGACGTTTCCAACTCACGATCTTCTAATTCTGCTCTTAATTCCGCCACTTTTAGATCCCTTAATCTCTTGGCCATTTTTACGTAGCAATTTATTTATATTACCCCACACCTGACACCAATGTTATGTTTTTCTAATTTATTTAAACAATAAACTAATCACTAACACTTAATTTATATATACTCAGTACATTCACTTAAACTAATTTATATAAACAGTTCACTAATTTATATTCACTTATTTATTTGTTTATCTCACGATGTCTAATTATCAACTAACTCACTCTTCCTGATCAGTCCCTCATATATTAAAGCCGTTTTTACTAGTAAATTCTGGGCTGCGGCTTACACAGTCACGAATAATTTTTCTGGCCTCTTCTAGATAACTCTGGTCACAAAAACAATGTTTACATAAGATAGTCGTGAACTCGTAAACAGTTTTTTATAACTGCGTATCCGCCATAATTTTAAATTTTATACCTGGCTTAGACAGAGTCGGTTTTAGGGACTATACCAGTGTGCTGTTTCGTAACAGTATGAAGGTATTATAGAGCGGAGCAACTCACCTTGGCGGGCTCAAGTGGTTGTCGTATCCGGAGAGAATAAAAAGAAGAGAATGTGCATTGACTATTCACAAACAATAAATAAATTCACTTCATTAGATGCATATCCTCAACCAAGGATCGAGGATTTAGTGAATAAAGTAGCTCAATATACGGTGTTTAGTACTATCGACTTTACAATCAGCCTACCATCAAATTCCTATACAGAACAGTGACAAAATTTTTACTGCGTTTGAACTGAATGGCAAACTTTATCATTTCTTGTGGATCCCATTTGGTGTTATGAATGGCGTTTCTGAATTTCAAGGAGCTATCGACAGGATAATCGAAACTGAACAGTTACATGGCACTTATTCCTACCTTGATGACGTAACCATTTGTGGAATAGATCAAGCAGATCACGATGGAAATTTAGAACATTTTCTTCAGGTTGCAAAGCAATATAAACTAACCTTAAATACTAAAAAAAGCAAATTCTCAATAACACGCATCAAACTACTGGGATATGTTATTGAAAACGACAATATTCGACCTGATCCGTCTCGACTAAAAGCTCTTCTGCATTATCCTCTCCCTATTAGTCTTAATGCCATGAAACGATTTCTTGGGATGTTTGCGCATTATTCCAAATGGGTGCCTCGATTTTCAGAACGGATTGCACCGTTAGCTCACTGCATGACGTTTTCATTAAACGACAAAAGCTAAAGACGCATTTGAAGACCTTAAAACATCGACTACAGATTCGGCTGTCAAAAGGATCGACGAATCATTAGAATTTGTAGTAGAAACTGATGCATCCGAAAACGCAATAGCTGCGACTCTTTCGCAACACGGACGCTCAGTGGCATTTTTCTCCCGAACTTTGTTTCTGTCGTAAAGAAATCACTCTGCCATCGAGTAGGGTGCTTACGCAATACTTGAATCACTAAGGAAATGTCGACATTTCTTACTGAATAGACAATTTATGTTGATTACTGATCAACAATCAGTTTCGATTATGTTCAATTCTAAACAAAGTAGCAAAATCAAAAACGAAAAAATTCTGCGATTGAGATTAGAATTATTCGAACATATGTATGACATAATATATAGATCTGGCCAATTTAATTCAGTGGCAGACGCATATGTATTGGGAGTTTAATTATTTCTGTTCAGATCAGGGAGTGAGAAACCATAACGTCTAAATGAGCAATCCACCTTCTGTGGGAATTCAGCAAGAATGCGGAAATATCTTATAGACGATGCGCTCACTTTTTCAGTTAGTTGTAGACTCGCTTTTAAACTAGAAACATATTTTTTGTAATTGTTATATTATTTAAGTTTGTAAAAATAAAGTTGTTTAAAAAGTTACTTCGAGATATCCGAATTAAAATTCATGTCACTACGAAGAGTAGTCTCGAGAATTTTGACATCCTGTATAGCAAATAGATATTTGTCAATACCATTTAGTCACGCTGTCGTCGATTAAATACACCCTTGAATAACGAATGCGAGTATGGTGGTACCAACTAGTGCCGCGATCGTAAAGTTTTAAAACATAATTTACAGGTTTCTGATGATATTGTGAAGGTCAATGTTTAGTGTTCCTTTGAAGTTGGTTCTACTTTCGCGCGGTTTTGTGTTTGATAACAATCTGTGTCGGATCGTGTTGACATAAGTGTCTAGTTTTGTGGGAAATACACCATTTTTTGTAACTCTATATTTATGTGAAGTATATTTTTCCAAATTTGGGTGTCGTCAATTGACGACAGTGTGACTAAAAGGATATAGAAAAACAAGTTAACATAACCAAAAATAATTCAAAATGGTAAATTAATTTACAAATAATTTTGCAGTTAATTATAAAAAATGAGCTCCGATAGGTGTCTGACATATGAAGAGCTATTGCAGCTTGCTGAAAAGCTTTCTGACATTGAGGACATAAGTGGTGACGAAGTTTTGGAGCCCGAGCCAGTACCTGATGACGATGGTACTAGTAATGAATATATGTATTGTTGAATTTGTAGTTAGTACAGTATAAATAATGTTTTCATAAAATCTTAGATTCTGACGAAGAAGTGGAAACTACCGAAATATCTAGGAAACCTCAGCCTGACCAAACACCAGCGCAAAAAAGAAGCAAAAAAGGACTTTATCACAAGACATGAGGTGACCCCTAAAGAAGATTTTGCCTGGAGAACAGGAGTCACATTTATAACTACAGCCTTCAGGTGGTTTGAAAGAAAATTGGAAGATATTGTTAAACTACAAAGTCCACTTTTTTTTCACTAAATATTTTAGTGATCAGTTATTTGAGGAAATGACTGAATATAGTAATCTATATGCTGCACAGCAACTTCAGAGATTTGCTCTTACATACATCCATGAGATGAAAACTATGGTTGGTATTCACATTCTTATGGGAAATTTACATTACCCAAGGATTCGATGTTACTGGAGCACAAAGCATTCCATAAGAATTCCAATTATTGCTGACAATATGTCACTAAATGGGTTTTTTAAATTGAGGCAAAACCTTCATTTTGCTGACACCAATGCCAGAGAAGAAGGCTCAACTGATCGATTTTGGAAAATAGGGCCATTGTGTAATCGAATAAGAGCTAAATGCCTATCACTTCCCTTGGAGAAGGAGCTTTGTGTACATGAACAAATGGTTCAATTCAAGGGACGTTTAAATGTTAAACAATATGTAAAAAATAAATCCATCCCTTGGGGTATTAAAATATTTGCCCTTTGTGGAAGAAGTGGCATTTTACTAGATTTAATTCTCTATCAAGGAGCTACAACAGAGCTTGATGAAATGGAGAAGGAAGTTTTTGGCTCAGCAGGAGCTGTAGTTTCAAAATTAAGCCAAAGAATTGCTCAAAAGAATGTACATCTTTTTTTCGACAATTATTTTTCAAACTATAATTTGTTACAACACCTCAGAAATAAAGGAATTTATGCTACCTGCACAGCAAGAGTAGATATTCAAGAAACCAGTATTCCAGGATGATAAAGTTATGAAAAAAGGGGCAGGGGCGAAATGGAGGAACTTATTTCGCAAGATTGTGAGGTGATAATGACAAAGTGGTTTGACAATAAACCACTTCACATGGCATCAACATTTATGGGAATTGGCGGAGCTGATAAATGTAAGCGATGGGACAAAAATAAGAAAGAAAATGTATACGTTTTGCGACCAGAAGCTGTAAAAGTATATAATGCTTGCATGGGATGTGTAGACAAAATGGATTTTCTAATACAAATATACAGGACATTAATAAGGTCGAAAAAATGGACATTAGGCTTATTCACTCATGCCCTGGACATAGCATGTACAAATGCCTG
Source organism: Galeruca laticollis (assembly GCA_963921935.1). Classification (NCBI taxonomy): domain Eukaryota; kingdom Metazoa; phylum Arthropoda; class Insecta; order Coleoptera; family Chrysomelidae; genus Galeruca; species Galeruca laticollis. The sequence goes on from OY998185.1 coordinate 47,002,935, forward strand.
GCTACAGTACAAAGATAAAGCAATTTAGTTGGGGAAACCAAAAAGAGATATATTAGATCTTCTCCACTTCAGGGCTTATATAGCTGAAACACTTATATTAGCGGATAAGACCCCTTCTAGCAAACGAGGTCGGCAATCTCGTGATCCAACACCCACACCAACTACACCTTCTTCAAGGGAGAATCAGGAAGTATGTCCAATTGTGGAAGTGCGGTATGATGCAAGGAACCACTGGCCAATACATGAAAATAAAAAGTCTGCAAGGTCTAAAAATCCAGGGTACAAAAAACAATCGCGAATTTTATGCAACAAATGTAAAGTTCATTTATGTTTGAACAAGAACTCTTATGGTTTTATGATGTTCCATAGGTCCTAAGTTTATTAAATTTTTTTGAATAATCACAGTTTTACCGTTGAGTCATGATGTCGTCATCAGATTTTTCACTCCACCCAATTAAAATAGTGAAACCGAAAGGGTTAATGTTGTACTGGGGGTAATTTTATGTCAGTTTATATAAAGCTGAGATTTTACAATCGGCTATTTTTGGTACTTCTCATCCTGAGTAATAAATACTCTGTTTTGGAGGCATTTATGGTTAGTTATTGATTATTGAAGTAGGGTAGTGTTAATATGTGTTTGTAGTTTATCGAGTGCATGATCCGGGTTCTTTGCCAATGCTACGAAACAGGGGTAGTTGGGATGTCGTGGATGAATAGGGGAAGTGTGCCCATGATGGACCCCCGCCTATGATGGGCCACAAGTTGTATTTTCAAATTTACCACGCATCACGGACTACCGACATCTTGGTTAGGACGATTGACGTTTAAAACCAGTTGATTACAAGCGTTCATGCGGATATAAGTCGTTTAGGTGAAAACAAAAAATTAAGTCAAAACTGGTAAGTATGGATATAACAATGTGGCTTGGCATGATGTTAAGTAATTGACTGTCTCGACCCTTACTTCGTGGAATATGCTCATATTAGTGTTTTTAAATGAAACTCAAGGCCTCTAGTTAATTCCACAATATAGTACAAGTTATTGAAAATTCTAAAAAATTGACAATTGTTTCGATAAATCAATATCATCGATGATATTGATTTATCGAAACAATTGTCAATTTTTTAGAATTTTCAATAACTTGTATTATATTGTGGAATTAACTAGAGACCTTGAGTTTCATTTAAAAACACTAATATGATGTTAAGTATTTTTTTATGCTCACTTAAAATCTGCTTTTGTTACTGCAACTTACAGAAACTGTTTCATGTTGACTGTCGGGCACAAATTGAGGTTATGGCAAAGAATAAAAGAGCTTGGCATTTTTTAGTGAATTATGTCTTATTGCCTATGACGAACCCTTGAATTGTGTCTTATGATGGACCAGGGTTCCATCATTGGCAATGCATTAGTTACACTATTTTAATTATGTTTTTCTTAGTTTTGCAGGTATGGCATTTAAGAAAAGGCAGCAATGGGACGAGGATGACATGCGACAAGCTATGCTCAATGTTCAAAACCACAATATGGGCTATAAGTTGGCAGCAAGGACGTTTAGTGTTCCCAAAACAACCTTGCGAAGACGTCTGGCTAAACAGGATAGTTGTAAGGGTGATTTGGGAGGTTGAAGAGTCATCGAACAGGAGATTGCGAGTCATATCATTGATATAGAAACACGTTTTTTTGGACTAGCGTCCAAAGATTTGCGACGAATGGTATTTGAAGTAGCCGAATAAATAAAATAGAACATGGTTTTAATAGCGAAATAAAAATGGCAGGCTGGAAATGGGTCAGAGGATTTCTGAAGCGCAATCCACGAATATCTTTGAGGAGCCCAGAAAGTACATCATTAGCTAGAGCCCAGGCTTTTAACAAGCCTAATATCGAAGCCTATTTTAACGCACTAGCTAATATTATGGAGAAACACAAGTTTCTCTCAGAAAATATATACAATATGGACGGTTCAGAAGAAGTGTCAAGTGTTACGATTTTATAGGGACCGAGAAAGATGACGTTTATGCCATCTGCCGTGAAAAAACACAAACAATGTGATGTAAACACTATTAGGCTGGATCCACATGCATCCGTAATACGTATCCGTTGTATACCACGTGATCAATATCAAGTAATGAAATTTTAGGGATCTAAATCACGCACGTTTCAAGGTCACAACGGATTGAAGTTGTTTAATTTTAACTTTTCATGCGTGATTGAGGTTAGGTTATTATTTTGTTTACGTTTTTTTGGTGATTCGCCGACTACTTTTGAAAAGAATTATTTACCTAGGTTAAAAAATGTCGAGTCTAGAAAAGATTCCTCCATAAAAATTTGTCTTGTCCACATTGCTCTTTTTTGTGAGTTTTGTGTGATAAGCCTATTGTTTTGCAGATACATTAGGAATGCTATTTTTATTTTTTCTCTAAATTCCTTTGTGCCCAGGGAGGAGCATTCACTAATTGTCTGTTTAAACAAGAAATGATTAAAGTCCTATTATTTACACTAACACGACAAACACTCATAATTTAAGAAGATCGGTGTATCAGTCATACGTTTGGTACCATAAACGAATGCGTGAACGGATTGACACATGTGGATGATCATATTTTCGGCTATCCGTGAAACGCACACGTACGTCCGTGATCACGGATGCATGTGGATCCAGCCTTAGAAGTATAAGACCCGTTTGCACCGAACACACTTAGCGTTAAGTGTTCCTTAAAATGAACCCTTAACTTAAATTACATTGCACCACTTGCTAAGTGACATTTAAATGACTTAAGGTAACCTTAAATTTAAGTGCTCCGGTAACGACCACTTAATATTTAAGGGAGGGATTTTAACCTAAAATAATTTGTTAAATTGTTGTTTTCTACCCTGGCTCCAGAACTTTTGTAGTTTCCTAATAACTTTGACAATGGATTTATTACAAATTGAAATGGACGCGTTTCATGACGACCTGGAAATAGTTGAAATTGTGGCACAAGGATTTCCTAGGCGTATATATGAAAGACATTCATATATCAATGAATTGGATGAGCTGTCTTTCTTCCAAAGGTTTCGATTAACAAAACAGACTGTCTTGAATATATTAGAATTAATAGAAAATCGACTAGAATATCCTTTGGATCGGTAAGTACCTTTGCCAACGACATTAAAGTAGGTATTATCTCAAAAAAACTCTAATATATTTTTTAGAAATTCTAGTGTATCACCAATAAACCAATTGCTAATAACGCTTCGTTTTTATGCAACTGGAGAGCACTTACTCTCGATTGCAGATTTTGGTGGTATGCAAGTATCAACAGTCTCGCGTATTATTAAACGGGTGTCTGAAGCAATTGCGAGTCTGCTACCCCAGTATGTAAGATTTCCGTTAACAAATGAGGGGATACAAAGAAGTAAAACAGAATTTTACCAAAAAGCATCATTCCCTAATGTAATTGGAGCAATTGATTGTACTCATGTTAGAATATAATCGCCAGGTAATAACTTATAACAAATTTTAACTTTTGTGAACATAAAAATGTGTAATCTTTCCAGGAGGAGTTGATGCAGAAGTATTTCGGAATAGAAAAGGCTACTTTTCTATCAATGTCCAAGCAATCTGTAATGCTAGAATGGAAATTATGGATTTGGTAGCTAGATGGCCAGGTTCCGCACACGATGCAACAATGTTCAACAGTTCAACGAAAAAGGCAGATTTTGTTAATGGTTTATATCCAAATTGTATTTTATTAGGTAAAACTAGCCCTTACAATGATTGTACTTACTTATCATACTGTTTCGAAATATGCATATTATGCTTATATCACTTGTTTTATTACAAGAGACAGTGCCTATAATATCAGATCTTTTATGATGACTCCACTGTTAAATCCAATAACAGGTGCTGAACAGTTATACAACGAATCTCAAATAAGAACAAGGGGTGTTATTGAAAAAGTTTTTGGTGTCTGGAAAAGAAGGTTTCCTGTGCTGGCATATGGCTGCAGATTAAAGTTAGAAACCACATTAACTGTAATTGTAGCTACATCAGTATTACATAATATTGCTCAGCAAATGGGGGAAGGAGAACCGCCTGTAGTACAAGATAATCAACAATTAAATCATCTTATTGCTGAAGGCTATGTACCAAATATTCCAGTGGGGCAAAATCACAATAACAGAGGGGCAGGTATAAGACAACAAATTATTGATGAATATTTTGGAAGGATTTAATTTTTTTTAATACAGATTGTAGCATAGTTTTCACTATATATTATTGCTTCTTTGGTAGCGGTTAGGTACAAATCAAAATATTTTAAATTTTAGATTAGTTTTTATTGCACGTAACTTACCCTATACCTAAGTATAATCATGTTATAACAAAAAACATTAAACGCCTATAGTCTATAAAACTATTACATTTTACGCAACTGTGCTTTTTTTATTTCAATGTCTAATTTTTTTATATTGATGTCTAATTGTAGGGATTGTACTTTTAAATCAAATAAAGTTTTCTCCCTTTCTTCATCGGTAATCGCTTTTTGTTTAAGAATATCTAACTGCAGTCTTGCGATTTCGTGTTTTATCGTTGCGAGTTCTCCATATTGCTCACTTAGTTTGCTTGAATGAAGCTGCTCAGTAATTGGTCTTCTTCTGGTCGCCCAAGATGATGGGGTATTATTCTGCTTTCCCGTTGCAGTGCTTGTAGGAATCAATGCTCCAGCAGCTGCTGGCAGAATAGGAATTGTTTTGGTATTTTTTAATTTTTAATTAATTGGGGTCTTCAGATGCGCAGGAGTGTAATCTCCCCAATCAAGTTGATCACATACTTCCTAAAAAAAATGAAAATAAAAAATTGTTTCAAAATAATAATACTGTGTACCTCTGTAGGTTCATCTGCAGATAGAAGCAAAATATTTTCATACTCTGTTTCGGACTCTTCATCATCTCTCACTCCAACACTGTCAAATTTATTTTCTACTCCCTTCACAGTTTTCGGATTCATCACTGCTAGAGTCAGATCTGTGAGATCATTTGGTTCCGTATAATCTCCTGGCCCTCCCCCTGTTTTACTTGCAGACGTTTTTTTCTCTGCCACTTCCTTCCTAACAGCCTTTTTTTGATTTTTATAAAACTTTTTTAATGACTCCATCGTTCTATAAGTTTTCGATGGATTTTGAGCATTGAATGAAGTCATTACTAAATACCAAGCCTTTTCTTTTTCCTTTATGGTGATGCCATCAGTTTTTTTATTTTCAATTTTATGTCTCAAATCATATAAAAAAGTAAGCAACAAACTTTTTTCTTCTGTTGAGAAGCTTGGCTAACATTTACCATTTTCATATTAATAGGGACATTTTCTTCACATCCCTCTTCAACAGAAACAATCCGTTTTCCATTGTTATTAATGTGATCCATCTAAAAATAACAAATTCGCATAAGACGTAGAGCTCCTTAACAAAGAAAGTGTTGTATATAAATTTACCTTTAATCCGACAATCCTTATTATTATCAATAATAATGCTCGATTTGTGATAATGCTAAATAATTTCATTTAAAACTAACTGACAGTACGGTAAAGTTCGGTTAATGTAAACAACTATCGACAGCCGGCCAGCCAATGAAATGGCTATATTGGACTAGAGTGAAGTTGTACACAAATGTGAAAGTGACATATCACTAGATAGAAAAACTTAAGGGCCCCTTACTTAAGATTCTGTTAAGTGACCGTCATGCAACTGGGAATAAATTTAAGCGTCCATTAAATTTAAGAGACGCTTAGTTAAGTACTCATTTTAAGGGGTACTGGTGCAAACGGGTCTTAAGTAGTTTTGTATAATCAGCGTTTTTAAATGTTCATTTTTTAAAACTGATATTAAACGTTTGTCATGTCGTTATCAAAAGTATCTTTCTGTATTCATGGCTGCTCAAATATGCTGTATAAAAATACTACGCGGTTGAAATTTTATAGTTTCTCCGAAAATTCATTGAACACTGGGTGGATAACCTTGAAACGTCAAAAATGAATAAATGCAGTAAAAACCCATATGTAATTAAAATGTTATAATTAAAACATTTTGTTAACTATTATTTTGTGTATAATCAGTATGATACTACAATTGGCAGCTATTAGAAAAGTTCTAAACTTTCTTTTTACATAAATAAAAGATTATTATCGAGAGAATAAAATGTTGTTTTCTGTACGATTTCATTGATTATATAAAATAAAAAACTAGTAATGTGTTTGCTGACTTTAATAATATATAAATAATTAAATACTATTAAGGGGAAGAAAGTACAAAACGAATCACTTCAAGTTTTTTAATTACCTTTCAGAAAACATCGGGAGGATTGGGAACCAAATAAAAATACTAGAATTTGCAGTGCTCATTTTGTCAATAATCAAAAATCAGATAATCCCCTACACCCATCTTACATACCAACAATTTTTCCTGGCAAAGAAAATATAAAGATCTATTCATTTTTTGCATTTTGTAGATTGTTTATTATACTGTTTACATCACAATGTTTTTCTTATTTAACACCAGGGCGCTCTACTTTCGGCATAAGTGCTGCCTCTATAGCTCCGTCTCGATCCCTATGAGGGTCTCTCGTCTGAATCAGAACTAGAGTGATGGGACATATACCTTGTATTTTTTTTCCGTATCCTTGATCCCCGTCCTTTGTAAATATCGGAACTAGACGAAAGGTCTGTGGTAATTAAAGCCTTTTTGGCTTTTCTTTGTGTTACAGTAAAGTCATCTACAAGTTAAAAAATTATTTCTCTTTAAAAAATGACAATTACAATAATACTCTGTCAAAGTCTCTAATATACTGATCCATTTGTTATTGTTCCATTTGTTATTGTTTTACTCCTGACATTTTGATGTCGTTAGTAACCTTCCAAACGAATAGATGGCGTTAAAAATGCAGTTTAGCAGTGGCTATAAAAGATCGCAGAACTGTCAATCTTGGTTAGGTTAGGTTAGGTTAGTCGTCGGTGTTGCAGGTTTTTGCGGTTTTCCTGTACACACTGTGAATTCATTCACTAGCCAAATGGACCGACGATCGACGCACCCGCATTTTTAGATTTAAGATTGTTATTATACCGCCGATCTGTCCCCCAACCCCCGAAGGCACGTTACCGCAACTTTTTACAAATCTCAACAAAGTCTATTTCATATTCTATACACTTTTGAAAATTGTCTCCTATACACTTTTCTCTCGTAAATCCCAAAATCAACAAAAATCTAAATCACCAATATTTCATTATATTCCCTCTCAATATCGGAGACATTCAAGTTCAGTTAATAACACCCTTTTACATTAAAAAACTCAATAATTTCTGACACCTAGCCAACCCAACGCATAAATCTAAGTATCGGCAACGACACATGGTTCGTCTTCTACATCTAACACTCCCATCCTATACACTTTTTATCACACCATCTCCATGCACTTTTGAGATTCGCTGCTTCCAAACATCATCCCCATACACCCCCAATACAAACAACCCTCCAGTTGTTTTCTAGCGAAAAGCCCATTCAACTCCCTCAATATTCCATACACCTTTTTAACACAAGTTTTACAGACACTTCTTAAAAAATTTTCTTACTAGACACCTTTTCAACCCCCAACTCAATTTCTCAGTCAGCGCGCACTAAACCACCCAACACACCCCCAACACAGCCCTGAAGAGGAAACCAATCCAACACCAGGGCATCACAAGAAAAGTGCAACTTCGCCCAAGAATATCCCATTCAACAAGAAGCAATCACGAACTTCTCTCTCTCTCTCTCTCTCTCAATCTTGGTGCGACAATGAGTGCGCTGATGTTAGCTATCGTTGCAAATCATTCATTTGTGAATTATGCAGTTAATTTTGGTTTTTCTGTTTTGTTGAAACAAAAAAATGATTTTCGTTTATTCAATGTTACTTTGTTCTTGGTACAACGATAATTTTGTTTAATAAACCTTTTAAAATAATTTTATTTGTTTTATTTTTTTGGGGGGGCCGACATAGGCACATAACATGCGCCAATGATGGACCCCTTGGCTTCATAAAAAAACTCTGGCGCTATTAAACAGACAATTAATTGTTAACAAATTCACCCTACACTATGATCATCTTTGTATTAAGTAGAGATTTACATAAAAAAAAAGGTTAATAACTACAAAAGCAAAAAAATATATATAATGGAATTTCCTTAAGGGGTCCATCAAAGGCACACTTCCCCTATTCAATACAGCAAAGGTGATAGTACTGAGCATGTGTGAGGTAGGGCCCTGCAATGTTTTCGTTTATTTTAGAGAAAAATTTTCTGTTAGCTAGATAAGAGTTTACAGTTTTGATTAAGCAGATCGGTGTATTTAATTTTATGCATTTATACATTAAACCCTCGTGCTATACGGTGTCAAAAGCTTTCTGAATATCAATCGCAATCATGAGGGCTTTGTTTACGAGTAACTAAAGACGTTTTTAACACGAGGAACTTACTATATTTTTGCATCGCTCGCAGGAACGAAAAAATTATATTATATTTCAATTATATTCATAACATGACTGATGATGGCTGACGGCTGACTGCCAAATCAAATGACACAGAACAACAAAATAATCACGGTACATGAAATTTAACATATAAAAGATACACTCGATGTGACGTTTAAAAAACAAAAGATAAACGAGATGTGACTTTTCGCATTTTAAACACTAGTGTTTAAAGAGTCGTTTTGTGCAAGTCAAACCCGTGTTCAAAGTGCGGTTTTAGTAACGGAAGTAGAAAAAATATTTTTTGTGATATACAATGTAACCCACCTGCTGAAAATTAACATCTATATGTTTGTATTACTGTTAATTATACCTAATAGTTTCCTAATTAATAATATTTTCTGAAAAAATTTGTATTTAATCACCCTTGAATTTGGTTCCAGCTGATAAGATGTTTGTAATAATGTAATGGTAAATGGATGGCCCTTGATAATTCCCTTTCAGGCTGAGTGGTCCGTAGACATATACGGGTTGGGATCCACTGTTTTAGACCAAACTGCCTAATATCGTTTATACTTAAAACGATGGAGAAAGTACTGGAGTGAAAAACGGGGAATCTGGAGAATACAGTACTTCATGTCAGCATGTTTAAATAACAGAGACTGCTCTATATCAGCTGACCGAAGTCATCCAGAGAACTCTGAACAAGAAAGAAATAGAAATGCGCGCTTATCTGAGGCGAGGAGAGTGAATGAACACATTATAAAATTAATGTATGAATTGTAGACGGGTTCGGTCCTGGCTGGGTTACTGAAAAGTGCGTTAAGAGTTAGTGTCATAAATAATTATAAATTTAGAGGAAATACTTTAGAATAATTCAGTTAGTTTACATATAAGTGAATTAAAAAGTGCACAAATTGCAAATAAGTGGAAATGAACACTGCAAATAGAGGTAAGATCAGTTTTCTTACACATAATAAATGAATACTTCTAACCTAATAAACATATAAAATATTATCAGGAAAAATGCTATTAGAGTTATCAGCAAAACAATAAGAACATGTCTTCATTAAACTTGTTTATTAAGAAGAACAGAGACGAACTGACTAGATTGAACATTATAAATTTGCGAATAGAAATTATAAATATAAAAAGAATAAATTACTCCAGACTGATAATTGTCAGCTTCAGGTAGGGCTGGGATCTGAATATAGTAGGGTTTTGGTATTTAACCTCCAGGGAGATACAATATCAGATACGATGGAGGATATGATGAAGGAAATAATCGAATAACTAAACAAAAATGGATAAAAAGATGGACAATTATCAAGAACAAATAAAGAAAATAACTAACGAAAATACGGAATTAAAGAACAAAGTCACCCAAATGGAACATAAAATCGGAATTCAGGATGAGAATACAATAATTAGAAAAAGAAAGCAAGGGAAGAACCTTTGTAGTATATGGAATAGAAGAAACTGAGAACGAAACGTGCCAAATAAGAAACAACAAAATTAAACAAATTTTAAATAAAATAAAGGTTAAAATAAACATGGAAGCAGATATAATACAAATAAGAAGAATCAATAAGAAAGAGACAGATACTAACATAAAAAGAGCACTATGGCTAGAGCTATCAAGAGAAGATGAAAAAATAGAAATAATAAGAGAAGCCAAAAACATGAAAGGTACAAAAATATGGATATCAGAGGATCTACCAAAAGCAATCCAAGATAAACGGAAAGCACTCATCCCCAATCTAAAATCGGCTAGAGAAAAAGGATGTAGGGCAAGTATTATATATGATAAATTAAGAGTGGAGGACACAATATATACCTTAGATCAGCTGGAATACAATCGAGAAGAAGAAACAAAAACAAATGCAAACAAGGAAAAAAGGAAGAACGGCTAGCCAGTGGGCACCCAGCATGGAAGACGATGAAGATATAGCACCAACTCGGAAAATGATACAAACAGGGCACCCAAAAAACTAGAAGACATACACGGAGATAAATTAATTAAAAATAATAGTATTAAGAATAGTAATAAGTGTAGCAGTAAGAATAGAAGTAGTTTTAGCAATATGGATAAAGAGGTAACTAATAGGAAATTTAAACACAAAAATAATTATGGTAGGGGACAAGATAGAAAAAATGATCAAACTAGTCAATGGGGAAAAAATAATCGTAGACAATATATAAATAGTGCAGACCAAGAACATATAAATGTAGGTACATGCAATATTAATACATTAACAGGAAAGGAAATCGAAATAACGGAGGAAATGGAAAACAACAAAGTACATATTGATTCCTATTCTGGTAGCCGACGAGTACACATTACATATCGGTGCTTTAATAGTACGAGTTTGTGAATCGTGAAAAAGTAGTAAGATAACAGTGTAAACATTATTAGTGCATACATAGAGGTGACCATATGTAAGTTGCATGAACTTTTTCCTTTTCGCAAATTAAAACAAATTAAACAAACATAATTAGCTTAGTCTAATAGACAAAATCAGTTTTTTACTGATTTATATACACAAAATATTCAAGCAGACAGATCCGGCCTCAGAATGTATGAAATCTCCCACAGAAAATTTATTAATTGAAACATGAATACAACCTCTGACGGGGTTTCTGACTACAGGGGCCCCTCCCAAAGTATAGTTACAAATTATCCACAGTCTCAAAATACATCCTATGCATCCGCTCTCACTCAACAAACATTTCCCAGCAAGGAGCAAGCGATTGTGTTTCCAACAATTGATGGATTTTTTCTCCAGGATTACATATACGCACTAGGGTCTCTGATTGGCCCAAAATCTATTATATTTTGCTCAAGAGTCTCAAATGGTAAAATATGTATATACCTAATAAACAAACAAGCAGTGGACACTTTTATGAATAAACATAAATCTATAAAAATCGGTAACTCTATACTTGATGGTAGTAGATTCATTACTCCATCTCAACGATTGGTCTTATCAAATGTATGTCCATCTATACCCCATGATGTCTTGGTAAATGAACTGAAGCAGTTAGGTCTCACCCTACTGTCGCCTATAACCTTTTTAAAAGTGAATGTGTCGAACCCTGAGTATAGTCATATTCTAAGTTTTCGCCGACAAGTGTACATAAAACCTATCTCAACTCCTACAGATATACCTTCCTACATTACTTTATCTTTTGACGGCACACCTTATCGTATATACATATCACAAGACGGTATTTCCTGTTACAAATTCAAAAAAGATGGTCATATCGCCTCCCAGTGCGCCGATTTTTTACCAGCTGTTACTGAAAGTACAATGACAAATCAAAATCCGGAATCAAATATTCAAAATACAAATACTGACATTGAAACACAACCTCTCAGAGAAAATACAGATCAATTACAAAAGATTCAAGCTGCGAAACCTCCACCAATACCTGCACCGCAACTAGCTCTCATCGACATAAATACCACGCATAGTGGAAGTAAAAGACGCATAGAACAGATTATCTCTACGCCAGATACACCCGAAGAAAATAAGGACTCAAAACAATTCATAAAACCCAAACAAAAAAAGAAGCACCCAAAAACTGATGAATCCAAAAGCTGCAGAGAATCACTACTACCAGCACAAACATTTATAAACAGTCAAAACCCTCCCAACTCACTCGATTTTGATCAACTGGTGCTCTTGCTCGATAATACAATGGGAGACCCTGACCCTGTAAAAACCATTCTCGAATTAACCGATAATTTTGACAACTTGGCTTTGTAACTTTACCAAATCCGACCTTATCTCACAGAAAGAAGCATTAAATCTCGCTGTACACGACTCAGGACAAGAATCATGAAGCACATTGGCACTCGTTCTAGGGATATAGAAAGTGACGCATCATCATCCCAGGAAATGTACTAATGAACAAACTTATGAATATATCTACTACATCAACCTACATTCTTCAGTGGAACCTGAACGGGTTAAGATAATAACTGGATTAAAAAATTATACAGCTTTCTATAAGAACAGGGTAAACGCAAAGATAGCTAGTGGAGGAGTTGCAATTTACATAAAAAATGACGCTGATGTCAACGAAATATCTCTAAAAACAAATTTAGAAGCTGTTGCAGTCTCTATCAACCTAGAACGAAAAATTTCTATTTGCAATGTGTACATACCCCCCAATAAAGAAATTTCAAGTCAAGAACTAACAGATCTTTTCTCTCAAATAACATCTCCACGCATCATTATTGGAGATTTCAACTGCCACAACACCGAATGGGGATGCAAAACGACTTCCAACAAAGGCAAACTGCTATCATCAACTACAGATCTCTGCGGTCTTTGCCTACTTAACAGTGGGGAAGGCACTAGGCTCAACCCCTGCACCGGAGAGACGGCAGCTCTAGACCTTACCTTTTGTAGCCCAAATTTACTAACCGAACTAACTTGGGAAATTCTACCTTTCATTTATAATAGTGATCATGCCAATAATTAATAATAACTCCAATCACAGGAACCTAGCCTAACCTAACCAATCGAAGAAAATATAACAAACTTTGAAATAAAATCGGATATAGACGAAACAGTTGATAATTTTGCAAATACCATGTTAGAAGCAGCAAAAGAATCAATAAAAAAAACATCACTGATTAAAAATCGTCAACTCGTACCATGGTGGAACAAAAACTGCCAAGAAGCGGTAAGAGCAAGTAAACATGCTTACAATGTATGGAAAAAGCACAAAAATCAAGAAAACCTGATCGAATTCAAAAAACAAAAAGCAAGATGTAAATACATAATAAAAAAACGCACCATCACAGGAATACGATCCCTTCAATATCAGAACAAGCTCACATCTGAAAATGAACACATAGCCAATGTTTTAGCTGAAACTTACAGAAAACACTCTAGCAACTCAAATTTTTGTGCACAATTTCTCGACTTGAAACAACAACAAGAAAAAGACTTTCCCATAACTATAGATACAAATGACGATTCTTTATTGAATACTAAAATCTCTGAAACTGAACTTGAAGAAACATTACAAAAATTGAAAAACACAAGTCCAGTACCAGACTAAATCCCTGCAATTTTTATCAAAAATTTGCCTAGCTGTGCCAAAAGAATCTTATTGGACATCTACAATGTTATTTGGACTGAAAACAAATTCCCGAAAAAATGGAGCCAAGCTACAATCATACCTATATTAAAACAGAACAAAAACAAAACTGATCCAGAATCTTATCGGCCAATATCTCTGACATGCGTGATGTGTAAATTATTGGAAAAAATTGTAAACCAGCGGTTTATGTGGTATCTAGAGTATCACAACTATATAGCAATGCAACAATGTGGCTTCAGGCAACAAAGATCTGCGCAAGACAACATAATCGAACTAGAATCTGAAGTACATGAAGCTTTTGCCACCAATCAATCATGCGTCACAATATTTTTTGACATCCAACGTGCATTTGATGCTGCCTGGCACTACAAAATATTAAAACAATTAACAGAGTGGGGGATACATGGCCATTTGCTTTCATTTATCTCCAGTTTTTTGAGAAACAGATCCTCCCGAATCAAAGTTAATGGAGAACTCTCAAAAAGCTTCTTCCATGAAAATGGTACTCCTCAAGGATCAGTTATTAGTACTACACTTTTTCTCACAGCTATTAATAGCATCGTCGATTCAGCTACAGCGCCTGTCAAGTACAGATTATACGCAGACGACTTAGTACTTATTGCCAAAGAAAGGAACTTAGAATCAATTTCGAGAATAATTCAAAATCAATTAAATTCTATAGAAAACTGGTCAAAAGAAACTGGATTTATCTTCTCAACAGAAAAAACGAAATCCATTATATTTCCAAAACACAATAATTATCAACCTTGTCTCACACTATACAATAAAAATCTCAGTTTCGTACAAACTTACAAATTTCTAGGAGTAATATTTGATTCTAAATTAAATTGGAAACATCATATTCTAGAACTCGTGAGGACCTGCAAAAACAACTTAAATATAATAAAAATGTTGAGCAACACAAGTTGGGGATCTGACTCAAATACTCTTCAGAGAATCTATGGAGCAATCATTAGATCTAAAATTGATTATGGAGCAATTGCTTATGGCTCGGCCACAAACACCACTCTCAAACAATTGAATACCATCCATAATACTGCCATTCGTTTAGCCATTGGAGCATTTTGTACCAGTCCTACTTCAAGTGTACTATGTGAAGCAGATGAACTACCTTTACATCATAGAAGACAACTACTCAGCATGTCATATGCTACTAATGATGCAGCAAACCCACAACATCCAACATATGCCAACACCTTTAAAAATCATTATAGAAATCTGTATCAAAACAAAAAAAGAGCAGCTCCAGCATTTTATGAAAGGGTTGCCAATTATTATAACGATTTAGCTACCACCATACCAGTTATATTCTTAGCTAACAACAAACCCAGCACTCCACCTTGGACTATTGCTAGTCCGAAATGCCCTTATTGAGTCCACATGCCAAAACATACTGAATATTTACCGCTCCCATGTGCAAATCTACACGGATGCATCAAAAACATCGGAAGGAGTAGGAATAGCAGTGAAAGTCCAAAACGATAGTCGAATGTACCAATGACCCAAACTATCATTTGTATCCTCTGCAGAGCTATTTGCAATACTTCAAGCCCTTATACTTATTCAAGGGAGGCCAGAACAAGAGTACTTAATCATTTCCGACCCTCTAACCTCGCTGAAAACTCTCAAAAATATATACAGCCATTGCCCCCTCTCAAAGATGATCAAGCAACAATTCCACTCAATTCGGCATGGCGGAAAAGAGGTTGTATTCATATGGGTACCCTCGCACATAGGAATTCTCGGAAACGAAGAAGCAGACAGGGCAGCACAAGAAGCAATTACAAGTGATAGTGCAGTGCGCGAAAACAGAGTGCTTGCGTCAGACTACAGATGTCACATAAAATCATTAATTTATAACAAGTGGCAGGCCGAGTGGGATCAATCTAAAGATGAACTGAGACCGATTAAACCAACCATCAAACCTAAAATTAACAACGTAATGAATAGAAAATGTCAAACTGTGTTAACACGCCTCAGAATTGGTCACACTCGGTTTACTCACCAACATTTAATCACAAAATCTGATCCGCCAGTGTGTGATTTATGTAGAGTTATTGTAACTGTTGAACACTGTCTTGTAGAATGCCCAAAGTATAAACAAAATCGTCAAGCGCACGGACTACCGACCGATTCAAAAAGTATGTTAAATAACACCTTGTTGAATGTAATTCACTTCTTAAAGGAGATCAATCTTTACAATCTAATTTAAATTGCAAACATTCCAATCAATAACAGTACCGTTAAAGCGCTAATAACCCTAGTAGTTGATGCGCTTAAAAAAAATACATATTCTAGGAATAAGTGAAACAAAGAAAAAAGGATCAGGACAAATAAATTTAACAAATAATCACCAATTATATTACTCAGGAGTAAAAGTAGAACAAAGAGCAAAAGAGGGAGTAGGAATAATTTTAACAGAGGAAATAAACAAAAAGGTAATAAATATCAAGGATATAAATTGAAGAATACTAGTTCTAAGTATACGACTAAAAGAAAAATTGAATATAATACAAATATATGCACCGGTTGAAGGAACGGGAGAGGAAGAGGTTTCAGAATTTTACATACAATTACAGGAAGTAGTGGATGATATAAGAGAGCAAAACGAAAACATAATCATTATAGGGGATTGGAACGCAAGAGTTGGTAAAGATTACAATCGAGGAATGGGTTATATGGGAGTTTATAGTGAGGAAACAACTAACAGAAATGGTCTTAAGATGATAGGTTTTTTGTCAAAGTAACGATTTAATAATAGGAAATACGATGTGGAAACAAAAACCAGAGGATAAATATACCTTTGTAGCGGAAGAAAGAAATGCAAAAAGTTTAATCGATTACATAGTTTATACACAAAACCTATCAAAGATGGTGAAAAAAGTAGAGACAAGAAAAGAGGCTGAGTTGAGTACAAACCATAGATTAGTAGTAGCGGAAAATGAAGAAAAAATAATGAAGACAGAAGAAGTAAGATTCAGTAGATTTGCAATAAGTAAATTAAGAAACACAGACAAAAATCTAAATACCAGGAAGAAACAGACAGGGAATTCGAAAAATTGATTAATGAAAACAACGAATGGACACTCGAAAAACGGTGGACAGTATTCAAACGAATATTACTTGAAAAAGCAGAGGATATATGTGGAAGAAATAAATTCAACAAACATTTAAAGAGGACTAAGTGGTGGAACAAAGAAATACAAACATTAGTAAAAGAAAAGAAAACCTCATGGAAAAAATACCTCCAAACAAAAAAACAGGAAGATAAGGAAATATATAATGGAAAAAGAAACATCGTCAAGGAAGCGGTTAAGAAAGCGAAAAGGGACTCATGGAAAGAATTTGGAAGGGAGATGTCAGAGACAAATAGTAGAAAATTTTGGACAGCAATAAAAAGACTACGAGGAAGGAAGGAAAAGATATAAGAGCAATAAAAAATAAAAATAACGAATTGGAGACCGATCAAATACTAAAGACTTGGAAAGAACACTACGAAGACAAATTTAGTAATAGGTTGAAGAAGAACAACAACGAATATAGCGGAAGAGGAATAGGATGAACATGAATACCATGCAATCCAAAGAGAAGAAATGGAAGTGGCTATAAATAAACTTAAAATAGGAAAAGCCAGTGGGGAGGATGAAGTAGCGCCAGAGATGATAAAATGGTTAGGAGAAAAAGGAAAAGACTGGCTGTCTCTCATATGCAGGGAAGCATGGAATACTCAAAAAATTCCCAAAGACAGGGAAAATAACCTTATACTGCCAATACATAAAAAAGGGGATCAGACACTGTGCAATAATTATAGACCAATATTAGTGTAGATTCCACGAAGTAAGGGTCGAGACAGTTAATTTCATAGACCAATATGCTTAGCCCAAACCAGTTTCAAAATCTACACGAGAATAATAGAGATCCGATTAAGACGTTATGTAGAAGCAAAATTAGAAGAGGAACAAGCAGCTTTTAGACCAGGACGACAAGCAAATGATAATATATATATATATATATATATATATATATATATATATATATATATATATATATATATATATATATATATATATATATATATATATATATATATATTTTAAGAAGGCTAATTGATAATACAAAAGAAGCAGGAGAAGAAATGTATTTAACATTTATTGACTTGAATGCAGCTTTTGACATAGTGGAAAGAGGAAAAATTTGGGAGGTATTGGAAGATTTAGAAGTACCGAAAGCTCCAATTAATATAATTAAAAGCACATACGAGACAGTCAAATTAAGAGTGCAGATATGAGGTCAAAGATCGAAAGAGTTTCTAATGAAAAAAGGTATAAAACAAGGCGATAGCTTAAGCCCATTGTTGTTTGTCATTATAATGGACAAAATAGTGAAGGAAATAAAAGGACAAGGAGGAAATCTGGACATGATAATAGGGTACAGAAACATGGTGCCGGTCAGATTAAGTAGTTTACTGTATGCAGACGATATTGTACTTAAAGCAAAATCAAAAAATAAAATGCAGAAACTAATCAACTTATTGACAAGAGAAATATAAAAATGACAATAAATACAGAAAAAACCAAAGTAATGATAGTAAATGAAAAACAGCCAGAGGGGAGTAACTGCAAAGAATGGAAATGTAATTACAAAATATTAGAGAGAGTAACAACTTATAATTACCTAGGAAGTATCATAATAGAAGAAGGGAAAATAGAACTTAATAACAGAGCAAATAAATCAACAAGATTATATTATTCCTTAAATCGAACAATATTAAGCCATAAACATATTGATATGGACACAAAGCTTGAAATCTACAACAAAATTACATTCCCAACTATAACTTATGCTAGTGAGAACTGGGTAATGCAGAAAAATCAGGAACCAAAAATAAATGCAATGGAAATGAAATATTTAAGGAAAATAGCAGGTAAAACAAAATGGGTTAAAGTAAGGAACGAAGAAATCAGAAGCATAAATTCAAGAACCAATAATATCAAAGATTAAAAAGTAACAATTAAACTGGTATGGCCACCTATAAGAACGAAGCAAGATATAATTGCGAGAAAAGTTATGGAAATAGGAATATCAAGAAAAAGACAAAGAGGAAGACCCAGGAGGAAATGGATAGATCAGATTGAAGAAATTGAAAAAAAACAAGAGAAAAACATTAGGAGAAATGAAGGCATTGGCCAGGGACAGAAAAGAATGGAAAAAATGGGTACATGAAGAACTCCAATCCGACGCCTGAGAAGGCATAAGGATAAGAGAAAGAAAGAAAGAAAGAGAAAGAATTGTAGACGCCGAGGATAGCTGAGACAGAACGAAAATCAAACCACCTTTGTTAAAGCCACTCGCGGGATACATCAAGGTGGAGTAATATATCCCCTTCTATGGAGACTATATGGTAATAGATGAGCTGCTCTAGAGATTAACGGAGCTTGGCTGATGACATAGTTCTAATAGTCAGAGGCAAGTTCGAAAGCGCCTTGTGTGATTTATTACAAGTAAGAGCCTAAAAATTATTGAGCAGTGGGGCTGAATATTGACCTAAAAAATGAATTCCATTTACCCGGAAATGTACACTTCCAGCTATGAAACCTCTATATTTAAACGGGGAAATCATAGAATGGAAATCTAAAGTTAAACATTGCTTTTATCACCAAAAGTGATGAGTGTTTGGATAGCAGACTTTCTTAAAACTTTGTTTCGGTTTCTTTATTCGCGTCTTCGTATCTTCATTAAAAGTGGCTAATATAAAACGTTGAACTAATCACGCATAGATTGCATTGTTTTATTATGATTTGTTCTTACCTACTGTAGTAACATTTATTTATAACCAGCTTTTTGCAAAATACGGAACATATTATTATTAAGGATTTTTTTTTGTATTGGTGGTTATCTATAATCAAGAGATGGTACGTAGATTTGTATATACCTATGTATATTGGTGGTTGCGTAGAAGTTTTGTTTAAAGAACAGCAGTTTCATGATGCGTGCGCATAATTACAAGATGGCGAGAGAGCTCATAAATTGCTGTCATTTTTAAATCCTTGAAATTCATCCTGTATAAATGGCGTAAATAGCGAATCTTGTAGTTATTGTAAATTGTAAATAGTTAATTGTATAGTTAGTGATAATATTTTGTGTCGTGAATTGAAAAAATAGTGTACAAATTGTGAATTCTAATAGTGTTTGTGTACAGTGGAAAATATCTTAACAAAGCCGACGCCGAAGATTGTAGAAAATTTCGAGAAATACAATTAGTTGATATAAGTTGTGCCTCCTGATTAGCAATAGGTAGGTTTATGGTTGCTGCAAATAGATTCGTTTCGAATGGCAGCTAAAGATAAACACCAATATTCTTTGTGTTATTGATAGTTGTCAAAACGCCATTATTTTGTTTAGTACCGGGAATAATAAAATGTCAAGTCATAAACAAATTCAAAATATTTATATGTTAAGTTAAAACAGTTCCTTAATGATAATTTCCATGATTGTGTTTATTTTATATCAAAAACTTGAAGTAATTATTACTAAAAACCTTGGAAAATCTCTAGTGAATTTGACAGATGGCGATATTGTTTTTTCCTTTGCCAGAGTCTTGCCTGTTAGATTATTTATAAAAATATTGATTATCTATTTTAAAAAAAAACTAAATATTACCCACCGTATATATTTGTAAATATAATACATACACAAAGAGTGTAAGAATAGAAATATAATTTGTATCTGAATCTATATTTAAACAATATTAATTGTTATCTTTTATAAGCAGTCTCTTATAAAGGCGTACGTAGAAGTTATATTTGTACAGTAGAATTTTTATATTTTAAAATATTTACTGTTGGGTGTACCTAATTGCTTTCCCAACAAAAACACTCCTTGCAAGGGAAAATTTTATGTAAATACATTTTAATTGGTTTTTAAGTATCACATAAGTAAATACTATCCATTTATTAGCTTGATCAAACTATGTATTAATGATATAATCAAATCATTCATTCTCACAGTTGAAAATGAAAGTGTCTACAAAAAAGTATGTTTGTGTTTTGTGATGTTGTTAATAATGGTATAAATCAATTTGTTAATCTCTTCAAATACAAGTAAATATGTACGTTTTTAAAAAACAGCTTTATAACAAAATTTCTTTTGCTAGATAAAAGTGACTTATTATATTTTTATAGGTTATGTGTAAAATGTCACTGTTGTGAAGTATAACTGAACCTAACAATAAGTAAATAATATTAATCAATGAAATCTATTTTAATAAAATAGTAACCTGATAATTTCAATATGGATATAAGGTATAATAAGCTTTCGACTGCTGTACAGGTTTTAAATTATTATATTGATTTAAGCTGATGATAGAAAAAGAAGCAGATGGCAAAATAATGAAATTTTCAATAAATTTGACCTAAAATCAAGGAAGTTTAATCACTAAAATATTATATAAAGATGATTATAGTATCTGATACATTTTTACTAATGAAATGTTTTCTTTTAGAGACACCAATGAAGTGGTTGGGGGGTGGAGAAGGTGATGGCATAATAAAAGCTGAAATGGATCGAGGGCCGCATCGTACGCAGGACGATGCTACAGTTGGTTACATATTTCAAAGAGCACCAGATCCAGAATTTCCTTCATTCTGTCCTAAGCAGCAACGATGGGCTGGAGATGAAGGAATTGTCGATGTAAGTAATAGAAATATAAAATATTTTCCTAGCCAAACTACTGGAGAATATCAGCTGATTGTTTTAATATACATTATTGTCATTAGAGTTAAGGCACTTTCTCACGGGAAAATGTTGTTATCTATTTAAGTTGATTCTCAGTCAATAGCATTTGCCAGGCTGAGTCGAATGGTATAGGTTTCAACTTTAAGTAATGCTCTGGGACAAATATATACCATTTTTTCGTTTTTAATGTTAAGTATATGGGGAAACGTGTTCTGTTGAAAATAGCTATATCTTAGAATTGGGTAAGATTTTATGAATAAAAACTAAAAACACTCAATTTCATTGTGAGGTTTTTTTTTGGTTTCATGGCGTTTGGAGGTATCCATGCAGCCAAATACTTTGTGTTAGGTTATATATACAGTATATATAGTGATGTATTTGAAGTTTATATTTGAATCCAATTTCAATTAAGTGCCAATCAGAATCAATACTGAATTTGTTATTGATTTTCGTGTTGTGGATATGTATCTTATTACTTATGCGAGCCCTAATTCAACCTATCAAACTATCGTCGTCTGTGATTCAAGTTAATACCGCTTTTCGATCAAAGGATTGGCACAGGGTTACAAGTTTTCTCGCCCAGGGGTCGTTCAGGGCTTTATTTGAACACATTTAAAGGTAGACCATGGATAGAAGGTATAAATATTTGGGTTAGGGTAACAAAGGTCACAAGCTCTATATAACTTAACTATATCGATATGTTAGTCATCCTTAGAAATTTGACTAGACAGTCTAATATTTTGATGTTATTCAGCGCCAGTAAGTGTAACATGTTGATGGGAGGGAATATTTTTTCATGTATTATGTTATTATAAAGTTCTTTCGTGGCATTACAATATTCCGAGCATTCAAAAAATATATGATCCAGGTCTCCTATGACATTGCAGGCTGTGCATAAGTTTGATTCGATTACGCCTATTTTGCTCAAGTGCTCTGGGTAAGACGCGTGTCCAAATTTCATTCGAATTATACTGCTAATTTCCCTACGTGAATAATTGATTCCTTTATACCACTGTTGTTTTGGTATTTCCCTATGCAGTAGTGTGTATCTAGTAGGCTGTGTTTTTACATAGTGGTCCCATTTCTCTTTCCATCCTGCTTGAAATTTTCTTTTGTATTTATTTAAGCAATCTTGTAATGCCACTTCGTTCGGTTGACATTCATCTTTTTCAGCACTTGTTTTGGCTAACTGATCAGCTTTTTCGTTGCCGTAAATTCCATAATGTGCTTTTACCCATATTATTTGAACGTCACTCTCTTTAGTAAGTTGGTGTAGTAGGGATTGAATTTTCTTAATGTGCGGGTGAGTGATGGTATCTACTGCATTATTATTCAAACATTGGATAACAGACAGCGAATCCGTTAGGATAGATACATTTTTCTTTTTTTGGTGGATTGTGTTCTAGCGCCTTCATTATGCCTGCAGCTTCTGCTGAAAATATAGAATAATCGTTGCTTAGCTTAAAGGTTTTTCCTTCTTTCGTTTCTTGCACATAGAACGCTGTGCCTGTACCTTTTGTTGTCTTTGATGCATCTGTATATATTGTTATTGTACTGTTGATGTCTTTTTTTGTAAGTCTGATAATTTTTTCTTTGTTTAATTCTGGTATTTCTGAGTACGCAGGAATTATTATTTTTGCAGAGTGTTCTATGTTCTCAAAGTAATTGCAACTTTCATACGTTAAAATTTCTTCTTTATTGGTGTTACGAAATGCGGTGCATATCGGTGGCGAGTTCTTTTTTTCCCAATATTAATTCGTCAGGTCCAATGTATTTAACTCACATATTTTGGCCATCAGTGTAGAATTTTTTGCTTTATTCTTAAGTACCATTTTTCAGCGAGAAATGTTCTTCTCAATTCCAATGGTGGTTCGAGTGCTTCCACCCTTAGTGGTTCCACAGGTGTTGTTGACATCGCTCCTAAGCATATTCTTAACACTTTATTCTGTATTACTTCTAGCTGTTTCAGTGATTGTTTTGATGCAGATCCGTATAGGACGGAACCATAGTCTAAAATGGACCTTATATATGCTTTATAGAATATTAGGCATATTTCAGTACTTGCGCCCCACCATGTTTTGGTGATCATTTTGAGGAAATTAATGGCTTTATTACATTTTATTTTGATTGCCTCGATATATGGTTTCCAATTTAATTTATTATCTAATGTTACTCCTAAGTACTTAATTTCTTTTTTATATGGTATCATGTGGTCCCCCAACTGGATGTTCTGAGTTTCTGATTGCCTCGATATATGGTTTCCAATTTAATTTATTATCTAATGTTACTCCTAAGTACTTAATTTCTTTTTTATATGGTATCATGTGGTCCCCCAACTGGATGTTCTGAGTTTCTGGGATACGGTGCCTTGAAAATATGGTGACATTTGATTTAGACGTTGATAGATCGAACCCTACATCTTCAATAGCTTTTATGATGTTTGAGGTGGCCTTGTTTAGAGTATTTATACAATTTTCATATTTTTTGTCCTTGACATATATTACAAAGTCATCAGCATATTGTATAAGTGTGTAATTCCTGCATGCTTGATGCATTTTGATGGTATATATGTTGAATAACAGTGGTGCTAAAACGGAGCCCTGTGGTAAACCTCTAGATGTATGTCTTGGTCCTAATAATGTGTCTTTTTGTCTTATAAATATTTTTCTGTCTGTCATAATATCGCACAGAATATTTCGTATTTTGGTAGGCATACCGATTTGTTTCAGCATTCCGTTCAGTATTGGAATTTCTACAGAGTCGTATGCGCCTTTTACATCCAGGAATGTAGCTGCAGTATACCCATTTTCTCCAAAATTAATTTGTATATCAGTGACAAGTTGGCTCACCGCATCCATTGTGCCATATCCTTTCCTGAATCCGTACTGATGAATTGGTAATATTTTGTGTTCTTCTAACCACCATTCTATTCTGTTTTTTAATGTCCTTTCGAATGTTTTCAATAGGCATGCTAATAATGATATGACTCTGTATGAGTCAGGGTCATTTGGATCTTTTTGATGTTTTAATATTGGAACTGCAATTAGGTTTTTCCAATCTTGTACTGTGCATTTGCCCATTTTTAGTATGTTGTTATATATTTCCAATAAAAAAGATTTGGCATTATTTGGTAGGTTGCATAACATCGGATACCTGATATTGTCTAAGCCTGGTGCGGTGTTTTTTCTTTGTTTTATTGTGTTTTCTAGTTCTTGAATATTTATCAGATTTTCGAATAATTGTGGTATTGTTTCCTCATGTTCCTGCTCATTTTCTAAATTATTTTGGTAGAAGGTAGATGGCGGTGCTATTCTCTCTAGTAGCTTTTCTTTCCAATCCTCACTGGAGAAATGAATGTTCTCTTTCTGTATGAAAGTTCTTTTCATTTTCTTGACCTGTTTCCAAATGTCTGACATTGATGTGTTTTTATTCAGATTGGTGCAGTATGCTCTCCATGAGGATCTTGCCTTCTCTTTCAAAAATTTTTTTGTGCTTGCTGCTATTTTTTGCACTGTAATGAAGTTTTCCAACGTGCTGTTAATTTTGTAGGCAATTACCGCATTTTTTCTATCTGTTACAGCTATGTCACATTCTCTGTCCCACCAACGTGGTAGTGTTCTTGACTTTATCTTGAATGGTTTGTTTGTTGGTATGGATACTTGGGCAGCTGTATTTATTCCTTGTATTAGATATTCATATTTTGCATTAATGTCATTAAAAATAGGTGGTGTTTGTGAGGAGAAATACAGTTCTGCTTCGTTTTTGAATATTGACCAGTCTGCTCTATTTATATTCCATTTATTGGAAGGACATATTAATTCCTTTGTTTGTAGACACTTATTTTTAGGCACATTGATGTTAATAAGTATTGGAAAGTGATCTGAACCCAGTGTGTCCTTTATTACGTTCCAATCTATGTTGTTATGAGATAGGGTGTACTAAGTGTCAGGTCCACTGCGGAATTTTCCCCATTGTGGTTTAATCTAGTAGGTGTTCCATCATTTGCCAATATTAAGTCATGATTTGCTAAGACGTCTAGAAGTTGTATACCCCTCTGATCATTTTTGTACGAACCCCATGTTCTGCTGTGTGCGTTAAAATCTCCACATATTATGCCAGTCGCTGTTATTGATACTAATTTTTGGGGGGCAATACACAGATAATATTTTAAACTGTAAATATTTATTAAAATTAATTTCGGCAGCACATATGTTGATGTCAGTATTTACTTTAATGTTAATATCTACTTTTTTAAAATTTATTTTTACCTTTATTAGTATTGCTGTACCTCCCATATCTGTCATCCCTATCAGTTCTAATTAGATTATAACCTGGAAAATTGATGATGTTGTTTTTTTTATAACGCAAATATCAATATCGTGTTCTGACAGACACTTCATCAAACTATATTTATTTGCAATTGCCGAACGCGCGTTCCATTGTAATATTTTAATTTTATTAAGCATTGTTATTTTTTGGCAGATTATGATTAATTTTATATAACCTATCTGTTACAAATTGAATGTCAACTTTTTGTAATTCTTCAAATGAGCTAATGTCTTCCAAGATGTTTTTGAAAACTTGGGAGAACGTTTGAATAAATGTTGTATCATTTTCTTCATTTGACTGCATGGATTCTATCTCCATATTTTCATTTGTACTATTATTTTTAAATTGAAATACTGGTTTACTAGGACCAAAGGATCTGGGAAACATGGGTGCTTGTGTGATTTCATTGTTGGGTGATTGTATCCTACGTTTTTTGGTTTGTGTGATTGTGTGTTTACTGTGTGATGTTGAGGGTTCTGATGGTGTATTTTTTTTAAATGTATTACTTTCCCTATTTGTTTTGTATTGGTGGATTGTTGTCTTAGGAAGTAATGGAAAGCTTTCCGACGTATTATCAAGTACATTGAACCTATTATTGCTAATTTTACTAATATATGAATTATCAGACCAGTTTCTTGCTTCTATATAGGTTACATTATTATCTGACATGAATTGTTTTATTTGCTTCTGTTTTTCAAATACGGGGCATTTTTTATGTATCGTTTTATGATCGTTTGATTTACAATAAAAACAAAATGAGTCTTCAGGATCTTTGGATGAATGATTTTCTTCCTTTTTCTTGCTACAATTTATGCGTAGTGTGTTAGTGCTTTTACACTGCTTGGCCACATGGCCATACCTCAAGCAGTTGTAACACTGTACTACCTTTTGAATGTATTTTTCTACAGGACATACAATGCTATTAATTATAACAAATGGGGGTAACACGTTACCCTCGAATGACACTAAAACTGTTTGCCTTGGTATATATACTGCTTCCCCATCAATATCAATTTTTCGTTTAAATCTACGAATACTGGTGACTGTGTTTGGAGACTCAATATTTTCCAACAAATACTCGTCACTGAATGTGGTATCTACTTCTTTGATTACCCCTTTCCTTTCTATTAAATTATTGGGTATTAAGGCTTTTAATTGTTCCTCTTTCAAGTTTTCGTTTTCTATTAACATATTAGCATCTTTAGTAGTTTTAACCTCTACTCTTACTCTATTTCTACCTACCTTTTGTATTTTGGTGTTTTGAACTTTTAGTTTTTTATGTAATAAGTGTCCAACTGACATGGGATGTAAATTTCCTAAATTTTCATTATTAATTATTAATTAATTGAATATAAATTAGGTTTATCAAGTTTGAACTTTTTTGCTACTTGTACTGAAATACCTGTCGCTGTCTGACCAGACAAGCGTGTTTCTTTATCCTTTCCTAAGTTTTTGCTTTCCTGAAATGCTGTTTGGTATGTTGAATTGTAACACACATTCCTTGAGTTATCATTATTATTGCACAAATCTGAAGTTCCCCCTTTGTCAGGGGGATCTGCACTAGACATTTTCCACTGAACTATAAATTTGATTAACTGATTTACTAGGTGGATTGACCGGTTCAATAGAATTGGAATTCTTAACAAAAACGATTTGTTGATAAGAGAGCTGTTTTAAACACGTCTATACTAATTGACTGTTAAAATCGCACTGCATTGTGAGGTTAGGTTACCGTTACAATACAAATAAATTGCAAAAAATGAATGAAGATTTGATAACGATGGAAAATTGAACCTACAGGCCAGACATGCCTTAAAACCTCATAACTTCTGAACCATTCGTTTCCTAAACTTGAGACCTACGTCAATTGACTTAGCTCATCAAACGCTATTGTTTGACACCGCCGGTCTTGTGCACTTTACGACCCTCAGAATTAAACAATTTTCTATAGCAGAATCGAAAGTTTACTTCATTTGGTGACAGTTAAGACAAAAAAAAGTGTGGATGAACCATAATTTTTAACGAAAATTGCCAAAAATGAAAACAAAATTAATCGAATAATAAGTTTCACTTATTCGTATATTTATTACATTTTATACTCATTTTTTTAGTCTAACAAGAAGGTTGCTCATGTATACAGGTTGAATTTCAACGAAAAACTATTTTTTTCGAAACCTGTACGGACGATGTTTGCGTACACTGATGTTTATATTCGGAAATGGCAATTGACTTACGTCCCAAACGATTGCTGAAGTTCTGACGTTTAATGTGTTGTCAAGTTTATTATCCATTTGTGTTAGATTTTTAATAAAAAAATGTTCAAGATGGGGAAGGGAATATAATTATTGGTTTCGCGCTTTCCGTTATTGAATAACCTCTTGTGCGCGTAGCAAAGTATTGGATATCTTTTAAGGGGAAGGGTGAATGCAGTGATTTTATTTCCTTCCCCTTCTTCAAATACACAATATAATGATATCATCATCTATAAATGTGTTTATAATTTCATTTATTTTATTGATATTATTATTATATTGTGTATTTGAAGAAGGGGAAGAAAATAAAATCATTGCATTCACCCTTCTCCTTAAAAGATATCCAATACTTTGCTACGCGCACAAGAGGTTATTCAAGAACGGAAAGCGCGAAACCAATAATTATATTCCCTTCCCCATCTTGAACAATTTTTTATTAAAAATCGAACACAAATGGATAATAAACTTGGCAACACGCTATTGAACGTCAGCACTACAGCAGACTTCAATCGTTTGGGACGTAAGTCAACTGCCCTTTCCAAGTATAAACATCAGTGTACGCAAACAGCGTCCGAATAGTTAATTAATAACTTAATTAATTTGAGTTTTCATGAATGTTTTTTCGGAAAAAATAATTGTTCGTTGAAATTCAACCTGTATACATGGGCAACATTCTTGTTAGACTAAAAAAATACATATGAAATGTAATAAATATCCGAATAATCGATTAATTTTGTTTTCATTTTTGGCAATTTTCGTTAAAAATTATGGTTCATCCACACTTCTTTTGTCTTAAATGTCACCAAATGAAGTAAACTTTCGATTCTGCTATAGAAAATTGTTTAATTCTGAGGGTCGTAAAGTGCACAAGACCCGACACCGCTTTTGACCTATAATATGGTTTGTGCTAAAGTGAATGGATGCTAAGTTGAACTAAATTTACATTCAAGTTGTCTGACTTTGAGTACGTTAGATTTAGATATAAATCTAAGAGATTGTTTATGCTCTGCGATCCAAAAAGATCTATTGTATCCCCTGTTGCTCGAGCTGGACATGTACACTACAGCTCTTGATACAGTCCCAGAGCATTAATGATCGCTATTATTTGGGACGACTCTGCTTTCTATGTTGGTCGACCAGAATACAAGAGCACAGGTACTTACTGTCTCGGCATAGACAGAGATTATGTGTTCCAGTCCTGTTCCAGTGTTTCGTCTTCTTCTCCATAAAGTCTGCAAACATCGGTGTTTTCATTTTTATACTCACAAGGTGTTCATTCAAGTGGCAGTGTCCTGTCAGGAGGTGTAGGTTTTTAATAAATAATAATTAGTGTACTGTATTGGTTCACCCAATAGGCCATCGACCGAGGTCCTTCAGCCTGTTACAGTATATTAAATGGTGGTTTGTATAATTATTAGATAATAGTATTGAATTAAGAATATATGTAAAGAGGAAAAAAACAAAAAAAAATGGGATGTGGTCTTCTTATTCCTTAAATATTGAAATTTTGAATGTGCTCCCATATGGTATTGAGTGGGTATTTTCTGTGTGGCCTTCTTTCTTGATTCCTGTTCGTACAGAACCGGCTTAGTATCTCTAGGTTGTGTTCTTTATGTGCAAACTTTTCAGAGAGGTTGTGTATGCGTTGATTTATGGGGACAATTCTTGTTGTTTCTTACAGTAGGTTATTGGGTGGGATGTGCAGAGGGTTTTTGGGGTGTCTTATCGTTATGGTTGTCAAGGAAGTGGTTTCTGCAGTGTGAAGTGTCTTGATGGTAAGAGTCTTCTCAGTAAGGTATATTGAGTGACAATATTCTAGGATAGGTTGGCATATTGAACTATATATATGTGCAGCTGTTTTCTTACTTATCCCTGAATTCTTGAATGTTAAACTCCGAAAGTGTTTGCTCCTACTGTTACATTTCCTCATTAAGTTGTTAGATGTTGTTTAAAGTTCAATTTGTGGTCTATGTCTACCCCCAGATACCTCGCATAGTTTATGCAGTGAATGTCTTTGCTGTCTATATTTATTTTAGGTGAGTTTGGTGAATTATTGTGGTTAAACATTATATATTGTGACTTGTCTGGATTAACTTTCAGCCTACATTTGTTGAACCAGCTCAGGGTCCTGTCTAACAATACTTGTAGCTTTTCAACGGTTTTCGAGAGGGTTCTGTTGTGACTAGTCAAGGCCATGTCATTAGCATACTGCAAAATGTAATGATTGTTATTGAAGTAGTCTTGTTGATGACTGTAGTTGTATATGTCGTGACAGTAAACATTGTATAGAAGAGGAGACAATGGCGATCCTTGTGGAACTCCTTGTTCGTTGTGGAATGTTGCCGAGCATTGGTCGTTGATTTTGACTTGCAGAGTTCTGTTTTCAAGAGCAGGATCAAATATCGAGGGCATTCTAGTGTCATTAATTTGTAGAGTAGTCCTTTGTGCCAAATACTATCAAATGCATTTCTTATATCAAGAAATAGAGCTGCAGAGTGGTTTCCCATTAGTTGGTTAGCTTGAATGTTGGATGTTAAAATGGTTACTGGGTAATGGTAGAAGTTTGATGTTTAAAGCCAAATTGGTAATCAGGAATTTTGTGTCCAATTTTATTTTGTAACAGATATTTCATGTTGTTTTCGAGTTGCTTTCCCAAAACTGAAAGAAGAGTGATAGGATGGTAGTTTTTTGCTCTATGATGGTTCGTATTAGGTTTAGGAATGGTGATAATGGTTCCCTGCTTCCACTCGCTAAGAAAGTAGTGATGCTTCAAACAGTACTCGTATATTTTGATGAGATATCTGTGTATCTTTTCACTCTGTTTTCGTAATAGATCTTTAGTAATGTGGTCATGTCCTGGAGCAGTACTCTTTCCTTTGCTTAATATTTCAAAATACACATCTTCTCTATTACTGTTCTGTGCTCCGTATCCCCCTTCAAAGTATTCATCATACTACTGTCCGATTTCATCATATATTTGTTGGTCGTATTGGGGTTCATGGTTTTCTCTGAACGTTTCCTTGTAGTAATTTGCTCTGCTTTTTCTTCATCAGTGGCATACACAATGTTGTTATCTTCAATTGGCTGTGATGTTGATATTCCTTTGTAGTTTGTTAGTTTTCTAATTTGTTGCCAGTAATCTTTACCATTGCTAGTGTTTATTTCAGTACACACTGTACCTCATTTGTGTTCTTTGTATTGTCTAATTAGGCTTATACATTTTTGTTGTAATTGTTTAGTTGCGTTTTTGCCTCAACATTGGGATCTCTCAGGTAATCCTTATGCATTTTTCGTTTGTTTTTTATCATTTTGATAATGTATGGTGGTGGTTTGTGGATGTATTGCTTTATTTTCAGGTTTGGGCTGCTTTCTGTTGTGAGTGATGTTATTGTGGTGTTGAATTGTTCAATTTTTCCTCTATCAATCGGATCATCCCCCATACGATCGATGTACTCCTCCAACCTTTCGTTAAGTTTGTCTATATCACACTTCTTGATGTTCTTTTTTATTATTTCTTGGGTTGACGGTTATTTCTATTGCGTCATGTTTTGTTCCTAAATCTGGATGGGTTTTTACTGTTACTATATTATTTTTGATGTTTTTTGTGTATATTACACGATCTGGTGTAGAGTCTGGGTTATTGGCCATTCTATAGGTTGGAGGAGTAAACGCCATTTCGAATGGTGCATTATTCATAAAATCCTTTATTTGTCTGATTTTATTCCAATTCACATTTAGATCTCCTACAATCACAGCATATTTGTATAGGGAGGCTTTGTTGAAAAGCGTTTGTTCGATGGGTGCATTTGGGTGAATATATACAAGAAAAATGTGTAGTTTATCTCCTAGAAATGGAATTGAAAAGTGAAGCACCTCATTAAGCAGGTTATTCATTTTGGGAGTGTTTTCTTTTAGCATTTTTGCTCCTGGATGTGCCTGTATCAAACTTCCACCATGCACATTAGTATTTACTATGTTTCCATTTACTTGTAGAATGATCTATGTTTGTGTTACTATTTTCTTTTGTTTTTGTTTCCACAAATAATACACAGTTTATTTTATGCCTCTCAATAATGTTGTTGATGAGGTGTTTTCTCGGTGAGTAACTGTTGAGATTGGCGTACATGATTTTAATTGTCGACGTGAACTTGAATATTATTATTCCCTTGGATAGGTTGAGTGGGGGAAGTCGTCGAAGGTTGCTCCAAGTCGAACATCAAAATATAGAGTCTATTTCCCGAGAAATGCGCAACTGTGTCTATGGAGTATTGGGCGACAAATGTTTTCCTCAGCTTTGCAATTATTTCATCTCTGTTGGTGCTATTCATTTTATTTAGTTTGTTGACATATGTGTCAATAATCATATCGTGAATTGTGACTGCTGAATGTATTTTGGAGTTTTTGGTTATTTTCGGGTCTATTTTGTGGGATTTCTTGTTGAGTGTCTTGATCTGACTATTAGGAATTTCTTCGATTGGCTTAGTTAGTCTACGAGGGCACTTCAAGGACCATGCTGAATGTTCTTCAGCTCCGCATGATGCACATTTTGGTGGTAGATGACTGTTGCATTTACTATAGTGGTGAGGACCTTCACATTTGGTGCATTCTATAGGTATTGTGAAGTGTTCACGTGCCTGAGTGAATGCTTGACAGCAAGAACATGGTTGTGGGATTAGTGCCAGTGTGTTGCTTGGATAAACTGGGTAATATCTGTGTTTATAGAATATCCCCGCCACCAGCAACTTTTCTGATGCCTCTAAACAGGGTGTGATTACTCTAATCATTAATGTTGGTTTGTTTGTTGCTCTTGATATAATACATTTGCAATAACGATTTTCTATTTTGCATTTTGTTAAGTCTTCGCTAATTTCGTTTTCGCAAATGTCGTGTTCGACCGAACCTATGACGATACAATATAAACCACCAGAGTCAGGTAAGTTCTTAGTGGGTGTTTGTGATGCTTGGGTTTCCTTATAATTTGATATTTTTTTATCGGAAATTAGTTGGTGAAGAGAGTCTGTTATAGTTGTTTTGTTTAGATTGGACTTGAGTAGAAAGCTCTGCTTTGTTGAAAGTATTACATCCTCTGTGTTTGGTTGAACTGTGTCCCATATGTTTGAGAATTTTTTGCGTGTTAAGTCTTCAGGGCCCTTTATGTAGATTAAGTATTTAAAAGGTTTGTTTGTGATCTCCCTCATTTTTGCAGACAAATTTGGTCTGTATAGTGAGTTTTGTGGGATTTGTTTCATTTGTTGCCTTGCTTTTGTCTTGCAGTGTATTTTCCATTGAGCTTTCTTCATGTATGTTTTTATTGATATTGCTTCTGCTTGGCTGATCATTTTTTGTGTGTATTTGGTGTTCAGCTTGTTTTGCTTGATTGCTGTTAGTAGGGAGGCCAAATATCACTCTGTGGATATCTTGAGCATCAGGAATAAATTGTTTTGGGTTATTCGATGTAGAGTAGTTTTCTCGCCTTTTCATTTTGTGACGCACTTTTCTACATGTTCTATTGTCCTCTATTTCCATCTCTGAGTATTCTCCATCACTTGAACTGCTCATGGTGATGTTTTGTCTCCTGGACTATTGTTAAAGTTCTCTAAATCATGTCTGCTCTCTTTGGTAGCTAGCAGGTTACTCTCTTGATGTTATGCCACTGGTAGAATTAAATGTCCCCAATAGTTGATACTTTTGGAATTAGTTATGTTTAATTGTTCCTATAACATTCTTATCAGTGTAAGTTGTGAAAAAATAGTTGGCAATCAGATTCACAATCTCATTCTTATTACTGCTTGTTGCCTCTTCGAAAAACACGCTAGAGGATAAATTATATAATTTTCTTTTACTATTTATATAATTTCAAAAACAACGAGGATCATTAGCAATATTTCTTTCAATTTTTTCAATATAATTTTGATAACAATGGGCCTGAAGCTGTTTACATCTTGTTCTGAAACTATTGATAATGATCTATGTCTTCAGTGACTTTAAATCTATTATGCGCTCTCTTTTTTTCAATTATTAATTTCCTAAGTTGAGTGCTATACCCGAGGTGGAGCTAGTTAGGCTAGAGGTCTTTAAACTGTCAATGTCAGCTTATTTACATTCAAATATGAATGTTTTGATTAGTTTACTGTTAATGTGTTGATTATAGCAATAAAATTGCCACAATGTTGTACTGTGCCTCTGTTTCCCTCAATAACAACACGACATTGGTTTCCAAAAGACGAAAAGTTGCTCAAGAAGTGGATTGTTGTTGTAAGACGGGATAAAAATAAACTGACAACAAATGGTTGTGTCTGTAATAAACATTTTGTTCAGTCAGACTATGTGATGCCTAAGGAGTCTGTTCTCTAAAGAGCTGCTTTTAAAATTATAATTTCTGTCATAGGATGCCGATCTGGAATCAAACAAATTAAATGTATTGTTCCCATTTGAAAATGACAATTTAACATTCATTGACTGGGAACAGGAATAAGTTGAGTTTACCTTTCTATTAAATCTTCTTTTTTCCCAACAACCTTAACATTCTCATTTCTCAACTCTTTCTTCAATTGCTTTACAATTCAACCACCATATTTATCACTCATTTTGCCAAAAAAAGTCTCAAACCCAACGAAAACAATATAAAATAGAACAAAACACAGTAATCTCAAAAACGAAAGACCTCCAACTACATCGGTGCTGTTATGCTGGAGCAATTTCGTCCATCCCAGCTATAGGCAGCGAATGTGTCAATTTTTCATTTCAAAAGCTATTCAATTATGTTGAAACAAACGCTCTCACTATTATTTCTATTCAACTTTTGTTGATCCAATTGAGTCAATCAACAAGATTCGGCCTATGAGAAAGTGCTTTTAAACTCTCCACATAGTTGTTGTTTTATCATACTTTCAAGGTTCCGATAGGTTAGAAATCACACTATTACAATTAAAATAACATCTATTGTGTTCTTCTTCTTCTTCTAGTGCCTATCCGGTCCGGATGTTGGCGATCATTCTGGCTATTATGATTTTATTTGCTGCTGCACGGAATAGTCCTGTAGTAGTTGTTGAAAACCATGTCCTGAGATTTTTTAGCCATGAATTTCTCCGTCGTCCTGGGCCACGTTTATTAGGGATCTTCCCTTGCAAGATATTTTGTAATAGAGTGAACCTTTTCTCATTTCGCATTATATGACCGAAATATTCTAGCTTGCGGATCTTTATCGTTTTTATTAATTCGGTGTCTTTCTGCATTTTTCTGCAGACCTCCACGTTGGACACATGGTCTGTCCATGAGATTCTTAATATTCTACGATAGAGCCACATTTCAAAGCTTTCGAGTTTTTTTGTTGTTGCGTCGGTCAAGGTCCATGATTCGACCCCGTACAGTAAGACGGAGAAAACGTAGCAGCGAAGGAGTCTTATTTTGGTAGTTAACGTCAGAGATCGACTTTTAAAAACTGATGCCATTTTGAGAAATACGGCCCTTGCTTTCTCTATTCTACAGCGGATTTCTTGTGAGTGGTCCCATTGGTCATTGAGTGTAGTTCCTAAATATGTGTATTTACCGACCCTCTCAATTTGTAGCTGATTTAGGGTGAGGTGCTCCTGTGGAATCTGACTTTTGCTGATTACCATGTACTTCGTTTTGTTGACATTTATATCGAGACCGTATTCTAGACTAACTGAATACACTCTGTTCATTAGTTGTTGTAATCCATTGAGGTCTCCAGCCATAATCACTGTATCGTCAGCGTATCTGATGTTGTTTAATCTTTTACCATTTAGTAATATTCCTTCATCTACGTCCTCGAGAGCCTCTCTAAATATGTATTCTGAATAAACATTAAATAATAGAGGGGACAATACGCATCCTTGCCTTACACCTCGTGCGATCTTTATGGCATCTGATTTTTCTCCTTCTACGGACACATATGCTGACTGATCCCAATATAGTCTCGATATTATTTCCAAGTCTCTTCCATCGATCCCAACAGTATTTAATATTTCCACTAGTTTGTGATGTTGTACTCGATCAAAAGCTTTACTGTAGTCTACAAAACAAGCATATACGTCGCAGTTGACGTCTCTACATCTCTGGAATAATACCTGTACACTGAATAGTGCCTCTCTAGTACCTACCGCATCTCGGAAACCGAATTGAGTTTCCGACATATAATCTTCACACATTTTGTATATTCTTCTGTGAATAATTTTCAGGAATAGTTTCAATAGATGACTCATGAGACTGATAGTTCTATGATCTTCGCATCTCTTTGCTCCTGGTTTCTTTGGTATTATAACAAATTCCGACAGTAGCCAATCTTTCGGTAGTTCGCCTTTTTCATAGATGAGATTGAACATCTCTGTTAGTTGTGTGATTCCAGATTCGTCGAAAAGTTTGAGAATTTCAGATCTAAAGTTGTCTGGTCCAGGAGCTCTTCCATCTTTCATTTGTTGCACCGCTGATTGCACTTCATCGACGGTGATGGCAGGACCTGATTTATCTATTATCTGTGGCCGCTGCGGTCTTGCATCTTTAAATAGTTCTGAGATGTAGTTGCTCCATACCTTTATCTTGTCTTGTTTGTCTATTACTAGATTTCCTTGTTTGTCGGTCAGTTTACATATTGTTCTGGGCTTGATCAACCCAGCCGTTTCTTTAACCTTTTTATACATGTTAAAACTATCATACTTTTCCTGTAGGGCTTCTATTTCCTGGCAATCTTCTTGTAATTTCTTTTCTTTGGCATCCTTGATTTTTCTTTGTATTTGCTTGTGAATTGCTGAATATGCGGGTGTATCTTTCATAAGTCGTCTTTGTTCCATCATATGTAGAATTTCGTCTGTCATCCATGTTTTTCTTTTGATGTTTTGATCTGATTTTAAATACTTTTCACTGACGCTTGTAGCAATGTTTTTTATTCTGTCTAATTCAAATTTCACATCATTATTGATATTTGTTTCTTGCAGTTGTTCTGCTAAGTGATGTCTTACTTTTTCCTTCGTGTCCGGGTTTTTTAATTTTCGCATGTCATAACGGTCTTTCTTTGTTGTCTTCTTCACAGCTTTTAGTTTTAGCTTTAAGGTGCCAACTAATGGGTTATGGTCTGACATTATATCTGCCCCAGGATATGTTTTAACAGATGTGAATGCGTTCTGGAATCTCTTATTTACTAACATATAATCAATTTGATTTCTGACTATATGTTCTTTAGAGTCTAGTGGTGATCTCCATGTGTATAACCTTCTTGGTGGTAGTTTAAAAAACGTATTAAGTATTGCCGCTTTTTTGTCTGCCGCGAATATTGCCAATCGATCGCCACGCTCGTTCCTTTCACCTAATCCATGAGGTCCAACATATTCTCCCTCACCTCCGTTGCCTATCTTCGCATTGAAATCGCCCATTATCACCGTTAGGTGGTGTTTGGGAAGTCTACTGTATACATTTGTTATTTCGCTGTAGAATTCTTCAACTTCCTCTATGGTTTTATCAGCTGTGGGAGCATATACCTGTATGATGTTTATCGGAACAGGACTTGCGTTGATTTGTAATAACAAGGTTCTTTCACTTATTGGAGTAAAACTTTTGACGTGTTTTTCTACGTTTTTGTGAACAATAATACCTACTCCATACTGATGAGCATTTGTATTTGTTCCTGAATAGTAGACTTGATGTTCATCTATCAGACATTGCCCTGAACCTGGCCATCTCATCTCACTAATTCCCAAAATTTTTATATTTAATCTGTTCATCTCTTTAATGGCATTATGGACTTTTCCGGCTTGATATAGTGTTTTTACATTCCACGTTGCTATCTTGCAAGGATTTCGCAGGTTGACGACCTGGGAGGCCTTGCAGTCCTTAGTTTTTCCTCCCCTGCCGGATCCTGGATTCCGATATCCATGATCAGTGAAAACTTTTCTATTTGTTGTATTAGCCATGCTGATAATACTAGGGATGCCTCAAGCCTTTAATACGATGGTTTCCCGTTGCCTTTCGTATTCTTATGCCGTTGGCAGTTATCTGCTCATCCGCCTTCGGGGCCAGTTTCCCAACCCCTGGACAAAAGAGTGCCCTGTCTCCAGTAGCTCATCCATCCGTAGCTGTTGGCTATGGAGTGGATCGTTTATCCCGACG
Source organism: Galeruca laticollis (assembly GCA_963921935.1). Classification (NCBI taxonomy): domain Eukaryota; kingdom Metazoa; phylum Arthropoda; class Insecta; order Coleoptera; family Chrysomelidae; genus Galeruca; species Galeruca laticollis. Next base: position 47,040,986 of record OY998185.1, read on the forward strand.
ATCGGCCGGTGTCGTTTTACCATATCTGGCTACCCTCACTTGGTTTAGCCTGTGGGTCAACACAGTGTACCAGGGTGTGGCGCTTGGAGCCAGCAAGTGAGAGTTGGGTGTCTCGTGAGGACCAGTTATCTGAAACCTCCGCCCGTCTATGACGCTTGGAGTGACCGTCTCAGACAAAAGGTACTACCTCTCCGACACAACCCCTACACCCCTCTAAAAAACAATATTGCAAAACGGACTCTATTTACATGTTATGTTTTTGTTTTTAGAACCAACACGACCAGAAATGGAAATACCCTACGGTAGTGAATAACAAAGTGGCTACTCCTCCTAACAGCATTTCGTATATGGGCAGCGCCGGGGCTGCCGCCGCGGCAGCGTTGCCACCCCTTTACGATATGGGTGGCCAAAATATCAACAAAGGTCTCCACGAACAACAATTCATTTATATGTCGAATCAATTGCCACCACCTCCAGCTGCAGGGATGACTTTACATCACCCACCTTATTTGCCTCCTCAAAGTTTGGCGCAGCAGTTGCACCAGCAAATGAGACATCAGGTAAGTGTTGAAATTATCTTGTTTAATCTTTGTTCGTTAAAAACAGTATTGATGTGATATGCGATGATCACTCTATTATGAGATCTATTCAAAGTTGGTAGTATTATTTGTAACTATCTTTTCTAACTAATGTTTAGATAGATAGTTTTCATAAATGATGTAAGTACTTGTTCAGTACAAGAATGAAGATTGTAATAAATTTTGGATTATTCATTTATTAACTCTTATTTGCTAGTATGACTTTCTATGTATTTATTGCTAGTAAAAGATGCCGAAATCGTGCTGGCTACTCATTTGTACCTCTTCTTTTGATCTATTAATTATTATTAATGTTGTTTAATGTAATTTCTTACAAAGGGCTATGGATCGTGATCCTTCTGCGCATTGAATTTACATATTTTATGATACATAAAAATGTGTTATTATTGTTAACTTGAGTAATAGATACAGTGGAATTATTGGATCTTTTTAATTTGTTTAAACCTTCATTTATTTGCACTAATGTTCAATTTAAACTGGTTGATGTGTTTCACTAACGCGGTAGCTTTCTTAAAACGTTTTGATTCTATCAAATGCTTTTGAAAAGTTAGTATAGATAGAGTCAACCTGGTGCCTTTCCTCTAAACTGTTCAAAAGAATATGTTGATATGTAAGGAAATTTGTGTTGGTGGATCTTCCTGAGATGAAGCTGTAAAGTTTTTCATTAATTATGTTCCTGGCGTTATGAGTAAGTTTCTTAGTAATCAGACGGTTGAGTAGTTTGGGGATTTGCTTACACTTCTTCTTTGAGAGCCGTCTCCTAGCGGAGGTTAGCGATAACATCTGCAAAACTATTTCTATTTTCAGCTGTTCTTATTAAGGTCGACAAAAGTCCATGTTTGTCCATTGTCTAATATTTCGCAACCTTTTTTTTTCTAAAGAGGTTTAGGAAATCTGCAGCAGACCCCCTAGGCATTGGTATTTCGGCGCTTGGGGGAGTGTGGGGATGGGGTGACCCGCGACCCACTAAAACCCTTTCCTCTTTTAAGAACTTCCATTTTCCTTCTTGGACCCGCCGTTAGGACATCTCCTCAAGAAAGAAAGGAATATTGCCTAATATTCTGCATTTGCCTGGGCTCGTAACTCAACTTTTTATTTTGTGCTTATCACATAAGTTATGAAATCTTTTACCTTATTCCACCCATTTTCACATTTAAGTATCTTGTCAATGACGTTGCTTGCACTTATTTCCCCTAAATCTGAGCACAGTTCTTGGCGCTTCACTGCCCATTGAGGACATTCGAAGACAGTGTTATTTGGGTCATCTACAGCTGCCCCGCAGCATATGCAACTTACGTCTCTTTCTTGTTTAATTTTAAAAGTAAAAGTGCCGAAAGTACTGTGGCCTGAGAGGAACTGAGTAAGATGGTAGGATACTGTCCCATTTCCTATTGTGCCAAGGTCGAATATTCCGGATAAGGCATCTGGTCCAAGTTTCAGGGCCACTCTCCTGCCATTGCTGCAGAGTCCTCTCCCTCTCTATCTGTTTCTGGGTAACAGAAGCTACACCAGCCATGTGGAATATTCTCCTCCTCTCTTCCGCCAAAAGGTGCAGGGAAATGAGACCAGCAATAACCATTACAGATGCACCTGAAACGGTGCAGTAAGCAGAACAGACTCTAAGCGCAATGCTTCGCTGTGTCTTCATAAGTTTCATTTTATTGACTTCTAAATATGTCTTAAGGGCCCAAATTGGCGCACCGTATAAGATTACACTTTGACACACCATCGCCAAAATTCGCCGCTTCGGTGCTGTTGGTCCTCCTATATTTGGTAAAAGACAATTTAGAGCCTTTATTGTTTTCTCAGCCTTCAGACAGGTTTCTCGGATGTGGTTTGTCATATTTAGCCTTCGGTCTAGGTGGAATCCCAAATATTTGACTGTTCCCTGAGGTTTTATTTCTTGGCTCTGCATTTTAAATTTTATCGTATCGGTCTTTCTTTTGTAGCTAAGAAGAATAGCTTCGGTTTTTTCAGGAGCAATCTGGTTTGCCTTATCAATCATTTGGTTGGAGGTCCGAGAAGCTACGAATACCGCTAGATCGTCGGCATAGCACAATATTACAACTCCACTTGGCGTTGGAAGGTTCATCATTTCGTTATATAGAATATTCCACATACTAGGGCCGAGAACCGAGCCCTGTGGAACACCACCAAAAACTTGTCTTTCAAGGTCCCTCTTCAGGATAATTACTCTTTTATCCATATAGGAATTTAAAATGTTCTTAAGGTATGCACTCATCCCTATTCTGTTAAGCTGGTCGCTGATGACTGTCCAGGATGCAAGCCATGAAATTTGTCTTCTACCTGGCCCTCGCCTATCGTCGATCTTCCCCTTCATTATGAGTTGAAGAAGTATGTATTTAGGATTTCGTAAAATTTGTCCTAGGTAAGTGATTTTGCGTCTTTTAATAGATTTACTAACTCTCGATCTCTCTTCATTCGCCTCAAAACTTATTCATTGCGGATTCTGTCAGTCCATGGAATTTTCAGCATTCTGTGAAATACCCACATTTCAAATGCGTCTAAACGTCTCATAGAGCTAACTTTCAGTGTCCAGGCCTCCATTCCATAAAGTAAAGTACTGTAGACATAACACTTTGCCATTCGGTACCTCAATTCTAGTCTCGAGATGACAAGGGTCTCAATTTAACAAAAATGGACCTGGCTTGTTCTATTCTTGAGCGTATCGCATTTTCCAAGGAATCGTTTACCAGACAGCCCAAATATTTAAACTTAGATACCTTTTCGATTGTTTCGTTGTATATTAAAATATTGCATGGAATATTTGAACTTCTTGATATTACCATTGTTTTGGTCTTTTTTGTGTTGATGCGCAGTCCTCACATGTCTCCTGCTTCGACGAGTTTATTAAGCAATGCTTGCGAACTTTCCTGGCTGTCAGCTATGATCACTGTATCGTCAGCATACCTAATATTGTTTATTGAAAGAAAGAAAGAAAGTAATTTATTTCACATAAAAAAATATTGTACAAAAAAATTATACAACAGTTATAGTGAAACATGTCACAAAGTATAATAAAATGACTTAACTAAATAACACAAAACACACACATACATATATATTCACATATATAATTGTTTACATCATAGACCACAGACAACCCTTAAAAATAATGAAAACAGTTCCAAAAAAACAAAACAATTTTTGGCAGATTCATAGCAGGTAACAACAGAAAGACAACTTATCAATTAAAAAACTCCTCTATGGTGTAGTAGTTTTTTCCTAGTAAATACTGCTTTAGTTTATTTTTAAAATTGTAGAAATTACTGTTTTTTTATATCCTCTGGGAGGATATTATAAAATTTACATCCCAGATACTCTAGATTTTTTTCAAAAAGTGCAGTATGGTGTCTAGGCACCAATAATTGACCTTTATTTCTAGTTTTATAGTGATGAGAAGCACGCTCGGCCACATAAATCGATCTATTCCTATGAATGAAAGTGCATGCTTCCAATATATATACACCAGCCAGGGTCAATATTTTGTATTTTTTAAAAAACTCCCTACAAGAATCTCTTATTTTGAGTTTTGCAATAATTCTAATAGCATACTCTTGAAGAACAAACACCCTTTGCCTGGTAGAACAGGTCCCCCAAATTTGTATGCCATATTTTAGATGGGAGTGAAAATTAGCATGATACACTGTCAAGAGTGTATTTTTACTACAATGACTGGCAAGAAATCTAAGGCTATAGCAGCTTTTCCTTAATTTGTTACACAAGTTGTCAATATGCGAATGCCAGGTTATGCCATAGTCGATAGTGACACCCAATAATTTAATATTTTCCTTAGATGTAATAGGAAATTCAGTGTTTTTAAACAATTGGTTCTGTCTAAATTGTGTATGATTATTAAACAGCACCGTATTTGTTTTAGTTTTGTTTAATTTTATGTTATTCCTCTCTGACCACATCACAACTTGATCATATGTTCTCTCTGTTTATATTTTTAGAGCATCCTCATTGTCTTCAATAATTATAATATTAATGTCGTCAGCATAACAAGTTGGATATATTCCAGGGACAGCATTTAATGTAGTGAGTAAGTCATTATAAAAACCAAAAATAAAAATGGACCCAAAATCGATCCCTGGGGACCTTGTGAGACCTCTAGTTCCAAACCAAGAGTATTATTCACTTGAACAATTTGTTTTCTATTTGATAAGTATGACTCCAACAAATTGAGTGGTATACCTCTTACCCCATATTTAGACAGTTTAAGCAGTACAAGTTTGTGGTCCACAAAGTCAAAGGCGCTTGAAAAATCAATAAATAAACCCATTACATGCTTTTTAATATCAAAAGATCTAACAATTCTATTATGGAACTCTATCAATGCAGTCTCTGTACCTTTTTTTGAAGTATAACCATGCTTAAATTTAGCAAAAAAATTGCATAACTGATTTTTAATATTCAATTCATATAGTAGATAGTAGACAAGATACTAATTGGTCTATAGTTATTAATATCATTAGGATCTCCTTTTTTGTAAATACAAACATAAAATTTAGACCAGGTCTTGAACATAGAAATGAACATTTAATATGTTCCAGTGTCGGAACTGTAAAACATTGGAAAATGACATTCAGATTTGGAATTGCGACCAATGCAATGAAAGGATATGCCAAAACTGCGCCAAATTAACAGCCTCGGAAATAAAATGTATGGAACTTAAAAAGAATAGAAAACTTATATTCCTATGCCACCACTGTGAAAACAATATGAAAGAAGCAACAGAAAGAAACATACAAGATCTACTAACATCATTTAAAAAAGAGATATTAAAAGAAGTGCAAAAGTGTAAGTAAGGAATATAAGAGGATTGAAGAACAGCAAAATCAAAAATTAACAGAACTCATGGAAGAAATAATCAAAATGAAGCTAATTATAAATAATCAGAATGTTTTACCAATAAAAAACCAAATGAATAATATACCTAAAGAAAATGGATCTACCAATGTTGCAGTCAACTCTGAACAATACACAAGTCATCAGTCATCAAATACTCAAAATTATCAGGATATGAAAAAGCATAATTTAAATGTTCCTTTAGCAAAGTTAAATCATCTGCCAAATATTAACTTGAACAAGAGAAAACCATCTACAGCATCTCCGAACATCTTCTTTAATAATAGTAAAGATAGTCAACAGAGTAGTATAGTAAATGGCCAAGCGGAAATGATGAATAACATAATTAACAAAAACAAGGATGAAGGTGAATTTCAGCAAATTAAAAGAAGACAGAGAAAGCGTAACTTAGGAAGTGGTGATGGAGATAATACTTTTCAAGGAAGAAATAACTCCACTAAAAAAATCTGGATGTTCATAACAAGAGTTCCGGATAATGTAAAAGCAAGTGATGTACAATCTTTTATCCACTCTAAAGCCAATATAACACACGCGGCCAATGTTCAGATGAATGATATAGAAGTTACAAAGTTAAGTACAATCACAACAAAAGCTGATAACCAGTCATTCATGATTGGTGTAAATCCCATTCTTCAAGAGGAGGTATACAAATCCAGTTTTTGGCCAAAAAATATCGCTTTCGAAAGATTTGATTTTAGGAGAGGACAAAGATTTCTAAACTCTCGGAAATCTGAAATAGTCAGCAACATGCAGCATCGTTTTTACCAATGTGAGGACAGAAGAGAATACAAACTTAGTCTCAAAATTGAAGAAGCCTTCACAAAGATATAAGAAAATTAAAAGTTTCAAGGAGAAGGAAAGCACAGATACCTTAAATTTGGAGTGTATGCACATTAACATACAGGGTGGACTAATGAAAAAAAGATCAGATTTAAATTTAATCTTAGAAAAGAAAAAGAAAATGTAAATATTTTATGTATTACTGAACATTGGTTTAATGCAAATAATTTAAAAATTACGCCCATAAGAGGCTTCCAATTAATCTCGAGTTTCTCATGTGTGAATGGAAAAAAAGTGGTGCCTGCATTTTTGTCAATAGCGAGATATTAAATGCTGCAAATTTCCAACAAATAAATTTAAACAAATTTTGTATTGAAGGTGAATTTGAAATATGTGGTGGAAAAATGGAATATGACGGAAAATATGTTTTGTTTGCCGTTTGTATTTACAGACCTCCATATGCTACTAATTTTAAAACATTTATTAATCAGTTAGAAATTTTACTTTATAATACTTACGATAACAATAACATGTTCTTGATCTGTGGTGACATTAATATAGACTTTTTAATTCAAAGATTTCAAAGCTACCAAAAAGATACTTTAATAAATTTGTTTAAGTTGCTTAACATTGAACACCATATTAACGTACCCACGAGAATAACATATATATATATATATATATATATATATATATATATATATATATATATATATATATATATATTAATACATATCCTCTATCTAAATTCTAAAGAAAATATTGAAATAAGGAAAAATGTGCATATTTGGATGTAATACACACTGTATTATCAATAATTTTAAAGTTTCAATATACAAATAAATTTTGATATTTCAATTTCGGATGACATTAATGCAGAATATACTTTATAACGATTTGAAAACAAGAATAAAGATGTCTCTGTTAGCAAAATTGCAATTATACTAAAAGAATGAAAATCTCTCTTTGTTATAGGAAAACGTAAGTTTGTATTTTTTAAAAAAAAAAGAATTTTTTGGTAACCAAAGCAGAGGAGAATTATTTATATAAAAAGTTTAGTTAGTTGATTTTGATATCCCCACGAGGCAACATCGAAATAAGAGTTGCCTCAAATTTATTTAAAAATATCATAGTAATTTATATGAATATTATCAGATCGTCAAACCCTGCACTGTAAAGCCAGTGCGTGTATAATTCGCAACGAATTGCATCGATAAAGTGCGGGTGATTTTCCGATTTCTAAATTATTAATTTAGAAAGTTGTTCCTGTATTCTAAACACGGTTTGGAATACGAACGAGTTAACCAGTACCTAGTTGGTGAGCCCTGTCCAGTTTATTTACATTATTTCTCGAGAATTAATAGGCCTTTATTAAAAATATTTCAAAATTAGATGCATCTTATGGTAATAAATTCGATTGAAATTACAGTAACGTTATTCAAATAAAATTCAACGTCAAGCGAAGATAATTTTGGAATAGACAATTTAAACGGAAATTTGCGTACTTTGACATTGATATACATCAAGTATATAATCAAACATTTTGAACTTTTATAAATTATTTAGCGAGTAGATTTATAATTATAGGTTGTTTTAATTTTAAGGTTGATAGAAAATTCTATCTTTGTTTCTGCGTTTATAATATTTTTGAAAAGTTCTAATTTTTTGTAATTTGTTATTTGATAATATATTATATAAATTTGAATTCCAATCACTCTTTGGTACTCATTTCATATTCATTTCTCATTGTATTTGATAATTTTCAGGCTATAGAAATTTTGATATAATAAGTGACATTTGGTTAATTTCCTGGCAGTAAAATTATATATGTCATAAGATAATTTAATTGTCTTGTAGTATATTGAACAAACAGTTACTCTAGATTTGGAATAGCGTAATTTGGAAAATTCTTTAAAAATTTATAAATTTTAATTATTATTTGAAATCTTTGATCCATCCTCGTCACTTTCAAATTTTTCACTAGGCAGTTTTCTTCTTGGTGGCAGTGAAAGCTGGACAGGTGCCATAAGCTTACTGGAAGTCTGAGACCCTTGAAAGCGAAACTCCACTGGATCTATGGAACTCTGGCCTACTTGGTTGATCATAGAATCAAATATTTGTGAGCTAGTACTACTGCCTTGTTCTGCTACACCCAATTGCATGGCTCCTTTGATTTTTTTTATTGTTGGATTAGAATCCCCTTGCATAACTTTCAGTAACTTCTTCTCCCATTCTAGCAATTTAATTGTTTTATTACCAGTTTTGATATGGTCTTTTTCAATCGATATTTCATGTTGTTAATTTTTTCAAACAATCCTTTCTTATCTAAAGGCTTACCAAATACTAGGAATGGCAAAAAATATAAATATATCGATATAATCATCATATGATATATCGAAACCTATATATCGATACAAGCGATATATCTAAACAAAAATATCGATATTATGAAAAATATCGATATATTTTTTTATTATATTCAAATCTAAAGTTTTTGAAACGTAAAGTAGGTACTGAGAAAATATTGAAAGGTAATACATTTAAAAAAATCCCAATGGCACAGGACCAATTGGACAGGCTTATTTCAGTAACATGTTTGCATAAAACCCAAAGTAAAAAATTAGATACAAAAGTAATAGAATGTTTTGAGATGTGCAAAACACCAAAGTAACATTCTGGCATCAAATCAAAAACAAAAAATAAAAAAAATTCTGGTAAATTTGTGAATTTTCTTAAATAAATGTTTTAATGTACGATTTAGAAAAAAATCTTAAATACAAAAGTTGTAGAACGTCTTAAGGTCTATAAAAAAGCTTAGTAACTTTTTGCGTCAAATGAAAAACAAAGGAAATACGATTTTTTTTTCAACTTTGGCAGGCCGCCATTTTGTTTTTACTGGGCCGATTTGGCTCATTAACGAATTCGTTCAATATTTTGGCCTAGCCGATTTTTGTAGCGAGTTTGGTTTCGATCCGTCAAAAAATACGCCCTCTATCGTGCTTACAAATTCCGTTATTATTTGTGAATTTTCCTAAATAAATGTTTTAATGTACGATTTAGAGAAAAATGTTAAATACGAAAGTTGTAGAACGTGTTAAGGTCTATGAAAAATCTCAGTAACTTTTTTGCGTCAAATGAAAAACAAAGGAAATACGATTTTATTTCAACTTTGACATGCCGCCATTTTGTTTTTACTGGGCCGATTTGGCTGATTAACGAACTCGTCCAAGATTTTGGCCTAAACGATTTTTGTAGCGAGTTTGGTTTCGATCCGTCAAAAAATACGCCCTCTATCGTGCTTACAAATTCCGTTATAACACATATATCTCTCTCTCTCTCTCTATATATACATATCCTCTATCTAAATTCTAAAGAAAACATTGAAATAAAGAAAATGTGCTTATTTGGTTGTAATACTAGTGATACACACTGTATTATCAATAATTTGAAAGGTTCAATATACCAATAAAATTTGACATTTCAATTTCTTATGACATTAATGCAAAATGGACGTAATGATAGATAGATTTGAAAACAAGAATACAGATGTCTCGGTTAGCAAAATGGAATTTATACTAAAATAATGAAAATCTCTCTTTGTATATGAAAACGCAAATTTGTATTTTTTTTAAAAAAAAGAATTTTTGGTAACCAAAGCAGAGGAGAATTATTTATTGAAACAGTTTAGTTAGTTGATTTTGATATTCCCGAGAGACAACATCAAATAAGAGTTGTCTCAAATTTATTTAAAATAGAGTTGATTTTTAGATTCTCTCGAGACAACATCGAATAAGAGTTGTCTCAAATTCAATTCAGTATATCACAATAATTTGTATGATTATTATCAGTTCAACATATTTTGCCTTTTGTAAAGCCAGTGCGTGTATTATTCGCAAAGAATTACAGCGTTAAAGTGCGAGTGGTTTTTCCGGTTTGTAAATTATTGATTTAGAAAAGTTGTTCCTGAAATTCTAAAAAAGCGTTTTAGAATACGAACGAGTCTACCAGAACCTATTTGGTGAGTCCAGTCCATATTATCTATATTATTTCTCGAGAATTAATAGGCCTTTAGTAAAAAATATTTCGAAAATAGATGCATCTAATGATTAAATACTTACATTGAAATTATAGTAACGTTACTTATATAAAAAAATTCAACGTCAAGTGAAGACTATTTTTGAACAGACAATTTACAAGGAAATTTGCGCATTATTCATTGACATATATCAATTATAAAAGTAGAAATTTTGAACTTTTGGTTAAATTATTTAGATAGGAAATTTCTAATTATAGGTTGTTTAATATTAAGGTTTGATAGAAAGTTCTATGTTTGGTTTATGCGTTTATATTTTTTGAAAAGTTTTAATTTTGTAATTGTTATCTGATAATAGATTATATAAATTTGAATTCTAAATCTCTTTGGTTTTTTTTTAAATTCATTCTCATTATATTTGATAATTTTTATGCTAGAGAAAATTTAGTATAGTTAGTGACATTTGGTTAATTTCCTGACAGTAAATTTCATATATGTCATAAGAATTTAATTGTCTTATAGTGTATTGGATAAACAGTTATTTTAGGTTTGGAATAGTGCAATACGTAATTTGGAAATTTATAAATTTGAATTCTTATTTGAAATCTTTGATCCCTCCCTGAGTTAAGAGTGAGTTAATTGATTGTGTATTGATTTATCTTTCATAATATAACATTTAATATTTATAGAGCCGGGCATATTAAGTTGACAACTGCTGTCATAAAATTGAATAGGTTATATTTAGCGGTAAAGGTGTTTTCACATTAGTGCAGTTACTATTACAAATTGTGACGACAGTAACAAATAAAACGAAAAACTGCATTGAAATTTTTCCGAAGTCGCGTCATGCTACTCTCTACAATAGCCCTATTTCATTCTGAAATAAGCCTAAAAGTGTATTTTTTTATTAAGTAAGTACAAGTTAAAAGTGTTCTACAAAATTGCATGTTTTTACAAAAAAAATATGAAAATGTATTTTTTATTACAATTTAGTCAAGTTTACAATTAAATGTCTCACAGGTAGTAGACTATTTGCCTGCATTTGCGATTTTGTGGATTAGATGAATACATCAGTTCCACAAATGCAAGTTACCAGGTAAAGAGCTCAAAAATAATAATTTGGAAAGCCTACTTCCCGTGAGACGGTTACGACTTTTATAACTGTTGCTACAACACAAAAATATTTTGCCGCCACTTTAAATAAGTTGGGATATACCGATTTCATTTCGCTCCAGGTGTCCAAGGGATCGTCTTTTAAGTTTCTAACTGGCAAACTTAAATATTGATTGAGTTCACTATCTTTATGTGATTTCCCTTGCCCACTTTTTTTAGTGTGCGCTAACTTTTCATGATCCGCCCATATATCAAATTCCGGTTCTTCAGTATCCGAATCAGAACATTCTGATGAAGAAGAAGTGCTTTGGAAAGTCGCGATCACACTTTTGATGTGTCGCATCACAGTGCCCAGGGCTTGAGGATCCCTGAAGTTTATTTGTTTAAATCGAGAATCCAATATTGTGGAAACAGCTGGTATATAAGATTTCTCAATAGCACCAAACCTCTTTTCGATTTCTTTTAATAATGTTGTTTTCAAGTGTTTAACTACTTCATACTGGGGCGAATAATTGTTGTACTGGTTTATGAGACAACCAATCATTGGTATTACTTTACTTGTTGTGGGGTAATTTTCGCCACTTATCTCTACTGTCATCCTTTCTAGTGGTTTTAAAAGTTTGAATATTTCTCGTAAATGCTCAACTTCGGCTGCAGTAATCATATTTGGAGCATTAACATCGGAAAACAAAATATTGCTGACCATAGATGACATTAGTAGAAATCTCTCTATCATGTAATATGTGGAGTTCCAGCGAGTTTTGACCTCCGAAATAATTTTTTTAATGTTTCCTTCTATCGTTCCTGCATCGATTTGTATTTTTCTTAATTGCTCGCTTCTTTTGAACCATACCACTATTGATCGTATCTTGTCAATAATAAAACTCAAACCTTCTGTGTTTGTAAGTGAATTTTCACACCCCAAATTGAGGGTATGTGCGAAGCATGGGATGTGTCGGTTTTTCCCAAATTTGTCATGTATAGCTTTGACCATATTGGATGCATTGTCCGTCATTACAGCAACAATATCGTTAGGATCAATTCCCCAAATTTGAAGAGCTTTGTCCAATTCTAAAGCAATGTAGTCTGCCGTGTGAGCCTCTGATAATTCAACAATACCTATTGTCGCTGATGTTAACTTCATGTCATGTACAAAGTAGACAGTGATGCCCATAAAACTTTTGGTCTGCATATCGGCAATCCATATATCCGTCGTAATTGTGAAATACTTCGATTTTTTCAATATATTTTTAAATGCTTTTGAAATCACTTCGAATTTTCTATCAACATTATTTTTGATGGTGTTTCTGGTTGGTACTTTGTATAAAGGTGCCACTTGTTTCATCAAAGACAGAAAACACTTACCTTCTACAATATTGAATGGCAAATTATCCTGAACAATAAATTTTATTAATGCCTCTGTTAGTTTTACATTTTTAGAGCTACCATCTAAAAATAAAAACAAATGATGCATTCATGCAAGTACTATAAACTTTAGCTTTACCTTTGAAAGATGAAATTGTTTTGAAGGTAGACACAATTGTAGCTTGCTTGTATAATGAGCTTCATTTTTCTGTACTTGTGCTTGGTTCAACATCATATTCAGAAACCGTCATTGTTGAAGTTGATGAATGATCATCATCATCATTTCTTGTGAAGCGATCAGCTTTTTCTAGAAATATTAACTAATAAATTCATTAACAATTGCGGTTCTATTAGTCATACCTCATCTTGATGTAGTGAACTACTAGTCCCAGGCGTTTCTACATCCATTCGACTTTCGGGTTGAGATGGACTTTTTTTCTTTTTTGGTTCATCAACTTAATTCCGATACCTATCGTATCAAATACAGGTACCTACTAAGTTATTTGCGCTTCTCGACGCTAGATGGTGCTAAGAAATTTAACGAATGTTGGTGATAAAACAAACTAGATTGAAATTTCGCCAAATTGTGGTGTGTGCAATTTGCAATTAATTAGTTTTTTGATATAGGTATTTACACTAAAATATCGATATATTTTGCGATATATGGAAACTATTACATCGATATTTATATATCGATATATTGAATATATCGATGTATCGTTGCCATCACTACCAAATACTGCACCATATTGCTTTGTCACTTTTTCTCAATTGCCTGATCTTACCGTTTTTTCACACTTGGAACTTGGGATTTCTCTAATATAACCGGTGCTTTAACAACTTCATCAGCAATAAAATATAACTCATTACTTCCACTGTTTGTATCACATTCACTTTCACTTGAATCAGACATAGCAACACAAACTACAAAGCTTTGAAGTAAAGAGCAAACAGCTGATTACAGGACTGGACATGAGTGATCGAAATGTATCTGCGCTTGAGGAATGTGGGGGACTGTCAACTCTTCCACTTTTGAACCAGCAAAGCACCCCAAATACTGATACAATCTAGCAGTGGCAGCTTATACTTGCGCATAGAGGATATCATTATACACTCTTTCTTCATGACCCTATACTTCAACCTTTTACTTGGGAGGATATGCTTCAGTTTTATACATTCCACAAAATATTTCGATGTTGACACGTCAGGTCAAAAAACATACCTTTCCTAATCCTCTTACGCAATTACTTGAAATTTTAATATTACAAACAATATTATTTCAAAACATTGGGCGACACCGAAATTGAGCCAAACTTGACGGAATTTCCCATTTTATTACTCTACACTTTTCTAAAATAGAAGACTAAGAATTGTTTAATTACTAATTTGAAAATATTTCAATTTCTACTAATTCAAAGTTCAGTGCTGAGCTATCCGCTTTCATGTTTGCAAGAGTTAAATTGAGTAATTTTTCCTACACGAAAATAATATCTTCACAAGAGATTCAAAATTGACTTTCAACAAAATGTAAAATTAATATATAAGCCTTCATGTCGACATAGTTGTCAGTGTCTGGCATCTTATTCCCATCATTTTCCCCTTTCTATATTAGTCTTCTCTCTCTTTAACATCTACTGAATATCATAGGCGTACCTACAGTCGAATTTTACATACAGATCGAAATATATTTTTAAATCTATGTACTGGAATTAATCCACTTAGAAGATTGAAAATAGAAATAATAGTAGAACTGTGGTGGTTTTCTGTGTTTTCCTCGTCTCGGAACATATTTATTTGGCTCATATTTCCTTTATTGGAGCTATTCATTGCATTTATAGGTCTTTGTTCCTATTTTTGTCTTCGATTTATATAATTCACTTGGATTAAGTAATTTTTACTTCAATGTCTCTTAAAAAAAACATACAGCAGTTGGACTATTCATATCTTTTTTCATCAGAAGTAAAATTAATAATTTAAAAATGGAAAACTAGTAAGACTTTTTCAAAGGAATTGGATTACTTAATATTTTAAGCCTAAAACATTTTTTCTACTGAATCTTCTTTTGATTCTAGATGAATTTGGTGTTTTCCCTCTTCTTCATCTGTATGTAAATCTAGGAGTTCATACCGAATACTTGGGAGATGATAGAGAGGCTAAAAATAATGATGGTATTTCATATAAAACAAATTTCTATAGCTTGTTAACGAAGGTAGTAAAGAAAATTTGTTATATGAAATACCATCATTATTTTTAGTCTCACTATCTCCTAAATTTTTGGTACGAACTAGTGGGTCGCCCTGTATAAATCTTGATCTTTACATTTTTAGCTTGCAAATGAAAAAAATACTTAAAATAAGCTGCAGCTATGAAGTATGGACTCTCTATTTCTATCTTTCCTTCCTCAGATGTAAAATTAATAATAAAAATAAACAGTTTTAAAGATTAAAACTAACTCTTCCGCTTCTGTGGCTCTGAACAATTTGGGCGGAAAAGTAATACACAACAAATAATTTCTTTCACGAAGTACTTTTCTTAACACGCAAAATGACAATAAATAAAGTATAATGTAAAAACAATCCAATAATTAAAAAATAATTTGAGGAACGTTCATTCTAGATTGGAGTATCATTAGATTTTTAAATGATTAGTCAAGATAAATTTAGAAAATTATTTATAAGTTTATATTAATTTATTTATTTATTATTACACTATTGCACAGAGCTGGACAAACTACTGGAGTATAACTGCTACTTACTTAATCCAAAAAAGTGTTAGCAATGACACACAAAAAACGACAATAAATAAGTAAACACACAAATATGTTTGAAAATTTATGTCAACAGAAGAAAACCAAATGCGCTTACTATTGAAATAATAAGTTTACACATGTTTTTGTACTAAGCCAAAAAAATATCAAAATAAACGGTTTTAAAGATTAAAACTAACTTTTCCGCATCTGTGGCCCTGAACAATATTCTATCATAAAATTGTTACTTGTTTACACTTCGGGGGATGTATCGTGCTAACAAACCGAAATTTCTCCAAAAATAAACGGTTTTAAGGATTAAAACTAACTTTTCCGCATCTGTGGCCCTGAACAATATTCTATCATAAAATTGTTACTTGTTTACACTTCGGGGGATGTATCGTGCTAACAAACCGAAATTTCTCCAAAAATAAACGGTTTTAAGGATTAAAACTAACTTTTCCGCATCTGTGGCCCTGAACAATATTCTATCATAAAATTGTTACTTGTATACACTTCGGGGGATGTATCGTGCTAACAAACCGAAATTTCTCCAAAAATTCAGTATATCTGGATTTATAGGACCCGCTGTACTCGCTCCAGTCTACTGAAAATCAATAGGGTACATCTGTGAGACACCTTGAACAATATTCAATCATAAAATTGATCAATCGTATACTCTCTGGAGGCTGTATCGTGCTAACAAACTGAAAATTCTCCAAAAATGACAAAAATTTGGTACTTGAAGTACCATAGAGTACCCGTTGTACTGGCTTTAGTGAGCTGAATATCGATAGAGTTCACCTTTAAGACGCCCTTAATAATATCCAATCATAAAATTGGTCACTTGTATATACTCCGGAGGCTGTATCGTGCTAACAAACTGAAACTTCTCCAAAAAAGACAAAAATATCGTACTTAAAGTATTGTCACACTTGTTGTATTGGCTCTGGTCAGCTGAAAATCAATAGGGTTCATCAGTGAGATGCCCTGAATAATATTCAATCATAATATTTGTGACTTGTTGAACACCGGAGGCTGTATCGTGCTAACAAACTGATATTTCTCCAAAAATGACAAAATATCGTACTTCAAGTACCATAGCACCCGTTGTACTGGCTCTGGTGAGCTGAAAATCAATAGGGATCATCTGTCCTTAACAATATTCAATCATACAATTGCTGACTTATTGCACTCCGGAGACTGTATCGTGCTAACAAGACATGTAAGGAAAAGTGGCCGACGACATACACACAGGATTTTTTTTCTAAAAACCGTTTTTTCGTGTTGTTGTTGATGGAAAACGTAAAAATAACTCAAACAAATATTTCAAAATTCCAACTTTTTTTGGGGTAAACCAATACTTTTCTCGCATATAGAAAGGTTGGGCGGAAAAGTAATATATATATCAAACTAGTAAGACTTTTTTCAAGGGATGTGGATTAAATAATATTATGACCATAAAATATTTTGCCCTTCATCTGTCTGGTAATCACTAAATCTTGTTCTTCACATGTTTAGCTTGCAAAAAAATACTTAAAACAAGCTGCTACTATGAAATGTATGGACTCTTTATATCTATGTTTTTCACACTGTACCTTTGGATATTCTTGCTACCTCAAATACAAATCCATCTGGCCAATGGTGCAAATTTGCAGAAGTCTCCAGATGCGTTATCCACTGCTTGGCTACTGACGGACCAACACTTCCATCAAACTGCCTACAGCTCTCTAAATCTTGTTCTTCACAGCTTGCAAAAAAATACTTAAAATAATCGGTTACCATGAAATGTATGGACTCCCTATATCTATGTTTTTCACACTGTATCTTTGATATATATATTGAAGAATTTGATGTTTCCCCCTTTCTTCATTTGCCTGGTAATCTATAAATCTTGTTCTTCTTGCAAAAGAATGCTGTTGCTACTATGTTACTGCTTCAATTTGTTTCTAAACAAAAATGTGCTCTACTGTTGTGATTCTTAATGGACAAATAAAATGGATGCTAATAAATAATTACTTGAAGGGCACAAACATAATCCATAGATATCAACTTATCTTAACCTCTAAAAAAGTGAGTGAAGTTGGTAGCTTGTCACCTACCCCACTCGTAACTATGATACTTTGACTCAGTGGTGGAAGTTCGTTTACTGAAATAAACCACAGGATGAAATAAAGGATCAGATTTATGTTGAAGCAAAATAGACCCAAATCCATGTGATGAGGCATCACAATATAATTGTGTTCGGCCTTCTGGTTGTATATGGCTGAAACAGCAGGGTTTATAAGGTTTAAAGAGAATTAAATTTTTCTGCATCAAAAAGAAAAACAGAATCTTTTTTAAGCAAATCATATAAAAGTTTAGCTTTGAGTGCAAAATGAACCTTCTAAAATATGAGACCAATCCAAGAAAACGTTGCACACCTTTAAAGTTTTTTGGTACTGGATAATCTGATATGCCTTCTATGTTTGATTTATTAGGGACGATACCAAACTTGTTGATAGTATAGCCCCTTTATTCGATATGAGAGTACATAAAGCTACACCTCTCTAGTTTTAGTTCTAAAAGATTAGATTAGATTTTAACAGGGTTACAGTGCACTGAAACCAAAGGTTTATTGCGCCCCCCCTATCAGAGCTGTTCTCGCTACTACTACTACAGCTCGCCTTCCAGTTCCAGGGTACTAATGAACTCTAGTATTTGGGACGGCTTCAACGAGGTTAGTTCCTCATTCTAAAAGTTTCTTGTCCGAAGCATTTCTTGCGTTGGCTTGCAATGGCGAGGCATTCTAGAACTAGGTGATCCGGGGTTTCATCCTCCTCCCTACAGAATCTACACTCGTCAATTTCTGCTACACCTATTCTCATTAAGTGCTTCCTAAGGCGGTAGTGTCCTGTGAGAAAGCCCGTGAGGAGATGTAGCTTATTTTTACTGAAGTCCAAATATTTTTTGGATCTAGCAGTGTCAAAGTTCCGCAGGAACTTTTTGGAATTTGGAATGTTCCAGCCCGGGAAGGCACCGCCAGAGTGCTTCCCTTTCGGTTTGCTCTTTCTTCCGAAACTCTTTCTTATTGGAGCATTTTCCTACACCACAGAAAGGCTCCGGGCCAATAAAGGGCGTTTGTGCTCCTTTCATGGCAAGTGTATTGGCCTCTTCATTTCCCGGGCCAGGAACCCAGACTAAAGAGACCCTGTTATTTTTGCTTAATTCATCAAGTTTTCTTCGGCACTCCCATGCCAACTTTGGGTCAATGACATGGGAGCTCAATGCTTTGATAGCTGCTTGACTATCAGAATGGATCGATATGTCACATTTCTGATAGTTCATTTCCACGCATCTCTCGATCGCAAGTATTTCTGCCTGAAAGACACTCGGGAAGGAGCTTAACGATAATGAGTATCTGGTGCCAGGCCCAAATACTCCAGCGCTTACTCCAATGGCGGTTTTTAAACCATCCGTATAGACCATTTAATGGTGTTTTCTTTGAGAGTTTGGGTGGTGTATTCCCTTTCCTTAGACATTCTAAGAATTGCCTCTTGGCAGATATTTCTATCACCAGATGTAGAGGTGTGAGATCTGTAATGATCTCAAGTGCCCTAGTTGGACACGTTCTCATAGCTCCAGTGATGCACACACAGGCAAGCCTTTGAACTTTGTCGAGGATCTTCCTCGTACTGTACTGACTTGCTTTTGTATGCCAAACTATGGCCCCATACGTAATTGCTGGTCTCACAGTCATGGCGTACATCCATCGCAGTATTTTTGAGTTACAGTCCCACCTCCTACCAGCTAGATTTCTGCACGACATAAAAGCTCTTATTGCTTTACTAGCAGTTATTTCAACATGCTTATTCCACAGAAGCTTACTGTCTAGGGTTATCCCTAGATATTTAACTTCTGATTTCCCCGTTTAAGGATATGGATTTCATGGCTGGAAGTGTTCTTTTCCGAATAGATGGAATTACTATGGTCTTGTTTGGGTTAATGTTTAGCCCCACTGACAAGCACCATTGCTCAATTATTCTGAGGCCCTTTTGTAATAAATCACACAAGGTGCTTCCGAACTTGCCTCTGACTATTAGAACTATGTCATCAGCATAGCCCATACATTCGAAGCCAAGCTTCGTTAGCCTGTAGAGCAACTCATCTACTACGAGGCTCCATAGAAGGGGAGATATCACTCCCCCTTGAGGTGTCCCCTGAGTGGCTTTAATTGAGGGGTTTGATTCCCCACCTGTGTCTCAGCTATCCTCGTCGTCAACAACTCATGCATCCATGTTGTCAAAGGCTCCAGATATATTCAGGAATGTGCACATTGCGATTTCTTTGTTGTTCAGAGTTCTCTGGATGACTTCTGTCAGCTGATACAGAGCCGTCTCAGTTGATCGACCCGCTCTGTAAGCATGCTGACAATTATGAAGTAGTGTATTCTCCAGGTTCTCTGTTCTTATGTAGTTATCCACTACGTTCTCAATTGTTTTGAGTAGAAACGATGTTAGACAGATGGGTCTAAAAGATCGGGGATCAGTCCCATATTTTTTCCCGATTTTTGGTATGAAGGATACCCTTGCCCTTCTCCATTTTCTAGGTATTAAACCCACTGCTAGACTGCTTCTTGTAATCTTCAGCAGATGAGGAAGAATTTCCTCAATCCCTTGCTGCAGGAGTGCTGGAAATATTCCATCCTCTCCTGGTGATTTATATGGTTGAAAGGTACTTATTGCCCATTCCAACCGTTGTCTGGTAAATATTTTCTTAGCAATCTCCCGATCTTCCTTGCGGGATTTTTTGGCGTAATTCATTGCTATTTAAGTGCTTGTTGCTGGTTCACTACCTGAAAAGTGGGTTCTAAGAAGAAGAATCGATCGTTCATCTTCACCTTCCGTGTATGGTCCGTCTGGCTTTTTCAGAGACGTTGTGGGGTTGGTTCCCCCATTTGCCATGAACTTTTGTAGTCTGGCCGCGGTGTGAGTGGATGTGATCTTTTCGCAAAAGGCTTGAAAATTAAGCCTTTTGGCCTTCCTAATCTCTTTATTGTACTGGTTAAGCTTCTCAGTGTACCCCTGCCAATTACCGTCACGTTTGGCTCTATTAAAGAGCCGACGGACCTCTTTTCTGAGGTTTTACAGGTTCTCATTCCACCAAGGAGCATACTTTCCTGAACGAGCTTTTTGACAGTGGGCAACTGGAATGAAAAAGCTTCCATTATTGCCTCACTGATCTGTTCGACTCTTTTTTCCAGGTCGTAGTGCGGGTGATTTACCCCATTCACTTTGACGTGTTCCAAATTGTCCTTCAGATTGGTCTTGTAAAGAGATCAATAAGTATTTCTAGGATTTCGGATTGTAGGAATCAAGGTAGTATCTCCCTCTATCCTAAATTCGATTATCCTATGGTCGGAAAGTAATGGCTCGCTCATCACCCTTCAATCGTTTACATTTTTCCTGGCAGCAACATTAACAATTGTTACGTCCAAGACCTCTTCTCTTGCTCTCGTGACAAAAGTGAGGGTTGCTCTCACGTATAAGTTCTCAAGGTTATTTGCTAAGATACTCCCAATGTTGAGGTGAATCATGATTGGAACAAGGTCCCGTGACACGTATTTTATTTTATTTCTTATGATTACACAGGCACATGGAGATACTTGCCTTTGATCATAAATCAATTTAGAATCCTTGCATGCCAAACCTTTGATTTGGCCTTCTTTGTTGTTCCATGGTTCGTGAATCAGTACAATATCCAGTTGTAGTCTGACGAACAACGTTGCTATTACGGCTGAAGCTCTCTTCACATGATGCAGGTTAATCTGAGCTACATTCGTGAACGTGAAGGTGAATTATTATGGATGAGAGAGGTCTAGTTACTCAGCCTCTATTCATCCCCCTCCTTTGTTTCTCCCTGGCCCTCCTCGACCACCATGTCAATATCTTCCTCGGAGTTCGAGCAGGTTTCTTGATCTCGAGTCAGACTCTCGACCCCAGGCTGCTCTGCCCAGCTTCCCGGGATGCACAGGCAGTCTCCGCATTCCCAGTCATCCCAGCAGAGCCGGAGGAGATCTCGGGCTGACCCAAGGTCAAGCTTTCGCCTTTCTCCCCATTTCCAGAGGTTCCGGATGTGGAGGGTATGTCCATGTCCTTTGGATTCTTCGCGGGGTTCTTTTTTTTCCAGCGCGTAACCTCCTGCCTTCAGAGCCTCCCCAGATTGGTAATCGATCCCAATCGTGAGGATAGTTCACTGACCTTCTTTTTTAGAGTTCAGGATCTTCCAAGCCCCAGTAGTGAGGTTGGAGTTCTGAACCTTGACAAGTTGGAAAATATTCTCCAATTTCATGTCGTTGCTTCTTGGGAAGAATATCGTTATGGTGATCGACTTTGGGATGTCGTCTCCACTTCGAGTCACCAATTCGGGTCCTTCCCAAGAGTTTAATTTCGGCGCTGACCTCATCAGCCAGTCTGCCGATTCTTTATTACTAAACTCTTTTTTTATTTGATTAATAAAAACTTTTTGGTAGTATTATTATCTTCCCAATCAATTTTCTTTTCATTATTTATGTAGGTTTGTTTTCGTTTGTCTAGGTAAATGATTGAATAATATTCCCAGAGTTGAATATAACAGTTTTATTCTAAAAATACCTCAATTTACAGCCGAAGTCGATTTTTTGAAGTTGTCCGTCACAATATTCTCTCGTCTCTCCCTTATTGAATCCCCGGCAACCAAAAACTCTAAAGGTCATAAGATGATTCTCATCAAGTGTTCTAAATGTAAATAAGTAAAACTTCAATAAAACGTTAAAAGAAAATCACAACAATAACACCAACTAAATACATTAAAAATTCAATTATCTACATTTATTAACAAAGTTACATATGAGAATATCTCAACTAGTATTATATGAATATGTATCATAAATGTATTATTTTCATTATTTCTTGACGCTAGAAGTTCCGCCTATGTTTCTAATCTAATACTCGAACTGTTTAATATCAAAATGAAAGCCAGTTAACTGTGAACAACAAAATATCGTGTGGCAGCGGTGACGTTTAATCAATAAATCGTGAAAGGGGCGCAAAAGGGACGAAACCCCATCGCTCCGTTCTCCATTGTCGGTTGTTTTTCTCCCGATTGCTCTAAATGAACTACTGAAAATTCTATCTGTGTTTTTCTCCTATTCTGAACGTTCTATTTTCTCATCATGCGGTTCTTTCGGTCACTTGCCATACTTTTCAATGATTTTTTTCTCTACAGATATAAAAGGGCAGATCAATAACACTGATCAACACTAATTTTATTGTCAACAATATTTGGGCGATTTCTAGGTAATTTCGTGGTGCTGATCACGAATTTGAAGTCCATTTAGGTGAATTGGCTCTAATTTTAGAGATATATTATCAAAATATGATAAGATAGAGAAAAATATCAATTTAATAGACGAATGGCTCTTATAAGCAACTTTTAGTAAAAAACATTTTGTGGTTTCAAAAAAAGAGAAACGAAAAAATAATAAAATTCATTTATTGATTAGGTATAACAGCAAAGAAATAATTTAATTTAAAAAATTACATCTAATTCGTAGGAAAGAAGCTCTTTTTGTAGGATTTTCTTTTATGAGGACCGTCAGGTACATCACGTTGGAGACTCCAACAATAGTCTGCCATCATATGATGATCCCATCTGCCCTGATACCTTACCTCCATCTCCTTTATATCCTGGTGGAACCGTTCCCCTTGTTCCTCACTGAAATTGCCAAGATTGTCGGGAAATTTATCCAAGTGGCTGTGAAGAAAGTGTACTTTAATACTCATATTAGTACCCAAGTTTTTAAAGTTTAATAACATCTGTTGCACTAATTCCTCGTAATTGTCCGCTTTGTGATTACCCAAGAAATTTTTAACTACCATAACAAAGCTACACCAAGCAGCAGCTTCAAGTGTCGTCATGTGATTTGTAAAATTAGAGTCCTTAATAAGTTTGCGAATTTGAGGGCCATCAAAAATACCCGTTTTTTGCTTTTCCATACTTAGCCTAGGAAACGATCTACAAATGTATTTGAAGCACTCGCCATCTTTACTAAAAGCCTTAACAAATTGTTTCATTAGTCCTAACTTGATGTGGAGCGGTGGGAGAATGATTTTTTCACGGTCAACCAATGGTTCGTTTATGACATTTGCAGTTCCTACAGTCATATTTTGTCTTATTGGCCAATTAACCATATTCCAATGATCTTGCTTCGCCCTACTATCCCACAAGCAGATAAAACTAAGGTATTTTGTGTACCCACCTTGCTGCCCAAGCAAGAAGTTGACCATTTTTAGATCAACACACATGGAAAACTGATGTTCTTCATAGGATAGTTTCTGTAATACCAACTTGATGTTTTGATATTCTTCCTTAAGTTTTGTTGTGTGGGCGATAGGAATTGACGCATATCGGTTGCGATTGTGTAGCAAAACACACTTTAAGCTTCTACTGGAATTGTCTATGAATAGTCGCCAATCACCTGGAACAAATTGTATTCCCATTTGACGAAAAAGTCCGGGAATGTTGTTGCAATAAATAAGATCTTCATCTTGGCTAAAGTAAGGAACAAGTTTCACCTCTCGTGTTCTATAAATGGTTATTTTTATATCTGGTTGTAGACAATTTTTTTTCTTTTAATCTGGATGCCAGAAGTTCAGATGCTTGCTTTGATAGACCGAGATCCCGTATCAGGTCATTCAGTTCTTCTTGAGAGAACTGCTGTGGTGTTGATTGTATTTCCTGCTCATATTCACTTCCACTGCTACTGTACTGGTCCTTAATTTCTTCTTCTTCTTCCGCCATCAGAACATCTGGCAGTGTTGTATATACTGGTACGGGAATCTCTTCGCTATGTGGCATATGTCTTCGTGCTGATTCTAAATCAGGATAATTCCATTTGCCTTTCTTGTATTTGTTAAAACCTTTTACATTAACTAAACACTGCAAGATTGTAGAGTCGACCACCGATATTGCGACATAATTAAAAATATATATGAAAATGCAACAACTGTAAATCTACACTCTACAACCAACAAGATAAGGATGGGAAGGGGAGTTAGGCAAGGCGACACTATATCACCAAAGCTGTTTATTACTGTGCTCGAATATGCATTTAAAAGATTGGCATGGCAACAAAAAGGAATACTCATCGATGGAGAGAGACTCAATCAACTACGCTTCGCGGATGACATCGTTATTTTGTCAGACTGTCTGGGAGAGGCCAAAGACATGCTCCAAGAACTCAACGATATCATACAAGAGATTGGGCTGACAATAAACTTTGAAAAGACCAAAATAATTACTAACATGGTTCCCAGTGACCAAATACAAATTAATAACAACAAAGTAGAATTGGTCGACAAATATATATATTTGGGTCATGAGATTAAAATAACCAGAGACAACCGAACCTGCGAACTAAACAGGCGAATTACCTTGGTAGTCCGGGAAAGTAAGGAAATAAAAGTCAAAAGTTTCCCATAATTGATTTTTCATTTTTAAATGAAAATATATTGACCCAGCATCACTCTCCTAGATTATCTAATAATTTCCGCTGGAGCTTGCGACGCAGCTTGCAAGCACAGCTCAGACCACCTAAAATTCAAGTGTTTAATGCTCGTGTCATTTCTGGATGTGTTCTTACAAAAAAATCGTAGAGATGAAAATTGAAATCTTATGCTCTTGAAGGTGACGTAAATAGTTTTTTCAAAAAAAAAAATTTCCGATCTTAAATTTTCCAAAAATTGAAAAAAATTACGAAAATTATGTTTTTGGTTGGTAATTATAAATAAAATATTAATATCGAGGTCAAAACATAGATAAACATAGAGGGCAAACTTCTAAAAATTTACGTTTTTTCAGATTTGGAAAATTCAAAATGGCGGCTGCGCATATTGGAAACAATTTTTTTTTCAATCGCGTCTAAATTTATGAACACTAACGATATTGAGAAACGGTTTGTTGCAATCGACAGAGTGAAAGTTATATTTTTATAAATAACATAAACAAAATTTTTTTACCTCATTTTTTAGAACATTTACCGAAAATAAATTTTTTTATATCTAGTTTTTTCTCATTTTGGCGTTGAAAAATTTCTTAAAAATATCTTTTTACGGTACAAATATGTTTGTTTTTGAAAGACGAGTATTTTGAAAAAAAAAAATTTTCAGATGCGACTTTTACAAGTAGAGATAAACAAATTCAAAGTCTGTTAGATTCTGTGATAATATTGATTGAAATTTTCAAATTTTGATCACTTCGCTAGGTTGTCGAATCCCAACTCAACTTAAACTCAAATTTTCATTTTTCTACCGTCAATTGGTCCATTCAAAAGAGAATAGTAAGCCTAGCTCGGTCGGCCAAACGGTGCGGCGGCAGCTGCTTGGCGTTGTGGTGGGGGGTCAGCGCTCGTTCACAGTTGAACGAAGCTCAAGCTTTTATTTTGGTTTTCTTTGTAAAAATTTTGCTTTTGTGGTTTGCTAATAGTATGGCTATTATCAACCATTACATATTGCTAGAAATAAGGTACCATGATATTTATAATTTATATCTATAAATCCATTTATTATATATATTATACATAATTCGAAACGTAGATACTAAGAATAATATTTATTTACAAATTTACATCTATTTTCTACAAATTCTCGCCCTTTTTGGTCTCTGAGGAAATGGCTCTGTACAATTTTCCTCGTCATTATCATTAGCAAACAAATCCTCATCGATATTATTGCTACTATCAATTGGAAGTTCACAATCAACTAATTGAGTCATATCAAAATTTAGCTCATCACTCAGATTCATTATCATCCTCGTCATTGTCAAATACCGTATTTACAATTTCGATGTTACAACAGTTTTTGCCTTCGCAATTTTTACATAATATCGTACAATGTATGCCAACTTTTTTACAACCTCACCTGGTAGTAGAGCACCCTGTGGTACAAGAACACGAAATAATGTTCAATAATTCGTCGGGTACACAAGTACGTCGTCCGTCATGTTAGTAAGGGTCTTTTGGGCGTTCGAAGAGAATGAGTGCTGAACCCCCACCAGAACGTCAAGCAGCTGCGCCGCACCGTTTGGCCGAGCGAGCTAGTAGACCAGGGTCGATAATTTTTGAAACCAAAAAAAATTACAGTAGGATGAAACCCATTAGAAAAGCAGGGGAACATGATCAAAATGAAAGGAAAAATAAATTACGGTCGATCCGAGTTCGGGAAGTGGGAGGGGGTGAGTTTTTAAGGGTGAAAAATTGTTTATCTTGATTTCCGGCGAAACTACCAGTCCTATGGAAAAAAGTTAAATGGCAAAGTTGTAGGTCATAAAAAGATCTACAACTTTTGTATTAACAATTTTTTCACATAACCTCAAAATTTAGGTGAAAAATTCAAAAAACCAAGCTTTTGGTTTTTTATTTATATCTTTTTTAAAAAAAATTTTTTATCTACGAAATTTGGTGAAAACTTACCTTATTATGTCCCAAATATACTGTAATTTATTTGATTAAAAATATTTATTTTTTCGCCTCATTTTAACTTAATATCAAAAAAGCACCCTAATTTTCAATCGAAAATTCTGACGTCAAAATTTCAGCTTTTTTCAAAAAGTTTGGGGGCTTTTTGTTCGTTGAAATATCTACTTTCTGATGGTGTAAAAAAAAATATACATTACTATAGGAAATATTATTAGAAAATGCAAAAAATTGAAAAAACCTCATTCGAAAATTTTTTTTTAATTACTATGTACAATTTCATCAAAAAAATGTGATTGCTGCAATTTTTTTTAGTTAAAAAGTTTATTTATTTTACTCGAATTACATTCATGTCATAGAAAATCTCATACAAAATAAATATACATGTAAATCGTACTATTGAATTTAGAAACTTAATTCTGATTACGTTATTCGTTAATTTTTTTTTAAAAAACTTTAATCTTGTTATTTATAAATACCTTATCTGAAATTCTAATCAGTTATTCATTAGTTTTTGTCTCTTTGGAGGCATTTCTTCATCGTCAGATTCGACAAATCTTTCCAACTCTAGCTGATCGTCGAAATCTTCAAGACCATCATCTTCGTCTCCAATGTTATTTCCAGTCTGCATTGGTTCTTCATCCATAATTTCATCTGAATCATTTACTTCCTCGTAGATTTTTTCTTCCATATTGGAGCAATTTTCAGAACCATGCATAAATTTGTGCATTTTAAACCATGTTTTCGGCAGCCACATTTTAAACTGTTACATCCAGTTTCACAGCTGCAGCAAATAGTTTTGAGCAATACTTCCGGAATTAAATCCTTTTCTGTAAATTTGGGCATAATGCCACGCTGATGTTGCTTCCAGCCCCAATCTGTTGCTGTCAATTCGTTACCCAACCAAGTTTGAAGCTGATAATATGCTCTGTAACAATGTTGTTCTGCTGCTCCTTCTGTGGGTGGGAGGTTTGCCAAAACGAAAGATGATTTAATTTTTGCCAATTGATATTTTTGAAACCTTAATTGATTCAGTGTTAATTTTTCTTTTTTACATTTATAAATAGATTTAATTAATTGTAATCCATTTTTTTTATATTTTCTTTACTTTCATATTTTTTGTAAAAAACATTGGCCAAATTTGACAAATTTTTCGCGTCTAATATAGAATTAACGATACTTTTCTTTCCTTTTCCGGCAAATCCAGATGTTGTATCGCAACCAGAAAAACAATGCAGAAATGCAACAATGTTTTTGAAGGATTCATGTTTGAAACTATTAGACGTGAAAAATAGATCCTTTCCATTTCCAGAGCCTGGTTTGAGAAAATAAATGTCATGATTATTTGAATTTAATTGATTTAAAAGAACCAAAAGATCAATATCTTGACCCACAACTATGACAGTTTTATTAGTATCTCTGGCAACTTCTATCGAGGTCTTAATTATGTCGGCATCAGCATCTTCTTCAACTTGTTTACAGGAAAATCCTTGTGACTGTAATCTTTTCATTAAACTTTTAATTATTTTGTCCTTGTTTTTCTCGTTAGATAAAAAGTTTTCTTGCGAAAATGGTATTTTTGTATGGTTCTGATAATCGAACTCTGGAATATTGTCTGAGGTTTTTCTACGATTACGTTCTCCTCTTTTAGTTGAAGTAGCTGCTGGTACTGTTGTGACATTAGCTGATTTTTTAATTTCGGGGTACCCATCAAAGACAATATAACTGTAACTGTAACTATAACTGTAAATTTTAATAAATACCTCAAAATTGTACATAGTAATTAAAAAAAAATTTCGAATTTGAGATTTTTTCAATTTTTTGCATTTTCTAATAATATTTCCTATAGTAATGTATATTTTCTTTTACACCATCAGAAAGTAGATATTTCAACGAACAAAAAGCCCCCAATATTTTGAAAAAAGCTGAAATTTTGACGTCAGAATTTTCGATTGAAAATTAGGGTGCTTTTTTGATATTAAGTTAAAATGAGGCGAAAAAATAAATATTTTTAATCAAATAAATTACAGTATATTTGGGACATAATAAGGTAAGTTTTCACCAAATTTCGTAGAAAAAAAAATTTTTTTAAAAAAGATATAAATAAAAAACCAAAGACTTGGTTTTTTGAATTTTTCACCTAAATTTTGAGGTTATGTGAAAAAATTGTAAATACAAAAGTTGTAGATCTTTTTATGACCTACAACTTTGCCATTTAACTTTTTTCCATAGGACTGGTAGTTTCGCCGGAAATCAAGATAAACAATTTTTCACCCTTAAAAACTCACCCCCTCCCACTTCCCGAACTCGGATCGACCGTAATTTATTTTTCCTTTCATTTTGATCATATTCCCCTGCATTTCTAATGGGTTTCATCCTACTGTAATTTTTTTTCATTTTTTACCATTTTTGAAGGCTTCGGCCCTGGTCTATAGGATTACTGTTCTCTTTTGAATGGACCAATTAACGGTAGAAAAATGAAAAATTGTGTTTAAGTTGAATTGGGATTCAACAACCTAGCGAAGTGATCAAAATTTGAAAATTTCAATTAAAATTATGACAGTATCTAGCAGATTTTGAATTTGTTTATCTCAGCTTGTAAAAGTCGCATCTGAAAAATTTTTTTTCAAAATACTTGTCTTTCAAAAACAAACATATTTGTAACGTAAAAAGATATTTTTAAGAAATTTTTCAACGCCAAAAAGAGAAAAAACTAGATATAAAATTTTTTATTTTCGGTAAATGTTCTAAAAAATTAGGTAAACAAATTTTAAAAAAATTTGTTTATGTTATTTATAAAAATATAACTTTCACTCTGTCGATTGCAATAAACCGTTTCTCAATATCGTTAGTGTTCATAAATTTAGACGCGATTTAAAAAGAAAATTGTTTCCAATTTGCGCAGCCGCCATTTTGAATTTTCCAAATCTGAAAAAACGTTAATTTTTAGAAGTTTGCCCTCTATGTTTATCTATGTTTTGACCTCGATATTAATATTTTATTTATAATTACCAACCAAAAGCATAATTTTCGTAAATTTTTTCAATTTTTGGAAAATTTAAGATCGGAAATTTTTTTTTGAAAAATAGTTATTTGTATACTAAGGCCGCAAAATGCTTTTTCGCGTTCCGAGAGAGAGATTATCGCCGAGGCCGCTCCGGCCGAGGCAAGATAATCTCGAGGTCGCGAAAACATTTCGCGGCCATAGTATACACAATATTTTTCGTGCAACCGTGAAAATTACATAATTTCAATAAACATTATGTTTCTTTAGAAAAGTCGGCGTTTCAACGCGAATATAGAAAATTACACGTCAATATCACAATGTTTCTATGGAAATGAAATATTTAGCAATACAAATCAATTTGACATTTCTCGTGAAGTCGTGAAGATGTCCGATAGCGATAGTGATATTTCAGTTACTTGCACTCCTCCTGAGCTGAGAGATCTCATAGACTCAGCACTTTCTGATTTGATACCCGAAAAATCTAAACGGAAATATGAAAAATGTTACAGCAACTTCAAAGATTGGTGTGTCAACCAAAATGTCAAGACGGTGTCAGAAAACATATTATTAGGATATTTGATGCAGCGATCAAAAGTTGTGAAGAGTTCAACTTTATGGAGCATTTATTCTATGCTAAAGACTATGCTTAACGTACGAGATGGAATTGACGTAAAGAAGTTTTTAAAATTGGTACCGTTCCTCAAGAAAAAGTCAGTTGGTTATCGAGCAAAGAAATCAAAAGTTTTTACGCACGAACAAATTGATTCATTCCTCAAACAAGCTAGTGATGCAAATCATCTACTGTGGAAGGTATATAAATATGGAAAAAAAGTGAAGTATGATGTTTTATTCATAATAATTATTATTATAGGTAGTTTTGATAATGGGAATATCAGGAGCATGCAGTCACTATGGGAACGGCCGTAAAAATGTTTGTCGGCCGTCACTCTGGGTAACGGCCGCAAAATATCATTTTGCGGCCTCTGTTGCGGCTGCAAAATGCTTGTTTTGCGTCCGGTTGCACGAAAAACTATTTATGTCACCTTCAAGAGCATAAGATTTGCTTCAATTTTCATCTCTACGATTTTTTTGTAAGAATACATCCAGAAATGACACGAACATAAATCACTTGAATTTTAGGTGGTCTGAGCTGTGCTTGCAAGCTGCGTCGCAAGCTCCAGTGGAAATTATTAGACAATCTAAGAGAGTGATGCTGGGTCAATATATTTTCATTTAAAAATGAAAAATCAATTATGGGAAAGTTTTGATAGTTAACAGATTTTTCGACCTTACTTTCCCGGACTATGGGATGGGCGGCGTACGGAAAAATGAAGGACATCCTTAAAGGAAATATCCCAATTCGTTTGAAACGAAAAGCATTTAACCAATGCATATTACCGGTTCTGACCTATGGCGCAGAGACACTAACTTTAACGAAGAAAACCGCAGAAAAACTAAGAGTAACACAAAGGCGAATGGAGGGATCGATGTTTGGCCTGACCCTGAGGGATCGAGTGAGAAATTAAGAGATACGCCGACGTACTGGAGTAAATGATAGTATACAACGAATCACTACACGGAAATGGAAATGGGCTGCGCACATTGATAGAATGGACGACGGGCGATGGACCAAAAAACTGTTGGAATGGAGACCAAGAGCTGATAAACGTAGCCGAGGCAGACCTCCCACTCGATGGACGGATGACCTAAAGAGGATAGCGACAAATTGGATTGCAACAGCCAGGGACAGAGAGAACTGGAGACGTTTGGAGGAGGCCTATGTCCAACAATGGACGTGAAATGGGCTGTATGATGATGATGATGAAACAAAAATAACAATCATCATGGTGGTTTTTAGGTTCTCTCCACACCATGGGCACACCAAATTTCAAACTTTTTCTTTTTTCCCTTTGACCACTGTCGTAAACATTCGACACACGTTTTGCACACTATATGGGGAGCCCAGGACTTGTCTTGGTCTCCAAGATGTACGCCGAAATAAGCTTGTCTAACAAAATCTGTGATATTTTTTCTTTGTTTCGCTACAGTATATTCGCCACAAATGTAGCAGACGACATTAGGGCTGTTCAAACAGCTTCTGCGTGAAGAACTCATTCCTCTGAAAAAAGAGTAACTTTAGTTAAAAATATAGGTACAAATATTCGTCACATGTACTCCCACTTTCCACTTGACGTCTATTAAATTCAAATAACTTCACTAGGTAGGCAATAAGAACTAAATACACAAAATACGTAAGAAGAGCACAATAACCGCGACGCTAAGTCTTAGTAGAACAACTGCTTACGCTGAACTGACAGTTAAAATCAAGAGACACAAGACAAACAAGTGCACGCACTGATCACGTGATCAGCAGTCGGCACATGGTACGTTCACTAAACAGGGTCGAACTCTCGTTTCTGCGTAAATTTCTTGTTCGTAAATTATTTTTAAAAAATAAAAAGGATATGTTATAGCTAAATTTCTTAAAAAATTATGTATCCATTACCTCAAAAACTAGAGCCAATTTGGAAAAACTGCTTTTATTTTTGAATTCAGCAGACCTTCATTATCCTAAATTCGTTCAAAAATACTTGACAACAAAATTTTTTTTAAATTTTGTAGGGCGGTGTTATTAAAACAGATATGTGGCGTGGGTATTTCCAATTACAAAATTTAGGATTTCAACATCATACTGTAAATCATTCTTAGAACATTGTAAATCCTAATGAAAGAAATACACATACCCAA
Source organism: Galeruca laticollis (assembly GCA_963921935.1). Taxonomy (NCBI): domain Eukaryota; kingdom Metazoa; phylum Arthropoda; class Insecta; order Coleoptera; family Chrysomelidae; genus Galeruca; species Galeruca laticollis. The sequence continues at coordinate 47,073,761 of OY998185.1, forward strand.
AATATCGAAAATAAGTAGTCTTGTATAAAACGGGATGTTTCTATTTATAACTACATGAGTAGGTTAGGTTAAGACGGTCATTTTAGATTGTGACGTGACGTCATTTATGTCATGACCGATGGTCGCGGTACGGTCATATGACGCACTCACATCACTGCAGTATTTCCATAACACCGATTTACTTGATTTTTCAACAAATTGAACAGGTTTCCCGGTGCCTGCTCCACCGGTTATGAAAATTCTTTCACTTATTTGATCTCCATTAACAAAATTTCCAACTCTTCAATCTATTTTCAAAGTTTTTAAATTTACAAATTCTCATTTTTTTCTTAACCCCTTGTTACTCCCGCGGTGTATTTAATACACCAGGTTGAAAATTTACCATACAATCTAAGAAAATTGTAAATTACATGAAAAATATAATACCTAGGTATAGGACACCCTTATACCATTCGAAAGATGACATTTTTTTGAACATGATGACATTGTAACAACCCTTATTTTGTTAAAGATTATTTTTCATTTAGCAGTTTCATATATGACTTCAAAATTCCTGATAATTATGTTATTGTTAGCTTGAATGTTATTACCTTATTTACCAATCTTTCGTTAAACCTTGTTCTCAATTGTATTTCCAAAAAATGGGATGAAATTTGCAGGCATTGTAAGTTTGACAGGAGGTCTTTTTTGAGTACTGTTGAATATCTCTTTTCTTCAACTTACTTTATGTTTGAAAATAATATTTACAAGCAGATATTAGGAGGGAGTGGTTTTCCAATTATTGCTAATTATGTGATGGATGCTTTGGTTGACCATTGTCTGACACTGTTGAGTTTCCAAGTACCCTTTTTAAAAAAATTGTCGATGACATCATAGTATGTGTTCCTCAGTATGGCATCCAAGAAATCCTTGACACGTTTAACAATTATAATTCTAACTTACAGTTTACAGTAGAAAAGGAGACAGATAACAAATTCCTTTTTTTAGGCATGAAAGTCATTAGAACCTCTGATAACACATTAATCACAGAATGGTACAGAAAACCATTGTGTAGCAATAGGTTCATAAATTACCACTCCTATCATCCTCAAAAAATGAAAATTAACTTGATAATAGTCCTGAAATCCCGTGTTTGCAAAGTAACCCACAGATCCAAAGAAAGGGAAGGACTCGGACAGCTCAGGCAGATATTGGTTGAGAATTATCCATTACCATTAATAAATAAATTCCTTTTCAGTAGTCCAAATTTTGGTCAGACTTCCAGTGTTGCTATTGTTTCACACCATATAGCCCACACTTCTAATAATACTACAATACTACAAACTAAATATGGGTCATTACCTTACAAAGAGGAATTAACACCCAAACTTATCAATATTTTAAAAGATGAAAACATAAAAATAGCAAAAAGAAATATTTCCACTGTTAAATCATTATATTCTAAACCTAAAACTATAGTACCAACAATGGAGAAATCTGATGTGGTTTAAAAGATCCCTTGTTCTTCGTGTAATAAAATCTATATTGGTAATATTTCACGTTGCTTAAAAGGCCGTATCACTTCACACAAATCTGATTGCAAAAATTTTAAATCAAAAAGTCTTGTGCATTAGCAGAACATGTAATATTAAATGATCACATATAATAATGGAAGTGTCCTTAGAGTAGAAAAGAACCTACAAAAAAGAACTTTTTTGGAAATGATTGAAATTAATAGACATGATAACTGTATGAATAAAAGAAGTGGCATTGATAACTTAAGTTCCATATACTCCTACATTCTAATAATTTCTAATCAAATTAAGTTAACTCACATTTAGTTTCACCTTTTATTTATATATTTTTAAATAAAAAAAATTAAAAAATAATTTTCTTGATAATAATTTTACATTCTCAATAAATTTATGCTTTAAATATCGCAACATACGTTTAAAGTTTTTATTGGTTACACTTAATTTAAATCAAAATTAATTTTTTGCATAACTTATTCATCCTCCTAAACTTAATGCCGTATACGTCTCAACGTACATAATTTCAACTGCTTTATTTTGATCTTTTCAAGAATTTTTCTATTGTCACTAGATTGCATATGATCTTTGTTGATAAAGAGATGATAAATTCAAATTTTCTCAAGTTACTCCTTTTATAAAACCCTTGTCCAAGTGTAAAAACAATCCTACACTCGTTTACTTCAGGAATATTTTATTATCTACAAAAACAACAACTAAGTCGAATTCAACTCTCTATGAAATCTTGTAATATCCCTTAAATTTACGTTGAAGAGTCAAGTTGGCCTTTCCTGGTCTTTGGGAAAAATAAAAATTGAAAAATAGTGATAATGTAGTTCAAACATTAAAATAGACTGCCTCGTATCCAGATGTTAAATAGTGCGTATGTTTCTAATGCTGTATTATCTCACTATTAGTAAGTAACCGATATTAGGCTTATTTCAGAATGAAATAGGACTATTGTAGAGAGTAAATTTATATATATATATATATATATATATATATATATATATATGTGTGTATGTGTTATAACGGAATTTGTAAGCACGATAGAGGGCGTATTTTTCGACGGATCGGAACCAAACTCGCTACAAAAATTGGTTCGGCCAAAATCTTGGACGAGTTCGTTAACGGGCCAAATCGGCCCAGTAGAAACGAAATGGCGGCCTGTCAAGATTGAAAAAAAATCGTATTTCTGATGTTTTTGATCTAACGCAAAAAAGTTACTGAGATTTTTTTTAGAACTTAACACGTTCTACAACTTTTGTATGAAACACTTTTTTCTAAAACGTACATGAAAACATTTATTTAAGAAAATTTAAATTTTGTTTTTTTTTGTTTTGAATCTGATGCAAAAACTTTACTGAAATAAGCCGTCCAATTGGTCTTGTGCCATTGGGATTTTTATATTATATATTAATTGTGAATTAATTCGTATAATATTATTTCAGTTCATATCGTTCGATGTAACAAATCTATTCCCTAGTATACCTCCTAAAGAAACTATAACTCTTGTTGATAACTTGCTCATATACAATAATGTTAATCCTATAATTCACTCTGATATCATTACTTTATTAAAAGTGTGTTTGAATCAAAATTATTTTCATTTCAATGGAGAGGTTTATAGCAGTAAAGATGGTTTGATTATGGGCAGCCCCCTACTAGCAGAAATTTTCATGGATAATATAGAAAAAATAATTCATGAACACCCCCTTAGTAAAAAATTTATGTACTGGCACCGATATGTGGACGACATTTTAGCTAGCTTCATCGGTACAAATAGACAATTAGAGAGCTTCATTACTTACATAAACTCGATTCACAATAATATCAAATTTACCGTAGAACTTGAACAAAATAAGTCTATAAACTTTCTAGACCTTACAATTTCAAATATAAATAATAAACATGATTTTTCTATATTTCATAAACCATCACATACAGATATTACAATTCATAATAGTTCGGTCCACCCATTCAGTCATAAACTAGCAGCTTTCAATAGTATGATACACAGACTCTTAACAGTCCCATTAAATATTAATAATTATACCAAAGAATTAAATATCATAAAACAAATAGCAGTTAATAATAATTACGATCCAAATTTAATTGACAATATCATAAATAAAAAGATAAAAAAACAGATTTTAGAACAAGTATTCCCTTCAGATAAAAATAATAAACAATTTAAAAGCTTAACATACTTTGGAACACCATCCTTAAAAATTAAATCATTTTTAGAAACTTTAGACATGAATATTTCCTTTAAAACTGATCACAATTTATCCAAATTCATTAAAAATAATAAATCTAAATCTCCAAAATTAAACAAATCAGGAGTTTATAAATTAAAATGTGGTAATGACAATTGTGATAAAATTTATATCGGTAGAACTTTTAGAAATTTTAAAACTAGAATTTCGGAACACAAACGTAGCTATGACGACAAAAAATTAGATTCTAACTTTTCAAATCATTTATTAGAAAACCAACACATTTTCGACCCAAATTTTGAAATTCTCCATGTAGTCGGTAAATCCTTCAGTTTAAATTTATTAGAGGCCCTAGAGATTAACAAAAATAAATATTCAGGTACTCTCCTTAACGACCAAATAGATATCAATCAGTCTCCTTTATTGAACCTCTTTACCTAGAAGATAGCTGAGGAATGTTTGTAGTGAATGAATTTCCAGGTAATTTCTTTCAATAACATTGTTAACCTTAGTAAATAGATTTAGCATTGTATATATTAAGACATTTTTATATTTTACCTTCATTCGTTTTGACAAAGCTACTGTGTTAGTGAAACGCGTCAACAAGTTTAAATTGAACATTAGTTCAAATAAATGAAGATTTAAACAAACTATATTGTTTTATTTCATCGTACATTTCAGTTGTCTTTAAAAAGAAACGAACTGTTTCGAAAGCGACTTTAATAAAATAGTCCACACAATCTTCGCATAGTTTAATTACTGGCCCTGACTGCATCTCCAAATTTAGGAGTTTTCTTCTTAACTTAGTCACTCGAGACTACGAGTAAGTTCTTGTTTATATATATTATATCAATTTTGTTACTCTTATCTTACGGGGTGGCAAAGATATCTTTATGTTTCTGTACTGTAGATAACGTAAATTTACATTTGACGTAGTAAAAATAAATATTAATTACTCATTAATTTTCTGTCGTTATTTCTCAATCCAGACGAATAAATAGAAGTCATTATAGCAATTCAATCCGTTACGAGAACGTTTCAATTTTCCATCGATTTCCTCATTTATTTCTAATTGGTAGTCGTCGCCTTACATAATTGTTTCTATAAGGAGTCTCGTATTAGACGCTAATGAATCTCCGACGGAGAAATTGTCTAGGGTTTAATGATAGTTTTTGTTGTTGTTTACCCTCTGCCGTTTGATTTCAAACGCATATATACTAAAACAAATTGTAACTTCTTAGATATAATATTCTATTTATTATTTTTATCTTACTCACTAATGAACTCGAGTCCCCCCCGTATACTATACGTTGGCGACGATTCATTTAAACGTTTGACCATGTCAAGCCCTCACCGGATGAAGAGAAATTATAATGGTACAGAAGCAAGACGAAAAAAAAGTGATATGTCTATCTATCTATCTATTCCACTCTCCAGTGTCTCCACTAATAAATGTCGGTTCGGTAGTCGGTCTTGTACGCGTCTTTGGTAGAGCATTTACACTGACTGTCAAGTAGTTTAGGAGGCGATGTTGCCAAATACTCTTTACTGATTGTACTTGATCTGGGCCCGATTTTAAGTTAGATTTTTGTTGTAGTTTCTGTACAGGGTGTCCCAAATTGATGTGTTTTGCAGGGTATCTCGTGAACTGGAAGAGATAGAAGAAAAGCAGTTAAGATGTTATGACTTCTTTTTTTGTTAAAGTGACGATAGCCTAATTAAATCTTTAGTAACTCCCTGCAGTTGGAAGATACAGGGCGATTATTGAAAACTGTCGAAAACTAGAAAGTACTATAACTTCTTAATTAGGAAAAATATAAAAAAACGTTATTAAAACTTTTGATAGATATAATATTAAAGAGTTCAGGGGCGCACAGTTTTTTTTGTTAGGGGGCTCACTAAGGAAATATAATGCAAACTTATGTTGTTTTAAATGGGACACCCTGTATATTTTGACGTTTTTCGTTTCCTTTTTTAATTCTCATTCACCTGATATGACATATTATATATCCATTTTCAATGGTTGGAGCTACAGTGCAAATAAACCATTTATGGATGTTATCAGATGAAACTCTTAAAAATTGAACACTCCAGTAACGAAATTTAACATTTTATTATATGGAGACTGATGGGTGACAATTTTATTTATCAAAAATATAATTAATAAAAAATAAAAACAATAAACTTACGAAACAACAAGAAATATTATAACAACTAATGTACCTATAACTTTTTTTATTAGAATGTAAAAATTACATTAAATGTTCAAAATGTCCTCCGTTTTGTTGTAATAATAATTGACACCTTTTTCTTACTGATTTTACACAATTGAGAATGTGCACTGGCTTTATTTTTCTAAATGCGACATGAATATTTTGTAATAAATCTTCCCTACTCTCGAAGTTAGTCCTGTAAATATTATTTTTTTAAAATCCCCAAATAAAAAATGGGTAGTGTTCATTGTAAAATCTTGAATTTTATTGTTTACGATACTTTTAAAATATGTAAGATATTTGTATGCGTCCTTTCTTCATTGTATATATTTAAGGCGTAAATTCATTTTAGTTCAGCCATGTCAAACATGCGGCCCGCGGGCCGCATGCGGCCCACTGAGCATTTTCCTGCGGCCCCGTATCAATTAAGAAAACAGCCATGTAATGCGGCCCGCGAGCCTGTTAAAAACCGAAAATAAAGTACTGTGATGATGAACTAAGATGCGCGCTCAACCTAAAAGCCTGGCTTGTTCCGGAAAGTTCTATCGCGCGAGAACACAGATGACGCTACCTGAACATTCTGGAAAGAACTGTCGAGAAATCACAATCCGTATATAAGCCAATACCGCTCGATTGAGTTCAGTTGTTCAGTCAGTTGCGATAGAATCGCGAGTTTAGTTGCGTACTTATTGTTACAACACGTAACAGTACTTATTGTTATTTATTTCGGATAAAGTTTTTAACATGTCTGTTTCAAAACCAAGTAGGAAACTTGGAGATGAGCATCGTATCTTTCAAGAAAAGTGGGAATTATAGTTTTTTTGCTGTGAAGTGAAAGACAAAATTATTTGCTTGATTTGTAACAGTACAGTCGGTGTCCCAAAATTATATAATATAAAACGTCACTATGATAGTCATAAAACTAAGTTTGACAAGTATACAGGCATAATTAGAAACGAAAAGTTAAAAGAGTTAAAATCACGGTTAAAAGATCAACAGCTTATGTTTACACGTCCAAAGCAAGAAAATGAATCTGTCGTTCAAGCGAGCTACGTACTGTCGGAGTTGATCGCAAAACACTCAAAACCATTTGTTGAAGGTGAATTTATAAAAGAGTGCCTTGTAAAGGCCGCGGAAATTGTAAGTCGCGGGAGCGTCAAGGCTTTTCAAAATATATCCTTGTCCCGGAATACTGTCGCTGACTTAGCGAGTTGGCTGCCAATATAAGCGAACAGATAAAAACAAAATCAGACTCTTTCATTGCATTTTCTATTGCCTGTGACGAAAGTACAGATGTGTGTGGTGTGGCGCAACTCGCTGTTTTTCTTCGTGCTGTTGATAGAGATATCAACGTTTATGAAGAATTACTGGAATTAGTACCATTGCATGATACAGCAACTGGGGAGGATATTTTCAATGCTGTTTATGGACTTCTGCAAAAGTACAATTTAGATTTGTCAAAACTGTATTCCGTTGCAACAGACGGAGCTCCTTCAATGACTGGAGTAAATAATGGCTTCATTAAAATATTACAAACAAATATCAGAGAAACGGGCAGTGACAAACCAGATTTTCATCATGTTCATTGCATAATCCACCAAGAAGTTTTATGCTCAAAAGTGATCAAGTTGGAGAGCGTTTTAGTCAGTGAAAAAAATGATAAACTTCATAAGGTCACGTGGCTTGAATCAGCGACAGTTTTCTGCGTTTTTACGTGATTTAGAAAAGTGAGTACACTGGTTTACCTTATTATGCAGAAGTGCGATGGCTCTCGTGTTCTATGTTTCTCGATCGGTTTTGGAAACTCAAAGAAGAAATACGCCTTTTCATGGAAGTGAAAGAAGAAGATGTCAGCTTATTATCCGACGTACCTTTTTTACAAGATCTTTCATTCATGGTAGACATCACAAAACACTTGTCGGACTTAAATACGAAATTGCAAGGACCACGTCAAGTTATAACAGATATGCATGATCATGTTAAAGCTTTCAAGTGTAAGATGATGCTGTGGAAAAACCAGTTAGCGGTGGATAATCTGTCACATTTTCCGACTTGCAAGGCGTATCAGGAAAGTAAAAGTGGCCCAATATCATACAAAATGTATACAGAGAAAATGGGAAGCCTTCTGTCAGAATTTGAAAAGCGTTTTCAGGATTTTAAGTCCCAAGAAAACAATTTTTCTTTATTTACTGGTCTTTTCACTATCGATATTGATAATGTTCCCCCTCACTTGCAGATGGAAGTAATTGAGATTCAGTGTCAAACCCATTTAAAAGAAAAATTTGATAGTGTTGGTACATTCGAATTTTATAAGTACTTGCCTTTTCAATACCAAGAAATGAGAAAACTTGCCTGTAAAATCCTGTCAATGTTTGGAAGTACCTATAAGTGTGAACAATTATTTTCTTTGATGAAAGGAAACAAATCTCCCGTAAGATCGCGATTGACGGACGCACACTTGGACGCAGTTTTAAAAGTTATTTCCGCCGATAAATTCACGCCACAAATAGACAACTTAATTAAAGACAAAAGATGTCAAATATCTGGCAAAAGAAGTTAATGTTTGTAAGTTTTTGTAATGTCCTTTTTATTGGAAATTTAATAAATATACTTCTAACATAATAGTACTTTTTTTCGTTAAGATTTTCAGTAGTTTGTCTTCTTTAAGATTAGGTTTTGCGGCCCACCTAGTCTATGGTCTTCATGCTTTTGACCAACCAGTGACTTTGAGTTTGACATGGCTGTTTTAGTTAATAGCGTTGTAAAAATATGTTTCAGAATTGATAAGATCTTTTATATTGTTGTAAATTCAAAGGATAGTTTCATTTTATTTTCAACTTTTGTTAAATGCCTTTAAAATGTCACGTTTTGCAACAATAATTGTAAATAGTTTTGTTTGGACATTGAAATAGCACATTTTTGAAAGTCGACATCTTGTCGCATTGTCCTATAGTTAAAAAGTTAGGAAAAGGTCACGTTTCACCCTATTATATATAGTATTGTAAAAACCCTAAATTTAGTGTCACTTCTGCATGAATTTTATGGTCGACGGTCGGAAGATATGAAAAACATTTTTTGAATAACCTTTCTGAGTAAAAAGGTTACAATTGCTATTGGAGTATTCAATAGAAATTTAACTATTTATTGGCGGCACCCATAGTTGATTCTTGTCTAGGAACCCGACAAGTGAAATGATACTGGCCACTAGGAAATATTTATTTTCGTTTGGTCAACCCAATCCACGTGGAAACACGCCCCTCACAGATTTCTATTTAACACGTCTCACAACGTGAAGAAATAAGTCTCTCACTCATCAGTTCTACACTTATTGACGCGAGTTTTACACTCATCGAATTGAGCTCAACGCTCAACAACAAAGTTAGTTTTTTACACTCATCGAAGCGAGTTCAATACTCTCGATAACAAAGTTTTACATTCATCGACGCGAGTTTTACACACTCATCGAATCGAGCTCAACGCTCAATAACAAAGTTAGTTTAATATTCATCAAATCGAAACATAAAGTGTCTTCCGATCTGAAACCACCGAAGTTCAGAATTCACAACTTTGTACCATTTTGTAAATTTGTATATAATAAATTATTAATTTCGACATTAATTTTGTCAAATTAAGATTGTTTATCTTGAATGTCCACGCCAGTTGACGACGTTCAACTAGAAATATAATCAAAAACAGGTAGATTATAGTTGTTACAATATTTCTTGTTGTTTCATAAGTTTATTGTTTTTATTTTTTTAATCTGGGTTTATTATTTATTAATTATAATTTTGATAAATAAAATTGTCACCCATCAGTATCCTTATAATAAAATATTAAATTTCGTTACTGAGTGTTTTTTAAGGGTGTTTCCCCTGATAACAACCATAAATGGTTTATTTGCACTGTAGCTCCAACCATTGAAAATGGATGTATAATATGTCTATCAGGTGAATGAGACTTAAAAAAGGAAACGAAAAACGTCAAAATATACAGGGTGTCCCATTTAAAACAACATAAGTTTGCATTATATTTCCATAGTTAGCCCCCTAACAAAAAAACCTGTGCGCCACTGAACTCTTTCATATTATATCTATCAAAAGTTTTTATAACGTTTTTTTATATTTTTCCTAATTAAGAAGTTATAGTACTTTGTAGTTTTCGACAGTTTTCAATAATCGCCCTGTATCTTCCAACTGCAGGGAGTTACTAAAGATTTAATTAGGCTATCGTTACTTTAACAAAAAAGCAGTCATAACATCTTAACTGCTTTTCTTCTATCTCTTCTAGTTTGCGAGATACCCTGCAAAACACACCAATTTGGGACACCCTGTACAAGGGATATTATTTATTTAAATAAAAATCAATATACAGCCGTAGTGCTTTTCACTTAATTTGGTATTCGAAAAATTAAAATTGTATCGCAAATTTGTTACTCTATTGCAATATGTTTTAAAGTTAAAATGGCGAGAATAAAAATGACATCCATCATCATTTTTCAATAGAATGGCAGCTCATCAGTTACCATTCGAGAACATTCAATTACTTCCCGGAAAAGGAAGTATTGAGAAATTGAATTTAAAAATACCTCTTAGATTTCTTATATTATCTAATTTAATGGTTTGTGATGGATTATTTTTGTCAGCTTGTGCATCCGTCCCTTTTAATCTTTCCATAAGTTGAAAGTATAGTAGAGCGGCAATATAAGCGTAAAGAGCAAAAAAGTATGATACTTGGGATGTAGCGGACATAATTTGAAAGATACACTTAGAAAATAAAGTATTTCTTATCAATTGCAAAAAAATTAGCCTACTAGTTTTTAGTAAAATATCATTATTTTTATTGACGTTCAGTAAAATTGATTATGGACTATACTAAATTTTTAGAGTAATAATTTGCTTGGTTTTTAAATTATTCTGTTTAATACTATACACTTTTTGGTACAATATTTCTTTGGCGATTCTGCACAGTTTGCAGCAATTTGGCAATTGACATCTGTCAGACTACTGTCAAACGCGTATGTTTTGCTTACAAGGATTTGTAAATTTCCCACGGATCATTGTACGCCAGTGTGCTACTTTCACTGGTTGTGATTAAGAAAGTGCTTAAAGGGAAAAGAAAATAGAAAGAAGAGTTAGGAAGCAAATGCCAAGAAATGTGGCTGAGGCGAAGAGACGAAGGACGTGGTACATTAAATATGCTTCGTGGAGAACTTATAGTGCAAGATCCTGAATCGTCACTAGAGGTTTTATTGACTTCAAACGTTGCTCAATTCTTTCTAGAGTCGGACTTGTTAGATATTTATTACGGTAGTCCTTATTTTTAAGTGAATACAAACAAAGATGCTTCGATAAGCTGTTTATTCGTTCTACCAGGACATCCCGCGGGCATTTAAACCATTTAGCTACAAACTTGCAGAAGTTAAAACCTTCCAAGTAGAAAGACACCTGAAAATATTGTATTAGTATATACTTACATGTGATTTTTAGGAAAATCCAAGGTAATGAACTTAATTTAACCAAAATCAATCACTATTATAAAGTTAGCACATTTGAAAAGAGGAAAATCACCAAACGGTGACAATATAATGGGAGAACTGTTGCAGAATTTGGATCATCAGGGCATTAAAATCTTAACCGATCTGTGTAATATAATATGGAAGCATGGTCGCTGGCCCAAATACTGGTCTACCTCTATATTCATTCCACTTCATAAAAAGGGTGCAACCACAAAGTGTAGCAACTACCGTACCATTTCTTTGATATCAAATCCGAGTAAGATTCTACTTCATATTATAAAGCGACGTTTAGAGAGATATCTGGATCGACAGACTCCCCTGGAACAGGCAGGGTTTGTGAAGGGCAAGGGTACCAGAGAACAGATGCTTAATCTACGACAACTCATAGAGAAATGCAGAGAATTCAATATCCCAATGGTCATCTATTTTTGGACTACCAAAAGGCCTTTGACTGTGTCAACTGGAAAATGCTGTGGATAGTTCTCCGGGAGATGAGAGTGCCTGAACATATAATTGCACTCATACGAAACCTTTACGACAACAGCATGGCCAAGGCCAGAATAGACAACCTGCACTCGCTCCCATTTAAGATCTGCAGGGGCGTTCATCAGGGATGCATCCTCTCTCCAGATCTCTTTAACATCTACGGAGAATATATAATGAGATAGGCATTGGATGAATGGCATGGAGGAATCTCAATTGCGGGTAAAAAGATTACAAATCTGAGATATGCAGACGATACAACATTAATAGCTGCGTCAGAAGAGGAAATGCTGGATCTCCTAAACAGAGTGGAAACAGCAATAACCGTGACATTATGATAAACGCGGAGAAAACCAAAATTATGATAGTTGATCGTTCAAACATTCTGCAATTGACAGATGCTGTACAAAGATTTCAAATCGTTGACCATATCATGTACCTGGGCTCATATATTAGTAACACGAATTCAAGTGAAAGTGATATCCGAAGGAAAATTGGACTAGCTAAAGGCGCAATGAGTCCTTCAATTATTGATGTCAACTCACTTCCCGGACTCCAACATCACAAATTCGGTAGCCTGGGAGGATGAGGAGAATCATCACCCGACGGACGACGACTGCCGTATATCACGTCAGATCGTCGACTCGGACAAACTGAGGTGGGCCGTCTCAGGCTTCTCCCCCTTTAAATCTCCAGGAACAGACGGCATTTATCCAGCCCTACTTCAGTGGGGCCTGGATGACCTAATGCCGCACCTGGTAGGAATCCTCAGATCCTCACTGGCACTGAGGTATATTCCAAAAGGTTGGAGAGAAGGCAAAGTCGTGTTCATACCAAAACCAGGAAGAATGGACCATTCCATCCCAAAAGCATATCGACCCATTAGCCTCACATCGTTTCCATTGAAGACTTTGGAGAGGCTGTGCGAACGATACATAAGAGATGTGGTGATAACACGAAATCCACTGCATCCAAATCAACATGCATACACTCCAGGGAAATCCACCGATTCGGCTCTTCATCTCGTAGCGGGTCGCATCGAGAGATCGTTGGAAAATAAGGAGTCCACCCTGGGTGTATTCATAGACATAGAAGGAGCATTTGATAGTACCACTTTTCCTAAAATAACAAATGCACTTTCCAACAAAAATATCCCCCAAACCATAAATGGCTGGATATATAACATGCTCTCAAAAAGAGCGATAAAAATCAGTGTGGATGATGTGGCTTGGTTGTAAAAGGTTGTCCATAGGTAAGGTTGCTCTCGCCACTACTGTGGAACATGGTCTTAGACTCCTTGGTCAGCCACCTCAACGAAAGCAACTTCTACACAATAGCATACGCAGATGACCTAGTGATACTGCTAACAGGAAGATTCGAGGAGACACTCTGCTCTTTAATGCAAGAGGCCCTCAATATCATAGAACAATGGTGCAGGGACCATTCGCTGTCAATAAATCCAAAAAAGACGGAGATGGTTCTTTTCACGAAAAAAAGGAAGCTTGCAAAACATCAATCCCCAAAGCTCCTAGATACCAAACTTAATTTCTCTTCAGAGGTGAAATATTTAGGGGTCACCTTTGACAGTAAGTTAACGTGGAACTCTCACTTAGAAAACAGAGTTAAAAAAGCATATATTTGTTATGAGCTGTGTCGTAGGGGGGAATGTCACCTAGAGTTGCTGTCTGGATCTACACTGCCATCATCAGACCTATGCTAACGTACGGCGCGATTGCCTGGGGAGCTAAAGCAAACCAGCTGACAGTCGTCCGTAAACTGGATCAAATCCAAAGAACAGCATGCCTCAACACTACAGGAGGCATGAGAACCACACCAACAAGAGCTATGGAGGTAATCCTCGGTCTCACTACCCTTGACATAGACATCAAGAAGGTTGTTTTGATGACCATGACACGTCTACGCTCTACCGGTATACAACCTGATGTAGGATCCGGTAAACTGAGACGTAACTTGTGGCATGAGGCCCTCAGGGAGGTCCCACTGCTGCAGGCCGATACGGACTCGATTCCACCGCGATATGCCTTCCACAGGCCCTACAAGGTAATCTTTAAAAACAACGAACAAGACCCAACGGAAGAAGACGCAATCCGCATCTTCACAGATGGGTCTAAATCTAATGTGGGTTCAGGATGTGGAATTTTCTCCAGACCCCTGAATCTAAACATAAAATGGGCAATGGGCTGCAATGCAAGTGTTGCTCAAACAGAGCTCACTGCTATCTGCATCGCTGCAAAAGAGATTACCAAAAGGAAAGCCACAGGTAATAACATATACATCCTTACGGACAGTAGACAAACACTACTAGCCCTGAACAGACCACGTATTACATCAGGCCTAGTACTAGAATGCCACATGGCCTTAATCGAAGCCTGTAACAACAACACGGTCACTTTAGGCTGGATTAAGGGCCATGAGAAATCGAAAGGAAACCGTATTGCAGACTCGCTAGCCAGGAAGGCAGCCTCCCAAAAACTTTTGGGACCTGGCACTTTCATTGGTCTATCGGCGTCAGCGACGGTCGACCTATTAAAGGAACACTCCCTTAATGAGTTTAAGGGTAGATGGGACGACGCAGAAGGCTGCAGGCTTGCCAAGGAACTGCTACGATATCCGGACAGCAAAGTAGCCAAAAAATACATGACTATGAACAGGCGGAACCTACGAACAGCCACGGGTATTCTGACTGGTCACTGCCACCTACGAAAAAACACCTCCACAGACTGGGTCTCTCTGACACCCCACTTTGTAGAGGATGTGAGTAAGAAGATGAGACTGTTGAGCACATTCTTTGTGAATGTCAGCCACTCTCTCATCTTAGGTTTCATGTATTCGGCGAGCACAGGCTAACACACGCCAATATGAGGGAACTTAATTCAGGCGACGTTATCGCCTACTTCAAAGAAGTAGGCTGGATGACGAGCTAGAATGAAGTTTTGAACCTCAGAAGGATGCACAATGGGCCAATTGTGGCCTAAGTGCTGTGGGGTCTACCCACCCTTCCAACCTTTACAGATACAGGCGCAATGAGTCGACTACACAAGATTTGGAAAGATATATCCATTACTAAAAATACTAAAATGAAACTAGTTCAATCGTTAATTTTTGCTATCTTCCGATATGGAGCTGAAACGTGGACAATTAAAGCAGCAGTCAGGAAAAGAATTGATGCCTTCGAGATGTGGTGCTGGAGACGCATGCTTAGAATTCCGTGGATGGCGCACAGGACGAACGAATTAATCCTTAGAGAACTGAACATCCGCAATAGACTCTCTTCTACCTGCCTTGCGAACATATTGAGATTTTTTGGATACATCGTGCGAAGAGATGAAAACAACCTGGAGAGGCTGATAGTGTCGGGAAACACAGAAGGGCGAACGTCCAGAGGACGCTCACCAATCAGGTGGACTGATCAGATCCAAAAGGCCATCGCTTGTTCGTTCTGTAGATCTGTAAATATAGCTCGGGATCGAAGTCAATGGAGAGAAATAACGTCACAAGCTGTCAGTGATCACGATTCTCAGTAATGAGAGAACGACGATAGAAGAATAAAGTTAGCTGCTTGAATGTGTGTCAATCACTATAATGCATGCGAAATAAGGAGTAGGTGTAGAATGCGCATGCCCAGAGTCAAATTGTATAGGAAATAGAGCGCGCTCTATTTTTTCATACAATCTACCGACCACCGCAATATTTCTAACAATATTCTGTTTACAATTTAGATTGTTCCAAAAATTGATCCAAATCTTGCTCAATATTTACTGTAGTCTAAAACGAGCATAACAGCAGGGTTGGGCTGATTTAAATCGATTAATTATTAAAATTAAAATCATGATTTAAAATCAGTTTTTTTCTTTTTTATTCACAACATAATATAAAATTTTTCTCAAAAATCAAAAGAAGTATCTGCTTTTAGCAAAAACAACAAACAAGAAGTACATAATTCCAAATTCTTAAACTAAACGTAACACCTAAATTTTATTACTGTATATTTTCAGTCTATTCATTTTCGTTATACAATTTAAACAAAAACACGAGTTTTCCTCCTTTTTCTATGGCTAATCTGTTTCTAATATCCGAGTGCACAAGACCAAAAGAGCTAAATACGCGTTCTACTGAAGCTGAAGAAGCAGTTGCACACAGGAACTGTTTTATTATTGGCAACTGTTTTAAGATTTCCGGCTCATCGTTTTGTGATAACCACCAATGTAGTCCGTTTACATTTTTTATTACTTCGTCCGAAAACATAACTTGCTTAAATGGAGCACTGCGGGCATTTAACTTTATTACTAAAGGTAACAGTCCAGTGTTCTCATATAACTCGTTAATTGTTTCTAAAGCTATATTCTTTTTTCTGGTGTGAATTCATATTTTGTATCTTGTGGATTCAACATATACGCTATAAAATGATATGACGTTAGTGCTTGCTTATATCGATTATTAAATTGTTGTGTTTTTTGTAATGGTAATTCCACAGATTCATCAAAGATATATTGTAAATGTTTCCACTGCTCTACAGCATCTGCGATAGTAGCATTTTTCCTCTGCACGGTATCAAGAGCAACTGATATAGGTTTTAAAATGTTTAAATAATCTTGCGCTGCATGTTTAATCGCAATATTTGAAACTTTTTGGTAAATAGTGGAATCAATCTCCTTTTTATTTTCTTCGCAGATTTTTAATATGATGTCCCACTGAGTGACATACATCTCTAAGCAGTCGCCAAGGCTATTCCATCGCACATCACTTGGAAGGACTAAAGCGCTGCCTCCTGCTTGATTGAATTTAGCTCTAGCCAAATGGTTATTTCGAAATTACTTAACAATTAGGACCACATGTTCTTCTTTAACGTCTTTAACTTGAAAATCCTTGCACAGTAAATTAAAAATATGTGCAGAGCAGCCATAAGTTATAACTTTTGCGTTCGTTTTTTCTTCTAATGCTTTTCTCATACGTGTCATATTTGCGACATTGTCTGTCACAAAAGATTTTACGGTACACTTGTATTTTAATTCACATGAAGAAATCAGGTCACAAACTATTTGAGTTAAATATTCTGAAGTATGTGGATTTCCTGATGTGTCTATAGTTTCGTATAGGAGGGCTTGTCCATCTTCAGTGGTTATTGTTGCACATATCACTGGTTCATTGTGCACGTTTGACCACCCATCAATTGACATATTTACGGACTGTCCTGACAGGGAGGAGAAACATTTTTCTTTTTCCTCTTCATAGATTTCGTCCAAAAGACTTGTTGCTACCGTTTTTCTCGAGGGCGGTGTATAACCAGGCCTTAATAACTGAATGGCTTTTTTCACCTCTAAATTCTCAATACATCTGAAGCTAGAATTAGTAGCAAAAATAGCCTTTGCTATTTGTTTGTAAATTTTATGTTTTGCAGCAGTTGAAGTCCGCATTACAAAACTACTCATAGTAGGCTGAGTTTCGATTGCTTTCTTTTTTTGGACTACCTCAAAAGTTGTTGGACTTGTTGGTACTTTCGGTGGAGTTTTTCTAACATATGAACTATCCGTCATGAGTGAACTACAACTTGAGGCAGATGATGTGCTAGCAAAACTGTCAAGCGACATTCGACTCTCTGGAAAGAGAAAAAACATAATTGAAATTGATTAATCGATGATATATTGATATTGATTGATTTTAAAATAAAGTGAAAATGTCCAATAGAGATGTTAAAGCAAATTTATTTTTTTAAGTTGAAAAAAATTAAAAATTAAATAAGTATAGAAGAGTAAAGATAATCTTCAATTAACCTGGGAAAGGTAGCGTTAAAAAAGTTACATTAAAGGCCACGTGTTAGATTTCACCAAACATTTAAAAACAATCCTATATGCCTAAAATCTATTTCTTAAAATATCTATAAATGAATACTTAAAAATTATATTATATTTGTTAAAAATAATATCTATCAGAAAAATTTAAAATTTTATAAAATATGTATCTTCTTCTTCTTATTGACTTTCAGACCTTAAGGTCCATAGTCTCCCTATTGGAATTCCTAGCCTCATTTTTCCGGCAGCGGTGGCCAGCCGCTTGGCCAACCCTACTGCTTTAAATCAGTAGGGAGTTTGTGAGTTCGGTGATTTAGTTTCTGCTTTGAAGTCTGTCCTTTGCTTCTTTTACTATTATTTTCCATTCTCTCCGGTCTTTTGCTTTGTTCTTCCAGTCATTTATTCCAATTTATTTAAGATCTTCTTCTACACCATCCAACCATCTAGTTTTCGGTCGTCCCCTTGCTCTTCGTCCTTGTCTTTTAGTTTCCTGTATTTTCTTGACACACCTCTCATTACCTAGACGTTGTACATGTCCTGCCCACCTTAATCGTTTACTTCTTATTTCATTTGTTATTATTGGTATATTGAATTTTTCATTAACCTAGTAGTTTCTTAATATTCTCCATGCTCCATTTTCTTTAATTGGGCCGTATATTCTCCGTAGTATTTTCCTTTCCCAGATTTCTAATGTGTTTTCCTCTTTTTTGTTAAATTCCAGGTTTCTGCGGCGTAAAGTACGACTGGTCTAATTACTGTCTTGTATATTTTAATTTTTGTGTTTGTAGACAATATCTTTGATTTAAATGTGTCTTTTAATGCATAGAAACATTTGTTACTCTGTTATATTCTGTTATTTATCAAAAATGTATCTACTTATAATATAATACGTATATTATTATATTTAAAAATATCTCAGAATATATAATTAAAAATTACACTATGTTACTTAACTTATAATTAATATTTATGTCTCAAAACTTTCACTAAATGATCTCAAAATTAAAATATCAAGTGCTTGGAGAATCAACAAAAAACAAAAAATGTTAGGCAAAATCTAACCACGCGATCATTCCCGGGTTAATAATAAAAATCTTTATTAATAGTAGATTATACCACGAGTCAATAATGATAGCTATTATTCTCGAGGAATTTTTACGAACCGAGCCGCGTTAGCGGCGAGGGAGTAACATTCCGAGAGAATAATAGCCATTATTGCGAGTAGTATACTCTACTTTATTTACGACAAATTTATTTATTTTAGGTTTTTAATGAACAACTTTATTTGTCAATAACATTTAAATTAGTGATAGTACAATTAATAAACTGAATTGGTCGTGAATTATGATTAACTTTGGAAGAGGTTTCAACACGAATATTTGGAATTTCGGTTGCTGTAAAAGAAGTTGCTTCATTACTATTTATCTGTTTGGCAATAGTATCTGCTGTAGTTGTTTTGTTTCTCATAGACTGGTCAATGTATCCTTCAGCTACTTGGGTAGATTTCCAGCCCCCATGACGCTTCAATCCAGTTATATCGCCTCCTCCATCAATGTACAGAGTGGCAGATGATCTGCGATAACAATGGCCGGTACAACTTTGAGGATTTGGCAAGTTTAAATATTTGGCAATTTGTCTACCAATGTCTGCAAATTTGTTTTTTCCTATACGTTGTATTGTACATTTCGATTTTTGATAATTTAGAAAGAATGAATTGGTTTCTACATGTGACGGACGGAGATCGATGTACTTCTTTACAATATTGTAAAACGTACTGTTTATGGTGAATTTTCGTACAATTTTAGTTTTAGTCTTGGGTATTGTTATCAATAACTCTGTTTGGAAATCCTTCACGTCTTCTATCTTCATTTCATAAAGCTCGTTTGAGCGGCATGCGCCCATAATTCCAATAACTAATATAACCTGAATCAAAAAAGAACATGAGTTTTTGAATAGATCAGATTAAATATGAACATTTACCTTATGCAAAAGAAAAATTTCATCAGGAGCTCTGTCAATAAATTTCCTAATTTCTTCCGGGGTCAGAGTGGAAGATTTCTTTGCTTGAAATCCTTCAGATTTTCTTTTTAAAAACGCTCGTAGTTTCTTATATTTTTCCAGATCATGGTCATGGCTTATCTTCAACACAGATTTAATCATTGAATAGAATGACCATAATGAAGATGGCTTGTATTTTGCACCCAATTCAGCGAAATAGGCCAGCAGAACATTTTCGGAATAAGAGTTTGCCTTGTTTCGAAGACGCCATTCGTTGAACGATGCGTACGTTTTATTATAAATGGATTTCGATGTTTCTGGTATTAAGGTAGATGTTGTTGCTGCAGCTAATTGTACAATTTCTGGTGGTGTACAAGTGAAAGATTCTTCATTTTCATTCATTTTAATACAAATACACAAACACTACGCGTTTGACACTGACACTTTTGAGTTTGGTTATATTGTTTCCATAGTATTATTTAATTCGAGAAATTTTGTGATAGGAGTACAAGAGGGAATAAAGACTATTAATCCCTCGCCATTATTCCCTAAGGGATTAATATATGGCATTATAATTCAAAAACCACAAGTATAATACTTATATTATATATTAGTCGTAAATAAATATAAATAAAATTAAATTAATAATTTAATTAAACATACTACATATTAAAACATCATGCCAAAACGGTATAAACCTTATGAAAACACTCTCAAGCAAATCCTGGGGATCTGACTATACCTGTCTAATGCACATATATAAAACACTCATTCGCTCAAAGATAGACTACGGCTCTATAGTATACGCAACAGCTAAAAAATCTACTCTAAACCAACTCGAAACCATTCAAAACACAGCACTAAGAATAGCAACAGGAGCATTCTGTTCAAGTCCAATAAAAAGCCTACAGTGCGAAACCGGGGAACCTTCTCTACAACTCCGGAGAAAATACCTTGCCGCTTCATACGCACTATCCATCAGCACAAACCAGCAGAATCCAGTCTACATTAACATACTGACCAAGCACTACAAAACTTTACATTCGGCAAATATCAAAACAGACCCACCATTCTATGCAAGAGCTAGTAAAATTCTCACAGAACTCCAAATCAAACGTCCCCGCTTCCTTTCCAACAAAATTAAAACTCCCCCTCCATGGTCGATCAATATCCCTCCCAGCGACACTTCACTGTGCAAATTTAACAAATTAGAAACCCCCCATACCCTAATTAGGAAAACATTTGCCTCCATACTTGACAAATATCCACAATTTCTCGTCGCATATACAGACACATCCAAAACCTCTGATGGCGTAGGCGCGGCAGTGATCATGCAAAACGGTACACTACAATTCAAGTTACCCGAAATAAGCAGCGTCTGCACTGGAGAACTATACGCCATTCTTCAAGCACTTATTCACGTAAAAACAAAAAATACTTCAAGATCCCTCATAATAACAGACTCTCTTAACTCAATCCATATTATCAATCAACTTTATCCCACACATCCAATAGCCCTCCAAATTAAAGTCGAATTATCGCAGTTGCAACATTCCAATAACTTTGTGGAAATACTTTGGGTTCCTTCTCATACTGGCCTTCAAGGAAACGAAGAAGCCGACCGCAAATCACGACAAGCAGTAATTAGTGAAACCGTGAGTGAAGTGCAAACGGTAGTGTATAACGACATAAAACCGCTACTTAAATCAAAAGTGCTAAAATTGTGGCAATCGTCCCAATCGAAACTACGCGACGTGAAACCGGAAGTGAAACCTCGAGCGCAGCCAACAATCAAAAGATCGCTTCAAGTTAAACTGACTAGGTTACGAATAGGCCACACCAAACTTACTCATAGTTACTTAATTACTAAAAGTGAACCCCCAAAATGTGAATTATGCAAGATCCAGCTTACTGTCAAACATTTAATAACCGATTGCCCAAAATTCCAACAATCAAGACAAGATAACAACCTCAGCAACAATTTAGACCAAGTTCTTGGCGAAAACTGTAATACACAGAACCTTTTTAAATATCTAAGTGACATTAACATTTTAACTAAACTATAAACAACCCATATTTGTGTCGCTAATTACCCCAGTGGTAGATGCGACTTGCTTGTAAATAAAAAAAAATTAATAATTTAATTACCTGTATTCCTCTCTTGATAATTACAAACATCGTGGTGTGCTTTAAGTCTTTGGACTAACCCTTGAATATATTTCTTGCACTTTCTACAAATAGCCCTACACCCCAATTTATTTGGATTTGTTGCCTTAATATAGAACTGCCATATTGGATCCTCTTTTCTTCCACTCATTTTACTTTATTTATATGTTTTCACTTCACTTAACTAACCTAACTAGCGAGATGCTTGAAATTGTTGGGCAACTTCAATTTATAGGTTGACAAGGAAAACAAAAGCCTTGACAGGAATATTCTTGCAAAAAGCACAACAAACGCGTTCGTGCCTCACTCGGCAGTACTCGGCACTGTATAGTGAGTGTATAGGACAGAAGGAAAACAAATCGCGACAAGAATTTTCTTGCAAGAAGCGCGACAAATGCGTTGTCACAAGTTTTTGAGCCGCAAATTGTATTATAATTTTTAGACTTATACATTAAAATAATTAACAATAATTTCAAAGAATCAAAATGTTCAAATTTTATATCCAAATTTAAAAAATTAAAAAAATCAAATAAATCGTGATTTTTTTTAAAAAATCAATGGTTTTTGATTTTTTCAATAAAAATCAGATTTTGCCCAACCCTGGTATCTAGTTAGAATTGAATAATAAACCCGCGCTTGCAAATAAAAATATGCTAGTTGTTCATGTGTCACTGACTAAATGATGAAGATTATTTTTGGAGTAATTTACCTCCCCGAGAAGTTGAGAACTATTTGGTGAAGGATTTCTTAAAAAGGATTATATTAATATTTACCCATGATCTGAATAGCCACATTTGTTATTGATAAACATGTTTGTATCATTAGGATTTTACAGAACCCGCTCTTTCTTTGGTTTCTCTAAGCTGCGACGACATTTATCGTAGGACAGAAATAAGGAGTGCGCAGTTAATGAGACAGGAGTAAACAGGAATAATTGGCACTTACAAGAAATATTTTATCCTTCGCGTCGCCCAACTGTAACTGTTATTATTATTATTTTGTGTTCTCTAGCAGGCTACGCAAAATGACTGTGAAAGTGAAATGTCGAAAATTTTACAGACAAATACCTCCGCCCGCTACATAGGTTCGTCGTAAGAAAATCAGCCTTCGAATACTAATTATCATAATTACGTCAAGTCCAATTTAGAATATTGAGAAGAAACGATTGTCGAGCATGGCAACGTCGCCCTTTTAAACGTTACGCACCTTTATCCTCCGTGTACGAGCTCACGAAGAGTCGAAAACCCGCCGCCTGCTGCGGGCCGGTCAAATACACTCTCGCATTGCAGCGCCGCGCAGGCGCGTCTATCTCGATGGTCCTTTGTTAAGCTCAGTCTGACGCTGAATGCCGCACCTATAACAACGAATAATAGTGAGCCGGGAACGACGCCGGTTGTGTTTTGTTTTTGTGGTGCATCATCAATACAATACATAGTGCTGATAACATACAAGAAATAAGATAAATTTGTGACAAAGTGCATTAAAG
This sequence comes from Galeruca laticollis, assembly GCA_963921935.1. Classification (NCBI taxonomy): domain Eukaryota; kingdom Metazoa; phylum Arthropoda; class Insecta; order Coleoptera; family Chrysomelidae; genus Galeruca; species Galeruca laticollis. The sequence continues at coordinate 47,097,159 of OY998185.1, forward strand.
GAATAATGTCATTTTAATAGGATATGAAAGAAATGGGACCCGACATGGTAAATATTTTAGTTATTACCCTCGGGGTGTTTGTTTATATATTATACTGGAAAGGGGTGTGTTCGATACACCTGATACTAAATATTTATGAGTCTGTACTACGTATTTTAGTTAATTATTTTTATTAATTAATTTATGTAAATTGAAAATAAAAGTTTGTGGTTGGTACGAGTTAAAAATATTATATAGATTTATATTAATTGGTGCAACAGGTTTGGCGTTTGTTTCGTTGACAGGTAGAGTTTATTCTCAAGGTGGATTTGAGGCACGACCGTCCGGTATTGGTGGGTTTTGTTATTCTTTTTTCGTTCTTCGTCTTGTGTGTTGTTTACCTCGGATCGAGACGTCTCGTCGCTATCTTGAACAGCTATAATAAATACACTGTGGCGATGTTTTTTTTTAAGTACATGGTCGTATATTATGTGGATCGTCAGGGGGCAATTTTCCTATCGGATTAAATAATAAATTGACAGACGACTTTGGTCGATACTTTTGCTTTGTACTTTATTTTGAAATTGGTTCTTGCTTTTTGATACTACTTTTCAATCACCAATGATTGAATTCTTGCGATTTCTGTCGACATGAAGAAAACACCTGTCGTTCTTCGACTCATGGTGTTTTTGAGCAACTCAGTTTTGTTATGAAATATAAGACAGACTTATAAATTCAATCACGAGTGGTATTTTGTTGGACTATTTCACGAACAAAGTGAAAGGTTAAAAGCTTTATCGTATCATTTAAAATGAAGCTTCCTTTAAATTAAAGCTTTATTAGAAAGTATTGACATCACAACAACACATAATACAATAAAAGCTCAAATAATTTTTTCAATAAAACTCAAAGCAATGTCACAGTACAATTTTAATAATCGTCACACAGCTACTAGTTTCGCCCTACATGAGGGCTATCTTCAGGCTACAAAATTTTTGATATAAGTAAAAGGAACAATTACAAAAGTCTCCAACATTACCTGATTGAAAACTTTTCAATGGGCAACACACATGAATCCTCAGAAATGTTAAGATTATAAGTTAGGAGAAGTAGACGTGAGATCGAAGATTGAAACCTTTCTCTCATCATAATCAATGTTAAAAATTAAAATTTAAATACTTTAACTATCTTTTATGAAAATGGATGTGACACATGAAAAATTATTGATATTACTAAAGTTAGATTAAATGGGTTATAAAATTGAACTTAAATTGAGCGATCAACGAACGTGAAAGAAAATATTTTAAGGGGGGTAAGAGTCAAACAATATCCACTGGTGTAAATGAGTAAATAAATTCGGGGTTAAGGGAGGGTATTCCTTATTTATAGGAACATTAATAGCTTCAATACTCAGAGGGAAGAGTTATAACAGCCTAGAAGAAAGAGTCCAGAATAGTCAATCTCAATTCCCATAGGGAAGAGTCCATAATGGTCGTCAGTTTGGGAGGAAACAAATGAAGGGTATAACCTCAGGAACAAGATTTCTTCTGTATGTAGAAATATCTTATAATTGAAGATCAAAAATAGGTACAATATTGTGAACACGCAACTGAAGAAAAAGGAATCTATAATGCATAGATAAATAGTTCATTACAATATCTCGATGAAACTAACAACAATACGGTGAATTTGTATTAATGTTGTTCATGTACAGTTGCGGCCGTGGGACAAACAACTCTCATAAAAGTGTACACCATATTTAAAATATTTGATACTTGCAAGCAACCAAAATATTTGTAAGTATTTAAAGTAATTAAAAAGTAATGAAGAGTAACTAAACTATTTAGAAAGTAATCAGAATACTTAATAATAATTGAAACATTTAAGATACTTGAAGGAATTGAGAAGTATTTAAAAATATTTAAAGTAGTTAAGAGGTAGTTAAATATTTGTAAAGTAACTAAAATGTATTTAAAGATAATTAAAGTAATGAAATACAGGGTTCGAAAATAACATGATATTTATATAAATATCATATCACATGATATATATTAACATAGAGTGAAACCTGCAAAACTCTGTATACTGAATTATGGAATAATAGACTACACACTGTAAGTAATTAAAAATTTTGGAATTTGAATTTTTTTTTTAAATTATTTAAAAGGAGACAATCTGTACTATTCACTATTTAATAGAGAAAGTATACAAGAATCTAAATGTATAACTATGGAGAAGATTTTAAATAAGCTTTATAAGAATATAGGTGAAATGAAATAACAAAATTTCCATATTTAAGAGAGAGAATTTTAGAATGTTTGTTCCATATAAATACAAATAATAATCCATTGTTCTCATTGTCAAAGTAAAATAATAATATGATTTGTTTTAAAGAAGTAAATATTAGAGATTGAAAGAAGTTTTCGATAAGATTATGTAACTATTTAAAATGTGTCAAGGTAGGAAGTCAAATGAAAACATTAATTTTATGGAACATGACACTTGTTAAACGATTTGTCATTCCGAATAAATATTATAGAAAATAAGAACTGTCATTTTGAAAATTTATTGAAATACAATTTAAGGGAGTAATATATGGGTTATAATCATTTAAGAAACTCAAAACAGAATGTTCTAAAATGATGGATGGACAATCTACTATTTGAAATGAAGATTTTCAATAAGAATTTTGATTGGTGGAATACGTTTAAAATATTCTCATCAGCGACAAGCAGATTGCTAATAATAAAAAAAAATTGAATGGGGACAGTTTTGTTGATAATGTAGACTATTCACTAGGTACTTTTCTTTTTGGTAGCAGAAAAATATTAAGAAGAAAATTTTTGAAAAAAATTATTAAAACTTTCGGAGAAACAACAATTTGGTATGAAAATTAGAGAAAGGAATACATTATACTTTAAAGCTAATCAGTAATATAATTAATCAAGTAGATATACACATTATAAGAAGAAAATTGGTAATTATAATTGAATACAAACCATAAAATTTATCGATGTAATTAAGTAAAATGTTGTATTGTGGAAATGGTGTCTCCACAATACTTTTCAGAAAGCTTTGGATTATGGGATTTGTTTAAAATGTATTGATGTGGACGAAATATAGCATTGATTCTTGATATTATGCAAGCTGGACAAATTGTATGGTGTCTTCCAAGAGGTAACCTAAAACAAAATAAAAACCAATCATTGATGTGAATTAATTGAACAATACAGTGAACAAAGGTATTTAAAACTATTTTAATTATATATAAAGAAGGTAGAGTAAACTTACCGATTTTGTACAAAGAATTGAACTTTGATATTGCATGGGCACTCATAAGCTTTATTGTTCGCCATTTTCTGTCATAGACTTTGATATAACGGATTTCGTGTTATAAAATTTGTATAAAATGTTGCCTATTTTAAATCATGTATAGAAATAATATTTCACCAGAGTGTATGATTTTATTTGAATGAGTGATCATACTAGATAGTAGGTTTTCACAAATTTATGTCTTGTAAAAGAATGATGTATTTGTTTCTACAACATTAAATAACGTTTTTCCATTTGAAAAACATTTTAAAATTATATTCTTGAGATTTTTCATTTCTTTATGGTGATTACTCCATCTAGTTTCAACTGTTAGTAGCTTTGAACTGACATCTGTGAATCGTGGAGAGGTTCAACATTAAACAGACAGGACCGTCTTTAGAGTTTAATTGGAAATAATAAAGCAAGTATATTTTTGATTAACTAAATTCCTTTATTGAAATATAGGGACTTTATTTAAACTTTGGCGCTCATATTAGAAATTAAAATTGTTTTGTTTTTCTACATTTGAACCCTACTCTGAGATTATGGAGTTTCTCATGAAGAAAGTATAATTATCTTACAAATTAATTTTAAATTTTACAATATACCGGGCAAACAAAAACTAAATATCAACTAAACTAAACAATAATTTCAATATTCTCTCTCTCAATAAAAATCACAATAATATATATCGGATATTTATCCCATATACAATCATGTTTACAATTTATTTACTTAATTAGAAAACGGCATTGTTTCTTGCACAAACTATATTTTAACAAAAACCTATATCTCTCTCTAATTAAGCAGAAAAAACCAAAATCATTATTGAAAATATTAAAATAAACAGATTTTAGTATTATTTTATTAACATTAATATTTCAACACAATCACAAAATTAAAACTTATATTCTAAACAAAAAACTTTTTATTCTAACATTTGCTCATAACTCCAATTAGGTAAAAAGAAAAGAATTAAAAACAAACAGATTTTAACATTATTTTATTAACATTGATATTGGTATATCATCCTCATCTAATGAATCATCATTATCATCAATATCAATAATGTTATTCTTAGTGATCATAACTTCAGAATCTTCCGATAATGCTGGGTTCCCTTGCCCAATCAAGGTTGGTTTTCTTTTTGTCTGTACAGAATGATGCTGTTGTGTTGTTTCACGACTTGGCGTATCACTGGGCATATTTTTTTGGTGTGTTAAAATATGTTTTTCCATTCGCGATGGTATACCATCTCCTTTGAATACTCTCGACATTTTGCCCATTTTCCAGTACTGTTTTTGTTTTTAATTATACAGTCAAAATATCGCCAAACAGAATGCTTTGGTTTTGGCATATTCAATAAAAATCACAACTAAGTTACAGTCAACACAGAGTAAAAACACAGAAATAAAGATTATTTGGGAAAGCAAGAGCGAAACAAATCGTCGCGTCGCGTACCTGGGAATCCCGAAGTCGGCGCGTTTATGCTTGCGCGGTAGCCGAATGAACCCTACAGTAATTTTGTACAGTGGCGTATTGAGACATTTTCGGATGTTTTAGAATGGTGGAAAACATTTTTAATTTAATAAATGAAATTGTCGAATATATCGGATATATATCAAGTTATAAATATCATGATATATATCACTTGATATATATCCTCCGAACCATGAATAAAAATATTTAAAATGTGAATATAAGGGTAGATAAAAAATGTTTTTTGGCGGTCACATCAAAATTTCCCTCCCTCCAATAATTTTTTTCCTGAAAATCGGCTTTTTATGTTTTTTTTTCATTTCGTAAGTAAATAGCCTGTATAAACATAAAAAAGAACAAATTACCCCCCCCCCAACAAAAAATAATTTTACGACTAATCGGCGTTCTTTTAATTTTTTAAGTAAATAGACGGTGGATGTAAAAGAGTGGAAAAATAACTAAAAAAAAACAAAATCCCCCCCCCATCTTCACTTTTGGCTTCATCATCGCTCCTTTCAATGTTTGTGGTCTTTTCTAATATTTCCGTATCATATAAATCTCGAGCCAACATAGAATAAATCACCAAGGGATCCTACTTAAGATCAAACATTTTTTTGAAACATGTAACGGACTAAGTAACCCTTTCTGTCTGGCACTACTGTCATAAAAACTCTTCCGGTGCCTCGTTCGTAACCTCCAAAGATCCAGGAACCTTCCACATGGTGTCCTCGATAGTATTTTCTTTTCCCAAATGTTGACTCGTCAATCTCCACACTGAAAATATAATAAAACAATAAGCATAACAAAAATAAGGAGTATGCATCTCTTTCACATTTGACCAGGTCCTCCATTTTTCGTTGCCTTGGTTATAAATGCGTCCAAGACTACTTCTCTGCAAAAATTGACTCAACCCACTAACGTATGTTGCGCGAGTCAACTCGTTTTGCATTCGCAATAGCTGGTCTTTTTACTGACCCACAGATGAATATATCCCAAAATTTTCCTAATGTGCAAGTGGGATTCATAAAAAAAACTCCTATAACGTAAAGATGCCCTAAAAAAATTAAGGGGGTAGATTATTTCTATATAATGTATATTTTGGTTTCAATGGTAACTAATTTGCGTTACAAAGTATTGGATATTAAGTTATTCAAGAAGGGGATGGGAATATAATCATTGAATTCACCCTTGCCCTTCTTGAGTAACTTAACGTGCGTTACAAACTATTGGATATCAAATTATTCAAGAAGGGGACAGAAATATAAGCATTGGATTTACCCTTTCCCTTCTTGAATAACTTAATGTGCAATTAACTGTCCCGACCTTTATTTTGTGGAATCTACTCATATTAGTGTTTCAAATGAAACTCACTGTTTCTAGCTAATTCCGCAATATAATGAAAATTCTTAAAAATTGACAATTGTTTAGATAAATCAATATCATCGTCATAATGACAGAAGTTACATTTCATTTGATGCCTACCTGATGTTTAGTAGTTATTTTTGGCTAGACCAAGAAGTGACCTAACTTGTGATTGACTTAATATATGTTAAAAGAAAAAAGAATAATATGTGATATTAGAAATATTGAAGCTTAGATATTATTAGCCTTATGGTGATATCCTGGATATCATTTTTCCAATTAAGATCAGTATAACTGTGCAATGATATAGAAAACCAGGAAAACTATATCTGCTGATCTTTACAATTATCACTTAACAAGACAGTTTATTAGTGGAGAACTCCCTATATTTATCTGTTCATTGACAACTTCATATTGTGGGTTTCTTAAAATGTCTTCTAATTTCCAATTCTGTCTGTCAACTTTAAAGCCCTATAACTCAACAAAGGAGGTCCGTAGAAAAAAAATTATATGAAGTACTGACATCACCTACTCATTTCCAAGTTCTGGCCTCTCATTCCTGGGATACCCTATATATTTTATAAAATTGAATCTATTGATATGCGTGGTCTAGAGAGGACCTCATATAGTATAAACCGAATGTAATGTACCAAATTTCGTAAATTAATTGTAATTATTGTTCTCCTATATTATTATGATTGCTTTTATTTAAACTAATAGGTAATTGAGTTAACGTGAATAATAAACACAAGTTTAGAACTTTCACACGGTCCTTTGTCTATGGTAAATGCATAACTATTATTAATCTTTTTAAATAAGCGCTGTATTCAATACGAAGTCAACCCTCTCAAATGCGAGATCGAATTTTTATAAAATGAACAGCTAAGTGTACCAGTTTGAGTGTTAATCGAAATCTATTACACAAATGTTGAATTGATTTGACTCAAATTAATTGTATATTAAAAGTATTTAGAATTATAAAACTTTGCATGTCCATAATGCATTTTTATGATAGATGTACCAGGATGTATTGATATCTAGTTAGCCTAGACTAGTTCCATGAATAAACAAAATATTGCGTTACCATAGCAACGAACAATAACTTATCAGAAATGTCATAAAAGTAAACCAGAGTTACGCAATAAATTGAAAGAAAAAATATGTCCACCGAAATTGTGAAAATCGAAAAATTGGAGTATTGAGCCATCATCAAGAACCTGTATTTAAAAGGGTTAAGAGGTAAGCAGATTTACCAAGATATGCTTAATACCCTTGGTGATCAATGTCCTTCGTATGCGACCGTGAAAAATTGGACTGCAAGCTTCAAAATAGGTAAATTTTCCATTGAAGATGATGACCGATCGGAAAGGTCAGTTTCTGTGTCAGTCCCCGAAAATATCGATGCAATTCATGACATGATTTTATCAGACCGTCGAATTGGGCTAAAACGGATATCTGAAGCACTGAATATTTCTTACGAACGCGTTCATCATATAGTTCACGTCAATTTAGACATGAGAAAAATTGCTGCAAAATGGATCCCCAAATGTTTGAATGTTGACCAAAAGCGTGCAAGGGTAGAAGCATCGCGTTCGATCTGTGCTCGATTTGAAAACGATGTAGACTTCTTAAACCGAATTGTTACTATGGATGAGACTTTGCTACATTTCTACGATCCAGAAACAAAACAACAATCGATGGAATGACCTAAGAAGTTTCGTGTCCAAAAATCTGCTGGAAAAGTTCTTGCTTAATTTTTTTGTGATTGCCATGGAGTAATCATGATTGATTTTTTGGATAAGGGTAGAACAATAACTGGAGATTACTATTCGACATTACTGACCACCCTACGGGAGAAAATTAAAGAGAAAAGACGCGGAAAGCTATCCAAAGGTGTTTTGTTTTTGCAGGACAACGCACCTGCACACAAGTCTCGTGTTGCCATGCAAAAAATTCGTGATTTAGGGTTTGAATTACTAGAACACCCCCCTTATTCACCAGATTTGGCTCCGTCCGACTATCATCTCTTTCTTCAACTGAAAAAAAGGTCGTAAATTTTCTTCCAGCGAGAAGGTAATAAAAGCTGTGGAGGCCTGGTTTGCAGAGCAAGAAGAAACATTTTTTTTTGAAAGGTCTAGAGACGTTGCAGGTTCGCTGTAATAAATGTATCCAATTAAAAGGAGAGAATATGTTGAGTAATAAAATATTTTGACATTGAAATTTTGTTTGGTTCCATAGTAGGCTAAGAATTTTTCAATATATCCTCGAAAGTATTTAGATATTTATATATTTTAGCAAAGGAATTGATTGGAGTTTTCAACATCTACAGACCCACACATATTGTTTTCATTTTCATGGTTAGTTAAATTACTTTCAGTATAATTTAGTGTTAGTGTTTTGTCGATTCTTCTAGAGATATCATCATAGAAAACCTAATATATACACGATCCACCTTCCAAATGTTTATTTCAAATAAAATAAGTTTTCATTGCCTTAATTAAATAAAATATTTTGAACATTTGGTAACCCCATTTCCCAACACCCTTATTATACAAAGCAAAATAAAATACAAGCGGTACTGTAAAATTGTATACAAAACAATAATTACCTAATTTAAAATTTTATTTTTTTCATAGTCGAGAAGTAAGTCATCTCAATGTCGACGAAGATTGGAACTTTTAATCGGCGTTTACGCAAAACATAATTGTTCATTAAAATCAGTACAATCATTGAATAATTGAGCTGAGAAAACATCAGAGCGTTATCAGCACAAGGTCGCCCAATTACTATTTCGGTCTGTGGTTAAGGTAATATTTTCGCAACAGGAAGTTCGGTTTATTGAATAAGATAAAATTAAAAGCGGGACAAGTAAAGTTAACATTTGCAATATGTCAAATTCATTATCGTCAATGAATGATCGAATTTTCTAAAAAAATCAATTTCTGGATGATATAGTGTACCTACATGCTTCCTTACGAAAATAAACATTTCTATTAAGTTGCCCGACTAGACAGAAACACTTAAACTTATTTACTACGTAGATCAGCCATTCTCCAACCTGGACAATGATGTTGTTTTCAGAAGCGCTTTTAGACCGAGAACAAATTAATTGAGATAAGTGTAAACCCTGTTCATTCGCTGATCGAACATATATGACTATCCCGTATGCTAATTCGGAAGCAGAAGAAAAACAATTACAAATTATTTTTCTAGGAATAGATACATTTTCAAGCATAATAAATTTGTCCTTTAACCTAAGGCAAAAATTATGTAATTCTGCTGGCAAGCTTTCATCCCATTTCAAGTTTAACCTCCACAAAGCGTGAACTATCAATTTTGTCTTAGTTACTATTGAACTCATTGTTCCCAAGGGATCAAAGATCTCTGCTACTAAACCTAAAATGCTGCGCTTAGTAACCTTATTTCCTTGACTCTCCTTCAACTCCAATTGTATTCTTGTAAGGAAACTAACAGAACTCAATTTGAACACCTTATAAAATATTTATTTTTAAATTAACATGTTCCTATCAGAAAATTGAAATTATCCTAAACTCCCAAATCATTTACTTTTCACTTTAGGTATTGCATGTAGGGGTTTTCCGCAAGAATTCAGAAAGAAAATCAAAACATCTCTCTCTGGTCATCGATCTATATAACGTGGAGCAATATTCTTCAGTTATTTTCTCCCAAGCATTATTTATAACTTCCAACAAAACCTCAACGTTTCTTGGTCTTACATTTGCCTTTCGAATTTCTCTTACTAATATTGCCCAAACATTTTCTACTGGATTCAAGTCTGGGCTTTTACTATACCAGTTAAGAACATTAATATTACATGCCCACGTTTTTCATTATTAAATATCAAAGTCTACTAAATAATTTTTAATTTTCAATAAAATAAACGGTTTTACAGATTAAAACTAACTTTTCGGCATCTATGAGATGCCCTGATTAACATTCTATCATAAAATTGTCACTTGTATACACTTCGAGGGATGTATCGTGTTAACAAACAGAAATTTCTCCAAAAGTAATAAAAAATGCAGTATATCTGGATTTATAGGACCTGCTGTACTCGCTCTAATCAGCTGAAAATCAATAGGGTACATCTGTGAGACACCTTGAACAATACTTATTCATAAAGTTGATCAATCGTATACTCTCTGGAGGCTTTATCGTGCTAACAAACTGAAAATTCTCCAAAAATGACAAAAATTTGGTACTTCAAGTACCACAGCACCCGTTGTACTGGCTTTAGTGAGCTCAATATCAATAGGGTTCATCTTTAAGACGCTCTGAATAATATCCAATCATAAAATTCATCACTTGTATATACTCCGGAGGCTGTATCGTGCTAACAAATTGAAACTTCTCCAAAAATGACAAAAATATCGTACTTAAAGTACTGTAACACCGGTTGTATTGGCTCTGGTGAGCTGAAAATCAATAGGGTTCATCAGTGAGATGCCCTGAATAATATTCAATCATAAAATTGGTGACTTGTTGAACTCCTGAGGCTGTATCGTGCTAACAAACTGAAATTTCTCGAAAAACGGCAAAATGTCGTACTTCAAGTACCATAGCACCCGTTGTACTGGCTCTGGTGAGCTGAAAATCAATAGGGTTCATCTGTGAAATGTCCTTAACAATATTCCATCATAAAATTGGTGACTTATTGCACTCCGGAGGCTGTATCGTGCTAACAAGACTTGCAAGGAAAAGTGGCCGACGACGACATACACACAGGATTTTTTTTCTAAAATCCGTTTTTTCGTGTTGCTGTTAATGGATAACGTAAAAATAAGTCAAAAAAAAATTTCGAATTTCCAACTTTTTTGTGGGTAAACCAATACTTTTCTCGCATATTAGATAGGTTGGCGGAAAAGTAAAAACGATTTTGGGTACAAATTAGTCCTTAATTCAAAGTTTAAAGGTAAGCTGTTGAAATTTGATTTTGTAAAGGTGGGGGTGTTCAAGCCAGCACTCTTACATTAAAACTTCTTTTACAGGGAAAACTGTGTGGGTGCAAAGTTCAATTTTGTGGGTAGAAATTAGTCCTATATTCGAAAATTAATAATATTTAGTTATCTTTGATAATTTCTTAGAAATTAATAAAGCACGTGGTATAATTTACTATTATCTTTTATAAACAAAATGATATGATAATGAAAAACGCTTTTGGTTACAAATTAGTCCTAAATGCAAAGTTTAAAGGTATTTTTAAAGTTGAATGTGTTCAAGCCAGCACTCCCACATTAAAACTCCTTTTACAGGGAAAACTGTGTGGGTACAAATTATTATCTTTTGGGTACAAATTGGTCCTTAATTCAAAGTTTCGATTTATGCCAATAAAATTTGATTTTGTCAATGTGGGGGTGTTAACTTGATCTGAAGCTAGCACCCCCACTTTAAATAGTGATTTTTCAGAAAAACTAAGTGGGTACAAATTAGTTCTAAATTACACATAAGTTTTTTTTTTAATTTTAAAAAGAGGGAGTGCTAGCTTTACTGACATCGTTGGAGGCTGTATCCTGCTAACAAACTAAAAATTCTCCAAAAATTACAAAAATTTGGTACCTCAAGTAACATAGCACTCGTTGTACTGGCTTTAGTGAACTAAATCTCAATAGGGTTCATCTTTGAAATGCCCTGAATAATATCCAATCATAAAGTTGGTCACTTGTATATACTCCGAAGGCTGTATCGTGCTAACAAACTGAAATTTCTCCAAAAATGACAAAAATGTCGTACTTAAAGTACTATAGCACCTGTTGTACTGGCTGTAGTGAGCTGAAAATCAATGGGGTTTATCTGTGAGATGTTCTGAATAATATTCAACCATAAAATTGGTGACTTTTTGCAATCCGGAGGCTGTATCGTGCTAACAAACTGAAATTTCTCCAAAAATGACAAAAATGTCGTACTTAAAGTACTATAGCACCTGTTGTACTGGCTGTAGTGAGCTGAAAATCAATGGGGTTTATCTGTGAGATGTTCTGAATAATATTCAACCATAAAATTGGTGACTTTTTGCAATCCGGAGGCTGTATCGTGCTAACAAACTGAAATTTCTCGAAAAACGACAAAAATGTCGTACTTCAAGTACTCGTACCATAGTATCCGTTGTACTGGGTATTGTGAGCTGAAAATCAATAGAGTTCATCTGTGAGATGTCCTGAACAATATTCAAGCATAAAATTGGTGACTTGTTGCACTCCGGAGGCTGTATCGTGCTAACAAACTGAATATACTCAAAAATGACAAAAATGTCGTACTTCAAGTACTCGTACCATAGTATCCGTTGTACTGTGTATTGTGAGCTGAAAATCAATAGAGTTCATCTGTGAGATGTCCTGAACAATATTCAAGCATAAAATTGGTGACTTGTTGCACTCCGGAGGCTGTATCGTGCTAACAAATTGAAATTTCTAAAAATTACAAAAATGTCGTACTTAAAGTACTATAGCACCTGTTGTACTGGCTGTAGTGAGCTGAAAATAAATGGGGTTTATCTGTGAGATGTTCTGAATAATATTCAAGCATAAAATTGGTGACTTGTTGCACTTCGGAGGCTGTATCGTGCTAACAAACTGAAATTTCTCAAAAATTACAAAAATGTCGTACTTCAAGTACTCGTACCATAGTATCCGTTGTACTGGGTAGTGTGAGCTGAAAATCAATAGAGTTTTTCTGTGAGATGTCCTGAACAATATTCAAGCATAAAATTGGTGACTTGTTGCACTCCGGAGGCTGTATCGTGCTAACAAACTGAAATTTCTCAAAAATGACAAAAATGTCGTACTTCAAGTACTCGTACCATAGTATCTGTTGTACTGGGTATTGTGAGCTGAAAATCAATAGAGTTCATCTGTGAGTTGTCGTGAACAATATTCAAGCATAAAATTGGTGACTTGTTGCACTCCGGAGGCTGTATCGTGCTAACAAGACATGTATCGAAAAGTGGCCGACGACATACACACAGGATTTATTTTTTCTAAAAACCATCTTTTCGTGTTGTTCTTGGTGAAAATCGTAAAAATAACAAACATTTTTTCAAAATTTCAACTTTTTTGTGGGTAAACCAATACCAATATATAGATGATAGATTGGGCGGAAAAGTTAAACAACAATTAATATTTAGTAATCCCGCCATTATGCTCTATGACTTCTCTTAAACTACTGGTCATCGATCAATATAATGTTGAACAATATTCTTCAGTTAGTTCCTCCCAAGCATTATTTATAACTTCCAACAAACCTCCATTTGGGTATAAATGGAGTTTACGGGCTTTTCTTGCATTACTAAAATTTTTAGTTTATTGGGTAGATTATGTTTGTAGAAGCATAAAAATAAAATAAAATCTTGGCGGTCTCTTATTTTAATGAAAATATTCACTTTTGGATGTTATACAACAATGGCAATAACATAAAATGTATTTCTAACTGTCATAATTGTCATTATTATTTGTTGCCGTTGGTATTGTGTGTCTGTTTATTTTTGTTGCCCTTCTATATTTAAGATTCTCTTGGTTGCCAACAAAAATGAATTTTATTAATTTAGACGATATTTATACCTGCCGAAATAATAATGAGATTATATCGCGTTCGGGTTTAATACCCGCAAATAATAAAATTAAGTGTCCGGTGAATTTTTGTGACGGACATTTCATAATAACACCACGGCCAGATTCCATAGATGGTTTTCGTTGGAAATGTAGTGGATATATCAAAAAAATAAAAAGAAACGTATATTTTGTAATAAAAGGTAAGTATAAAATTCTAGTTTATTATTCAAATCTCTTTTTGATGTCTCCGCTCTTTTTCACGTTTCCGGTAATTATTGAGGTTGCCAAATCGCAATTTTTTTTAGAAAGTATACGAAACCCATATAAAGAAATGAAGTAGCAGTGATGAGTCGGCCATATGGATAAACTTTGCAATAACACCAATCGAGTTCAGGCTTCAAATTTTTTTTACAGATAGATCTTATTACAAAAACGTTTTATACCAAGTCACAAGTTGCGAAAACAACTACTATTCGAAATACCAATTTTCAAAATTATTCAAACCTACTTGTATTCGTCATGCAGGCACATATTCAATTTTAAAATATTTCCAATCTGGTTCGAGTCTCATATCTTTTTTACATACAGTTATTATTATAGAAATGTTTTATACAAAGTCACGAGTTGAGAAAAATACTTTTCGAAATATGAATATTTAAAATTATTAAAAACATTTATTTTCCATGCAAATACACTTATGAAAGTCAATGTCAAACTCGACAACCTACAATGATATACTGCAGTTTCCCCAACCGTTTGGAAACTTTTCCCCTAAAAAGAATTCACGTATCTTTAATTTTCAATATAATAAAATAATTTAACATGTCGATCCAATAATATTAAATAATTTAATTGTATTTATGATTAAATAAATGTTTAAAACTATTATAATTTAATAAACTTCGGTTTTGAATATATGTAAATTACGCACATAGTTTTCCTCATAGTGAAAGTAATATGCATTCATCCTTCCCCTTGAAAAATATCCAATACTTTGTAACGCGCACATCAGGTTATTCAAGAAGGAAAAGGGTGAATCCAAGGATGTTATTCAAGAAAGGAAAGGGTGAATCCAATGATTATATTCCCTTCCCCTTCTTGAATAACTTGATATCCAATAGTTTGTAACGCACATTAAGTAATTCAAGAAGGGAAAGGGTGAATCCAATGATTATATTTTCTTCCCCTTCTTCAATAACTTGATATCCAATAGTTTGTAACGCACATTAAGTTAGTGTTTTAAATGAAACTCACTGTTTCTAGCTAATTCCACAATATATTGAAAATTGTTGAAAATTCTAAAAAATTGACAATTGTTTCGATAAATCAATATCATCGTCAGAATGACAGAATTTACATTTCATTTGATACCTACCTGATGTTTAATTATTTTTGGCTAGTCCAAGAAGTGACCTATCTTGTGATTGACTTAATATATGTTAATAGAAAAAAGAAGATATGATATTACAAATATTTAAGCTTAGATATTATTAGTCCTATAGGGATATCCTGGATATCATGTTTCCCAATTAAGATCAGTATAACTGTGCAATGATATAGAAAACCAGTAAAACTATATCTGCTGATCTTTACAATTATCACTTAAGAAGACAGTTTAAAAGTTGATTGACGCCTTCATATAGTGGGTTTCTTAAGTGTCTTCTAATTTCCAATTCTTCAAGGAAATCCAGTTCTTGTTTCTTTTCACAAATATGCAGCACTTCTAGTTTTGTGTTAGGTGTCAATGAATGATTGTTGTCAAGTAGATGTTTTGCGTAGTGGGATTTATCTGGTTGTTTTAATATGTATGCTCGTAAGTGTTCACTGTATCTGATTTAAAAATTCCCAAGGGTCTGACCCAAAATAGACAGCATTACATTCTGGACATTTGAGTTTATATATACCTGAAATTGTTGTATTCGTTGCTGAAGATATTATCTTTGAAATATTACTAGAAATATTTCCTGCATATGTGATGGTTTTATAAGTTTTTATTTCATCAGTTTATTTAGGAAATATTAGTTGTAATGCCACTTTTTCCTCTTTTTTATTAATTAGCTTATTTATCATATGTAATGGATAACCGTTGGATGTTGCTATTTGTTTAATTGTATTAATCTCTCTATCAAAATTACATTTGTTCATAGGAACTGAAAAACCTCTATGTATCATTGAATTATATGCCGCTAGTTTATGTGACATGGGGTGATTGGAACTATATGGAATTGTCACCAATCATTCATTGACACCTAACACAGAACTAGAAGTGCTGCATATTTGTGAAAAGAAACAAGAACTGGATTTCCTTGAAGAATTGGAAATTAGAAGACATTTAAGAAACCCACAATATGAAGTTGTCAATGAACAGTTAAATCTAGGGAGTTCTTCACTAATAAACTGTCTTCTTAAGTGATAACTGTAAAGATCAGCAGATATAGTTTTCCTGGTTTTCTATATCATTGCACAGTGATACTAATCTTAATTGGAAAAATGATATCCAGGATATCACCATAGGGCTAATCATATCTAAGCTTCAATATTTGTAATATCACATCTTCTTCTTTTTTCTATTAACATATATTAAGTCAATCACAAGTTAGGTCACTTCTTGGTCTAGCCAAAAATAACTACTAAACATCAGGTAGGCATCAAATAAAATGTAACTTCTGTTATTCTGACGATGATATTGATTTATCGAAACAATAAATTGTCAATTTTTAAGAATTTTCAATAATTTTTATTATATTGTGGAATTAACAAGAAACAGTGAGTTTCATTTAAAACACTAATATGAGTAGATTCCACGAAGTAAGGGTCGAGACAGTTAATTTCCTGTTTAACTGTTTTAACATGTTTTTAAACATATTGTACCTGTTAGTCCGTGCACAGTAATTTCAAAATATCGAAAGCATCCAATTTTTGAGGTTGTGATTCTTTCAAATTTATATTTTACTGCACTTTTTTTATAAAATTTATAATGTTTTAAATAAGAACTACCCTACTAAATACGTTCTTGAATATAATATTAGAACTTTATCTAAAAAAAGCTCACAAAAATTATCAAAATATAAAATAAGATGCCTTCTTCACTGTCTTCATAAAGTTCCGTCCTTTTCTCTCCCACATGTGCAATACATAGTGGAACATCGGTATTTGTGGCGTTTCGTTGCCATGTTGCCGCCACCGTTGCGAGCGCCGATGTTGTTGCCCCTGTCGTAGTTTTGTTTTGTTATTTTCTCTTCGCTGGTAGATGCCGTAGTTTATATAAACTGGGAAATTCGAGGCCCGTTTATGTTTATCCGATGCTCGGGACTATTTTCAAATGGTATTTATTGTATGTTGAATACGTTGAAGGGTTGAATGTTGCCTTTGGGATATTTTGATAGGGAAAAGATATGTGATGGTTTGTAAACATAAAAATGTTGTCAAAAAATTAACCAATAATATTTGAGTTTAACCATCAATAGGTAAGTGTAAACTGGTTCACAAAATTGGTAGAATCCGAATAATTATTTTTTTTACTTGAATTGAAGGCACGTATTGAACAATTTTTATGAAGAAAAATATGTGGAGGAATTTTTTCATTCAATCTACACTCTTGTAGACTTGTGGGCATAGAACTTTGACTTCAAATAACCCTATAAAAAGAAAGGCAATAGAATTTTCAATTCTCTTCATTGTTCACGAAGTTAAATCGTTATTCAGACAATGTTTTATTAGAAACTGTCATTATGCTTCAAATATTGTTCAACGATGAAAACGGGTAGTTTAAGGAAAAGGGGAATAGAGAATACTATGATCGCGACTATAAAAACTCTATAGAAACATCGCAAACAAAGTAAGAATACGTAATATGGAATCTACAGAATTCAGAACAACAATTAGACTCAAACAAGAATGTGTGCAGTTACAACTGATTCAAATTGATGTGGAAGAGTATTTAGTAAAATACAACAGTCCAGTTTGACTCCTTCATTTTTCAATTCACGCATTATGCTGTCGAATGCTATTATAAAATGATCATCCAAAGATTGTATCTCAAGTCCATTACTATCTTGAGTAGTACCCTTTTACTGCAAGGGCGTTTCATCTCATAGTTTTGGCAAAAGGAACTCCAAATGTCATAGCTTGTGTCAATATTTCGTATATGTTCCAGATACGAATCTTCTAAATGTTGTGCTAATAGCGATTTGCAGCTTTAACTGCCTTGGAATTAACTGTCTCGACCCTTATTTCGTGGAATCTACTCATTTTACTGTTTTAAATGAAACTTACTGTTTCTAGGTAATTCCACAAGATATTGAAATTTTTTTAAATTCTCTAAGAAAATTGACAATTGTTTCGATATAAATATCATCGTCAGAATTACGTGGATCGGCTTTGATTGTAGTGCATTCAAGAACTCCTTGTTCATCCAAATAAAATTCCATGCGTAGCTTCCAATCAGAGAAACTTTTACCATTGACTGGTGTCACAACTCGA
Source organism: Galeruca laticollis (assembly GCA_963921935.1). Lineage (NCBI taxonomy): Eukaryota > Metazoa > Arthropoda > Insecta > Coleoptera > Chrysomelidae > Galeruca > Galeruca laticollis. Next base: position 47,115,338 of record OY998185.1, read on the forward strand.
ATTGGATTGCTGCTGCTTTGTGTTGGGCTCATTTTTATTTTGCACACACGTGAAGAGTATTCGTACGATACGAATTTTTACAGTTCACGAATTATAGACAAAACTTGCGTTCGTCTGGGCCCATAACATAATATATATTTGATATTTTGGTTGTGAAATACAGAGCCACAGCAACTTATTAACTTTTATTTCATCAATAACAATTTTTTTTAACTACAGCTTAAGATTAAAAAAATTAACGTTGTATTTGACACACGACCCCTGAGTCATTCTATAAAACTAAAACAAAAGTAGATACTTAGCATTGTCATCAATATTATCAACTTAACAGGTGCAAGGTGAAATCTAACATCAACCTATTTTAGAATATAAACAGTGAATTAACCTTCATAGGACTGGCCGGGGTCCGTTTGTACCCCATGACGTATGTTTTTGCTGTATCTTTGCAAACGCAAATTTTTAAATATTGATCTTTCATCTAGCTGCAGTTTATGAATTATTTTGATAAAATATGATGTATTTAGTAGTTTTTATTGGCTGGTATAAACAAAAAATAGTTTTATATTCCAGGGGTTTGTTGAGACCCCGGTCAGCCTTTTACGTCCGATAAAATAATCCCGGTAACTGTTAGTAAAATCGGGGAATCCCATACATTTAACGTTTGTTTACTCACAGGGAATTTACCCATATAATTGTAAAATGTAAATTACTAGTTCAAATGGGGGATTCGCCGCACTGCGCTATAATTTTTAGACTTGAATATTCGGGTTAGTCTCTTGTGATATTGCGAGTAGGGTACATCGTTTTGAAAATGAGTCAGTTTTTATTTACAAACAATCGCAAGGGGCTTACTGACGATGAGATGTTATGTATACTTGAAAGTGATGATCCAGAGTTTGATAGTGTTATCAATGAGGAAACATTGAGTGACTTAGAAGATGAAGACATTGTCACAGAAGTAGAGGAAGAAAATGATGTAATAGTTGTTGATCAAAGTATAGAGAAAACGAACCCAAAGGAACCAACAGTTAGTAACAGCCAGGGCATTCCAGTATATAAATCTAAAGATGGAACTGAGTGGTCAAAAATTCCAGGAAACACAAAAGTTAGAGGTTCAAAAGCTAATATTCGGAGACGTGCTCTAGGCCTTACAAATTACAGTTCTGATATCTCAAGTATAAAAGACGCTTTTCTTCTTTTCCTATCTCCGGATATTCTGAACGAAATATTTTTGACTTTTGGAGCGCCGTGCATATCACACAATATCACGGTCGAGAATTTGCGAACTGTGTTATAAACGAATTCAAATCCTTTTGGCCAGAACTTAAGATCGTTCACGGAAAGCCACGACACAGCCAGAGTCAGGAATCAGTCGGAAGGGCCAATCAAGATGTTGAAAATATGATTGCTTCATGGATGTCCGATAATAAAACAGTAAAATGGTCAGAAGGTCTACCATTTGTACAATTTATGAAAAATCGTGCCTATAATTCAGGCATAAGGCAAACTCCATATAAGGACATGTTTGGCATCGAACCTAGAGTTGGATTAACTACATCGTCTTTGCCTCCAGAGGTTATTTCATCTTTAGAGCGGGAAGAGGATTTAGAAAAAGTCGTTGATGATGTTAGATTTGTTGGAATATCTAATGAGCAGTAACCCCACCATGCGCAGACGACGAATATAGGACTCCGACACTCTTAACTGAAAACATCTTCATTTTATTTTCTTTCATCGTATTGAACCGATCGTATATTTGAGGTGTTAGTGAGCTTATTATTTTCTGTGTTTATTTTAAGGGTAACGCGTTTTAATATTTAGTGTTTGATATATACAGTATAGTTATAAGAAGTTTACGATTGTTACAGACTTATAAATTTAGTTATGTACGTATATATTATTATTTATTATTATTATTTTGGTTGCATATTTACGATATGAAATATTATTTTATTTTTCCCCCAACCCAATCTATGATGCGAGAAAAGTATTGGTTTACCCACAAAAAAGTTGGATTTTTGAATTTTGTTTTGAGTTATTTTCACGTTTTTCAGCGATTAATACACGCCTATCCTAACAGTCAATGAGATTTCTTCAATTTCTTAAAATCAACCAATTAACTATCATTTTAAATGATTGAAAAGCTACCTAAATTTCCCAATAACTGATAAATCAACTATGCCGTGAATGTCCCTGTCAGATTATTTTTGAGTTTTCCCAATACAACGTCTTTTCAAAATGGCAATATTTGGCCAAGAATCTCTAGAAAATATTGAAAAAACTGTACAAGGTGTCCCAAATTGATGTGTTTTGCAGGGTATCTCGTAAACTAAAAGAGATAGAAGAAAAGCAGTTAAGATGTTATGATTTCTTTTTTTGTTAAAGTAACGATAGCCTAATTAAATCTTTAGTAACTCCCTGCAGTTGGAAGATACAGGGCGATTATTGACAACTGTCGAAAACTACAAAGTACTATAACTTCTTAATTAAGAAAAATATAAAAAAACGTTATAAAAACTTTCGATAGATATAATATTAAAGAGTTCAGTGGCGCACAGAATTTTTTTGTTAGGGGGCTCACTAAGGAAATATAATGCAAACTTGTTGTTTTAAATGGGACACCCTGTATATTTTGACGTTTTTCGTTTTCTTTTTTAATTCTCATTCACCTGGTATGACATATTATATATCAATTTTCAATGGTTGGAGCTACAATGCAAATAAACCATTTATGGATGTTATCATGTGAAACACACTTAAAAAATTGAACACTCGGTAACGAAATTTAACATTTGATTATAAGGATACTGATGGGTGACAATTTTATTTATCAAAATTATAATTAATAAAAAATAAAACCAGATTAAAAAAATAAAAACAAGCTTCAGTAAAATAGGTGAGTTTTTCACAGAGTAACCTTTTCCATAGATTGTAATAATTTTGATATATTGTTTTGATAAGCTATAACTTAAACTAATTCATATTTGACTTTTTATGTTGACAAATCTATATATTTATATACAATAACTGTTTGACAATTTATGAATTTGATATCTGAGTTTACAAACAATACATTAATTTGAGGTACGTCGCGAGTTTGCCCTTCGTACTTCGCTAGTTGAAAGGAGTGGATACTTTGCGAGTTTGCCCCTAGTATCTTAGTGAAGGCCTATAACACTGTTTATCATGATAAATACTCCGGACTAGCAAATGTTGTGCTCTTAGAGAGGTATTTCGCGAGTTTGCCCTTAATACCTATGACCTGAGAGACGTCTGAGCTATCTTATGTATTATTTGTACATTTCTTTTAAATATATTATTCTGATTAGGTTCTGGTTTTAATAATGAACCATAAATATACGGGATTGATATATTAGACTTTTGTGACAGTTAATTTTATTGTCGTTGCTTAATTTTCCAAATCTCTTATGAACTGGTTACTCAGGATTTTGTTTCCTTTTCAGATGTGTCATCTCGAGAGAGCGCTTTTCCTGACAAACGCTCCACTTTTGTTTTACGTTTTAATAGTTTATTTAATGGTTAGTTAATTTATAATCGTAATGATTTTATTTTTATTGCTATTATTTTATTTTGTTTACTTTAGTATATTTTATTTTAATATCCTCGGTCTAATTATTTTTACATACATACATACCTCTCTTATAATAATAAACAATCCAAAGATTTACTTAGTATCGCTCACATGTAAATCCAATACTTTTTTCCATATTACCTAGAACCCCAAAGTAGATTTTTTAATTAAAAGGCCGAGAACTAGTAAACTGACCCTATTCATTGTATATCATATAAGTTTCCAAACATTCTTCTTCTTCAAGTGCCGTCTTCGTTTCGAAGGTTGACAATCATCAAGGCTATTCGTATTTTGGATACCGCTGCTCTAAAAAGGTGACTATTGGTGGCGTTGAACCATTCGCCAAGATTTTTTAACCAGGAATGTCTTCTCCTTCCTATTGATATTCTTCCACTTATTTTTTCTTGCACAACGAGCTGGAACAGTTGATATTTGTCCCCCCTCATAACGTGACCCAGGTAGAGCAGCTTCCTTTTTTAATAGTTAGGTCTTGTTTTATCCTTCTTAACACTTCGGCATTAGCGACTTTCTGTACCCATGAGATTCTCAAAATCCTGCGATACACCCAGAACTCAAATGCCTCTACTTTCTTCACATCGTTCTTCTTTAATGTCCATGATTCTAAACATTACTATACAGATTTTCAAAATCTGTCATCATGTCTATTTGCAACGTGCTTTGTTTCAAACCGTTTCTAATCTATAAATAAACGATGACCTCTTGTCCTTGTGTATTTTGATTCGTCGGTAAACGTGTTATGTTATCAACTATTTTTCGTGCTAAGTATAACTGTTTATCTACTGGGAAATCAATAAAGTATAGGAAATTTGTTGACACAGATCGTGTCACTTTTAAAGATAAAACACGTACAGCGGGACAACTGGAATTTGCATCTATAGAAATTGATATATTTATTGTCTAGTTTGAAATACATACGTACTTATGAGTCGGTTAATCACCGTCGAGGAATGAAATGTCATCAATATTCGAGATGTAACTTAGGCGACCTTTGTATTCATAATTACGTAGAAAATAAATGTATCCGTTACTTTGGGATTTTATTGTATCCTGGAATATACACAAAACTTTTAAACTTTAAACTTCCCTTTGTACTCTCTTAATCGATTTTTAAACACGATTCATTCCAGCAGTGTTAGATTTTAATTTGATGATATTCTATTACTGGAAAGCGGAAGCGGCGCTTGAACATTATCTACCATTTTACGGCTCTTGATCTAAATATATATATAAGGCACAAAAGAGGAGATTTTATTTAAGATCGGAGCGTTTCATTATTGAAATTGAAAGTAACTAAAAACGTTTCTATTTCAGTGGAATTTATTTTTATTAGTAAATTGGAACTTGTATAATAAAAGCTCGTAAAATCGTTTTCATTGCATCATCACACAATCGTTTTAAAGTCGAGTTAATAAAATGAATCGAGATTTTACCATAATCTAGATTTGTGATCGTAAATTTTACACTAAAGCATTTATGAGAATTATTTGCAGATTATAAATTCAAAACATCTACAGGGTAATTCATAAATTATGATCCAAGTTGTGTGTAGATTTTAAAGAATACAAAAAAATACTTATTGAAAAAATGTGTGTATTAAATTTGGAATAGTAAAAATGCATTCACAAATAAAACAACTACATAAAGTTGCTGTTTTATTGATTATTACGATACAGCATATTAGTTCGGGGAAGTAAGGTCGAAAAATCTGCTCAATGGAAAAAGTTATCCGTAAATTATTTCTCATTTTTTAATGAAAGTACATCCCCCCACCAATATTTTCCTAGTTCGTCTAATAAATTCCACTGACGCTTGCGACGGAGCTTGGAACACGTAATATTCGGGTGTTTTATTGCAACGGCTGCTTCGTCGAAGAGCTACTCAGGCGTGTGTTATATACTAGTAGAGACCCAAGGAGTAGGTCTTACCACTAGCGTCTAGCGAGCTTGCAAGCACAGCTTGGAACACGTAAAATTCGGGTGTTTTATGCTCCTGGCATTCCTGGATGTGCTTGTACAAAAAAATTGTAAAGGTAAAAAATGTAGAAAATCTTTTGCTCTAAAAGGTGACGTAATTCGATTTTCCAAAAAAAAATTCCGTCCTGAAATTTTCCAACTTTGGGATATTTTTTCAAAAATTACATTTTCAATTGACAATTATGAATAAAATAACAATATCGAGGTCAAAACATGTATAAACATAGAGGGCAAACGTCTAAAAGTTTATGCTTTTTCAGATTTGGAAAATTCAAAATGGCGGCCGCTCAAAATGGAATTACATACATTTTTTTTTTCAATTGACTCTAAAGTTATGAACATTAATGATATCGAGACGCGGTTGATTGCAATCGATAGAGTGAAAGTTATATTTTCATAAATAAAACAAACACAATTTTTCAAATTTTTTTACATAATTTTTTTTTTAATGATGCCTCGTATTACCTTTTTAAAGCACACCTCAGCGTGTTTAAATCGAACTTTGAAACACGCGCGTTTTTTTTAAAGTCCCTATGGTAACAACCACAACTCGAGAAACGTAAGTATCAATGACAACTTTTTTTATTAGTTTTTAAATTGTATATTTTCATTGGGAACCAATGTCTTTTTTGGTTTTTTCTGCAAAATTTATTTATATATTCATATATACTTTTTGATTATTGATCTGACAGCAGTACCTCGTAACGTATAAAAATAAATACTATTTAGGATGGACTTTCACGAAACTTGGCTGGGCATCGAGGACGGACTTCCATTTTTTTTGTAGTAATAATATAATAATAATATTTTATGATTTCAAAGCGCACCAATAAAAAAAATAGCGTAATGCATTCGTGGATAACTGGTCTTTCAATCACTTGCTCTATTTCGAGCACTCCGGCCGCGCCGTTGTGCTCGAAAAATCGCGCGTGTTTGAAAGACCTCTTTATCCACTTATACTTTAATATACTATTTAACATTTACCGAAAAAAAAATAATTTTTATCTCGTTTTTTCCATTTTTTCCTTCGCAAAATGTAATAATAATATGAACGATGAAATAAAACAATATAGTTTGTTTAAATCTTTATTTATTTGAACTAATGTTCAATTTAAATTTGTTTACGCGTTTCACTAACACAGTAGCTTTGTCAAAACGAATGAAGGTAAAATATAAAAATGTCTTAATATATACTGTGCTAAATGTATTTACTAAGGTTAACAATGGTATTGAAAGAAATTACCTGGAAATTCATTCACTACAAACATTCTTAAGCTATCTTCTAGGTAAAGAGGTTCAATAAAGGAGACTGATTGATATCTATTTGGTCGTTAAGGAGATTACCTGAATATTTATTTTTGTTAATCTCTAGGGCCTCTAATAAATTTAAACTGAAGGATTTACCGACTACATGGAGAATTTCAAAATTTGGGTCGAAAATGTATTGGTTTTCTAATTAATGATTTGAATAGTTAGAATCTAATTTTTTGTTGTCATAGCTACGTTTGTGTTCCGAAATTCTAGTTTTAAAACTTCTAAAAGTTCTACCGATATAAATTTTATCACAATTGTCATTACCACATTTTAATTTATAAACTCCTGATTTGTTTAATTTTGAAGATTTAGATTTATTATTTTTAATGAATTTGGATAAATTGTGATCAGTTTTAAAGGAAATATTCATGTCTAAAGTTTCTAAAAATGATTTAATTTTTAAGGATGGTGTTCCAAAGTATGTTAAGCTTTTAAATTGTTTATTATTAGGGAAAATACTAAATTTGCATCTTATTTTATTAATCTGTGCTATTAAATATTTTATTAGTAATAAAGGTGAAAACAATGACCTCGCTACTGGTTCACCCTGTTCAGTCTGAAATAAAGACGGTTACATAATAACAGCATGTACACAACATCGTTACCGTTGATACCGTAAAAATGATCTCGCAACAAAAGCGTGACGTCGTTTTCTTGAGTGATATTGTATATTTAAACTACAATTAGTTTACGTCATTGTTATGTTACATCAACAAAGAAAATACTGACTGTTTCCAATAGATTTTGTTGAATAAATACAGTCCTTTCCAATTTTAATTAAGAGAGGGAGGAAATATTAAAAGTTAAAAAATTCGATAAATACTAGCGAAAAGAGTGGGTTTAAATATGACACATATAGTTTTTGTAAACCTGGAAATATCGTTTGACAATGTAAATTCGAACGTTTGTATAACAATTTAAAAATAGCTGAAAATACTAAATCTGTATAAATCTCAAAGTACACTAATTGATGTAAATGGTTATTATACTCCGTTTTTAAAAGGCATGGAGTAATAAAAGCTCATTAGGTATGCAAAACCGATACAGGGTGTATAATGAAATATCTCCAAAGTTTATCTAATTGTGTACTAAAATTTCTCATTTGTTACGAATTTCAGGTAGACACCCCGTAACTCTGTATTCGGTTGGGTCGCCTATTGTATTGAAAGGGTCGCTCTATTGTATTTGAATGAACAAATAAACAATTTAATCCTCAGAGGCGTGCAATCAGGACAAAACAAACTTGGTATATGAATATGAAGGTACTATGAAATTATAATTACGAAAACTATTCAAAAGAGTTCACAATATCGATTCAATAAAAACACATTTTTTTGTGTTCCTATGAATAAACAATAAACATAAAATATTATATAAAAAATAGCAAATTTTTTTTGCAGTAGGTATCAACTTTACTACTAATATACCGTTTACAATAGGAGAGGAGAAAAGAAAAATGCAGGAATAAAGTACGAATTAATGTAATATTTATAAAAAAAAGTCTAACAAATAATAGTAATAACAATAACTAACACAAAAACTAGTCTATATATCAGAATCAGACGATTCTGTTGAGCTTCCATTATTAACATTGATTATAAATGGTTCAATCATGTGTTCACTTATATGATCCATTTCCCACATATTTAGTTCTTCTTGTATCACGTGTTCAACACATTTCTTCCAGTTTTCTTTGGTTACGTTACCTACCTAACGCGTCTTCGAATAAAACTTTTACGTCACTCATTTTGAATGTCGTAGTCTTTCTTGAAACTTCCCCTTTCACTTGGGCCCATATTAATTCTATGGGATTGAGTTGACAGTGATAAGGAGGAAGCCTCAGCACCGTTATACCACGCGCTGATGCCATTTGATCTACAACGTATCTACTATATTTGTGTTTATGTGAATTGGCCAGTTGCAAGAGCTCATTTTTCAGCGGGTTATCTGGGCATTCAATATTTTTCGAGGTTAGCCAATCGTGGATATCTTGTTTACGCCATGCAGTTGAAGGTAATTTATCCACTAACCTGGAGTGATAACTTGCGTTATCCATAACAATGACTGAGCCCGTTGGAATTAGATCTAACATTTGTGAGAAATATTCTTCGAAAACGTCTGCATCCATATCTTCATGATAATCTCCGGTTTGCTTCGACTCAAAGCACAACAATCCACCTTTAACAAAACCTTCGGCACTTCCGATATGAGTAATGATGAGTCGACGTCCTTTTCCTGCTGGTGGATTGAGGCCTGTTGACCACCCTTCAAGAGCTGCCTGCCTCCGACTTTTGACATTCGTGTCTTGCCAAAACATTGAAACAGTATGACCTTCATTTAACCAAGTCTCATCCAAATAATAAATTCGTTTTTGATCTAGTCTTGCTTTCCGAATATTGCGCAAATAACTCCTCCTCCAAATGACAATGTCGTCTCTATCAATCAACATTGCGTTCCGATTATTTTTTTTATATTCAAATCCAAGTTCCTTCAAAATTTTCCATAATGTACTTCGAGACATTTTCGGAAAATCTGAATCTTCTTGAACCGAAGCCATAATTTTGGAGAGAGTTGGGATCTCTTTTCTAAAGAAAAAAGCATGCACCTTAGGCCTTATTCCATTCTTCAAGTCGTCATCCATTTCAAGTTTGGGTCGGCCTGGGGACTTTGCTGGGGCTGTGATGTTTCCATTTTTTTTCTCCTTCATTAAATTATAAATTGTTGTTTTTGAAACACCCATCATTGTTGCAGTAATCTTCACAGTTTCATCAACACTTCCTGTCAAATTCATAATTTTTCTTCTAATTTCTTCAACAAGGAATAGCAATTTAATATCAGATTTTTTTCGTTCAGCGACAATGGGCCAACTTTAGGTCCCTTTTATGGTGATAAATCCTCCAAATCTGGTCGAATTTGGTTGGAACACTATATAGTTGGAAGGTGTAGTTAGGTGTTTGTCTCGTGTGATGAGAAGAGAACTTGTATAGATGAGCAAAAATAAACACCAGTTAACAATAACGGTAAAATATAATAACAAATAACAGTAATAATGGGGAAATCAATCAACACAGCAGTTTCTCCCGAACAGATGAACTGTAAATTGAAAATATTCAACCTTTCCGCTACTTTTATAGTTGAAAAGTTCTAGTAAGTACATTGTATTATGGGGGCATTTTCTTAGAACTGAAAAGACTATATTTCACAATAATAAAACCATTTTTGAGCTACCTTCCCTGATATATTTCCAGCATATAATCTATTAAGAAAGATTAAGCTATAATCACTTCTGTCATTACCTGTGTTCTTATACAGGAGATCCTGAGTTCTTCCACTTTACCTGAATTAATCCTTAATAATTCCTCCACTTGCTTTCCAAGAATTTTGGGTAAAATTTTCTAATATATTCCTGTGAGTAATCTAAGAAATGTTTGTCAAGTTTCTTCAATTACCTGCTAATTGGGTGAAATAATCGACAAATGGGGTTGGTTTGGATATATATATATATATATATATATATATATATATATATATGTATTTGTATGAAATTGTTATTAACATTTATTTTATGATTTATTGTTTGTAGGATTGTAACTACCTGGAGCTTAGTGGAGGGACTCGTCTACGCCCTTTTATACATAATAATAAATTTTCTGGAAAATTGATGTCAGTGATATAATCCACAGTTTATTATATTATTGATAATTTGAAATTTCATTTTAAATAATATTACAAAACGGTTATTTTCGGAAATGAGATAATTTTAGAAGCCTTATCTTTTTTTAAATGACTAAATGTGGTACGCCTATGGTTCCGGCCAAAATGAGTGATTTATTACTCCATGCCTTTTAAAAACGGAGTATAAAAGTAAGCTAAAATCAGTTAAGACTATCCTCTCTCGCCTATATCTTCAACATTTTCACACAAATGGTAGTAAATTTCATTCTATCAATATTGTAGAATTTAAGGACACGCATTCTTAAATATTATTTTGTCTTTCTTTTTCTTCTTCGGTATATTTCCATTAGGTGTTCGCCAGCTTTTTTCTCTACACAATTCCTTTGCGTTCTTATCTCCTTCTCTCAGATCTTTATCTACCATCGCTTGTCTAATGTAGGTTTCCCATCTTAGAACTGGTCTTCCTTTTCCTCTTAAACATCTTTTAAGATTTTTGTTCTTTAAATTGAAAATCGACGTCTGTAAGTCCGTAAAAGTTTTTTTTAGACACACCTCTAAAATCGATACGAGTCACTTGAATACACAAGCACTTCCTTTTTGTAAATCACTAAAATAGTTGGGAATGATAGTTGATGGGAAGTTAACCTAGAAACCCCATATGGAATATTGAATAGATGCAATGAGGACCTCTATTAAGCTGAACCGAACCCCCCCCATCGCAAATCAAGTTCGCAACCAGCCAAAAATTTAGTGCTATTTAGGTGCTAATTTAGTACCCTAGTCCGAATTTTAGTGCTCACACCGTTTAGCAGGAAATCGCGTGAAAAATGGGGTGTCTAGCTTGCCATTAAGCTGGACCCCCCCCCCATAACCGAAAAAAGTATATGGTGATACAGTATAAGCGACAAGTACACTATAATTTAGTGCTAATTAAGTACTCTAAGATAACATTAAAAAATAATAAACAATGCACTATTTCATCGAAAACATCAGGCCTTAAACAAAATTAAGAATAGATGCATATTAAAAATATAAATTTGAATTCAAAATAAAACCGAAGTATACATATTGAAAAATTAAACAATTAGAATATATTAAAAAATTTAGGACTGTGATCGGGTATTTGATATTTGCCAATTCAAGTGACAATTTAAAATCATTTGAACAATTCCATAAATTTAAAATAGGTATTAGGTATTCTAGTTCGTAATTTATTTAATTTTAATTTGTTATTTGTTAAAAAAAAAGAAAACAGATTTGTTTTGTGCTTTATTTGTGAATTGTATATAAACTTTTGAATTGTAACTTACTGTGCAATTCTTTTATAATATATTTGGAACAGATTGATAAAAATTGAATTTATTTAACTCAATATTTTTTTTATTTCTGACAGTGACATTTGGTTGATTAGTGGTGACAAACAATTCATTGAAATATAGTAAATGTGAGAAAGTAAAAACATTTCCAGGTATATGACATTTTAACATTGGAGTTAATTTATCACTAAAAAAACCTGTTTGATGGTCTGCTAAACCGTAACCAGATAAGATGTACTGATAAAATGGTAAAACTCCAGCCAGTAAAAGAAAAGACGTCTCCTAGTGGAAAAATTCGTCCAGTAAACAAACAAACAGTAGAAGAATCAAACCGGCAAAAGAACCTTCAGACGTTTCGAGGGTGAATTCCGAAACAGCGTAAAAAACTGTTTCCGATTCGATTTTTCCGACAATCTCAAGAAAACGACACCAATCGAACGTCCGAAATTAATATAAAGTTGTCCAGACTGCTCACTTCCAAGGATCACTTGAAAAAGCTCATAGTTTATCCAACTGCACGGGATCAACTTTCTTAAGAACTTCTTCCTATTTCAACTGTCAGAAATAAAATGAATGCCCAGGAGGAAACTTCAGTGCTCTACCAAAACGATACTCCTAACCCAGAAATATTGAACTAGCTATGAAGGTATGTGACTGGCAATACCAAAGTCGTATACAGATTTGCCTATAAATTAAACTCAAATTATAACAGATACTTGGAATCCTTCTCAAATGAGGTATCAAATGACATCGATTTCTATTTAGAAAAACGAACGATTACGTCACCACACTAACACCGGTAACGTCATGTAAATTACAACAATAACATCCAGGGTTGGGCTGATTTAAATCGCTTGATTTTTAAAATTAAAATCATGATTTAAAATCAATTTTTTTCTTTTTTATTCAGAACCAGATAACAACATAATATAAAAGTTTTCTCAAAAATCAAAAGAAGTATCTGCTTTTAGCAAAAACAATAAAAAAGAAGTATATAATTCCAAATTCTTAAGACCTAAATTTTATTACTGTATATTTTCAGTCTATTCATTTTCGTAATACAATTTAAACAAAAACACGAATTTTCCTCCTTTTTCTATGCCTAATCTGTTTCCAATATCCGAGTGTACAAGACCAAAAGAGCTAAATACGCGTTCTACTGAAGCTGAAGAAGCAGTTGCACACAGAAAGTGTTTTATTATTGGCAACTGTTTCAAGATTTCCGGCTTATCATTTTGTGATAACCACCATTGTAGTCCGTTTACATTTTTTATTACTTCGTCCGAAAACATAACTTGCTTAAATGGAGCACTGCGGGCATTTAACTTTATTACTAAAGGTAAGTGTCATATAACTCGTTAATTGTTTCTAAAGCTATATTCTTTTCTTCTGGTGTTAACTGGTATTTTGTTTTTTGTAGATTCAACATATACGCTATAAAATGATATGGCGTTAGTGCTTGCTTATATCGATTATTAAATTGTTGTGTTTTTTGTAATGGTAATTCCACAGATTCGTCAAAGATATATTGTAAATGTTTCCACTGCTCTACAGCATCTGCGATAGTAGCATTTTTCGTCTGCACAGTATCAAGAGCAACTGATATAGGTTTTAAAATGTTTAAATAATCTTGTGCTGCATGTTTAATCGCAATATTTGAAACTTTTTGGCAAATAGTGGAATCAATCACATTTTTATTTTCTTCGCAGATTTTTTATATGATGTCCCACTGAGTGACATACATCTCTAAGCAGTCGCCAAGGCTATTCCATCGCATATCGCTTGGAAGGACTAAAGCACTGCCTCCTGCTTGACTGAATTTATCTCTAGCCAAATGGTTATTTCGAAAATACTTAACAATTTGGACTACATGCTCTTTAACGTCTTTACTTGAAAGTCCTTGCACAGTAAATTAAAAATATGTGCAGAGCAGCCAAAAGTTATAACTTTTGCGTTCGTTTATTCTTCTAATGTTTTTCTCATAAGTGTCATATTTGCGGCATTGACTGTCACAAAAGATTTTACGGTACACTTGTATTTTAATTCACATGAAGAAATCAGGTCACAAACTATTTGAGTTAAATATTCTGAAGTATGTGGATTCCCTGATGTGTCTATAGTTTCGTATAGGAGGGCTTGTCCATCTTCAGTGGTTATCGTTGCACATATCACTTGTTCGTTGTGCACGTTTGACCACCCATCAATTGACATATTTACGGACTTTCGTGACAGGGAGGAGAAACATTTTTCTTTTTCCTCTTCATAGATTTCGTCCAAAAGACTTGTTGCTACCGTTCTTCTCGAGGGCGGTGTATAACCAGGCCTTAATAACTGAATAGCTTTTTTCACCTCTAAATTCTCAATACAGCTGAAGCTAGAGTTAGTAGCAAAAATAGCCTTTGCTATTTGTTTGTCAATTTTATGTTTTTCAGCAGTTGAAGTCCGCATTACAAAACCACTTATGGTAGGCTGAATTTCGATTGCTTTCTTTTTTTGGACTGTCTCAAAAGTTGTAGTAGTTTTTCTAACATATGAACTATCCGTCATGAGTGAACTACAACTTGAGGCAGATGATGTGCTAGCAAAACTGTCAAGCGACATTCGACTCTCTGGAAAGAGAAAAAACATAATTGAAAATTGATTAATTGATGATATTTTGATATAGTATTGAATTATTGATTTTAAAATAAAGTGAAAATGTTCAATAGAGATGTAAAAGCAAATTTATTTTTTGAAGTCGAAAAAAATTAAAAATTAAGTAAGTATAGAAGAGTAAAGATAATCTTTAATTAACCTGGGAAAGGTCGCGTTAAAAAAGTTACAATAAAGGCCACGTGTTAGATTTCACCTAACATTTAAAAACAATCCTATATGCCTAAAATCTATTTCCTTAAATATCTATAAATGAATATTTAAAAATTATATTATCTTTGTTAAAAATAATATCTATCAAAAAAAATTTAAAATTATCTAAAAAATGTATATTCTTCTTCTCATTGACTTTCAGACCTTAAGGTCCATAGTCTCCCTATTGAGATTCCTAGCCTCATTTGGCCAACCCCACTGCTTTAAATCAGTAGGGAGTTTGTGAATTCGGTGATTTAGTTTCTGCTTTGAAGTCTGTCCTTTGCTTTTTCTACTATTCTTTTCCATTCTTTCCGGTCTTTTGCTTTGTTCTTCCAGTCATTTATTCCAATTTCTTTAAGATCTCTTCTACACCATCCAACCAACTAGTTTTCGTTCGTCCCCTTGCTCTTCGTCCTTGCCTTTTAGTTTCCTGTATTTTCTTGACACACATTTTATTGCCTAGACGTTGTACATGTCCTTCCCACCTTAATCGTTTACTTCTTATTTCATTTGTTATTATTGGGATATTGAATTTTTCATTAACTTAGTAGTATCTTAATATTCTCCATGCTCCATTTTCTTTAATTGGGCCGTATATTCTCCGTAGTATTTTCCTTTCCCAGATTTCTAATGTGTTTTCCTCTTTTTTTTGTTAAATTCCAGGTTTCTGCGGCGTAAAGTACGACTGGTCAAATTACTGTCTTGTATATTTTAATTTTTGTGTTTGTAGACAATATCTTTGATTTAAATGTGTCTTTTAATGCATAGAAACATTTGTTACCCTGTTGTATTCTGTTATTTATCAAAAACGTATCTACTTATAATATAATACGTATATATTTAAAAAATATTTCAAAATATCTCAGAATATATAATTAAAAATTACACTATGTTACTTAACTTATAATTAATATCTGTTTCTGTAAAGGTTTGAAGGGTGGGTGGCCCCACAGCGCTTAGGCCACAATTGGCCCATTGTGCATACTTATAATTAATATTTATGTCTCTAAATTATATCAAAAATAAAATATCAAGTGCTTGGAGAATCAACAAAAAACAAAAAATGTTAGGCAAAATCTAACCACGCGATCATTCCCGGGTTAATAATAAAAATCTTTATTAAATATAAATAAAATTAAATTAATAATTTAATTACCTGTATTCCTCTCTTGATAATTACAAACATCGTGGTGTGCTTTAAGTCTTTGGACTAACCCTTGAATATCTTTCTTGCATTTTCTACAAATAGCCCTACACCCCGATGTATTTGAATTTGTTGTCTTAATATAGAACTGCCATATTGGGTCCTCTTTTCTTCCACTCATTTTACTTTATTTATATGTTTTCACTTCACTTAACTAACCTAACTAGCGAAATGCGTGAAATTGTTGGACAACGTCAATTTATAGGTTGAGAAGGAAATCGATAGGAATATTCTTGCAAAAAGCACAACAAACGCGTTCGTGCCTCACTCTGCAGTTCGCGACACTGTATAGTGAGTGTATAGGACAGAAGGAAAACAAATCGCGACAAGAATTTTCTTGCAAGACGCGCGACAAATGCGTTTTAGAGCCGCAAATTGTATTATAATTTTTAGACTTATACATTAAAATAATTAACAATAATTTCAAAGAATCAAAATGTTCAAATTTTATATTCAAATTTAAAAAATCAAAAACATCAAATAAATCGTGATTTTTTTTAAAAAAACTCAATGGTTTTTGATTTTTTCAATAAAAATCAGATTTTGCCCAACCCTGCTAACATCTATCTGTTCCCAAAAATTCAACGGTTGTCGAAGTAACGATCTCATTCCATAATTTAGCCGTTCATAGTCAAAATAGTGGGTCGTAAAATTTTATGCTGCTTGTTTCAGTCAGTCCCACTCGATATAATGATATTTCACTGAAAAACGGGTTTCAAAAAGCGGACGAATTTACATAGGAATGTAAAAAAGGTTCTATTGGTACAGTGAAGATTTTGCAAGTAATTTGCCTACGAATAATTCACGTATTTAGTAAAAAAAATCTGTGTAATTCGACTTTGCACACTTGTCTATCGATCGCCGGCCTTGTATATATCGCGAAATAGCTACCGTTTAACTGCAACAGCAACAGTTTTCAGTTTAATCATGAAAATGTATGCGGGTTCATATTCAACGCACACGTGGAAAATAAATCGGTTGTTCGGAATTGATTACGTTGCATTAAACATGATATTTTTTAGTCGTCAAGATATTGGTCGAATGACGTAAAATATCTTCAATAAGGGCATAGAATACAGAATAAAATATTTCTGAAGTCTTTGATTAGGGTCTCATAAAGAAGATGCTCGACGCGATCAATGTATATGTTGGATATTAGTAGGGATTTTATGGATTTTTTTTGGCTTCGACACTCGTCATTCGGACACTCAGAACAGAAATAAACTAATAATATATAAAAGAAAAATACATTCATCTCACTCACACCTGTCCTACAAGAAAAAAAAGCACTGCCATACCTAAGAAAACAAGAATATAACAGCGTCACAATTTGACATAAACAACCGTAGATTGCGGAAAGGTAGGAATACCAATAATTGGGATAAATAGAGTTAACAAATCTAGATCACACATTCACAAACATACCCTTGTAATTATTCGCCAAGGTAGAAAAGTGAGTTATTATTGTAATCAGAGACATTAATACACTTTGTTACCGTGGCTCATATAGTATTTTTTTCACTACTGGCATTTTATTTTTTAAATATTAGTTTTTCGAAACTAATAAAAATTGAATAAAATATGGATTTTAAAATTCTCTTAAAAATCAAATCATTCATGCTTCTGTCAGTTTATAATCTTTTGCTGGTGGTCGAGATAGCTTAAAATAAGCGATTCTTCCTGAAATTAGAGCACAATACGAAGAAGTGGAACTATTGCCAAAAAACTTACATGTATATGAAAAGGCATACATTGCATATAAAAAATGGTGCGATGAGAAAAATATATTAAAGACGTCAGAAAATGTATTGCTAGTTTACTTTTAAGAAGTAGCTCAAACGAATAAGGCTTCAACTTTGTTTTAATGTTTATCATATTAATTTTTCATTTAAAATTTTAAAAAAATTCGTTTATTTATTTATTTATGTGTGTACTTTTGGAATACCGATTATTGTATACGAGATCAAAGTGGTCGAATGACCCAGTATATGTCAAATTTGCCATTATTTAATTTATATGACATTTACATAGAATATATTCAATAATAGATGTCTTATCAAAATTTTCCAAATATTTGTAAAAATAGTATAACAATTTGAATATTGTAATCAATAGTATAAAGCTTCAATCGATACCCATTGTAAAATCTGTGCGCAAGTGTTTTGAAAAATTTAATCATATTTCGAAAAAAGTGAAAGATCCCGAATTCTAAATTGTTTTTAGAATAGTACGAGTTTGACGTTCCTGTCCAGAGTATTGGTGAGTCCGTTCCAGTTCATTGATAATTGAATATTGCATTATTTCATCGAAAAAATCAGGCAAACTAGATGCATCTAAGTTTTGCAAAATATAAATTTGAATTCAAATTAAAAACTGAATACGTATTGAATAGTTAAAAAATTCGAAGAATTTATTAAAACATTTTAAGACTGTGATCGGATATTTGACATTTGTCGAGACAAGTGACATTTAGAAAAATTCATAAACTTTCCTAAATAGATATTAGATATACTATCTCGTAACTTATTTAATTTTAATTTGTATTTGGGCAGATAAAATTTTGTTAGGAAAACTAAGATATGATTTTGTGATTTGATAATTGTAGATAAACTTTGAATTTTAACTTACATTGGAAGTTGTTTATAATATTTGAAAACGTTTATAGAAGTTAAATTTATTCAACTCAATAAAAATTTTATTTTTTGACAGTGACATTTGGTTGATTATGATGACAGACTATTCATCGTTTGCACTATTTATTAGTGTAATATAAATAAAAGAAATTAGACAATCTTGCACCACAAAACATTTATTAATTAAGGTTCGAAGGATTCGAAATTTGGCGATCAGATACAAAAACTTAAAAATTATAAAAACTTCAATAATGCGTAGTACCTCCTCTAGCTCTTATAACCGCTCATTCGTCGAGTAAGCTTGTTTTAACCCTTAATTGGTTGCACCATTCTATTTCACACAACTGGTTGCATGGCGTACTTTGTACGCCACTCGGCGTACTTTGTACGCCACTCGGCGTACTTTGTACGCCACTCGGCGTACTTTGTACGCCACTCAAACAAAACTGCTCAAAGTGGGTTTTCCTACTTTTAAAAGAAATGTAGAATCCTTAGTAAGTTAAATTATTGATTTATTAACTCAGAAGTTTCACAGAAAATTATTACACTATGTATAAAAATATATATATTTTATTCACAAAGAAACTCTTAGTTTAGTTTAACCAGTTTACGAACTGTCTTCCTCATTGGGCCGATTGCACCGTAGGCAAATGTGTGTTGTCACTACATGTTCTTTGCTGGTTCTTTGCAACTTTGACAGATGATTGTAGTTGTTCTATTTTTCTTTCTTCCACACTGAATACATCTTCCTCTCATTTTATTAGTATTTATTTGTGTTGGCTCTTCATCGGGTATAAATGAACGAAGAAACTGTTTTATGTCCAAGGATAAATTTGGGATTTTGGCTCTCATAGAAAGATGTGGCTTTATTAGACTCAAAGATAAATTTTTAAGAAATATTCTTCGATTTTCACCATCTGCATGGATTGCATTATAAATAACATTTGAATTTATACCAGCAATATTTAGTAATTGATGAAAATTACCAAAGGCCAGCGTTTGGTACGTTTTTGCACCGTGTAATTTCCACACATCTGGTCGACAGTATCCACTCCTCCCTTGGTGGAGTTATAGAATAGCACGACTTCCGGTTTCTGGGTTACTAGAAGATAAAAATATTAATCCAGGAATAATATCAGGTATACTTAATTTATTTGATGTATGCATTAATCAGAATTATTTCACTTTTGACAATAAGATATATATTCAAAATGAAGGTTTACCAATGGGAAGCCCTATATCACCTATTTTAGCAAACATTTTTATGGACAATTTAGAAAGAAAGATCTTTGAAAGTAATATTTCGAAAAATATTTTATTTTGGTATAGATATGTAGATGACATATTAGCTTGTTTTATGGGTAGTGAACGACAATTAGATGTATTTTTCAACCACATCAATAATTTACACCCGAAAATTAAATTTACATTAGAAATTGAAGAAAATAGCTCAATCAATTTTCTTCATTTAAAAATTCAAAGAGTTAATAATGTACTTGATTATTCAATTTACCGAAAACCAACACAGACTGATGTGGCAATTCCATTCAATTCTAACCACCCTATGTCATACAGACTAACAGCATATAATTCAATGATACATAGAGCTTTTTCAGTTCCTATGAACAAATGTAATTTTGATAGAGAGATTAATACAATTAGACAAATAGCAACATCTAACGGTTATCCATTAGATATGATAAATAGTAAAAAAGAAGAAAAAGTGGCATTACAACTAATATATCCTAAACAAGCTGATGAAATTAAAACTTATAAAACCGTCACATATGCAGGAAATATTTCTAATAATATTTCAAGGACAATATCTTCAGCAACGAATACAACAATTTCTTTTAAAACAGAAAGTAACGTTAGTACAAAATTGTTTAATGTAAAAACAAAAATACCACTATTAAAGAAGTCGGGTATATATAAACTCAAATGTCCAGAATGTAATGCTGTCTATTTGGGTCAGACCCTTTTTGAAATACGATACAGTGAGCACTTACGAGCATACAGATTAAAACAACCAGATAAATCCCACTACGCAAAACATCTACTTGACACCAATCATTCATTGACACCTAACACAGAACTAGAAGTGCTGCATATTTGCGAAAAGAAACAAGAACTGGATTTCCTGGAAGAACTGGAAATTAGAAGACATTTAAGAAACCCACAATATGAAGTTGTCAATTAACAGTTAAATCTAGGGAGTTCTCCACTAATAAACTGTCTTCTTAAGTGATAATTGTAAAGATCAGCAGATATAGTTTTCCTGGTTTTCTATATCATTGCACAGTTATACTGATCTTAATTGGAAACATGATATCCAGGACATCACCATAGGGCTAATAATATCTAAGCTTTAATATTTGTAATATCATATCTTCTTTTTTCTATTAACATATGGGGGGTTCAGAAGTGAAGTGGATCAAGTCCTAAAAGCTAATTATGGAGAAAATGAAGGCTTAACTTTTTTAGAGTTTATTAATTAAAAAACAACACATTTGGGGAAAAAATAAATAAAATGCTTTATTACACTTTATTTTGTACATCTGTACACTAAAACAACTTAAGAAACCACTACGGTAATTTTTAAAACAGATTGTTTGTAATTTTTTGGACTTGAACCATTTGATAACTGAAATTATTTTAAATCTTAAACATAAACAATTTCATCGGTAGATTCTACTTCGTCATCAAGGGATTGGTTGCCTGCGTTTTGTCTCGTGCCTTCAACTGGTAAATTTTTGTAAAAATTGTGATGCATTGGCGGAATAAAACGTAGAAGATCTTTCATGTGTTGCTTTTTAGATTCGGTTACGTTACGTCTTGATGGATACAAAGGCTCCTGTTGGATGGTAGTCAATGATGATATTTTTCTTCCTGGTCTAGTTTTATTCAAATCAACTGTTTCAAACGCAATGTCTTCATTGAGAGTTTCTTTAAACTTCAAGGATATTGGCGATACCCTTTCAAAACGCAACCACCTGATTTTTAACCATGAAAAATTATGGCCCGTAAGAGTTTTCTTTCTATTTTGTATTGCTGCTTCCAAAGATTTGGTTGATTTAAATTCTTCCCTTTTCATTTCAATAACTCTAAATCTTGATTGTGCTTTCTTTGCTTCTTGTGCTATTTTCATCCAGTCTTGTACTAATTTAAGCAGGGAGAGAGACATCTTTATATTTCTATTCTGCCCTGTGCATGAGTCTGAATATAGTATAATGTGTTTATGAGTTGCTGCAAATTCTTTCAAATGTTTTACTACACATGTTGCGACATCTTGAGATCCGCGGCCTCCTACTGTCTCATCATACATGTACATAAATCCAGTACCTATATTAAATGAATGTACGCCAACGTTGTAAACATATAAATTTTTTTTGTAATATGCTACAGATGTGGATAGTTTAGGAAATGGTAGGGCTTTCTGAAGGTCGAAAGTTAATACATAGTTGATGTCTGAGGCCAGATTTTGGTCATTTTTCAAAGCATTACGAGCTTGTTCAGCTCTGGCAAGATGTATTTCTTTATCCAGTTTAAGTTTATTTTTTGTTTCTGCATTATCTTCAAAGTCAATTTTTATTTTAAGGTCGTCGCATAGGGAACAAGTATCTTTAGAAGGTGGTTTAAAGCTCAAATTAAACTTTGTATTAAACACATGGTAATAAAACTTTTTTTTGCAAGGAAGACAATTCTCTGAGATACATTTTTCTTTGTATAACTCATACATTTTGCTGATAGTTAATTCTTCGTTCAAATATTTCCTGCCAGGATTATCTTTTCTAGTATAATGACTTTGGTAGGCGGGAAAAGAATTGATATGTTCAATAATTTTAGAATCATCTACTTTCTTTCTTGGATTCATTCCCCGTGAATCTAATACTGCACATACTTCATTTTTTGAAATACAGCGGTACAATCTACCAACACTAATTTGTAATGTATCTATAAAATATTTCTTACATACCGACACGGTGTGATTTTCCACCCGAAAGCTGTATTTAAAAGACGTTTGCTTTGCTGCACCGACACCATTTCTTATTCGTTTTCTTGCAACTTTTTGCGCTGCTACCAAGCCTCGTATAAAAATATTTTGACGGGAATAGTCGCCTAGTTTCCAAAAAGTTTCAAAAATAATCTTGCGCTGATCTTCTTGAATTTTACCGAAGCAATTCTTTTTGCACCTGCATTCTATGTTCTGGAATGTTTTTGGAGGTATGGTTTTTCCCGATGAAGAAATATATTCTTTACCACAATTTCGTTTGCTTTTCTTCACATTAGCCTTCCAAAGACTTTTATTTACACTTCGCTTTCTGGATTTAGAAATTCCAGACGTAGTTATGGTGTCTGAAATAGCTGCCAAAGGTCTAGCTACATTGCTCTGTGTGGATACACCTTCACCGCCTATAAAAAAATCCAAGTAGATACTTACAAGTTCTGATCAAACCCCGTATACGCCGTTCAGAACAACGCATCACTATACTTAAACATTTGCAACGAAAACATAACCTAACTTTAGAAAGTAATGCTTAAAATAATAATAAAATATTAATAATTAAACCATACCTTCTGACTCGCTATAATTAGACCTTTCTGAAGGCTGGTAATCTGATTCACTTGGTGAAAATGGTTCAGACTCTGTTTCACTATCATCCATTTTAACAATATCAACAAAACACGTATTTTTAACTCTTAACTACTGATGCAGTGAGAATAATTACTACGAGGCTTATTCACAAAATCGCGCAATGGTAAATTTTATGGACTTGATCCATTTCACTTCTGAAACAAACGAACAAAGTTTTCAGAAACCAAACGATAAGCGAGTCTAGCTGCTTAATACGGGAAGTGTGACTTGATTCACTTCTACACCGAAATAAACAATATTTTTTGTGCCTTTAAAGACTATAATATGAAAATGGTAGAAAATTGGACTTGATCCATTTCAATTCTGAACACTCCATATATTAAGTCAATCACTTCTTGGACTAGCCAAAAATAATTAAACATCAGGTAGGCATAAAATGAAATGTAACTTGTGTCATTCTGACGATGATATTGATTTATCGAAACAATTGTCAATTTTTTAGAATTTTCAATAACTTTTATTATATTGTGGAATTAACTAGAGACCGTGAGTTTCATTTAAAAGACTAATATGAGCATATTCCACGAAGTAAGGGTCGAGACAGTTAATTTTAGTAATATTTCAGTTTTATTCTTGTCTACAAGGAAACAACACTTTTGCTCAGTGCTGCGGATAGACTGGATATGCTTCTTCAACCGTATATAAATAATTTTTGTTATGTTCCTCGTATCGTATTGCGTTAATTGAATATTCAGGCAAAGGTCATCCTTAAGTATATTTTGCGGGTAATTGAAGCAACAGTACATTGCTTCAGAGCGTCCTCATTTACACAGTTACCCAACGATATCATTTCGATATTGGCATTGGCAATTTATTTTTTGAAACTCGTCCGACGAATAAAGTAGATCAAACAAATTTCAAGGTTCAAATGATAGAAATGGAAGTTTTTGTTCGTATAACTATAATTGCCGTAATAGGGTAGTTTTTAAATTTTCCTTTTACAAAATTAAAATCATGAAACTTTGTTAGTGGTTTTGGCTTATAACAATACTTAATCGTGGAAAATATTCGAAAGTTGAAGAATATTTTTCCAAAAAAAAATAGTTCTCGTCTTTAAAAGTATTTGACGGTTATTGTTTTTTGAAAAAGGCTCTTCATAAATCTACATATCCAGTTCCATTTTAAAATGTTTGTTAAACTCTATATAACGAACGAAATTAAAAAACTACATGAAAATAAATTATTGTATGAACCTCAACAATTTTGCTACTCTGCTGTACTTTTCGTTAAAACAAAAGAAAATTTAAGGACTTGAGTAGGGTCAACTGGGGTAATTGTGAACAATATTTGCAACTTCAATTTTGCTTCCCAAAAAACAGAATTTCTTTT
The DNA here is from genome assembly GCA_963921935.1 of Galeruca laticollis. NCBI lineage: Eukaryota > Metazoa > Arthropoda > Insecta > Coleoptera > Chrysomelidae > Galeruca > Galeruca laticollis. The sequence continues at coordinate 47,139,899 of OY998185.1, forward strand.
TATGTAAGTTTTGTTGAATTTGGCAAGCCTTATTGCCTGTGCGTTGTCCGTTTATTTCCGAACTAATTTTTATGTAGCGCAAAGGGCTTTTAATTAATTACATGTTTACATTTTCTCCCATTCGTTTACATTTACCCCCAATTGTTGGCGACAAATACATGAAATTCACGTCTTTACTTTTCAAAAACCGCCATTGAGCCCGGGAACACATACAATAACTTTCGGTTTTTGTGGATAACGGTTCGTTCCAGCAGTATTGCTTCCATATTCTCAAATTCAATAATGCTTAGGTCATTAGATTTCTCCACAAATTCGGTTGCAATGTTGGTAGCAAGTTCGTATCCCTGCACAACTATTTCTCAATCACTGTCATCTATCTCTTGTACACGACATACATATTTGTAATGAACCTTGTTTATTCACCCTCCCAAGAAGTCGACAAAAACAAAAATCCCTGCTTTCAACTCATCCCACCTTGGTTGATGATAGACGATTTCAGGTGTTGCTTCTGCAATGATAGTTTCTGCAATGTTATCATCATCTGATGAATCTTGGCATAGAGCGGCTTCGTCTATTTCACCTTCACTGGTGGGGTAGTTATTTTGCTTCGTACTGCAAGAAGCCTTTTTTTATTCTTTGTCTTGCTCTTGTATTCAGGACTGGAGGCCTTCCTTTTTGTTGTCTTCTCATTTCTTGCGTTTTGTGCAGTTTCAAGTTTCTCCAAGACCTCCTGAGTTGTTAAAATTTCCCCATATTTCAGGAGCTTCAGTCTGGGAATAATTTGTCTTTGAGCTTGTTTAACTTGAACTTGGTCACGCTGGCCAGCAAAAATGTTTACTATAGTGTTGGGAGTCAAAGGAGTTTGAGTTTCTTCATTATCCTTAACAGGAATCGAGTGTGTTGAAAGGGACTTTGTAGATGGTCCTACTTCAAAAAGTTGACTACTGCTCGCAATTACTGATGACGTTGTTTGCTGAATTTCACCAACCTCGGATACCGAGTCCGCTGGCCAGCAAAAATGTTTACTATAGTGTTGGGAGTCAAAGGAGTTTGAGTTTCTTCATTATCCTTAACAGGAATCGAGTGTGTTAAAAGGGACTTTGTAGATGGTCCTACTTCAAAAAGTTGACTACTGCTCGCAATTACTGATGACGTTGTTTGCTGAATTTCAGCAACCTCGGATACCGAGTCCTGTGAAATTATCCGCTGATCGGACGTTTCAATGGGATGGGAGGTTTCAGGCATGTAGGTAACGGTTGAAAGTTTATTTTGACAATCTTGCACCAAGGAAGTGTTAGACATTATTGAAGTTGACGGTGTAGCTGGAACCAAGTTAGGGTTAGGGACAAAGTCTGACTTCGGATCTGGCAAGACTTTGTTAACGGCCTCTGTATTTCTTAAGTGCAGCAGAGTTGAATTCTATTTCTGGAAACTTCTTAGCGTCGACGGGAAAAATTCCCGTTGACTCAAATCCTTTTATGATGTGTTGAGATTTCATTCCTTCTGCCCAGACTTGTGACAACAGTTCAACAAATAAGGATTTAGACAATCGTGCTGACTCTCTGCTTTCAATTTGTATTTTTGCAAAGTCATCCAATTTTCGGTCCCACTCTTTATAGTGACAAATACACACTTGTCGAGAGGCTGGATACTATCTGTGAGATGACTTGGGAATTTCCATAAATGGATATTATTCGCCATAGCCGCTTTAATGTGGCTGGCATGTCCGTCAAAAAGTAAAACAGCAGTTTGTTGCGGAAGATCTCTTGAAAGCCGTAAATATTGTACGTGGGATACAAATACCGACGAAACCCATTCAAAGAACTGCGGTTCCTCCATCCATCCGTTGCTAGAACACGTGTAGGTGGTTCCTGGGTAAGCTTTGCCCGAAGTCCACCTGGCTTGCACGCCAACTCCTTTAAAGACGACCAAAGGCGGAAGACAGGATCCACTGCAGACACGCAAACAAGAATTGTAGTCGAATCTCGTCTCGAACCTCCAGAAATTCTGGATAAGAGTCTTCCTTTTTCTCCACTTGCCTTGCATTTTGTAGCGTCGTGCGCAAACCCGGTTTCATCGCAATTGAAGATAAATGAACCATGGTCCTCCAGTTTGTGCTCCCTAACCAGTTTTGCAAGATCCTCGTATAAGTCATAAATGACAAATATATCCCTGGCATCGTTTCCGCATTTCTGGAGCAACTCAGGTTTCTTGAATGACAATCCAGGGTGTCTTCCCATAAAGGAATAATACCAGTCGCCCCTGGCATTTCATAGACAAATGGCGTTTTCATATTATTGGATTTCACGTACTCAGCTACAACAGTCTTAACATCATCTGTGCTGCACGGACATCCCATCCTGTCTCGTGCTCGTAAGCAATTTTCGAGATTATACTCAATTTCTGGGCTTAGTGACTGTGCCCTGTCAGAACCCAATTTCTCGAGTGGCGTATGTCGGCCCTTAATTCTAATTCTGTTGAAAACAACAGACCTAGGAATGTTGTAATATTGTTCAACTTCTGCGTACGTCTTATTGCGGTTTACGATATCCTCTACGGCTCTAGCCATATCTTCTACCGTGTACAAAGGTGGTAGCCTCTTTTTCACATATTTGCGTGGCATTTCTAGAAAAGAAAGCTTTGCAGTAATAGTCTGCTGTGTTGTTTCAGCAATTTATGAGTTTTTTTTTTTATGCAAACTGAACATTTTTCAATACTTTTTGCATCAAATGAACTGTTTACGTTTACCCTGAGTTGTCATTTACAATTACTCCAGTATCGATTTTGTTCCGGGGTAAATGTAAATACTAATTTTGAAGATAATTTACAATGAACGTGGAGTTTTTGAGGGATCACAGTAGAACACCATCATCTGACAAGCTACCATTCAAACAAATTTAAATGAAACTTACCTGGTTTTGCTTCTACACAATTTTCATCAGAACGCGGCGAAACTGTTATTCAACAAAATGCGAAGTGTGCATGTTAATCTGACCATGTCCTGTCACAAACTGCCGCCGCAAGCACAAGAAATAGACCCTGACAACACAAAAGTACGGGAACGGTACCACTGTTGCCTAATTGTGCCTAAATTCTGGTGTTATTGAAGAATCATGGTCATTTCCATCTACCCCAGTTGACCCTAAAGAATATTTCATCGTCTGGTAGTTATTAACAGTTTGCAAACGACGAGGTGTGCTTCAAATCACATTATGTGGAAGATTCTTGTACCGGTAGATTGAGGACTCTAAAATTTTTGGAGGCCGGCCCATTCTCCGTAAACGTTACCCAATTTTATCTCAATCTTTTAAACCCACAAAGTAATTTCCCGTTTGTAATTATGTCGGGTGTTTGCTTCTCCTACCTTCTTCAACCCTCTCCACGAGGTAGGGAGTGAGTGATTTTATTTTTAATTTCGAGAGTGAAATACAGAAATCTATTTTTTATATCCAGAAACATTACTAGAACCAAATTTCTATTGAATTGTATCAACATCTGGTTTCAACAATTACTAGTAGAGCGGAATCTTATCGACACGAATATTGGTTTCTTTATGTTAACGCCCTTAATGTCCATATTTCAGATTCTTTCGACTAATTCTTAGTTATAGCAAAGATTTTATAATATAAGTTCCTATTTTAAAATTTACTTACCCTGACATACTTTACATAAAAAATGCAAAGAATTGTGACAAAATTGGTAACATGTTACAAATATTTCCTATCTAATATAACCGAGCTATGATTTTGTGTTATTTCTACATTTGCTTGGTTGTTCTTCAGAAATAGTTTTTGAAATAGAAAGAAAATAACTAACGATTATTTTCGATATATAACAAAGTAAGATTTAATTATTTACATCTAAATAAAGAAATTCTATAGGGTCTGTCATATTTTATATGGTTTGTTCTAAACTGTATAAACAGTTACGTATTTTTGACACTGAAACCTGAGTAATAATTCCCTTAAGTCTCCATAAAATTATATCATTTGATAATATTTGGAGAAGAAATTCTCTTCGTTTAGATCCATTAAATTTGTTGTTTATTCAATATTATTTACAATAACAATTCGCATCGGGTTATTCGATGCCGAAATATATATTCATTCCTATTGGTATAGTTTGTTTGTATTTCCCGTTTGTTAGATAAACACATTCGATCGATTTTTTTTAAAGGTGGTCGACCTTTAAACCGTTCAAACTTATCCTAAACTAAAATTGTATCCAGGTCAAATAGTCAAAGAGGTTGTCACGCGAACTGCTTAAAATTTATAGGATATGATGAATCAGCTTTAACCTATTTGTAGTCGGCGAAGATGAGTACATATCGTCCACCATGTTGAATCAATATATTTTTTCAAATAGAAGAATTTTCGAAACAAAATCAGATAAAAACTCTTTTTTCTATTCCGGGATACATCTAAAATGTATTCCCTTATTTTCATTGATTATTAGGAACATGTCAGTTGTGTTGTAGTAAGATCACTAATACTTTCAATCAAAAGAATTATTATACCGGGTGATCAGTTAAGGGTAGCGAGCGGCCATATCTCATAAGATATTGGACGTATAGATTTAGAAAAAAAATTCATGATAAAAGTCACCAATAGAAAATGCTGGAAATTATTTTCGAGTTTGTCAAATGTCCGCTAGAGGCCGTAACAATCAACACTAAGTAGAAAAATGAGATTTTTATAGAATTTTGCCTATTGAAAGTATATCGATGATATTATTTTCATATTTACTGACTATTCACCTACACTTTTTGATTAAAATGTTTTAATAAATTCGTGAAGAAAAATGTTTTGTTCTATCTATCAAAATAAAGCGGGGGGAGGTTCAATTGTAGATAAACACATTCGATCGATTTTTTTTAAAGGTGGTCGACCTTTAAACCGTTCAAACTTATCCTAAACTAAAATTGTATCCAGGTCAAATAGTCAAAGAGGTTGTCACGCGAACTGCTTAAAATTTATAGGATATGATGAATCAGCTTTAACCTATTTGTAGTCGGCGAAGATGAGTACATATCGTCCACCATGTTGAATCAATATATTTTTTCAAATAGAAGAATTTTCGAAACAAAATCAGATAAAAACTCTTTTTTCTATTCCGGGATACATCTAAAATGTATTCCCTTATTTTCATTGATTATTAGGAACATGTCAGTTGTGTTGTAGTAAGATCACTAATACTTTCAATCAAAAGAATTATTATACCGGGTGATCAGTTAAGGGTAGCGAGCGGCCATATCTCATAAGATATTGGACGTATAGATTTAGAAAAAAAATTCATGATAAAAGTCACCAATAGAAAATGCTGGAAATTATTTTCGAGTTTGTCAAATGTCCGCTAGAGGCCGTAACAATCAACACTAAGTAGAAAAATGAGATTTTTATAGAATTTTGCCTATTGAAAGTATATCGATGATATTATTTTCATATTTACTGACTATTCACCTACACTTTTTGATTAAAATGTTTTAATAAATTCGTGAAGAAAAATGTTTTGTTCTATCTATCAAAATAAAGCGGGGGGAGGTTCAATTGTTTTTTTAAACAAACCAAGATTTCTCCCGTTTCGCTTGACCGATTTTAACAAAGTTGGGCTCATATGAAAGAACATAATTTACACTACAAAACGCTTAGTTGGTTTTAACTTTTTGACTTTCGTCTTCGCCGCTAGATGGCGTTAACTGAAATGGTAGCAAATTTTTGAGTTTTTTTCAAAAAAAAAACAAATATAATGGTAGATTCATTTTTACATATTTTAAAAGGGGATACATTTTTCTAAAATTTAATGAAAAAAATTAATCATCTACCTTTTTTTGAACCGTAGATATTGAACAAAATATAATTTTATTACATTCAAAAATGGCACGCCACTGCTTTTTATCAAAATAAAAATCGTTTTCGTAATCACTTATTAATTGCTAACAAAAAGAACCTTTTGACTTTTTTTCGTTAGACGAACGGTTTTGGATTGAAAAAATAAGATAGGTTTACATACTATTTAAACTAACATCGCATTTAAGCGAAGCAGGCCATGATCTATATTAAGAAAGAAAACACCAAATTGTCAATCACGCTGATATTCATTTTGACAGTTTCTGCTATTAACATCTAATTTAATGTTATGTAAAAAGTATTTTTACAACAAATCATGCCTTTTACGAATGAAGAAGCCTTTGATATGTTGAGAATTGATTTTCAATGTTTTGAAAATGCGGCGATTGCTTCTAGGCAGTATGCACTGCGTTATCCCCTCCGAAGACGGCATTCGAGAATGGTTTTTCGTCGTTTAGCCTTACGTTTAAGGCAACATGGCCAAGTGCAACCAACTCAAACTTTGAGAAGAAATCGTAGAGTAAGAAGAGAAGATAACATTATAAATGTGTTGGCTTATATTCATGCAGACCCCCATTTAAGCATAAGAGAAGATCTCCAGATATTTAGGAATATCCTATGACTCAGTGCAAAAAATATTAACGGATTTTAAAAGGCATCCGTATCACGTCGTGATTCATCAATCCTTAAATGAGACTGACTTTGAACGTAGGCTCGATTACTGCTACTGGCTTAGAGATTTCAATAGGGAAAACCGTCATATTTTGTCACAAATATTGTGGACATATGAAGCATCTTTTTGCAGTAATGGCAGGGTAAATCTTCATAACATGCATTACTGGTCGGACATTAATCCACACTGGTTACGTGAAGATTATCAGCAGGGTCGATGGAGCGTTAACGTTAGGTGCGGTGTTATTAATGGTGCTATTATCGGTCCGCACATCTTTAATGGCAATCTAACCGGTGACACGTAATTGACCTTTTTATTGAACGATTTACCAGGTCTCTTAGAAAATATGCCTTTAGAAGTAAGAAGAAACATGTGGTTTCAACAATACGGATGCCCGGCACATTATTCTCGAAATGTGCAAGATTTTTTGAACAGGCATCTTCCTAACCGTTGGATTGGTAGAGGCAGTCTAATTTTCTGGCCACCACGTTCCATCAATTTAACCTGCCTTGATTTTTATCTGTGGGGCCGAATAAAGGATTTGGTGTATAAAACTCGACCAACTACTCGAGCAGACATGATAGTCCGAATTCAAAGCGCCATAAATAATTCTCCACCCAGAAAAGATTGGACCAGTGCATTCAAAATAATGGACAACATTCACGACAAAATTATTAATTTATTTTTAAAGTTCTGTGTTCTTGTTTTTAGTGTTATTGTTCCTGCTGTAAGATTTTTTTTTCAAATATATAAATTAGTATGTTTCGAGATATGGGCGCCCCATGTAAATTTATTTGATTTTCTTAATCCAAAACCGTTTGTTTAAGGAAAAAAAGTCAAAAGGTTATTTTTGTTAGCAACTAATAAGTGATTACGAAAATGATTTTTATTTTGATAAAAAGCAGTGGCGTGCCATGTTTTTATGTAATAAAATTATATTTTGTTCAATATCAACGGTTCAAAAAAGGTAGATGATTAATTTGTCCCAATAAATTTTAGAAAAATGTATCCTCTTTTAAAATATTCTGAAATGAATATACCATTACATTTGTTTTTTTTTTGAAAAAAAACTCAAAATTTTGCTACCATTTCAGTTAACGCCATCTAGCGGCGAAGATGGAAGTCAAAAAGTCAAGACCAAGTGTGGTGGTTACTTAGTAAGGGTCCCTCGTATACTCGACGTTTACCATAAAGGCATATTATCTTTGAGGCAAACACTTACCTAGCAACCTGTATGCGGGAATAAAATAAACAACATCACTTCTGTAAATATCACTGGGATGACATTTATTACATTAAAAATACACAAATATAAAACCAATCGTCTTATTCAAAGTATTAATAACAACTCTTCTATCCTGGTTCGTTAACTCTAAATTTATAGGAAATATAATACAAAATAGATATGATTTTCTACATGCCTGACCTTCCGTCTATAAGTTGTACATGCTTGTATATAAACACGAACGTGCTTCCATCAATAACTGACATTGACCGTGGCCGACCAATGCTCCCTAAATACTATAATTAATATTAACCTAAATTTAAATATTATTTCTAAGTTAATGTCCTTTTGTCTTTAATGTCTTTTTAGGGATCACTACACAAGTAAGCTTTTTGTAAATGATGCTCTTTCATATGAGCCCAAATTTGTTAAAATCGGTCAAGCGAAACGGGAGAAATCTTGGTTTGTTTAAAAAAACGATTGAACTTCCCCCATCGCTTTATTTTGATAGATAGAACAAAACATTTTAGTCAAAAAGTGTAGGTGAATAGTGAGTAAATATATACTTTCATTAGGCAAAATTCTATAAAAATCCCATTTTTCTACTTAGTGTAGTTGTTACGCCCTCTAGCGGACGTTTGACAAACTCGAAAATAATTTCCTGCATTTTCTCTTGGCGACTTTAATCATGATTTTTTTCTAAATCTATACGACCAATATCTTATGAGATATGGCCGCTCGCTACCCTCAATAATTGATCACCCGGTACACTTCTTTTGAGACTCCATTTTACAAAAATCTTATTTTGAATTCAATAATAAATTGTTCATGTAGTCAAATCAAAATTATAACCTAATTAATTTCATGTTATTCGGCGCTTTGAATTTGTGAGGGGTAGTGAAGATGATTATTTGTGTAGATATACTCGTACATACTTTTTCTTCTTATTTAATTAAAAGTTATTTTTGTGTTCTAAATATCTCTTATCAAAAGAGTGACATTTTTACAAAATATATAAGTTTATTAATTAACTGTTGAGGAAAGTTAATTTATTAGTTGATTTTAATCCATATTAGCTAGGGTTCTCAGAGAGCTGAGATTGTGTGGGGTAGTAGGAATAAAAGTATAAATTTCTCTATCTATTTGTAACAAAAAGCTGGTAATAGTATATTGTGCAACAAGTGGGAAAACTTTTCTCACGAGTGTGGAAGTTTCTGGCACGAGCCATGGGCGAGTGCCGTAAATACACGAGTGAGAAAAGTACTTTTCCCACATGTTGCATACTACACTTTTTCTACAACTGCACAAATTTAAAGAATACAAGTAAATAGTTTTGTTGAAAAAGTCTAAGCATCGAAGACCATCCACCGAAAACGGCTGGGCATCGAGTATAAGTTTCTGAAATTCAGCCAATTTCAGAAATTGGCTGGGCATCGAGGATCCCCTTACTGGATTCTCCATATAAATGTATGTAGTGTGGGCAAAGTGCCGTGAGAAATAATATTTCTCACAGTGTGAGCAATATATGGTTTTGAAATTAAGTAAGCTATGAGAATTATGCTACTTTTCATAACAGTTGTAGAAAACGTATGTTGAACTGGAACAGAATTTCTCAATAGCTTGCAGCCTTCTGGATTGCCCTCACATAAATTGGTTTTAAAAGAAGAGTGCCTTGTTATTTTATTGCGAAACTTTATTCACCCAAAAAGTAATACTATGCAAGTCTCCAGGCGAAACGTCTAAAAACTTTTACTATAATAATTAAATCTATATTTGGCAATAGCTAATTTCTACAGTAAATTATAAGTGAATTATTCGTTTTTAAATATGCACACAATTCATTAAAACATTAATTGTCTTTGAATTCTTAATTTCGCTTGGTAAGTTGTTATAATGACGAAATAATGAGCCTTGCAGAAATGTTTTATTTGCAAATTGGGCATTGATTGTCAGTTTGAAATAGACAGAGAGTAATAAAACGTAATTTAACATGTAAAAATCCTTACAGGGTGGGCAACTAAAACTCCAGAATTTTAAAACGATTTACATTATAATTCACATCTTTATTATTTCATTTGCCTGCCCAAACCTATACAACGCTGGTATACAATAAATCCCATGTTGGGGTCGCTTGCTATCGCAGGCATAACCGTACCTTTAGGAAGGGCTGTCAGCAGGAATGATATTAAATTAAAAACATGATTCTGACAAAGACTAGCCATATAATACAATATTCCCACTAGATCCAACGTCTGGTGCACCCTCAGGAATTATATTACGGAAAAAATGTCGAACTCATAACTGAAACCAGAAGATTCACAAAGTACTAAATTTATATCCCCATTTTTTGGGTACTTTAGGATTATATTGCTTTAAAGCAGCGGTTCTCAAACTTCATTGGTGACTGAACCCTTTTGGAAAGCGAAATTCTTGACGGAATCCTACAATAAAATAATTGTTTTTAAAAATGTATTCTTTATTAATAAGCATAAAAAAGTATTTACTTATTACTTCCTTTACTTAGTAAATTATTATATAACGAGTATAATAGTAGAAGATATTAAAAAAGTAAAAAATCTAACTAATGGGAGGTATGAAATTGTTTTTCATTTTTCATCAACTGGTTGATGTCAGGTTTGATAGAAGACAGTTGAAATCTCATATCAGGATCGGCGTCCATTCTATTGTGGTATTTTCTTTTTGTGGTAGGTTGAGAAACCTGTGTTGGGAACGGGAGAAGAATATTCAGAGCCATTTTGGCAATCATTGGATATTCATCACGAATTCTGCTCCAAAAATCGTTGAGAGGCTACATTATACTTTTATCTGAAGACATTTCTAAAAGAGATTTATACAGGGTGATTCATAACTATTGGGACATAGGCTAAGGGTAGATTGTTTGGACCAAAATATGGCGATAGTACCAAATATACCTCAATAAAATATTGCTGTGGAAAAAGATAAAGGGCGTTGAAGTTGAATTTTTTTTTTCGTTTTTGGCTAATAATGTCTGTATATTTATCGATTGCTATCAAAATCGGCACAGATCCATAATTTTTTACAGGCAATATTATTTTATGTATTATTTGACATGTTGTTACAGGGGGAGCCTCGTGAAGGATTTCTGATGATGAAATTGACTGGTAACTTTTTTTGAAGTAACTTTTTAGTGATTTTTATCAAAAAATATGACATGAACATCATTTATACGTAATATTGGTACTCTTATTCAATCACGATATTCTCATTCGTTTTCGAGAAAAACGCAATTCAACAGTTCAGAGTATCGGAAGGGGGGGGATTTCAAGTAACGGACAATAAAAAAACTTGTATCTTAAGGCTTTTATTTCGACGATAAAGCATAATTAAAATCAATGTAACATAAAAAGAGCAAATTCGAATTAAATGTTCTACGACTTCTTTGCCTTTTCTAATTCTTTTAATAAAGGACTTTCGAACTTCAAAGAACATATTATTCTGTCCCCTTATAAAGTTAGCCGCATTTTGTATTTTCCTCCAGAGTTCGTCTCTCGAGTTAATTTCATTGGCATAAACTAGGGACTTCATATGTCCCCAAACATAAAATTCACGCGGGTTATACTCAGGACTTTTTGGTGCCCATTCAAAATCACTTCCTCTGCCAATCCATCGTTGAGGAAATATGTCATTTAGATGATTTCTAACAACTAAAGGGAAATTAGGTGGAGCTCCATCCTGCATAAACCACATTTTATTTGTTACAGCTAGTTACCGATTATCCAAAATATAGCTAAAAATATTTTGCAAAAAAAATAAATAAGAATCTCCATTTAAATTTAAACTCATGCTGGAAATGTCTTTCTTCAGAGCATGCGAATTTTTTTCTTCCGAATAATGGCTGTTTCTCCAATTAAATACCCCACGTCTGGTAAAAGTCGCTTCATCGGTGAACATAATATTCTTAATAAAATTTCGGTCACCATTATGCTTGTTGATAATACGTTGGCAGATCTGTAACCGTCGTGGGAGATCTCTTGGAAGCAAATTTTGAACAGAAGTGAAGTGATACGGGTGCAACTTTTCTTTTTTAGAATTCTAATAATAGACGACTGACTTACTCCTATTGTTGATGACAAATGACGTGAACTTACTGTAGGATTTTCATCTATTCGAACCAAAATTTCATCTTCTTGATTAGGTGAAATTTGTTTCGGACGACCACTGAAATAGATTTGAAAAAGTTTTGTGATTTGGCTGCCTTCTGCCTGGATATAACAATTTATACCTTCTGGCTGCAGAGCGCCCGCAAAAATGTTCTTGTGCGTATACACAAATCACATCCTTCATTTCTTGATTCGTAAAATGATTGTGACGAGGCATTTCAATCGAAAAAGTATATGATAGCTTTAAAAAATGCAACAATTGACTATAAACTCGCATAAAAAAATATTCACTGACAAGAAATGTCATTTACAAGCAACAATTATCTGACAGTCCAATGCACACTTTTCATAAATGAAATAATATTTGAAATCCCCTTCCGATACTCTGAACTGTTCAATTGCGTTTTTCTCGAAAACGAATGAGATTATCGTGTTTGAACAAGAGTACCAACCAATATTACGTAGAAATGATGTTTATGTCATATTTTTTAATAAAAATTACTAAAAAGTTTCATCAAAAAAAGTTACCAGTTAATTTCATCATCAGAAATCCTTCACGAGGCTCCCCCTGTAACAAAATGTCAAATAATACATAAAATCATATTGCCTGTATAAAATTATGGCACTGTGCCGATTTTGATAACAATCGATACATATACAGTGGAATTAGCAAAAACGAAAAAAAAATTCAACTTTAATGCCCTTTATCTTTTCCCACAGCAATATTTTATTGAGGTATATTTGGTCCTATCGCCATGTTTTGGTCCAAAAAATCTACCCTCAGCGTATGTCCCAATAGTTATGAATCACCCTGTATATCTTGTTTAACATACTTTCGGGCTTTTGCAAGTTGGGTAAAAAAGGATTATGAATCCATGAATTCAGTTTCCTTTTTGTTTTCTGTTCCTCGCTAACAAACTCACTGAGTGACGTAAATCTTTCTATTTTTTTCTTACCAACGGAAATAATCGAAAAATCGAATTTTCTTTTGAAGACAGTTATTTTGTTACAGGCGTGGAACACTGTTGTCTGCTTACCTTGTAATGATACATACAATTTTTGAAAGAAATCCGCCATAAAAGACAGTCGGAACAACCAAGTTTTATCATACAAACCATCTTTCAAATTAAAAGAAGTATCTGAAAGAAACATTTGTAACTCGGCTTTAAGTTCAAATAGCCTTGTTAAAGTTTTACCCCGAGACTGCCATTGCACTTCTATATGGAGCAGCAGTGTTTTATGTTTGCTGCTATAATCTTCACACAATAATGAGAACAATCGGGATTGTAGTGGTCGTGATTTGTTAAAATTAATTATTTTTACCGCTTCATCCATAACTAATTTTAAATTTGACGGCTTTTGTTTCATCGCATGTGCTTGTCTATGCAGGATACAATGGCTGAAACTACAATTAGGCGCTTTATTTTTTATTAGTGACACTGCACCTGCTGTTTTACCCGTCATCGCCTTGGCCCCATCTGTACAAATGTCAATGCAATCGTTCCGTTCATATTTCGATAAATACAATACACTAATTACGAACTGATAATCAGTTATCAGTGGTTGGTTAAATTTGAAATGTTAAACATAGTTTCTAATGTTATCAACTATCTGAGAACATCTTGTAATATACACAAAATTCGTAGTAACATGTAAGTGGTACAAACTGTAATAATTAATAAAATGTCACCAAATAGATAGAGACGGAAACATCTCGCAAGTGTCACCGACAAACCTTGAGTGGAACATCACCACACGAAGCAAAACGCCGTTACGAGCTCTTGTTGCTCTGTAACGCTAACGCTATCCGAGATACGACACGTCTCTACTACCTATAGTTTATCAGATATCTTTACGAAAAGATATCTCCTACTGGAAACATCCGAAACTTGAGGTTTCTTAAAAATGATCATCATATCTACCGTCGATTGCCAAGACCAATAAAATTGTTCTAAACCATCCATGTGGCAAAAAAGTGTGTGCAAAAACTATGCAGTAAAAATACCTAAAGAAATTGGGGCTATAATGGGAAAAATATACATGTAGGACGAAAGCTTACCTTGTCACCAACAAGGGTTTTTCACCAAGATAGTTCCAAAAATAAATAGTATGAACCACGTGTCATCGGCCATTTTCTATACCTACGACTTGTTACAACTGACACTCGAACTCGCAGCTCCAAAAATTATCGGACAAGTCTTCGAATGCCAAAGTTTTACCTTCACGTTCCTTTTGACACCTCAGATCAGTGTTACCACTAACAATTAAATAAAATCCCAACATAAAATGATAAAATACTCGCAGATTAGTTAAATTACATGAAAAAGATTAATAAAAATAGTACTCTTAACACTCATTTGGTTATTTAAATCCTAGACACAGACTCAACTTTTGATTAGGTTGAGAGCGGTGTTGTGCGATATTGAATTATTTTCTTCGTCGATGGACCAGCCACAGTATTAGTTATACGAGATATATTTTATTTTACCATTGTTAGAGTTTGTAAGGTGATAAATTAAATTGTAATTCATTATTTTTATTTACGAGTTTATTATAAAAGTTCACTTTGCTTTTGCAATTAAGAATTTTACCTTACTGGATCATTATTGTAATATTTTTAATTTTGTTTACTTTAAATTATATTAAGTACTTTGGAGTAATTTGGTGTATTAATCCACTTTGGAGCTACGCTCTACCAACGTGAGCAGCGACGCCTTGAACAAACTCGCTGTTGTCAAATACGGTGGACTGTAGTGAAGTTCTTTTATCCTGATCAAAACCAATGAAAAATAGGGTGAAATAATACTCTATTTGTGAAGGAGTATCTATTACTATTGCAATAGTGGGTTGTAAGGCCACATCATGCAATCCCTACCGGCTACTTGCCTTTATAGAATTCAAATTATTACAAACACTTCTTTAAAACACAATAAAATATGACTATATACAGAATATCTAGCTTTCTAGCTAGACCAAAACCGGTCCTGCTTTTTTGTACTTGTATGAATATCACTTTACGATCACTGTTCTTGTACTAAAATAGTGTATGCCGTTGATCCGTCGAAGGAACAGAAAGAAAATTTGGAATGAGAAATTTCTCGTAATGAGAATTGGAAATTAAATGTCACACTGACTTTCACTCTTTCTTGTCACTTGATCATTTTTTCTTTAATCGGACAGTGATCTATTCATCACTTGCTCGGTTCACGTTTGGACAATGATAGAGGCAGTTTAAGGTTGGGAAAATGTTTTATATGTTAATCGAATGTTCTAGAGCATTGGTAGAAAGGAGGCGGGGCTTACTTGTTTGTTGGAGCAGCGTACATGCAAAATAACACGACTTGTTGAGTGTGGCGGTTAATTTTATGAAGAGGAAGAGATTGGGTACTTTTTTTTCTTTTCTTTTGTAAAGTTATGGGATAAGGTTTTGTTTGGTATTAAGAGAGTTTTTTATGTGAAAGGGACGTTAAAGTCGATATTTGAGTAACGAAGGAAATATTGAATAGATAAGAAGAATGATATTTTTATTTATAATATATATGGAATGAGTAAATTTTGGTATACAGGAGTAAAGATGAATGTAATTATAGCAGGAAGAATTTGAATGTAAGTTCAAATTCGTACAAAATCCCATTATTCAAGGATATGCTTCAATAATTTTATAACCTGAGGTTAATTCACTTATGCCACCAATGATACAGAAGAGTGTATAAAGTTGCATACTCAGTAGCTAAATTAACCGAATTATTCTGCCTCCCAGTAAGTTATAGTATAATACAAAAGCATTGTATTTTTATAATGCTACACTACATATTCACACTTTATTCCTTATTAATTTTAAAGCTTCAAATAATTTATGTAATTGACTTCATTTTTCTCTTCACTTGGAGCACGAATAGTTATAATGTACCATATAACACACCCTATTTGAAATAGTTTCAAACTTTAAGATCAATCCTCTCAGTTTTGTATGTATAATAAAATCTATTCCATAAATACCATACATAAATACTGCTCTCGCAGCCACTAGACATGTTCCTCTATTTGAATAACAATATTTTATTTTAGCTTTAGTTCTTGCAAGGCCATAATATCCTTAACACATCTGATAATTGTTTTAACTTCCCTTCAGCATTTGTTCCTTGTATATTCCAAGTTTCTATTTTTAGCTGTTTGTTTTTGTTGCTATTTTTGTTGGAAAATTGTATTTATTTACAAATATTTAAGCTTAAATATTATTAGCCCTATGGGGATATCCTGGATATCTTTTTCTCAATTAAGGTCAGTATAACTGTGCAATGATATAGAAAACCAGGAAAACTATATCTGATGATCTTCACAATTATCACTTAAGAAGACAGTTTAAAAGTGGAGAACTCCCTACAACTAATATTTCCTAAGCAAGCTAAAGAAATAAAAAGGTATAAAACCATCACATATGCAAGAAATATTTCTAATAATATTTCAAAGATAATATCTTTAGCAACGAATACAACAATTTATTTGAGAATAAAAAGTAACGTAAGTACAAAATTGTTCAATGTATATATATATATATATATATATATATATATATATATATATATATATATATTATCAGAAACCCAATTACCATAGTATATGGTGTAGGGTATACTTTTACAATTATTTCAATTACATCGCATTATACTTAAGACATATATTCATTTTTTCATTGATGCTTTGGTCCAGATAGAATTTTATTCGTGTACAAATTTAGCCCATTGTTGTTTATCTCTTGCCATTGTTTTTGCCTCTGTCCATGTTTTTCCTTTTTCTTGCATTATGCCTACCATAACACCATCCCATGTTTGTTTTGGTCTTCCCTTTTTCGTTCTTTTTTGTATTTTTGATTGCCATACTTTTTTAACTGGTCTTGTATCGTTCATTCTTTGTAAATGTCCCCACCAGCTTAATTGTCTCTTTTCAATAAATTTAAGTGTTGATTCTATTTCAAGGTCTTCTCTTATTTCCGTACTTCTTAGTTTGTCTTTCTTTGTGACTCCTTTAACTCGCCTAAGATACTTCATCTCAACTGCTTGTATTCGACTCTTTTGTCTCTTTGTTAATACCCAAGATTCACATCCGAATGTTAATATTGGCCGGTAAATTGTTTTAAATACATTTAACTTCGTTTTCTTGGAAATTTCCTTTTTATTTATGAATGTCGAGTTCATCGTGTGACAAAGTTTCATCGTTTTTTGTACTCTATTGTTAATTTCGACTTCCTGCGTCCCATTTTCTTCTATTTCTACTCCCAAGTATTTATATCTTCTAACTTGCTCAATTTGTATTCCCTCTAACTGTATATTTAGATGTTTTTGTTTCGGTCCTATAACCATAACTTTGGTTTTACTTTGATTCACTGTCATTCCAAATTCATCCGATACCGTGCTCCATATTTCCATATTCTTTTGTAAATCCTTCTCTTTCCCTGCCATAATTATTAAATCATCTGCAAAAGCTGCTTCTGATATATCCACTCTTCCTAAATGTTTGTATCCAATGTGTAGTTTTGCCATTTTAGTTGACGATTTTTTAATTATTTCATCAATAAAAATTGTAAATAATAATGGACTTAGTCCCCCTCCTTGCCTTAATCCTTCTTGTGCTGAAAATGGTTCTGATGTTTTATTCCTGTATATTACACAATTTCTATTATTTTTGTAAATGTTTTTGATTATATCTATTATTTTGTAATTTACTCCCCTTCCTTCTAGTACTTTCCATAACTTCTCCCTTGGTACTTTGTCAAAAGCTTTTTCCATGTCTATAAATCCCATATATACCTCTTTTTCTTGTTGTGAGAACTTCTCAATTATCTGTTTCACTGTGAATATGTGGTCTTGGATGCTTCGCCCTCTTCTAAATCCACTTTGCGATTCTTCGAGAGTATTTTCTATCCCTGGTCTTATCTTACTGTCTATAATCTTCTCGTAGACTTTCATAGCAGTACCAAGTAGATTTATTCCTCTATAATTATTGCAGTCTTGTCTATCCCCCTTTTTATATATTGGAACTATTAAGGCTGTCTTCCAATCTTCTGGAATCTGTTCTTCACTCCACGCCCTGTTGTATATTGTCAATAATATTTTTGTTCCTGTTTCCCCTAAATTTTTGAACATTTCTGCTGTTAATTTATCAATTCCTGGAGATTTTCCATTTTTCAATTCATGTATTATTTCCTGTAATTCTTTTAGAGTTACAATGTCTTTATTTTCTATTATTGCATCCTTTTTTTCGTTAATGTCCTGGATTCTGTTGTCTGCTCCTAGTAATTCCTCAAAATACTCTTTCCATCTATCAATTACTTCGTTTTCATTTCTTAGTATATCTCCTTTTTTATTTTTTATCCATGTTTTTTCTTGTGGTTTTTCCTTTCTTAATAACTTCAATGTTTTGTAAAACAGTTTTTGATTTGATTTACTATTGCTTTCCATTTTTTCGCCAAATTCTTTCCACTGATTTCTTTTAGCTACTGTTACCATCTCTTTCACCTTTTTCCTCTTCTCTTTGTACACTCCATAGTTTTCCGTTGTTTTGTTATTTATATATATTTTCCACGCTTCTTTTTTTAATTCTACTTTTATTTTAATTTCGTCCGTCCACCAAGCTGTTTGTTTTTTCTTATTAGTTTTCTTGCTACAACCACATATTTCTTTAGCGGTTTCCAAAACGGTTTTTTTTGAAATAATCCCACATTTCTTCTAAATTTCCATTTTTCATTATATCACAATTATTTAAGAACTTTCCTGATAATGCCGTTTTGTATTTCTCTGCCATATCTTTGTTTTGAAGTTTGTATGATCTGACCGATTCATATTCTATTCTTTTTTCTACTTTTTGCCTATTATGATTTGTAATTTCTACTTGTTCTCTTATTTTTGTTACAAGTAAATAGTGGTCACTTCCCATTTCTGGTCCTCTTCTAACTTTGGTATCCAATACTTCCCTTTCTATTTCTCTTTTCCACTAATATGTAATCTATTATGGACCTTTCATTTCTGCTTTCCATCACACGTGTATATTTATGTATGTCTTTATGTTGGAAAAATGTATTAGTTACAATAAAATTGTGTAATATGCAAAAATCCAACAGCCGTTCTCCATTATTATTCCTAAATGCTTCACCATGTTTTCCTATCACTGTACTGTAAATGTCATCTTTTGTTCCCACTCTGCTATTCAAATCTCCAAGTATAATTATTTTCCCTTTTGCATTTTCTGTAGCCATAGTTAGATCTTCCCAAAACCTATCTTTATTTCCTACTGTATCGTCTTCATTTGGTCCATATACAATTATTATAGTTTTTGTGTCCATATTTTTATTTTTCATTTCTATCACCAGTAATCTTTCCGACCATCCCGTTCATCCAGTAATTTGTTCTTCTAAGTTTTTATGTATTATGCATGCAACTCCTGCTGCCGCTCTTTTCTCATTTTCAATGCCACTACATACGAGTATATGACCATTATCCATATTCACTATCCCTTGTCCTTTTTTCTTTGTCTCTGTTATAGCTAGTATTCTCAAGTTTGTATTTTCAAACTCTTCTTCTAATTCTTTTTCTTTTCCTAAAATACTTCTAACATTCCATGTTCCAATTCTCCACATTTCCGGTGCTAATTTTACTTTATTTTGATCAAATTCCGTTACCGTGTCTTTTTCTCTGTTACCATGAATATCAGGTTCTTTATTTAGTTTTTTGGATGTATTTTTTCCAGTATTTTCATTCTATTTGTTTCTTTATCCCATCTCCATTCTTGCCCATTTACTGTCAAAATTGTTCAATGTAAAAACAAAAATATCCCCATTAAAGCAGTCTGGTATATATAAACTTAAGTCTGTCTATTTGGGTCAGACTCTTAGAAATTTTGAAATCCGATACAGTGAATACTTAGGAGCATACATATTAAAACAACCAGATAAATCCCACTACGCAAAACATCTACTTGACACCAATCATTCATTGACACCTAACACAGAACTATAAGTACTACATATTTGTGATAAGAAATAAGAACTGGATTTCCTTGAAGAGTTGTAAATTAGAAGACATTTAATAAACCCACAATATGAAGTTGTTAATGAACAGATAAATCTAGGGAGTCCTCAAAATCACTAACGTATTGCTCTGGGTTGTCGCCAGCATTTTTTAACTTTTAAATGAGTCGCGTATTCAAAAAGGTTCAAAAACACTGGACTAAATGTATCAATCAAGATTGACGACGCATAAGAAGAATGTATTTATTTTTAACCAGCAACGGATTTATGCTCAAGTTATCATTAACAATACAATTCATGAGCGCCAGAACATACAAAAATAATAATCTACTTGCCACTCGTTCGCTCGTATCTTGCCAACTAGTTGACCATGAATTTGGTTTACTGAACTCTCTCTCTCATGTGTTCGTCGTCGAAGTATTTTTGACGCTAATATCACTTTTGATGTCCGTTGTAGTCAAGGTTAGTTACTCGCGTCCCGAGAACGAAATTACCCTGCCATTATATGAAGGTAATTACGAACATTTTTGTACGATTTCGTGCAATGATTACCTGTTATCTCTGTGTCGAAGTCGTAATATTAACAAAAATCGATTTTTTTGTTGTATTCGTATTCGTATTCATTAATAAGGTCGCAAAAAGTAGCGCCTGGATGTATAAAAAATATTCCACTATATTATCCAATGTTTTTAATTTTGGTTCTAAGAATAACAATAATTAATTATTATTATTGATTAATGATAAGTTGAGTCGTACCAATTGAATGAAATTCAGAAAAATGTTGGTTCGGTTATAAAGAATATTATTATTATTTAGGATAAATAAAAATTATGTTTCATTTTTAGTAATGAAATAATTATTATAATAAACAATTTAGATACATATGAAAACAGCACACATTTAAATTTTTTGTTAACATGCACATAATAACATAAAAAAATTTACTGCAATATTTGCTTATCAAACATAGGTGTTATATATTATTTTATATACATTGTTAACTTTAAAATTCTTATTTTATTTTTGGATTTTTAGTAGTTAAAAAGTTTTCTTTATAGGTGGCTTTGGATAGCTTGATCCATTCTCCCACGAATTTATTGTACAGGGTGTCCCAAATTGGTGTGTTTTGCAGGGTATCTCGTAAACTAAAAGAGATAGAAGAAAAGCAGTTAAGATGTTATGACTTCTTTTTTTGTTAAAGTAACGATAGACTAATTAAATCTTTAGTAACTCCCTGCAGTTGGAAGATACAGGGCGATTATTGAAAACTGTCGAAAACTACAAAGTACTATAACTTCTTAATTAAGAAAAATATAAAAAACATCATAAAAACTTTCGATAGATATAATATTAAAGAGTTCAGTGGCGCAAAGAATTTTTTGTTAGGGGGCTCACTAAGGAAATATAATGCAGACTTATGTTTTTTTAAATGGGACACCCTGTATATTTTGACGTTTTTCGTTTCCTTTTTTATTTCTCATTCACCTGATATGACATATTATATATCCATTTTCAATGGTTGGAGCTACAGTGCAAATAAACCATTTATGGATGTTATCAGGTGAAACACATTTAAAAAATTGAACACTCTGTAATGAAATTGAACACTCTGTAATGAAATTTAACATTTGATTATAAGGATACTGATGGGTGACAATTTTATTTATCAAAATTATAATTAATGAAAAATAAAACCAGATTAAAAAAATAAAGACAATAAACTTATGAAACAACAAGAAATATTGTTACAACTAATCTACCTATAACTAATTTTATTAGAATGTAAAAATTACATTAAATGTTCAAAATGTCCTCCGTTTTCATTGATCAAAAAGTTTTTCGTTTAAATAATCTTCAACCAATTCAGCATTACCAAAAATAAAATCAGTGAACAGTGAATCAAAGTAGGTAAATATAGCTGATTATTGATTTTAAGTACCCATATTATTATTTTAAAATTATTGAATCCGTTTTTTGGTAAATAACATCACGAAATAAGATGTCTGTATTTTTTTACCGATTTTACTTTTATTTCTAATTATGTTTAACCCGATATGTTGTTATATTTTAGTTTGTTTACCTCAATTGACATGATTGTTATATCTTATAAGAATATTCATTTCATCAAGTAGGCTTTGGTCCTCTTACCATTGAAAATAAAACAAAACCTGTGTTACCTGTCAGAATTAATTTTACGACGTGCAGTCTTGTCAACAACATGAATTATGAAAAATATGATATGCA
Source organism: Galeruca laticollis (assembly GCA_963921935.1). Lineage (NCBI taxonomy): Eukaryota > Metazoa > Arthropoda > Insecta > Coleoptera > Chrysomelidae > Galeruca > Galeruca laticollis. Next base: position 47,162,052 of record OY998185.1, read on the forward strand.
TGTGGCATATATTGAATGTCAAAAGAATGTTATTGATGCGTCTGAATTATATTTTCAACGATATCCAGAAAGAAGGCAAACTGACAAGAGAATTTTTAAAAAAACTCGATTCAAATTTAATCGAGTATGGATGTTTTGTGAAACCACGGCGTAAGTACGAAAAGAATCATGAAGAAAGAGAGGTAAATACGTTGGGATATATCCAAGCACATCATGAATCTTCTCTACGTCAAATTGAAAATGAAATAGGTGTTCCAAAAACTACTGCGGGAAGGATTTTAAAGAAATATAAATTTAGGCCTTATCGGACATCCGTCCGTCAAAAATTATACCCAAACGATTTTTTGAGAAGAACACAATTTGAACAGTGGTATATAGGAAAATGTAATGAACATCCAAATTTTTATTCAAAGGTAATATTTAGCGATGAAGCTCGCATAAGCAGTGCAGGAATATTTAACAGACATAATGAACTATATTGGAACGACTGAAATCCACACTTAGTTCAGGGGATCAGGAGACAAGGCAGATTCGGCTTTAACGTTAGTTGTTTTGTCAAACATAATAAATTAGTTTATCATATATTTGATGATAAACTAACTGCTGCTGGATATATAGATATCTTGGAAATAAATTTACACCAACTTTTGGAGGAAGAAGTGTTGGCTGATAGGGACAGATTTTGGTTCCAACAAGATGGAGCACATGCCCATAATGCTCTATTCATTGGAGATTATTTAAACGAAAAATTTCCTTATCGGTGGATTGGTACTTACGGACCGGTTAATATTTACAAGACTAACTTCGAGAGTTGGGAAGATTTATTACAAAATATTCATGCCGCATTTAGAAAAATGAAGCCAGTGCACATTCTCAATTGTGTAAGATCAGTAAGAAAAAGGTGTCAATTATTATTACAACAAAACGGAGGACATTTTGAACATTTAATGTAATTTTTACATTCTAATAAAATTAGTTATAGGTAGATTAGTTGTTACAATATTTCTTGTTGTTTCATAAGTTTATTGTTTTTATTTTTTTAATCTGGTTTTATTTTTTATTAATTATAATTTTGATAAATAAAATTGTCACCCATCAGTATCCTTATAATCAAATGTTAAATTTAATTACAGAGTGTTCAATTTTTAAGGGTGTTTCACCTGATAACATCCATAAATGGTTTATTTGCACTGTAGCTCCAACCATTGAAAATGGATATATAATATGCCATATCAGATGAATGAGAATTGAAAAAGGAAACGAAAAACGTCAAAATATACAGGGTGTCCCATTTAAAACAACATAAGTTTGCATTATATTTCCTTAGTGAGCCCCCTAACAAAAAAATTATGTACTTTGTAGTTTTCGACAGTTTTCAATAATCGCCCTGTATCTTCCAACTGCAGGGAGTTACTAAAGATTTAATTAGGCTATCGTTACTTTAACAAAAATAGAAGTCGTAACATCTTAACTGCTTTTCTTCTATCTCTTTTAGTTTACGAGATACCCTGCAAAACACACCAATTTGGGACACCCTGTACAGCTTGTTTCAATAGTTAGCATAGGAAGATAGGCATAGTATATAGGTATATTGTTAAAGTATATTGTAAACACTGCATTGACAAAGCAACTACTCGTCATTCACGGCCCTAATCAACTTGAATGATGGGTACTTAGTAGTGGATACATTACAATAGTATTACACAGGGACACTTTTCACGCCAAGGTGCCTTTCATAGCGACTTTATAACAGACAAAACGGGCAAAGAATAGAAGGTGAAATGTATAACATAGGGATAGACACGAGAAACAAGACTGAACGGATATACACTGAAACAGACATTTAATATTAAATTCTTCTTTTAGTCCTTTTTAAAAACTCCCATATGATTTGGTTTAGCCTAGGATTTCGCCGACAAGTTTATATTTTTCGCAATTAAAAGTTGTACTTTTTTAACAACTAAGCCAGAAACATAGCTCATTGCCTGAGTGTCAAAATTTGAATGATTTAATTCTGTATCTAAAACATTTTTCAATTCATTAATAGTATTAGAAGTTAATGGTTTTGGTTCATTATGAAAATTTAAAAAAGAATTTTAGTTATCTAATAAACTGCGGTCATCTGCTTCACAATTTGTGTTGTAGTTAGTTCTTGGCGGAAACTTAACTTGTTTTATCTGTTAATGACCATGAAGGTTTATTTTTCGCAGAGTTAGCAGTACTACTTTTTTTAAAATCCATCCCTGCTGGATCTAATGTTGAATTGAAATTTTGAAATAAGTTTGATTCAGAAAATTTAATTCCTTTTTAATCTTGTTATTACTACTGATAAGTACCTTTTTTAATTTACAAATTCTGTTTCTCTGATCTTTATCAATGTAATACATTATTTTTTTCTTGGGAGATACATTATTGACTCTAGTTTCATTTATTTTACTTGGAATACTAGATTCCAAACATTGTTTGTAGGCAATTGTTCAAATTGAGTTTCTCAACCATCATTATTGTTACAAAAAAATAAACAGTTTTAAAGATTAAAACTAACTTTTCCGCATCTGTGACCCTGAACAATATTCTATCATAAAATTGTTACTTGTATACACTTAGGGGGATGTATCGTGATAACAAACCGAAATTTCTCCAAAAATGACCAAAAATTTAGTATATCTGGATTTATATGACCTGCTATACTCGCTCTAGTCAACTGAAAATCAATAGGATACATCTATGAGACACCTTGAACAATATTCAATCATAAAAATGATCAATCGTATACTCTCTGAAGGCTGTATCGTGCTAACAAACTGAAAATTCTCCAAAAATGACAAAAATTTGGTACTGCAAGTACCACAGCACCCTTTGTACTGGTTTTAGTCAGCTGAATATCAATAGGGTTCATCTTTGAGACGCTTTGAATAATATCCAATCATAAAATTGGTCACTTGTATATACTCCGGAGGCTGTATCATGCTAACAAACTGAAACTTCTCCAAAAATAACAAAAATATCGTACTTAAAGTACTGTAGCACCTGTTGTATTGGCTCTGGTGAGATCAGTGAGATGTCCTGAATAATATTCAATCATAAAATTGGTGACTTGTTGAACTCCGGAGGCTGTACCGTGCTAACCAGATATGTAAGGAAAAGTGGCCGACGACGACATACACACAGGATTTTTTTTCTAAAAACCGTTTTTTCGTGTTGTTGTTGATAGAAAACGTAAAAATAACTCAAAAAAATTTTTCGAAATTCCAACTTTTTTGGGGGTAAACTAATACTTTTCTCGCATATTAGATAGGTTGGGCGGAAAATAATAAGCTTTCTTTTTACAGGCAATACTGTACATTCAAAGGAAAAGCAAATTTAAGTATTTTGCATATCCGCCAAAATAAACAGTACCGAAAATAAAAATAAAAATAAAAATTAATTTTTAATTTCTGTAATGTAAGTGTTCAAAATGTTCACCATTTCGACGCAAACAAGCTTCATATCGATTTTGTAAGTCAATAAACATATTTATAAAAAGTGGTTGTTGTAACTGCGGAAAAATATTTTGTATTCTTTCCAGTAGTTCGGCAATATTTGCCGGCGGATTTTCCGAGTGAAATATTTTGTCCTTCATTATGCGTCAGGTGGCATCAGATCAGGTGAATGAGAAGGATATTCGAATTCTGTTTCCCGAGAAATTATTTTATTATCGAAATGCTGACGGAGTAAGTCTAAGGTGCGCACAGCTGTATGGCTCGTTGCACCATCTTGTTGGAACCATTGTGTGCGAAACTGTAGATTTCGTGCACGGCAAAAGTTATTTAGATCTCTCACAATAGGTATAATAATTTTGTCTCTATAACGCTCTTGGTTGACAGTAAGTGGATTCTGATTATCATCTTCAACGAAATAAGGACCAATCATTCCATGACCAGATACCGCGCTCCAAACGGTAACTCGAAGACTGTGGAGTGGTTTCTCTACAATGACATCAAGACGTTCAAATCCAAGGAATCTGGTTGTTTGTCGATTAATGTAGCCGCTAAGATGAACGTGACTCTCGTCTGAAAACCATATGTTTTTCAAAAATTCGGGATCTTCGTAAATTAAACTCAACATGCGACCACAGTAAATTTATCTTGCACGTTTGTCCGCAGCATTTAGTCGTTGTCCAACTTGAATACGGTATGGATAACCACCAATTGATTTGAACATGCGACGTAAAGACGTTTCACTAATGTTGAGTTTACATGCAGTTCTTACAAGACTTCTTTGAGGTGATTACACAACTTGGTTAAAAACACGTCTTTCATTTTCGTTAGTGCATACTCTTTTTCGACGACCTGAAGAACCTTTACGTTGACACAATACACTACCAGTGCGACGAAATTTTTCAACAACAGCTAACATCACACTTTTACTAGGAGCTGCTTTATTTTTAAATCAAATTTAACTGCAGCGTACTATTAATATATCAACTAATGACAATTAAGTCAAATATGACAAATCCATATTACATAAACAACTCCACAGCACTCTCTGCTTCGGTACTGTTTATTTCGGCGGATACCGTACTTGTAAATGCATTATCATCAAAATGATATTCACATAACCTTTGATATTTGGATGTATAAGGATGTTCTAAAATGTACCACTGTTCCCTTTGATTAATGTTAGATGGAAATTTGTAAAATGTTTTGTTCCTAAACTCTGTTGCGAAGTGGTCAAAAATATTTACTATTACAATTTTTTCAATGCAATTATGACGAGTTTTACCTGCTGATGACAGTTTCACTTACTTTTATTAGAATTAAAATCCTAAATAAATTAAAAACTAAACCAATCCTACTCAACCTTGTCGCACCATACTTTTTGCAATGTTTATTTTTGACGCATTGACTTTAACAAACAGATGCCAGGTTCACAGCAACTAATGTATGATTGGGTTTGTATATTTTCCATTTTTAATGACTTAAAAGTTAATATACTTGGATATTTTATAATCGTTATCGACATTTGTTAAAATTGGATCTAATTTTTAATATTTTATTCTATTTTGCGAATGTAATACAGTCTTGTAGTTCGCGACAGCACAGCCCTCATACGCCCTGGCGCAGAAACTTTGCCATACGAGTACACTTAATACATTTCAAACCGTTTCTTGTTTGTATATTATCTTTGATGCTTTTATCTTGGTGTTCTACACATTTGCGACCTAAATCCCATGCGGTTTTAAAACATCTTTATTATCTATAAAGATACAGGGTGTCTAATTGGACACAGTGTCTTAATAAAATTGGGTAAGATTAGGTAACAAAATTTTATATAGAGAGAATCGTTAAGATTTGCTCTACCGAAATAAGTATAATGTTATCAAATCTTGTAATCCGTTTAAGTGTTATTTACAAGAATTTAACATCCATCGCCGTAAAAAAACTCTTTGATTATGAGTTATCGCTAGTATATAATATGATGAATACGTGAATCGTTCATTTTCAATAATTTAAACGAGTGCTTTTGTATATTTTACACAAGGTGTGTGGTACTACCATCTGTACCTACTACGTAACAAAAACAATTAACCAGAACTCCAGGTGATAGTATATAATCACGCAAAGGTAAACTAGAATAAAAAATGGGTTCAATTGCCATTTTCACCGTTTTTTACGCAGAAAGTTATGTTTTATCGTGTCTTTATTATCAGTTACTGATATGCACAACGTTTAACCTTTAAAAGTTAAGAACGCACTATATACAATTAAAATTCTGATGATAGTAACTTGTATTTTATAATGGTTAAAGTCCTACTTGATTAGGAAAGAGTACTGCTAATTTGGATAGGTAATTTAAGTAATAAATGTGTAATTGAATAATAACATCGATGTACGAGCTTAATTTTTATTACGCGTCAGAGAATATACTGTGCGACATAAAGATCGAACTATTTATGGAATAAAATTATTCAAAATATTCAATACAACGTTTAACCAATTTGTCCATAGAGTTTTTAAACTGGCGTTATTACAAAAACTCTTACCAAAACATGCGTAATTTTGTATTATGTCATTGATGTTATGCTATTTGAAATTTTGGATTTCCAGGAGCTTTACGTGTTGTTTGAAACTCGCTACATTTCTCTTCTTTAATAACTCTGTAAATCGTAGATTTCCCAACACCAAGCGTACTACTAATTCCACTGTGTCATCAACACTTTTACATAAATGTTTGTTTGTAATTGATTTAGAACAAATATTAATTTTTTTTCATTAACTGTTAAAGGGCCGATTTTTCGACGTCTATAAGCTAGCATGGTCACATCAGCAGCATCGGTTGGGAATAAGAGTAACAATTAGTGCTAATTTAGTGCCAAAAGCTGAAATTTTATGCTCTCATATATTACTAGAAAATGAGAATTCTGCTAACTTTTAATTAAGCTAGCAGTGTACACCCTCATACGCCGTAAGAATTCATTATTAGTTATAAAGCTAAATACAGAAAATTTAGTGATCAATGAGTGCTGGCGATATTTGATAAGAAATTCAATGAAAAAATTTTTTATTATTAAAATCAATTTTTTTCTTTTTTATTCAGAACCAGATAACAACATAATATAAAAGTTTTCTCAAAAATCAAAAGAAGTATCCGCTTTTATCAAAAACAACAAAAAAGAAGTACATAATTCCAAATTCTTAAACTAAACGTAACATCTAAATTTTATTACTATATATTTTCAATCTATTCATTTTCGTAATACAATTTAAAAAAAAAACACGAGTTTTCCTCCTTTTTCTATGCCTAATCTGTTTCTAATATCCTAATATCCGAGTGTACAAGTCCAAAAGAGCTAAATACGCGTTCTACTAAAGCTGAAGAAGCAGCACACAGGAACTGTTTTATTATTGGCAACTGTTTCAAGATTTCCGGCTCATCATTTTGTGATAACAACCATTGTAGTCCGTTACATTTTTTTATAACTTCGTCCGAAAACATAACTTGCTTAAATGGAGCACTGCGGGCATTTAACTTTATTAATAAAGATAAGTGTTGTCATATAACTCGTTAATTGTTTCTAAAGCTATATTCTTTTCTTCTGGTGTTAACTGGTATTTTGTTTTTTTGTGGATTCAACATATACGCTATAAAATGATATGGCGTTAGTGCTGGCTTATATCGATTATTAAATTGTTGTGTTTTTTGTAATGGTAATTCCACAGATTCATCAAAGATATATTGTAAATGTTTCCACTGCTCTACAGCATCTGCGATAGTAGCATTTTTCCTCTGCACAGTATCAAGAGCAACTGATATAGGTTTTAAAATGTTTAAATAATCTTGCGCTGCATGTTTAATCGCAATATTTGAAACTTTTTGGTAAATAGTGGAATCAATCTCCTTTTTATTTTCTTCGTAGATTTTTAATATGATGTCCCACTGAGTGACATACATCTCTAAGCAGTCGCCAAGGTTATTCCATCGCACATTACTTGGAAGGACTAAAGCGCTGCCTCCAGCTTGACTGAATTTAGCTCTAGCCATATGGTTATTTCGAAAATACTTGGGCCACATGTTCTTTAACGTCTTTAACTTAAAAGTTCTTGCACAGTAAATTAAAAATATAAGTTATAACATTAGCGTTCGTTTTTTCTTCTAATGTTTTTCTCATAAGTGTCATATTTGCGGCATATCTGTCACAAAAGATTTTACGTTACACTTGTATTTTAATTCACATGAAGAAATCAGGTCACAAACTATTTGAGTTAAATATTCTGAAGTATGTGGATTTCCTGTTGTGTCTATAGTTTCGTATAGGAGGGCTTGTCCATATTTAGTGCTTATCGTTGCACATATCACTGGTTCATTGTGCACGTTTGACCACCCATCAATTTACATATTTACGACTGTCCTGACAGGGAGGAGAAACATTTTTCTTTTTCCTCTTCATAGATTTCGTCCAAAAGACTTGTTGCTACCGTTTTTCTCGAGGGCGGTGTATAACCAGGCCTTAATAACTGAATGGCTTTTTTCACCTCTAAATTCTCAATACATCTGAAGCTAGAATTAGTAGCAAAAATAGCCTTTGCTATTTGTTTGTAAATTTTATGTTTTTCAGCAGTTGAAGTCCGCATTACAAAACTACTCATGGTAGGCTAAGTTTAGATTGCTTTCTTTTTTTGGACTACCTCAAAAGTTGTTGGACTTGTTGGTACTTTCGGTAGAGTTTTTCTAACATATGAACTATCTGTCATGAGTGAACTACAACTTGAGGCAGATGATGTGCTAGCAAAACTGTCAAGCGACATTCGATTCTCTGGAAACAGAAAAAACATAATTGAAATTGATTAATTGATGATATATTGATATAGTATTGAATTATTGATTTTAAAATATAGTGAAAATGTTCAATGGAGATGTAAAAGCAAATTTATTTTTTCAAGTTGAAAAACACTAAAAATTAAGTAAATATAGAAGAGTAAAGATAATCTTTAATTAACCTGGGAAAGGTCGTGTTAAAAAAGTTACATTAAAGGCCACGAGTTAGATTTCACCTAACATTTAAAAACAATCCTATATGTCTAAAATGTATATCCTAAAATATCTATAAATGAATACTTAAAAATTATATTATCTTTGTTAAAAATAATATCTATTAAAAAAATTTAAAATTATCTCAAATATGTATCTTCTTCTTCTCATTGACTTTCTCTATTGGGATTCCTAGCCTCATTTTTCCGGTAGCGGTGGCCAGCCGCTTGGCCAACCCTACTGCTTTAAATCAGTAGGGAGTTTGTGAATTCGGTGATTTAGTTTCTGCTCTGAAGTCTGTCCTTTGCTTCTTATACTATTCTTTTCAATTCTTTCCGGTCTTTTGCTTTGTTCTTCCAGTCATTTATTCCAATTTTTTTAAGATCTTCTACACTATCCAACCATCTAGTTTTCGGTCGTCCCCTTGCTCTTCGTCCTTGTCTTTTAGTTTCCTGTATTTTCTTGACACACCATTCATTACCTAGACGTTGTACATGTTCTGCCCACCTTAATCGTTTACTTCTTATTTCATTTGTTATTATTGGGCTATTTAATTTTTGATTAACTTCGTAGTTTCTTAAAATTCTCCATACTCCATTTTCTTTAATTGGGCCGTATATTCTCCGTAGTATTTTCCTTCCTCAGATTTCTAATGAGTTTTCCTCTTTTTTTGTTAAATTCCAGGTTTCTGCGGCGTAAAGTACGACTGGTCTAATTACTGTCTTGTATATTTTAATTTTTGTGTTTGCAGACAATATCTTTGATCTTTTAATGCATAGATACATTTGTTACCCTGTTGTATTCTGTTATTTATCAAAAATGTATCTACTCATAATATAATACATATATATTTAAAAAATATTTCAAAATATCTCAGAATATTAAAAATAATTAATTAAAAATTACAATATGTTACTTAACTTTAATTAATATTTATGTCTCAAAATTTTCACTAAATTATCTCAAAAATAAAATATCAAGTGCTTGGAGAACCAACAAAAAACAAAAAAATGTTAGGCAAAATTTAACCACGCGATCATTCCCGGGTTAATAATGAATTTTTTTATTAAATATAAATAAAATTTAATTACCTGTATTCCTCTCTTGATAATTACAAACATCGTGGTGTGCTTTAAGTCTTTGGACTAACCCTTGAATATCTTTCTTTCACTTTCTACAAATAGCCCTACCACCAATTTATTTGGATTTGTTGTCTTAATATAGAACTGCCATATTGGGTCCACTTTTCGTCCACTCATTTTACTTTATTTATATGTTTCCACTTCACTTAACTAACCTAACTAGCGAAATGCGTAAAATTGTTGGGCAACGTCAATTTATAGTTTGAGAAGGAAAACAAGCCTCGACAGGAATATTCTTGCAAAAAGCACAACAATCGCGTTCGTGCCTCACTCGACTGTACTCGGCACTGTATAGTGAGTGTATAGGACAGAAGAAAAACAAATCGCGACAAGAATTTTCTTGCAAAAAGCGCGGCAAATGCGTTGTCACAAGTTTTTGGGCCGTAAATTGTATTATAATTTATAGACATTAGACATTAGAATAATTAACAATAATTTCAAAGAATCAAAATGTTCAAATTTTATATTAAAATTTAAAAAATCATGATTATTTTAAGAAAATCAATGGTTTTTGATTTTTTTAATAAAAATCAGATTTTGTCCAACTCTGTACAATAATATATTTTAATATATTTCTGTTCTGTTATGGATTCATTTTTTCCGTTCAATCTCTTATCACATATCGCCAGCACTAATTGAGTACTAAATACCTAACACCATAGAATCGTTTATTACTAATGTAAATATGTTTATTTACCCCTGGAATATACTCAAAGTGTCAATCTAGCAGATTTCATCATTAAAAAATATTGAAAAATTGTTCCAAGTAAATTATTGCTATTTTACGGTCAGCACTAACTGAGCACTAAATACCAAATCCCATAGAATCATTAATTATTGATACATATACGTGTATTCACTCCAGGAACATGTTCAGAGTGTCATAGTAGTAGTTTTGATAATAAAAATTGAAAAAAAATGTGTGACCGTTAAATCTCTTATCATATATTGCTAGCACTAATTGAGCACTAAATACTTAACATAGAATTAGTGATGCAGATCTGAACATGAACCTAGCTGCCTTCGAAAGATCTTTCTAATGCTGCCAACATTTATAGTCCTACTCGTTCTATACTGAAAGTTCTGTAATTTTTACATCACACTGTATAAAACAAATAACGGGAATCGAATATTTGATTCAGTGAAAATATTAGGGGAACTAAAAAATTGTACCATTAATTGTGGAAATTTGAAACCCGCATCGATTGGTTTTCGATAAAAATGTCTGGATATGGCCTTCTGGAACCTCTTCTTTTTAAAGTGCCATGTCATATCAGTAGTTGTCGATCATGTAGGCTTTTCTACTTTACTAACTGCCGACCGAAACAGCTGAGCTATTGATTGCTCGTGCCATTTCCTCAAATTGTCCAGCCATGTCACTTTCCGTCTTCCGGTTTTTTTCCCGTAGACCTTCCCTTGCATGATGATGTGTATTACATTTTACTTTTCACTCATTTTCTACTTCATTCTCTTTTCCTATTCTCTCCAAAATTACTTTCTGGATGGCATCAGATTTATTTTCATAAAAAATGTATAATCAAATTATATGGTGTAAATTCAAGCGACTATGGTGTATATTGCATTCAAATTCATTAATTATGTCCAGGATTCTTGTTGCAGAATAACTCCTTTTCTGTTGACAATCGCCGCAATGTCTACAATTAAAGCGTTAAAGCAAATTGTAACATTCTAAGTTTGTCCGTATTCATCAAACACAAAATTAATGACCTTAATGCTCCATTATATAGGTACACAAAAGCTCCTTTATGTGGTGTAAACCTGACTTTCACATTTTGGATTATCACTGAGAATATATTTTTTATCAAAAAATGCTTTTGTACTGTGTCAATAACTTGTATACTGACCTTTGGTACCATATATATATTGGAAATGTCTGTGGATATGGTGTACACACTAGATGTAAATTGAATGAATGAAAACGACGAATACTCAGTGTGTATTAGTTTATTAATTTCCAGCTAAGCGCTTTCGGCTATTAAGCCATTATCAAAGCTGTCGTCATTTAAAAAGTAGGTGTAAAAGCCATCAAGTTGATTAAGAACAATGCTCAAAGTAGAATCATTGTTATGATTAAGTCATTGGAATAAAAACATTAAAATAACCCTATTGGAAGGGTGTAAAATTGTAATTTACATGATGTAAATTCATTTAAAATTTAAAAACTGAATGAAAACAGATGACAAGTTTGACGTTAAAAAAAAAATTAATGTCAAACTTGTTTTTTAATTTTAAATGAATTTACATCATGTAAATTATAATTTTACACCCTTCCAATAGGGTTATTTTAATGTTTTTATTCCAATGACTTAATCATAACAATGATTCTACTTTGAGCATTGTTCGTAATAAACTTGATGGCTTTTACACCTACTTTTTAAATGACGACAGCTTTGATAATGGCTTAATAGCCGAAAGCGCTTAGCTGGAAATTAATAAACTAATACACACTGAGTATTCGTCGTTTTCATTCACTCAATATATATATTGGCCGTTTTCTGATCGGTAAAACAACTACTATTCTGGCTATATGTCTTGACGAATATTGAATTATATTCACAGTGGTCGATTTATTCAGTCCCAGACTAAAGACTCTTAACGAGGAAGAATATATGTCATACTGGCGAGGCCTAGGAAGGCCGGAACCGGTCTCTTTTTACCGCAAATATTAAGTGAAAATTGATATTTAAATAATTACGATTAGACAATTTATTCTTATTTAAAATTCTACGTGCGTAGAACCATTATTTTCCTCCCTTTATGAAATATTAGGTATTTTCATGGGAAATCTGATAAAAAAATAAAAACAATTCTTGGTATTCCTCCTAAATTTCAATGTGGAGCTACTATTTTTATATATTAATGTCGAAAAAAACAAATGCCGTGCGTCCGTCTTTGGCTTCAGTCCAATAAGAATTATTTAGAATGCGTCTGCGAGTCATGCTTCTGGGGTGGTATTTTTTATGGGATGTTTTAATTTGAAAATGAAGTATGTACACAAAAATATTTTTAAACAGACACAATTTTTGGCGATTGGTTAGATTTGACATAGCTTTTAATAAAATTGAATATACAGAGTGTGATATGAAAACAAAGGAAATTTTTAATTGATAATAGAACATGCGGCGTTAGAAATGTAAATTTAAATTTTTCCGAGCGTTGCTAGTGCTAATGATAGACATGTTAGAAAAGTAATAATTAAAATTTGTGTAATTAGGTATTATGTAAAAACAACAAAATAATATATGTTATTTTTAAAAAAATAATGAGGCTTACAAATTGTTTAAGTCGATGATGGTAATCAAGTTTACACGATTTAAAAATGGTTGTGATGAATTTAAATGATGATTAGGAGCATCAATTCGTGATAAAAGTGCGATAAATAATCAGTTTTAATGTAAATTTCACTATGAAAATGTTGACTGAAGAATTAAATTCACATCAAGTGAAAGAAACAACTGTTTTTTTTAATTCAATTAACGTGCTTAACTACTAAGGTCACTCGCACTATCAAATATACAAGTAAATTATGAAATTAAGTAGGAGTTATATTTTGTGATACAGCTGGAAGTCTTTTAGAAATTGGAAGATATGGATGGCATTATCTGGATTTGCTGTCTACCAGCTGTGTACTGTTGGAATTCTATAACAATGTGTTAGTTTGTTATTGTTCGTTTCAAAGTACAGTGCGCCTATAATAAACAGAAAACGGAGATCGGGTGTCACAAAAAGTTTTATCTTTTATTTATGATTTAAAATGTATCTAGACTAAGAAGAAAGCAATTGTAACCAGGCCACCCGGTAATCGGTTAAATAACAATAGGTAATAAAGTGCAAATGAATGCTTACGCAGATAACCAAACGGTCAATAGCCGTAGAACAGGGTTATTTATGAGTTTTGCTTAACGTTTATTATAATTAATATTATATTGAAAATACACTACACTAAGATTTATATACACACATGTTCTTGTCAAAAATTATAACAAATAATTGCAGGTTAACATTATTTTAACTATAGTATATATAGCATTATTTATTAAGAGTCGTCTTGTCCTATGTTAATAATTAACGGTTCGGTCTCTGTAGTTTCGTCGATTAAGTAGTCAAGATCCCACATTTTCCCCTCCTCAGCTATAACATGTTTTATGGCGCTTTGCCAGTTTTCGGTAGTCACATTCGCCAATAATCAATCAAAAGTTGCCGTACTTCTTGAAGTTTAAAAGTTTTTATGTTTCCTGGCAACATAACCTTTGACTTGTGCCCATATAAGCTCTATTGGGTTCAGCTCACAATGTTAAAGGGGTAAGCGATGTATAATAATACCTCTACTTTTTGCCATCTCATCGATTACAAAGTTTTTTTAAACTCTGCCTAACAATGTCTAACAATTTGCAAAAGTTCTTTTTTCACGAATTTTAAGGCTTTACACTGCAACCAGTCAATTATCGCCGCTTTTTTCCATGAACTTGTCGGAAGCTTCTCTACTAATCGAGAATGATAGCTGGCGATATCCATTACAATAACTGAATTCTGGAGAATGTATTCGATCATTTGTTGGAAATATTCCTCATTTCCCGTCATTTCTTCGTGGTAGTCTTTGGTTGAATTAGATTGAAATTCCAAAAATCCGTTTTCACTGCCTATATGGGTTATAATAAGCATGCGTCGTAGTAGATAGTAAGCCACTTGGCGGCACCTAGCTCCAAAAAGTTACTAGGTTCGCCACGCCCCCACCCAGCCTCGTTAGCCTCCCTATGACCCGCATTATGACGTTCGATCAATATACAGGGTGTCGACATAAAGGTGTCAAAAGGCACTACAATGTATCTATACTATTATTGATCGGATTTTCATCGAAAAAACGGCATTATGATAAGTAGGTTAATTTTATATACAGGATGTAGTCATAAAGATGCCATAAGGGCACTACAATGTATCTCTGCAATTATTGGTTGGATTTTCATCGAACAAACGGCATTATGATAAGTGGATTATTTTTATATACAGGGTGTCGCCATAAAGGTGTCAAAAAGGCACTGCAATGTTTCTATGCTTGTCGGGAATTCAGTATATTTTTATGTTACCAGACTTTCGATACAGTGTGTCCTTCATTTAGCCAGGTTTCATCCAAATAGAAAATATTCTTACATTCGTTGCGATATTTTCGGATTGACCTTAAGTATTCTCGTTTTCAGCAAACAATATCCGGCCTATCAATAAGAAAAGATTTTCTGTTTTTTTCCCCATCGAAAGTTCATTCCATGAAGAGTTCTTCATACTCTAGTTCTTGATAGTTGTGGCAGGTTTTCGTCATTCTGGGCGGCTTGCACAATCTTGTCCAATGTTGGTATTTCTTTTGCGAAATCCATACCATGCACTATTCTACGTAAACTGTTTTTGACAGCGTCGTCAATTTTTAATGGTTTCTTCTCCGGGCGAGGAATAGGTTCACCGAGGTTCCGGCATTTTCTCTCACGTAAAAATCTATGAATCGTTGATTCTCCTACCCCTATCATATTGGCACAGTTCGTAATTATGTGGCGAACAGAACTTGTGGGGTTTTGGTGCACAAGAGCATCATGAACGTTCAGGATTCATGTTTTTTCTCGCAACGAATATGCACTTTTGCTAACTCGTTGAATAGGAATTGGAGAAAAAATTGAACTTGCTATTTGCCGAATACTAACTATATCAAATTTTATTCTATACAGGTAGTTAGATTTAAATATTAACAGGAAATTGGGTTGTACCTGTATAGGTTACGGGGCAGGTACACAGAAAAAAAGGAATGTTTGAATATAGTATAATAAAATAACTGCGGGGGAATTTGTAAAGCTTTCTATATACCTGGAAAAAACTTATATAGATAATACCAAATGAGACATTCTACTTTATATCCATGTTTTGTCATGTATAATGAAATCACAAAATACTGAAATTTGGGAACATCAATAGGCGGTAGCATGTGAAGATATTTACCGAGATATTTTAGTTATACGAATTGTAGAATTGAAACAATATCACAAAAATATTTTTATTCATTCCAGCGGGCATGTTTTTGAACGATATATCTTTTCACTTGAGTAACTCACATTCATCATTCAAGTATAATTTTAAATCAATTCCTAATTATACATTTGTTTCAAACAGCGATATTCTTGGTTCAATACTACGGATTCTGAAATTAAATGAATATTTGAACAAAATCAATAATAATTTTTATTTCAACAGTCTGGTATTTAACCATACAATATGTATTCTAAAATTCAAGTAAATATTTGTTACATTTCAGTATTTAATATTCTTGAATATACAAAATTGTTTATTTGCTTCGATGGTGGAATACATTCTCAGATGAAAGTGATATTATTGTTGCATCAAATAAACCCGAAGAATTGAACGGACGAAATATAACAATTGACATCATCTAATATTTTCTTCTATCAAACAAATATTGGTCTTGGAATCCAAATAAACTAACGTTTTCTTTCAAATGATAGGTTTATTTCGCCATATTGAAACAACAAATTTGTTTGACCGAAATATATTTTGTTTGATTCAATACATTCTTTTTTCTGTGTAGTTTCGTCGCGCCAATTATTTTATGGTCCGAACCCCTGATTCGTGCTATCAACTCCATTGGGATAGACTTTAGTAGGTAGACAACACTGCCGCATTCCTTATGTAAAATAACATGGGAAAACGATAAAGTCCATTCTGGTAATTTTTTACTCAAATCTAACTGCGCATGTGTTGAATTAGATGTATTATCATCTTGTGTCACGTGTGTGTGAGAGGGTGTATGTGTTATGTATGTTTGAACGTTTGAAAAGCGTCCGTTTTGGGTCATCAGTCATTTGTCAAACGTTATCTGACATATGTCATATGTATTAAAAAAATGGGGAGGACTAAGTAATGGAAATGTCGATATGAAATGTAGGATTGTGTAGTGATGCTTATTTATTTTTTTTAATTCGTTTTCTGGTTTTTTGTTGGTAGGGTGGAGGATGAGGAGGAGGAGGAGACGTTGATTGTTGTTTAGACGTGAAAATAAGAACATTCGAATAAGATAACATTTTTATTACGCAATAGCACAAAAAACTGGAACATTAAATAAATCAAAAATATTTTATTCACGTACAAGTATAAGATGGAAATTTCGATATATAATAGTATGAATAATTAACTTTATATGTCTGACAGTACATCCAGTGTACTTTAATTATTATGCTTATATTATTTTGGGGAAAGATTGTTATATCCAACATTTGTTGCATGGATTGGGAAACTCCCAAAAGAGAACTCTACTCTGATCGAAAATATTAATAATTAATCTTATCATCTATGTCCTGGATTTACATCAAGTCCACTTTAAAACGTAGTTCCTGGAACTTAGAAAAAGGCAGAGAGATCGTCAGAGCATCTGCATCATATCGGCGCCTATAAAAATCTAATGTTTTTTGTTATTCTCCGTGAATTCGTAAAATTCCACCATGGGTGGCGTTAATTTGTTAATATATATTTTATTTATTGATTACGTGTTAGATCATAAAACAAGTGCCAATAATGAAATGTGTAAATTAATAAGCCATTAAAGAACTTTCGCGTGTAGGAAAAGAGACACAATTTCAAAGGATAATTAAATTTCCAAAAATAATATATACAATTAGGAGGTACGTTAAAAATGAGTGAAATATTTCATAAATTTCCTGGCAATTCTGTGCTCGACATTATTCAATAAAAAGTTGGGAAAAGTTTTACATTTACTCAATCTTTGTTGCTGTGTATTCGGCAGTAAAATATTGAAAATGAAAAGTTTCCTAGTTGTGAAGGAAGAAATTGGGTTTATAAAGGAGTTCGTTCGAGTTCTATATATATATAAAGCTAATAGAGATCCCAGCAAAGTTGTTTGTGAAAAACTGAAAATATTAACAAAGTTAAGAGAAGAAATTAAAATTTTGTATTTGCCATGCCTCCAATTCGTTCACTGATTAAAATTTTCCTAACCAATCTGTACACTCGGTAAGTAAAATAAATGACTCACGATATTTTTAAAATTAAATTCTACGAGTTCATTAGTTGGCAGTCGCTTTTGCAGCGTCAATATTTGTAAACAAAAGATTTCGTATCATTTATCTGGAACGCTTGCAAGTGGAGTGAAGCAATTCTCGTACTTCAGTGTTGTTGATTGATATTTATAAATAAATCTAGAACTATGGGTTAATTTGTCGCTTGATCAGAAACAGTACGTTGCTCGCGATCGAGTAAATAAATAACAAATAATATAATCGTACAATTATTTGATCAACTCGATATGAAATTGAAGTTTGAACTACCGATGTTTATTTATTATTATAACAATTGACAAGTAATAAGGTAATTTGCCGTTAAGGAAATAATTATGATTCGAAATATATTTTTTGTTGCTTAACAATTATAGTAAGTTAACAAACGGTAAGAAAACCGAAGAAACTGAAATGGATGACAGAAAAATGTTGTACCTTATGGAGCAAAGGTGACAATATAAAACAATCACAGAAGAATATAAGAGGAGACAAAAGGAAATAAAATAAAAAATTCGTCTTGCCAAAGAAAAGTGTAAGGACATGGAAGACCTGGAGAATAAACAGGACACTTTCAACATGTATAAAAAGGTCAGGAGAACTAGCAGGTTTATACAGGGTGTCTCATTATATTCTGACTGTTTTTAAGAGCTTATATCTTCGAAACGGTTCTAGATAATAAGATGCGGTTTTCAAAGTTAGGTTTAAAATTACCGTAAGTTTTGTTGTGACATATTTATATAAATGGCCTATTTCCGGTTTACCCGCTAGAAAAGTAACGTATTTTCAGAATACAGTAGATGTAACTTTTTAAATGGGGCACCCTGTATATTTAGCAATTTCTTAAAAGACGCATCTTTTTACTTTATTACGGTACCTTGAAGTTCAAAATCGGTGCACAGAAAGCGAAGTTAGATAACTTTAACTGGGATACTGTAATGATTCAGATATCTTATTATTAAATAATAATCAAGGAGGCGTTAATATGTCACATCACAAAGATATTGCGATCATTGACAGAACGTCACATTGTGTTTTATATTCAATAAAATTGAAGTGTTTAATCTCTCAAAATGCAGTATACAGCACAAGAAAAATCTCAAACAATATTTTTATATGCCCAAACTCAATCATATGTTCAGACTGGAAGACGATTTAGAAGACAGTTCAATAAAAATCCTCCTGCTACAAATACTATTAAAACATGGTTAACCAAATTTAGGAATACTGCTTCTATATCTAGAAAAAGGAGAACTGTAAATGGAAATTTAGAAGAAATGTTATCTGTTTATGAGCTTGTACAGAGAAATCCGAAAATTTCAATTAGAAAAATAGCATCAAATTTGGAAATGGACAAAACTAAAGTTTTTAGAGTTCTAAAAGTTCTCAAATTTAAACCTTACAAAATTCAAGTTCTACAAAAAATTAACGATCGGGACCATGCTAAAAGAGTGTTTATATGTGAAACTTGAACAGATTTGTACAGAACATATCCAAATTTTAGAATTATCATGTCTGATAAGGCTGCGTTCCATATAAATGGACGAGTTAATAAACATAACTGTAGAATTTGGGGACTAGAAAATTCAAGAGAATTTCATCAACATGAAAGAGATTCTCCTAAAGTTAATGTTTGGTGTGCAGTGTCTCGTGAAAAATTATATGGGCCTTTCTTTTTTGCAGAAAATACAGTTCGTGGTAGTAATTATACCGATATGTTGGAAAACTTTTTCTATCCCCAGTTAGAACAAGATGGTATTTTAAACCAAGAAGTTTACTTCCAACAAGACGGGGCTCCACCCCATTATTCCAACATAGCATGAGAATCTGTTAACCAACAATTTGAAAATAATTGGATTGGTAGAAGTGGTCCAATAGAATGGGCTCCAAATTCTCCAGACCTGACAGTTCCAGATTTTTTTGTATGGGGATATGTGAAAGATAGAGTCTACAACCCGATGCCTGCTACTATTGTGGAATTAAAAATAACATACGGCAAGTAATGGAAAATATTCCTCTTGAAATGCTGACAGCAGCATTTGACAACTTAATGGTTCGATTCCACAAATGTATAGACCAAGAAGGAAGACACATCGAACATTTGTTTTAGAGTGTCTTAAAACAATGTTTTTATTTGTTTTTTACTGTTCACTTTTAGTTACTAGCTAATAAAGTTTTTGTTTATGACAATTGCAACTTTATATCTGAATCATTACAGTATCCTAGTTAAAGTTATCTAACTTCGCTTTCTGTGCACCGATTTTAAACTTTAAGGTACCGTTATAAAGTAAAAAGATGCGTCTTTTAAGAAATTGCTAAATATACAGGGTGTCCCATTTAAAAAATTACATCTACTGTGTTCTGAAAATACGCTACTTTTCTAGCGGGCAAACCGGAAGTAGGCCATTTATATAAATGTATCACAACAAAACTTACGGTAATTTTAAACCTAACGGTGAAAACCGCATCTTATTATCTAGAACCGTTTCGAAGATATAAGCTCTTAAAAACAGTCAGAATATAATGAGACACCCAGTACAATAAAAATACCACCAATATGCTAATAGACACTGATGGCTAAAATATCTTAGATGAAAAATAAATCCTTGGAACATGGTTCAAATACATAAATGAACTGTTTGATGATGATAGACCAACCAACTTCGATGACCACGCTGATATAGACGGAGGACCAGAAATTCTCAAGAGTGTGAGGTTGTATTTGCAGTAAAATCTGCAAAAACCAAAAAAGCTACCGGACCTGACAACATACCAACGGAGCTGTTACAAATGATCAAAAAGGAAAACATTGAAATCTTAGTCAAGGGCAGGAAAATCTCATATCTCGGATATATCTTCAGAGGAGAAGGATATAGGATCCTACAACGGATAATGATGGGAAAGGTGGAAGGACGTTGAGGACCGGTATACGCAGCGCAGAGGAACTTTTCCGATTGGCGCAGAATCGAGAAGGTCTCGCCCAAGTGATTGCCAACGTCAGGGAGACCTGATACGGCACTTGAAGAAGAGTAAGTTAACCCTTTAAGTGTCAATATAATTTTCTTTGTAACGAATTTTTTGGTGATTGGCGAGAATTTATATGGTTCCCAGGATGCTTAAAAATATATATAAAAAAATATTTTCCCTCCCTTTATATCAGGATAAGGTGGTTAGTATAATGATTTTGGTGACTTCAAGAAAACAGATATAGTAAAAAAATTTAAATCATTTTATTGGCCACTTTGGTTAAAAACATATTATTGGCAGTAACTCATTATTTATTCTAGCGAATTTGACTAATAAACGTATTTTAGATATACTTGTCTTGAATAAATGGATAATGGAGTAAAACAATTGTACTTTATTTTTGGTGCTACAATATGCACATCGTTTTATAGTGTCGACGGTTCAACAAAATTTTCTACTCCTACACACCTCCCAAAATCGTTTTTCAGAAGCCTTGGCTTTTTAGCAGGTAATTTAGAAGTAGATCTTCTCTTGTATGTAGATATCAGTTCATCCGCCAATAAACTCCTAAAATCTAAATAACTTGCAGGCTTTTTTCTTTTCTCAACACATGTAGGAGTTAGTTATTACACTTTCTAACATATATTAGAAGAATAAATGAATAATAAATATGTGTAGCTGAATACACTTGTTCAAATAATAAATAAATAGAGTAGAGTTTTGTATTTAAGTGTATAAATTCTCTTTATTGCAATTTACTAATTTCACCGTTAAAGTTAACTAAATAATTGCTCAAACTATTGTAAGCTTTAAAGGAAACTTATACCAGGTACTGTATCTTCTATGAATTTGGAAATATCCCTGCACATATTTTGATCAAAAAAATGCATGGAAAAGTATTTCACCAAAGGTGGGTTGATTGTAGGAGAAGTAGTGCAGGCGAGTCTTCTGTCTATCCTGTATTTAATTTTGTTAATCAATTTATGAATAATGTAAGGTTTAGTCCAGGAAATATGGGTATGTAAGCGTCATTTTGGAGGTAACGGCTGATACTTGGTAAAAAGTTAATAAAAATGGTGTACAACAAAACTTAACTTATGCGACCTCTCAAATCGGACCGGAACATTGTTTATGATTCGATTTACACTAATTTTTCATGCCTTTTGTAGATTTTTCAGGTATATCTTTTTTCTCGTGCATAGTACAGACAAAAAATTAAATACTTTTTTTCTTCTTTTAAAGACGTACAACGTACAAAACTTTAGCTCGACTACACTCTCTGAGGTTCACCGTACGACTGCCAACACAAAATACGGACGATGATAGAATGAAAAGCTAGGCGTTCCCCCCACTCCGCTGCCACGCAGTAGCCAGCCGAAATATCCGCCTTGCTGATTTTCGAAAAAAATTTTGATTGGGTTGCAATTACGCGAAGTCTCGCTATTTCGTACAATAAAAGTACATTGACTAAAAATTTTAGGGATATTTTTTGTTTTTCGATACTCGCTTATATTGTTGACTGACAGGCCTCCGACTTCTATTCTCCGTAACTCAGTCGTTTGTCAATAAATCATAACGTATTTTTTTTCAATTAAAGCTCTTTCCATGCCCCTCCTATGTGCGTACTTAATTCTCGACAAAAATCGGCGGATATAGTGTCAAATTAATTATGCAACTTAGCCAAATATAAAAAAAATTCGCGTTGTTGCAAAAATGTATTTTTTAAAAAACAATGATGGGTATCGATGTCTTATTATGAAATCTAACAGTGAAAAAATTGGCGCGAGGTCGCATAGCTTACAGAACTCTGCAAGTCAATTTTTAGTTAATTTGTTTATAAGGCCATAATTCATAAACTATTGAACTTACAGACTCCATCTTTCGTGAGTATCATTTTTTAATGAGTGAGAATAGATAAGCGTGATGTGGAAGTGTTAATGTAAAAAATACTCATATTTTTACTTATTAACAATAACGTTATCAGTTGTTTATTTGCCAATCACTTTTGACCCAATCATTTTTTTTACGTGTAAAGTCTAGAATTGTAGGTCTTTAAAACAAGAAAAAAAAGTATTTAACTTTTTGTCTGTACTATGCACGAGAAAAAAGATATACTTGAAAAATCTACAAAAGGCATGAAAAATGAGTGTAAATCGAATCATAAACAATGTTCCGGTCCGATTTGAGAGGTCGCATAAGTTAAGTTTTGTTGTACACCATTTTTACTAACTTTTTACCAAGTATCAGCCGTTACCTCGAAAATGACGCAAAATGATCATTTTAGGTCTGATTTTCCTGGACTAGTTGGTAGTCATTGTTGACAGCAATCTGTTTTAATATGTTAACCTCGCTGTTGTAATTTGAAGGAGCTAGAGGAATTGTTAGAAGTCTATTAACGTAGTAGTTGAAGGAGGACATTTTATGTTGCGTAGGATGATGAGAATTGAAAGGTACGACGTGATCAGTCTGAGTGGGTTTTCAGTAAATGGAAAAATCTAATTTGTTGTTCAATTTAGTTATGGTTAGATCCAAAAATTATAAACAAACGGTGTTGCCATTTAACATCTGATGAAAATATGTTTAATTTAATTTTAAAGAGATTTTAACCAGTACTTACCTTAATAATGTCACTAACTTGTGAAAATTAAAAAACGTTCTATAACAAATGGTGCTTCCGCATCAACAAAACAAGGGAACAATATGGACGACCAATGGCGTGTTGTCAAATCAATATAAAAATGGTATATATTCATAATTATTGGGAAAAATCTTGTAGATTAACTTATTAAAAGAAAGATAATGTTTGTGTGAATTATTGGGGTAGTGTCAATCACTGGCAAATTCTTCTCTTCTTCTTCAAGTGCTCTCTTCACTACTGAAGTTTGGCGACAATACCAGCAAACTCATCTCTATTTCTTGCTGCTCTCAATAGGGTGCACGTGTCTAAACTTGTCCACCCTCTTATATTCTTAAGCCATGCGCATTTTCGTCTTCCGGGTCCTCTTCGGCCCTCTATCTTTCCCTCCATAAGCAGTATCAAAAGTTGATATTTTTCTCCTCCGTATACATGTCCCAGATAACCAGTTTTGCGCTGTTTCACATGTTGTAAAAGTTCCCTGTCTGTTCCCATCATTCTTATAACATTTTCATTTGTCATTCTTCGGGTCCATGGTATCTTCAAAAGTCTGCGGAAGATCCACATTTCAAATGCTTCCAGTCGCTGCATTATCCTCTTTCCCATTGTCCAGGATTCCGAGCCATATAAGAAGACAGAATAAATGTATGACTTAACGAATCGGTATCGAGTATCGAGTGACAGGGTGGCATTCGTTAGAAATGTCTTCATTCACACGAACGTGGCTCTTGCGTTTTCAATTCGAGCTCGAATTTCGGTCTCTGGTTCCAGGTTTTGGGTAACCCAGCACCCGAGATACTTGAACTTTCTCACCTCTTCTATTGGAGTACCATATATTCGTATATTGGCTTGTGGATTTTGATTCCTGCTGACGACCATCGTTTTGGTTTTTGCTGTATTTATTTTCAGGCCTTTTTGGTCACCTGATTTCACAATCTTGTCTACTAGTTCCTGTAAGCCTTCTGGAGTGTCTGCGAAGATGACAGTGTCATCTGCGTAGCGTATATTGTTAAGTATTTTACCGTTCACATTTATGCCAATTTCACAGTCCTCTAACACTTGTTGAAATATGTACTCGGAGTAAATGTTACATAAAAGAGGCGAGAGAACACAGCCCTGTCGTACTCCCCTTCCTATTGGTATTTCTGACGATACGGTGTCACCAAACCGAACATATCCTCTCTGTTCCCAACATAAATTTTGTATAAGCATTATGTCTTCGTAGTCTAGACCCTGTTTTTGGAGCAGTTGTAACAGTGTTGGATGCTTTATGCGATCGAACGCCTTTTCGTAATCAATGAAACACAGATACACGTCTTTTCTTTGGTCTTTACATTTTTCGAGTAAAACCGTTAATCCGAAAAGTGCTTCCCGAGTTCCCAGCCCTAATCTAAACCCAAATTATTCGGGGCTTATATTTTGTTCGCATTTCAAGTAGATACGTCGATGTAATATTTTTAACATAATTTTCAAAGTATTGCTCATTAAGCTAATTAATCTGAAATCGGAGCACTTTCGTGATGTGTTTTTCTTGGGAATCGCTATGAACACTGACTTAAGCCAATCACGGGGGTACATTCCTGAGCTGTAGATTTTATTAAAGAGGTCGGTGAGTCGTTGGAGATTTTCTTGATCCAGCAAATTACACATACTACGATCAGTTTTAAATTGATTATTTCTATCAAATCTAAGGCAATTTTTTTTTCATATAATCGATAGTGTTTATTCGTCAATATACGCGTTGTATTCCAATTTGGGACATCCTCTATGATTAAAACATTGTAGACTTTGACATTCGAATGGCTTACCATTATCTATATTTACATATGTAGTTTGAAACTAGAAAAATAACGTCGTTAGTTTTATTAGAACGACCTTGACAATGCGGCAAAGGGACAATGACTTTGAACTACTACTACTCTTACTAATTTGCCTATTTTTTATTAAAAAATACGATTTGTTTTTACACTTACCATGTGGGTGTAAATTGTGATTCTGTGACGAAGCTCATAACTGTCTATATAAACACATAATTTCAAGTTCAATGGTATTCTTTTTATTAATACAGATGCCTTTTCTAAAACGTAAATTTGACTGCGTGGGCTTCACCTCAGTATTTAATTACCCGTTAAATCAATCATTTATGTATGTCCTCTATTTGTTGTTTTTTATAGTTTACCAAATGTGTAGACATACCATAGTAGGGAATTTCACAATTGCAAATATATTCTTGATCTGGATCTAAAAAAACATAAGGTTGTTTCATTATGAAAGTTGTTATATTTGATTGCCTTCATTTAAGAGTAGTTGTAAAAGTACATAATTTTTTCAATATAACCTCCACTTTTCTGGATTTCATATCTAATTTTAGTTTTCATTTCAACCGTATTTTCATTATTATTACCAAACACTTCAATCCTTCAAAATTTCTCAATTAAATATATCCAGAGATGTGAAATCAGGACAATTGGGAGGCTACGTTTTTTATGTATAAATATTAATTAAACCACTTATAGTAAATAAACTAACATAAATCACTGAAAGATATTATGAGAAGAGGGACAATAACATAATTACCGACAAAGTACAAGTAGTTAGAGATGTAAAATTCTCGGGAATATTCTTAAGTTGGAGAATTTGCAATTATACAGGGTGCGGCAGATAAACGGTCAATTAGAAATATCTCGAGAACTAAAGGTATCTGAATTATGTAAATTTGCATGAAGGGGTTTTGAATAATGAGCTATTTAATGAAAAGATTGCCGTCACCATTCTTCTTCCGGTTACACCGGAAGTTGCACATAACTTTGTAATTTTTAATGAAAGACCCTGTATATTTTTCAATTTTAGAAATATTTACGTTATTCTGAACATTTTTTGTAAATACTCCCCTATACCTTTTTTGAACCGATTTGAGTTGTAATGTTTTTTATATGAAAATTACACTTTTTTACCATGTACATAAAATTCAATATCCTCTAATGTAATTTGAATAAAAGTTTAAATTTCTCAGGAACTATTTACCACATACCGCTTTATCGTTTAAACTGTGAAGGTACCTTTTTTTATTATACAGGGTGCTGTCAAAATTGGAATAAAAACGGAATCCACAATCTTCGCGTAATTCCTTTATGTGATTATTTATTTTTGAAGTTGCCCACTATCGATATGTATTACTATTCCATATACCTATCTCCTGTAGTTTTCAAATAAATTAGCTTTATACATTTTTGTCACAAAAAATTAATTTATCAAGTCGCCTATGGAATATTCTGACAAATGTCAGTTATTGTTAATGTTTAGTAGTCACCTTGTTGTATGCCGTTGTGTGAAAGGTATAATAATAGTTTGTCTTTAATTTTCTTGACAAAATAATAATGGCACATTTAGGATATACAAATGATGTTTTTTTAAATTTGATTATGATTCACGGTGAGAATAGTATCCAGAATTTGCCGTGTGTTTGCTAAGAGATATCCTGAAAAGCCTCGACCAAATCATAAAAGTGTAAAACGTTTGCTGCACAACTGTTCCCAGTTTGGTCAGTTTAAAAGTAGAAGAAATAAACCCAAGACCCATGTCGATAATGAGGATTTATAAATAGACATCCTGGGATATTTTGCAGCTCATCCAAATTCATCCTTAAGGGAATGTGAGAAACTGTTAGAGGTGTCGACTAGAACAATTCACACACTAGCTCAGCATTTACATCCTGGAGATTATGTAAGACGTGTAGAATTTTGTGAATGGATTTTAATTAAATGCCAAGAAGATGAAGATTTTACAAAAAAAATTATTTGGTGTAGTGAATCGAAGTTTACTAAAAATGGTTTGTTTAACCGCCATAACAGTCACTTCTGGAGTGACGAAAATCCTCAAGTCAAATGGGATAGTGAATTTCAAGTATCTTGTTCGTTTAATCTTTTTTGTGCTGTGAAAAATAATAAGATATTCGCTCTCATGATTTATGACGAAAATTTAAATGGAGAGCGTTACTGCAACATTTTACGGCAAGTAATTGTACGAGCAATGCACGCTTTACTTAATAATGAGGCTAACGAAGGTTGGTTTGAACATGATGGAGCACCGGCTCACAATTTTCGAGGAGTAGGCACATTGCTTGATGAGATATTTAACGATAGATCGGATAGCTAATAAAGGTCCGTTTCTCTGGCCACCAAGATCCCCACAAGTGTCACCATTAGATTACTATATTTGGGGATACGTTAAAAATAACGTATTCTCTGAACCTGTCACTACTAAGGAAAATATGATAAACAAAGTCCTTCACGTTTTTAACGAAATAGATGGAGAATCACTATCAAGATCTACTAATGAAAATCTGATTAAAAGAGTCCATAAATGTTTGGAAGTTGATGGGCAACATTTTGAAAATTTGTTGCATTAACAAGCTAGTGCCTTACTATCTTTGATAGTATCTGTATAATTGTTCAATGTTTAACTTAATGTAATGTTTTTGTTATTTATTTAAACAATAAACGGGTGGGATAAATTTTAAACACAGAGTATGTTCACTTACTTAATTTATTTAAACACTAAACTAATCACTAACACTTAATTTATATTCACTTATTTACTGTTCATCTCACGATGTCAAATTATAAACTAACTCCTCCGCTGATCGGTCCTTTATTTATATTAAATCGTTTTTTACTAGAGAATTCTGGATTGCGACAAAAACAAATACTTTTCGTGATATTTCTCGATTGCCGGCTTAATTCTTAAAAGACCTTCCGAGAACATGTCTATAAAAACGGTCACAATAAATCCCAATAGACCTTCTCAGAATTCGGCGCGCTCGCCATTTTTTAACGTTACAGGACCGTACTTAGTATTAACATTAATACCACATGGCCTATAAAAAAATTAATTTTTTGTGACAAAAATGTATAAAGCTGATTTATTTGAAAACTGCAGGAGATAGGTATAGGGAATAGTAATACATATCGATAGTGGGCAACGTATTCTTCAAAAGTAAATAATCACATACAGGGTGTCCCTTTTGAAAAAAGGAATTACGCGAAGATTGTGGATTCCGTTTTTATTCCAATTTTGACAGCACCCTGTATAATAAAAAAGGTACCTTCACAGTGTAAACGATAACGCGGTATGTGGTAAGTAGTTCCTAAAAAATTTAAAATTTTATTCAAATTACATTAGAGGATATTGAATTTTGTGGTAAAAAAGTGTAATTTTCATATAAAAAACATTACAACTCAAAAACGGTTCAAAATAGGTATAGGGAAGTATTAACAAAAAATGTTCAGAATAACGTAAATATTTCTAAAATTGAAAAATATACAGGGCCTTTCATTTAAAATTACAAAGTTATGTGCAACTTCCGGTATAACCGGAAGTAGAATGGTGACGGCAATATTTTCAGTAAATAGACCATTATTCAAAACCCCTTCATGCCAATTTTCATAATTCAGATACCTTTAGTTCTCGAGATATTTCTAATTGACCGTTTATCTGCCACACCCTGTATACTGTCTTCCCTCCCATGGACATTTTTTGTATTAACATATTTCCAAACGTTACTTTTCGGTTTTGTGGTACCCTTCAATTTATTTTGCTCCATGTTTTTATACTTATAGACGGTCTAAAGTGAGCCAAAATAAAACTAGTTTCACCACATCATTTACAATTCACACAGCTGTATAGGAGTATACGTTCGCGCTTCTGGGGGATTTCCCTGAATCACTGTGGCAGGCCAGACGTAAAACACTATTGCCAGAGTTATAGAAACTCAAAATTTTAGATATCATTACAAAAATTTTCAGTGTAAATTACAAGTACAAGTAGTAGCATAACTATAATATGAGGGAGGAAACAACAAGCCATTTAAAAATACAGCATAATTTTGAAAAAGTATCATCCACCAACTATTGGGAGGTAACGGTAGGACAATCCGCCAGAAAGAGGATAAAGGAAAGAAAGTGTTCAAAAAGAAATAAACAGTTACTGAAAAAAATAAAATCCTAAATAAACTAAACAAAATAAAAATATACAAGACCTTGATTAGACTAGTGACCACATATGCGTTGGATACAACAGTAATAAACAAAAGGGAAGCGGAAGAACTAAAAATTATAAAGAGAAAAATATTGAGCATAATATTGGGACCAAACATGACACCAGAAGAGGAAAAGAGATCGAAGAAAAACAAAGAACAAGGACAAAAAAACATAAAATTCATAAAGCACAAAGACTCAACTGGTATATATGTATATATTAACACGCATAATTAGAAGAGTTACAAGATGGATTCCACTATAGCCGAGAAGTAGGTCTAACACCCGGTATATCAAATAATTCGTTAATCATTAAACATGGTCAAGGACTATTAGTGTTTTAACATTTTTCAATATACTGCGGAGTTAACTAAAAACAGTAAGTTTCATTTAAAACACTAATATCAGTAGATTCCACAAAGTAAAGGTCGAGACAGTTAATTTCATTAAGGACTATATTAATATTTAACTATAACTTTAACTATATTTAATATTTATATAAAATATTGTGTAAAAAGCGTTGAGTAAACAAATAGATAGAAGTTTTGGATAGGCGAAGTAAGTGGGATACGAACCATTATTAAAAATATATTGTAAATATTAAGAGATATCTTTGGGCGAGAAGAATAAATCATTATTGATTGAAACCAGAGTGAGTTCTTTTATCAATACCTTACAAGGTGAAGACATGGAAGATCGTGATAGAGGACGATATGGAAGTACTGGATATAGTAAATTGGAAGACGAAATGCCGTAATAGAAAGGGATAGAAAAATATAACAAAAGCAGACAGGACCAACAAGAAATCATAGAAAAATAACTTTAGAGTATTAAAAGAAAACGCCTCAAAAAGAGGATCTAAAAACGCTCAAAAGCATTAACCAAAGTCCTAAGTATTGAGTGGCTTTATGGTGACGAAGATAGTACATAAGGAAATAGTCAAAGTATACCTGGCTGAGAGGTAAGTCACTGAATCAACTCATCTGAATAAATTTTCAAGACTTAATTTTCTGTTTATAGTATTGTAATGCAACTACTTTGCCCTGACTTGTGGAATAAATTTATACACGTGGTATGTCTACGCAATTTATTTATTCACTAATTTACATTAAATACACTGTTTATTTACTTAGACTTAATGTATATAAATACTTTACTATTTGCTATTATTCACTATTTCATTGTTTTACCACGAAATGAAAATGTAAACTAACTTTTCCGTTGGTAGGTAGTCTCTTATATATTAAGTGCATTCTATTCCGAAAACTTCTCGATTGCGGCTCCCAACAACAATCAACCTTCCTGGAAATCTCTAGATAAAAACAGCCACAAAAAATAATGATTCGTTGCGCATTCACCAAAATTTTAATTCATTTATAGTATAAGAGTCCGATTCAGAGACTACACCAGTATGCGATTTCGTAACAGTTATAAATAAAGAACTACTTTTAAAGTTGCCACCTCGGATTCCCGCAACGCGTGTGTTAGAAAACTTTATACAAACATTACTTAAACTAAACCTGTACCTAAGCTCTCGACCTTTTCTCCATTAGTCCCAGAACACTCTTATACCTTAAAATTAATTTGGCAATTTTTCCCGGAAAAAAACTAGACCCTTTTATAACGGTTTTCCGTATCGTATAATGGAAAAGAACAAGTCATTGTAGTCCGACCGACATACTTCATTTTCCCCTGAGGCTTTCTCGGATATATAGGTATACTAAATATATGAATTTATGGCTCGGGAGCACGTAACGGTAATAGATTTCCTTTAACCCAGCAAACGGAGGAAAAACTGGAAACGTCTGTTGCGGTAGTGGCGTTGCATCAGTTGGACGTGAATGTACATAAATTGTCGAAGTTCGACATCGACTGCGAATGTGATGAAAACAATTTTGTAAAATTTTATAGGTTAGGGGAGACGTATGATTGTATGTATGTATTTAACCTAGTTCTTCCGAATTACCCCGTATATTTGAAATTTGGTATACGTAATAACAATTACCTGGAAAGTGTGTTTGCAAAAACAATAAACAAAAAGACATTAAATGCAATTTGTAAAGGTTTAACTAAAGACCAATAACTATAATTTATTTTTTCATTTTTATTGATGTATTCCCAGTATTTATTGAAATTAGTCTTGATTATTTTAATTATAGATACATGTTTAGATTAATACCTAGTGCCGAGTTTTTATTATCAGGCAATTAATGGTTCATAAACATTATACGCTTATAAAATATCAATAAAATTAATTAAATATAGAAATCATAACAATCAGTATTTAAGTTTAACATAAAAAAGTTTTTAATATGGAAAAATGTATAGTGTAAACAAATGAAAAGTCTACTTACCTATAATCAGGGTGGGAAAAATTCATGAATCTTAAAAAAATCAAAATTTTGAATTTATTCATGAAATTTTTGAATTAATTCAAATTGTTTGGGAAACATGCCAAATAAGTTATAGACTGACAAAATAATAGTATATTAAGTACCAAGTGTCAAAAAGGTTACTTTAGTCACGAGTTTTACTAGGCACGAGTGGAGCGAAGCGGAACGAGTTCCTTGTGAAACGAGTGACTAAAGACGTTTTTAACACGAGTTGCTTACTATACTTTTTCTTTGCCCGCGGGAAGGAAAAAATTATATTATATTTGAATTATATTCATTATATGACGGACGATGACTGACAGCTGACTGATAAATCAAATGACGCAGAATAACAAAATTATCAAGTAGCATGAAATTTAACATACAAAAGATACACTTGATTTGACGTTTAAAAAACAAAAGATAAACGAGATGTGACTTTTCGCATTTTAAACACTAGTGTTTAAAGAGTCGTTTTGTGCATGTCAAACTCGTGTTCAAAGTGCGGTTTTAGTAGCGGAAGTAGAAAAAGTATGTTTATCAAGGTGGAGCAGAAAAGACAAATACAAAAAATTATTATTTTTGCATTAAAGTCGGTTGCGTATGTCTGAATGTACCGCTACAAACGCGGATAATATTCTTTCAATTTCCGAGGAAGAAGCCACAACTGTCATTAGTTGCTTGGTAATTATTTTATTTACTTCACTCGTAGCGCAAATGCACCATTGATAACATATTTTCATTAAATAATGGACTGTTCTTGTTATAAGGCACCTGACCGCTGTGGAATTTTAGATGAATAGGAAGCAAATTAGGGAATTGTTCCTCGATTATTTTCAGAACATTGGTTTTTTCAATTTTAGAAAGTACAACATTATGTTGTTTGTTGGTAGAATTGATCATATGTGCAGTAATGTGGTACGCTTTTCTTTCAGTGTGTATGTTGCATCGTCCAGTTTTTGTTTTAAATCAATCACCTTTAAGATTATTACACACTAGAAATGTTTTTGCTATGGTACAGGTCAATATTGACCTGTACCATGTACCATGACCTATGTACGTATAGATAGTCATCTCAATATTAAAATTTTTGTACTGATTTCAGTGCTATCTGCGTGTTTGGAGTCAAAACTAATACAACAGCCATAATTTGAAATACCGCATGAATAGTATAATTATTTAATGTTTTTCTAATTTATTTATACAGTAAACGGGTGGGATAACTTTTAAACACACGGTATGGCTACTTACGAATTTATTTAAACACTAAACTACTCACTAACACTTAATTTATATACACTTAACTATTCCACTTAAATTTAATTTATATATACACAACCTTAATTATCAATTTATATCAACACTTTACTGTTCGCTATTTCGGTATGTTCTTGTTTATTTGTCGAGATCACTTTATGAACTAAACTGAACTTCTCCGCTGGTCGGTCCTTTATATATATTAGTGTCTTTTTTACTAGATAATTCTAGATTGCGACTTATACAAAAACATTTGGCTCTGGCATTTTATAGATTAGACTGGTCACAAAAACAAAGTCTAGATAAGATAGTCACAATCGTAAACAATTCTAAGAAATCGCTGCGCAGTAGTGAATGAATTTCCAGGTAATTTCTTTCAATACCATTGTAAGGATTAGTAAATAGAATTCTGTATTTAGCACTGTATATATTAAGACATTTTTATATTTTACCTTCATTCGTTTTGACGAAACTACTGTGTTAGTGAAACGCGTCAACAAGTTTAAATTGAACATTAGTTCAAATAAATGAAAATTTAAACAAATTATATTGTTTTATTTCATCGTTCAGTTTGGATCTTCATCAAGTAAAAGCCTCATCTATTCAATCGATATAATAATTAAAAATTTGTATAATTTATAGAAAATGAATATGTAGCTTGATTATTTGATATAGATGTATAATTCACGTGTACCAAATGGAACAATTACCATTCAAAATCAAATTAATCCATCAATTTTTTATTCTAATTCACCATATTTCATATATAACCTTGGTTTCGACCGTGAGGTAACTGTAAGTGTTTTTGTTTGTTAATGATACAACGTATTCAGCCCACGATGTACTTTTACGGCATTTAATCACGTTTATACAGGGTGTCTCTTTTACTTACTAATAGGTGGTAGCGTAGCTGACAGGTATGAACTGAAGAGCACCATGTGATGGTTTCTTGAGTTGATGTCTTTTGTAATTGAATCCTGGAGCATACCTACAATTTTTTTTAAATGGAACTATTTCTAAGAAATTCCACAGTATAATGAAACAATTAAAAAATTTCTAAAAAATTGAAACTTGCTTCTTCGTTATTACTGTGACAAAATCATTGTTTCATTATATTTTGGAATGATTTAGAAACAGTTAGTTTCAAAAAGTAATATGAGTAGATTCCATAGAGTAAGGGTCGAAACAGTATATTTATCTGCACGTTTCCCAAAACTAATCTGCCTCTCTCTTGGTCCACCTATTGTCCTCTTTTTGGTTTTCCTAATTGTTCTATCGTCCTTCATTATTTCTTTATGGCCAAACCATTTTAATATTTGTTCGATTTTTGTTTAGTGTTTACTTTAATTTTTTCGATCCTCATTGTATCCAACCTAATCACCCACGTATTCTTTACGTGTATACTCATTTCACAGGTGGTTATTTCAAGTTTGTCCGTCAATATTTAGAATATTGTATCTCCAATTTCTTTTCGTTAGAATATACTGTCCCACCTTTTGGTTTTTAAGCTTATAATAAATTAATAAATGCTTTTCTATCTAATATGGACACTACTAAATCGAAGAAAACCATCCCAGATATAAAGATTCTTAACATATACAAAACCTATAATTATTTCTGTACTATATTTGTTATTCTATTTCGGAAAATCACATATTCATCCTATTTGTAAGTGTATGAACTTATTGACGTCATCCGATTTATATGTATTGGCTACTTGTTGAATAATCAGTTCCAAACAAATAAGATGTATTCAAATTTATGTTAATCAAAGTTGAAGCTACTTCAGAAACAAACACCGTCTCGTGATTATGTTCTGTTGTCTGCACAGATTTACTTGAATTTATTTTTAAATAACAATAGGTTGAATAGCATATGAATACGCTATCTTGCAGCGCGTAATAGACTTATTATACAAGATGTCCCTTATAATTTAAATTATTTTATATATAATTGTTATCAATCAGGTAGTGTTTCAAATATTATTCCAAATTTAAATTGTGTATTAACATTTCAACCTATTTCTAAAGTACAGCTTACCACCAAAATTTATGAATAATATTAGCAAATATTAGCTACAGAATCAGAAATAGCTTTAAAATCTGATTCAAATAATTTTCTTTATGAAAAATTACAAATTGCCAAGTTAATAAAAAGTATTGAACCATCAAAGGTTGAATGTCAAACGCAAAATGACATTTCAGTTGTAAATTCAATCAAAAAGAAAGTAGAAAATAATAACCTAGCAATTACAATATCTGACTGTTATATCAGAAACTGAAGATTATGAGTTAAAGATAAATAACTTTATAGAATCTAGCGCTGTATAAATTTTTAGAGCCGGACCAACAAAAAGTTTTCTAATAATGTAAGAGAGATTGTTAATAATTCAAATTATCTTTCAAGTGATTATGAAAAGAAATACATCATAAATAAGAATCCTCAGTGTCCACAATAATATGGAACTGTTAAATTACATAAAATATCGCAACCAATTAGATATGTAGTTTCTTATGTTAATACTCCTAATAATATATTAGCAAAAAAACTTAACAATATACTTAATAATTACGAATAAATACAGGGTGTCCCACGAGGTTTTGGTCAGTATATATCTCTAAAACTGAATTACAATATTGAAATTTGGCAGTTATAAACCGTGGGTAGTAATACACATTTTAAGCAATCATTTTTAGAAAAGTTAATGACACACCCTGTATATTGTTCCACTGCTGTGAAGGTCTCTCTTATACTAATTCGGCGACACC
This sequence comes from Galeruca laticollis, assembly GCA_963921935.1. Lineage (NCBI taxonomy): Eukaryota > Metazoa > Arthropoda > Insecta > Coleoptera > Chrysomelidae > Galeruca > Galeruca laticollis. The sequence goes on from OY998185.1 coordinate 47,197,823, forward strand.
TATTTTTTTGTGTTAGGTACTTACAAACGACAAACAAATGCTCATGAAGTTTTTTATTTGAAAAACAAAGAGAGCTGAAAAACAAAAAGAATTGGAATACAATAACATATTTGCTACAGTTGATGCTCAATTTGATGTCCACCTTCATTAATGCAGCATTCAAATCTTCTAAGTAAATTTCTGGTGCATGTTGCTTCAATACTTTCCGGTGTAACAGATTGGCAAGCTGCCCTGATTTTGTTTTTTAAATCATCTGTAACATAAACTAATCCTTTAAATATCCCAAAGAAAAAAATCTAATAGGGTTATATCTGGTGAACCAGCCGGCCAATATGTTGTACCATTTCTCCCAATCCATCTGTCTTGGAAAGACACATTTAGATGTATCGTTACTCGCTGAGCAAAATGAAGAGCTGCACCATCCTGTTTCCACCACATAGTCGCTCTCTCTTTTAGTGGATTGTTCTCAAGCAAATGGGGAAGAATATTCTGGAGAAAATCTAAATACCTTTTGCCTGGCAAATTCCCTTCATAAAAATACGGCCCAATCAAGCGGCCATTAAACAAACCGCACCAAACATTTATCCCCCAAATAGTTTGGAAATGCGTTTCTCGCGTCCACGCTCCACAATATTTTATTTAAGTAAAAAGGGTCCTCAACGATTTTAATTGACACGTCAGCAATTACATCAAGTCTCCTTTCTGGATCTGCAGGAGTTAGACTTTGCGTTAAATGTATTTTGAATGAATGATATTTGTATTGCTTTAACACCCTGTGAATAGTAGATTTACTTATTCCTAATTCTTATTGGAGACATCGAGTTGAAATGTGGATGGAGATTGACTTGGATATAAGCAAGAATGTTAATAATATTATCTTCCGTTACAATATGCTTAGAACTTTTGTTCTAGTAAAAGTATTTTTACCTGGAGTTGTTCGGTCGGGGAAACGATTTCTATATAAATCTCTAGCACGTCTGCTATTTTTTCCACATTCTCCATAGATGATCAGCTTATTAACATGCTCGTCGTAAGACATGATAAGTTTTAAGTCACAAAACTTTTAACAACGATAATACAGTGACCGATTGTTCACTGACACTGACAGCTTTTGACAACTAGAATAGCTGTTACTAGAATATGTTTTTTGTTTCTCAGTTCTCCTTGTTTTTCAAATAAAAAACTTTATAAAAATTTGTTTCTCGTTTCTAAGTACCTAACACAAAAAAATAGGTATCGCCGAATAAGAGAGACCTTCACAGCAGTGGAACAATATACAGGGTCCGTAAAGTCCGTAGGGTCCGTAAAGGCTGCAGAGCTGTAGGGAAAGAAATAAAAAGCAGGAGAAACAGTAGAAAATTAAAAAGGAGGAATAAAATGAACAGGTTAGGAGCTTATACTCCAATACATATAAAAATTGAATTTAATTTTCAAAATAAAACCACAGAAATCGGTTCATTCTTATCCGTCCTGTTCCCAAAATAATCAGAAAAAGCAAATTTAAATCAGTGAGAAATAACCATAAAAAATCTGTTATAAATTCGCTTCACAAAATAAATTTGGACGACACCAGATTTTTAAAGATACTTATTGTTTATTAAAAAAAACGATATATTTTAACTAAATAGAAAAATCGAAATAGAATTATTTGTAAGCACACAATTACAATTTGAATTTACCAGCCAGAAGAATTAATATCACACACAAAATTATTTAGAAACTGAATGCTTCTCGGCGAAGAATGAACAAGCGACGATTCGACTTGAATCGTCGTTTAAATAGATATTTTACGATGGTAAAAATAAAAGGATTTGGAATTAGAGGTGGAAGTAGCCGACGAATAAGTAACGCTTCAAAATAATTAATAAAAATGGAAACATGTCTCAGCGACATGTTACAAAGTTAAAAACCTTCAACTTAGATAACTCTAAACTCATTTCATTTGATGTTACTAATATGTTCACTAAAATTCCTCCTAAAGAATGTCTGATACTTGTATGAAAATTAATCCAGGAATAATATCAGATATACTTCATTTATTTGATGTATGTATTAATCAGAATTATTTCACTTTTGACAATAACATATATATTCAAAATGAATATTTATCAATGGGAAGCCCTATGTCACCAATTTTGGCAAACAATTTTATGGATAGTTTAGAAAAAAGATTTTTTAAATGTAACATTTCAAAAAATATTTTATTTTGATATTGATACTATGTAGATGACATATTAGCTTGTTTTGTAGATAATGAACGACAATTAGATGTATTTTTCAATCATATTAATAATTTAAGCCCAAAAATTAAATTTACATTAGACGTTCAAGAAAATCCCATTTAATTTTTTTTATTTAAAAATTCAAATAAGAGGGAAGTCTCCAAATATGAGATACTATTTTTGAAAAGACGAAGTGCATTTTAAACACTATTTCCAAATTTTATGTTTCCTCTGTCGGTATCAAATTTCATCTTTCAGTATTTTAATTTTTTTTTTGATGTATAGTTTGATAGTAATGTTTCTAAAATAGAAATCTGAATAGTTTTTTTCAAAATTGAAGAGAAGGTTTTACATTTTAGTTGTGTTTTTCTAGGTGAAATCAATAAATAATTGTATTATGAAGTCTTCGAAAAGCTCTTTTATTACCATTATTGATACTTATTCTTCAAGTAATTGTTCGATAACTGTTTACATTATATTAAATAACGTATATTTTGTTATTTATGGAATTTTTTGTAACAATATTAGCAAGTTTGGGGTTTCTAAATGTGAAATATTTAAATTTCTGGGTTGTCGGTCTTGAATTTCATCTTTCAGTATTTTAATTTTTTTTAATGTATAGTTTGATAGAAATATTTCTAAAGCAGAAATCTGAATAGTTTTTTCAAAATTGAAGAAAAGGTTTTCCACTTTAGTTTTGGTTTTCTAGATGAAATCAATAAATAATTGTATGATGAAGTCTTCGGAAAGTTCTTTTATTACCATTATTCATCCTTATTCTTCAAGTAATTGTTCGATAACTGTTTACATTATTAAATAACGTATATTTTGTTATTTATAGAATTTTTTGTAACAATATTAGCAAGTTTGGGGTTTCTAAATGTGAAATATTTAAATTTCTGGGTTGTCGGTCTTGAATTTCATCTTTCAGTATTTAAATTTTTTTTATGTATAGTTTAATAATTATATTTCAAAAATAGAAATCTGAATAGTCTTTTCAAAATTGAAGAGAAGGTTTTCCGTTTTAGTTGTGGTTTTCTAGGTGAAATCAATAAATAATTGTATTATGAAGTCTTCGGAAAGTTCTTTTATTACCATTATTGATCCTTATTCTTCAAGTAATTGTTCGATAACTGTTTACTATATCAAATAACGTATATTTTGTAGTTTATAGAATTTTTTTGTAACAATATTAGCAAGTTTGGGGTTTCTAAATGTGAAATATTTAAATTTCTGGGTTGTTGGTCTCGAATTTCATCTTTCAGTATTTAAATTTTTTTATGTATAGTTTGATAATTATATTTCAATAATAGAAATACTACCAAAACTGCTATCTACGGATATCAGTAAAACTTTGCGCCATGTACACGTCTCAAGTGACTCTAGAAAGAATAAAATTCCATTTAATAAACAATTCGAATACCTAATTAAATTAAAATCACAAAAATTTTTGAAATCACGTAAAATACCATGTCGTATATTAAATTTATCCACTTTTTTCTATTTTCAATTGATACAAAGAAACATTCTTATAATTTTTTTTTCTTGCCAAATGATTTTTTAGATCAGCTAAAAATTAGTTGGAAAATAACTATGTATATATAAAAATTTTATCTGAATAAATTTCAGTCAATAAATTGAGAATTATTTGGAAGAATGTTTCTTTGTAAGTATCAATTGAAAATAGAAAAAGGTGGATAAATTTAATATGCGACAAGGTATTTTACGTGATTTCAAAAATTTTTGTGATTTTAATTTAATTAGGTATGCGAATTGTTTATTAAATGGAATTTTATTCTTTCTAGAGTCACTTGAGACGTGTACATGGCGCAAAGTTTTACTGATATTCGTAGATAGCAGTTTTGGTAGTATTATTATTTTACCAAAAAATTCCAATACAAAAATCATTTGATTTGAATAAAATTTCTCAAATTAAGCAGTTTTCGTTTTTCTTAGTGTCCCAGAAGTTCTACATAGTTTCCAACTTGGAAATTCTAAATGAGACACATTTTTATATTTTGTGTCAAATTCTTAGATAAATTTATATAGTTTGAGTGATAGGGACACTAGTACATATTTTTTCATCTTGACGAATATATTGTTATAAACAACACTACTTTTGTGGTAGGGGAGAGTAGGGATACTTGATCCTTCTTTTATACTTTTATATATATTTTTTACAATTCTTCAGATTTTGATATTTTAAATGGCGGAATGTGTCGAGGAAACTTAGCTACATGTAATTTTATACATTTCAAACTGTATTTTTCGAATATTAAGGGTAACTGTCTTTTTTTTGGGAACCTTGCTCTTGGATCAAGTCTCCAAACCAGTTGGGTGACTTGATCCTTCCTATTTTACATTATTGGAAGATTATTAGAGAAGGTTTTTCAGAATAAAATAGCTTGTGAATAGAAAAAAATATGTAGTCAACATTAATAACATGATTGTAGGTTGGATCAAAACTAAAAGTATTTGGAATAAAGTAGAGGGAAGTTTAGGACCCCTGCAGTTCGAAGTGTTCCAGTGGTAATTGACGGCTGCGGTAACTTCACAATACAATCCTCTCTGGGAACACAACTTCTATCGGGGATTTCAGGATAAAAGAATTGAAAAACTTCTTATTTTTTCATCAAGAATTTACCTCAATTTCATCACCACTGATCCTCTCAATTTTTCCCACGAAATTATTAATAGTCTTCTTTGATTTGAACTGTATAATGACGAAGTCATTAACTATTAGGGTTGAATTGTCAATAACGTCTTCAGATTCCGACTCGGGTGGAGTTCCAACGAAGTTTGAGTCATCGCTGCTATCGTGCAGGCTAAAATTGTCATCATCCTCATCACTAGAAACCATCAACGCTCGTTTCACAGGCTCTACTTTCTTTTTCTGCTTCTGCTTGGAACTTTTCTTTGCTTTTTTTCTTCTCTTTTCATAAAGTCTTCTTCAATTTGAGTCTTCTCCGGTGTATCTGTGATTATTCGACTTTTCGCACGCTTTCGACCACGCACTGATGAGTTGCTACTTCTCGGTGGTGTTTTCGAGAATGGAAATATTTCAACATGCGAGAAGTGACGAAGAGCAACTGGCAGTCCAGATGATGTTGACGGGAGCGGCTCAGAATTTTCTACCACTGTGGTATGTAATTGTTCGTTGTTTCTGGATTTGGGCAATCTGTAACGAAACTCGTGAGAAACTCTACATCTGTGAATATCATGGAATTCAAGAGCCAAATGCCTGTTACTTGGAATCCGCTCATAATATTTGTAGGTGTCATAGCGGTAGGATAGGCTTTCCCAAGAAACCCTGAAAGATCGTAAATTGTTAAGGGTCTGTCAGGGTGAACTGTCATCCATTCTGCAGCTGCCACATTATAATACGTTTTCAGTGGGTCAAATACAGTCCTGTCTAAAGGCTGAAGTTTATGGGACGTGTGAGGAGGTATGGTTAGGAAGACATTGCCATTATGTTTTACATACGCCAAACTTTCAACAGATATGTGGCTGTCATGGTTGTCCATAATCATCAATGTTTGGTTACTTGGAGAGCTGTTTGTATGTTGAGAAACTTTAGGAAGTTCGGAGCCGTCATCCAGCAACTCGTGTGGGTGGATCCTTTAGTATCGGGAGTGGCGCCATCGATCATTCGTTCCTGCTAATTAACCCGTGGAAATATAAACGGTGGAACGTGGTTACCAGATGCACTGATAGCAGAACATACAGTTACCAATTGACCTCTTTCAGCAGAGGTAACTTTTCCGATTTGTTTGGACCCTTTTCCAGCAACAATTTTTCCGGGTTTATGTACGGTAGTCACTCCGGTTTCGTCTATATTCCATATTCTTGATGGTACAAACTGGCGTTTCTCGTAAACTTTTATTAAATTTTCGAAGAATAGTCTTTCCAGAAATTCACGGGCCCATTCTTTTCCTGCTGACTGATTTGTTTCCCAACAAGCTGGAAACTTCTTGTTATTTTTTTTGCCATTTGGAACGCTAACTTTCGAAGACTTGTAATACTTAGTCCATAATACAACTGAGAAGCAGTTAAAAGGTGGAAAGTTCATCTTCCTCTTCAGCAGTAAATATTTGGTCCTTCTTGTAGCCCAGTGTCTTTTGAGGGTCATCAGAGGCACATTGAAAGATTTTGCAGTTCCTCGGAAAGAACCACCCGCTTTGACAGTTTAGTATAGAATTATATAGAATTATGATTATTACCTAGTAATCTGTAGGCACTAATATCAGTTTATACTTCTTAAGGGTCATAAATTAAAAAATTTAAAAAAACTGGCAGGATGAGACTTGATCCACTGATCAAGTCTCGTACCACAGCATGGGATCAAGTCTCCCAACACACGCTTAAAATGTAAAAAAAAAGATTTCATATATTTGCGGTTAAAAAAATAAATAAATACCGAAAAAGAAATGTGGAACGTATAAAAATAAAATTGCGACGATAACTGTTCATGTGATGGCTGTAAGACGCTTACTGGAGCCGTAGAGCACTGTTGCCAACCAAAATAAGCGCCACTGATGAAATACGGCTGATCACGGCGCGAATTTCGAATGGGGATCAAGTATCCCTACTCTCCCCTATACATTTCAACTTACCTTTAATTTTTTTTTCATACTGGTAATTGTTCAATACAGTATCAAGATGCTTTTTCACGTGATAGGCAATGAAATAGGTAGAATAAATACTGTTTTTCGGAGAAATAATATATTGATATATTGAGTATCGATGTTAGGTAAATATAAATATGTCCTTGCAAATAGAGATAACAATATGGTAGGATTTGTTTGACGAATGAATGGTTTTCCTAAAAAAAACGAATCTAAGTTTAGATAAGAGCACAACAATCTGGAGGTTATAAGAATAGTTGAAATTTGTTTTAATATGACCAGACAGTCATTTACATGGTTTTACAGTAACAAATCTCCATACTTGACCTTTACTTATATAAGTTGCTTAAATTATCTCTGTAAAATGTTCAGAATTATAAATTCGAGTTAAACAACTAGATTTTGGTTAATTGATTTATCATCTCATGAGTTGTCGGCCGTCTTCCAAAGCAACCTCACTAATCCAGACTTTTTATCAGTAGCACCCCACCTGAATATTTATTATTAAAAATTATAGTTCTATCAACTACATATTTTCTTCAGACCCTCAAAAAAGTATTTTCGATTATATTCATCTATAGAACAATTATTTATCTCCAATTAAGGTGGATCTAATTTAGAACTGATTAGGGATATGCAGGTCTCTAAATAACTGAACACAAAATTTTCAAAAACTGTCATTGCAAATGTACATTTCATTGCTCTCTTATATTAGAAAATAGTAATAATAATAATAATAATGATGTTTATTCATTCAATTATTCAAAGTACAAATAAAATACAAATCTATTACTAATCTAAACATTGGTGAATAAACAGGAAAATGCCGTAGAAACTGAATAAAATCAGTTTGTACACGGTAAGCATAACAAATTAATACAATAACTACACTAACTTACATACTAGAACATGTGATAAAAATTTAAACTCAAATCCAGGTAAAGTCGCAATCAGAGTTTATACGTCTAGTCCAGGGTGGGGGAAGTCTTAAATTGAGTAATTTTTTTTGCGAAAGGCTAATTAGTGAAATTCAAGATTCACTTTATTTTCTTTTGGTATTTACTTTATTTTCAATAGTATATTCATAATGTTAAGCATTTATATATTATACACCGATCCGTCTCTAGGATCCAATTTTTAACTTTATTTCTATACATAATAAAATTTTTGATTTGTTTAAGTTCATTTGGAAAATATTTATGTATTGTTTTATTACATTTAGGAAGCTGCGTTTTATATTCTTTGTTTCTTGTTTCATACTCATCCTCTGTGTACCGCATTTCAATTTTTCCTTTATGAATATTAATTAGGATTTTATACGCAAATAATTGTCGTACATCATATATTCCATTTTGTTGATATAAGTAGTTGCTTGGATATAAAATTGGTTCTTTAAAAATTACCCTTAATATCCAGTTTTGTATAATATGTAATTTATTCATATGTATATCGGACACTCCGCCCCATCCCAATATACCGTACTGAAGCAAACTTTGTACTAAAGCAAAATAAATAATTTTTAAATGTTCTTCATCCAAAAAATCCCTCAATAATTTAAATCTGGATAAAAGGCATCTGCTTTTATTAGTTAGATTATTTATGTGCAAGTCCCATCTTAGGTGTCTATCAATAATTATTCCGAGATATTTGATGGACTCTGCTTCTGGAATTTCCGTATCTTTATCGATAATTAATGGACCAAATGTAGGCAGCTCAGTAGTATAAGATGAAAAAGAAAGGTATTTGGTTTTGTTTATGTTAAGTGTTAGGAGATTATATGCAAACCAATTTTTCATTTGAGTCAAATCTTTCTCTGCGTTTTCTTTTAGTGATTGCCATGACGGTTCTTTATATAAAATTGCCGTGTCATCGGCGAAACTTATTATACTTCCCCGTATTTTATTTTTAATAAACTGTTAATATATAAGGTGGGACCTAAGACTGTTCCCTGAAGAACGCCGTATATAACTTTTTTTTTCTGACAATACTATCCACGGAAACGGTTTGAGTTCTATCCGTTAAATAGCTTTTTATTAGATTATAGGCATTTTCTCTTATTCCATAAGAATATAGCTTTTGTAGTATCAAATACTTTTGAGAGGTCTATAAATATGCAAAGAGCTGGTGTTTTTTTATCAAGTGCGTCGTATTTTTCTGAAGTTAAGTTGAAAATTGCGTCTTCTGTTGACTTTCCTTTTATAAAGCCGTACTGTCTATCACTGATTGTGTTATTTACTTTGAAAAAACTCATTAGTCTGAAGTTTAAAATTTTTTCGGTAATTTTAGATATGTTAGAAATTAATGTTACAGGTCTGTAGTTTGAGATTTCACTTTTTTCTCCGGTTTTATACAGTGGTTTGATTAATCCTGTTTTTAGCACTTGTGGGAAAATTCCTGTTTCAAATATTTTATTAGAAAATAGTGTATATATAATCTCGAAAAAGTCTATTTTTAGATCGAATTAGATATATTTTTTAAATAAACACCTTGTATATTATTCGTGCTTGCAATCTACTTAACAACTTACCGGCGCCTTGGTCGAAAAGATTGTATAATCGTCTCAACCGTTTTTCATTATTATTTTTTCTACCACTTAACATCCTAAGGCTGAATGACATCGTCTATACCAAAACCTTATAATAGTGTATGACAATTGCTACCCTACATGTATAATTACGATAATTAAACTATTATATAAATAAATATCAAGCCCAGCGGATTCTTTTATTTGAATTATGTTAACATAAATCTATTTAATTGTCGATTTAAAATGTTGTCAGTAGTGAAATTAATCAAATAAATAATAATAATATTGTAACAACCTATTAGGAAATGAATACTGTAAATAATTTTATCTAATCTGTTACAGGTGAGTCAAGGTTTCGACCAATTACAGTGCGGATTTGTCAGTGACGGCGTATTAAGCCTTGTTCGAGGACGACAACAGGTATTTATAATTTTGATATTTAAACAAGAAACCTTCCATACAATACTTGTATATTCTTCCAGCTTTGTGTCATGTTTCACATGTGTACAGTGTTACACCCTGTAGGTCTTAGGTCCTCTGATATTTTTACTATACATAAATGATTTTTCTAAATATGTTAGCACTAATCATTTGATACTACAGTATCCGCCAAAATAAACAGTACCGAAAATAAAAATAAAAATTAATTTTTAATTTCTGTAATGTGTTCAAAATGTTCATCATTTCGACGCAAACAAGCTTCATATCGATTTTGTAAGTCAATAAACATATTTATAAAAAGTGGTTGATGTTACTGCCGAAAAATATTTTGTATTCTTTCCCGTAGTTCGGCAATAGTCGCCGGCGGATTTTCCGAGTGAAATATTTTGTCCTTCATTATGCCCCAAATGTATGCGTCAGGTGGCGTCAGATCAGGTGAATGAGAAGGATATTCGAAGTCTGTTTCCCGAGAAATTATTCTATTATCGCACAGCTGTATGGCTCGTTGCACCATCTTGTTGGAACCATTGTGTGCGAAACTGTAGATTTCGTGCACGGCAAAAGTTATTTAGATCTCTCACAAAAGGTATAATAATTTTCTCTCTATAACGCTCTTGGTTGACAGTAAGTGGATTCTAATTATCATCTTCAACGAAATAAGGACCAATCATTCCATGACCAGATACCGCGCACCAAACGGTAACTCGAAGACTGTGGAGTGGTTTCTCTACAATTACATATTCTTTTTCTTCGAATGCCGTCCCCATTTAACGGATGTTGGCGACCACTCTCTTAAAAGCATCTCTGTCCTTAGCAATATGAAAAATATCCTCAACGCCCATGTCTGTCCATTCTCGGATATTCCTCAGCCATGATTTCTTCTTTCTCCCAATTCCCTTCTTTCCTTCAACTCTGCCCTGCATAATCACTTGTAACAGAGAGTATTTATCATGTCGTAATACGTGACCGAGATATGCTGTCTTACGTATTTTTATTATTTTTAGTAGTTTTCGTTCACGACCAATTCTATGTAGTATTTCCTCGTTAGTAATTCGGGGGCTGTCCATGGTACTTTCAGCATACGTCTGTAGATCCACATTTCGAAGGCTTCGATTCTTTTAGTTATTTGTGCCTTTAACGTCCATGTTTCTACACCATATAATAGCTGGGACCAAACATAGCACTCCATAAATCTCAACCGGAGTATTAAATTAAAATTTTTATTGCAAAACATGGATTTAAATTTTAGAAATGCCGATCTTGCCATTTCAATCCTTACACGGATTTCCTGGTCCTGATTTAGGTCTGAGTTAATGAAAGCACCCAAGTATTTAAACTTTTCTACCCTTTCTATTGCTTGATCGTTTATTATTAATTGATCATTATGTGCGGGTGTTTTGGAGATTATCATGAGTTTTGTTTTTTTTGTGTTAATATCTATTCCCATTTGCTGACATTCCATATTAACAGCATTTACAAGTATCTGTAGGTCCTCCAGACTCTCTGCCAAGATCACCGTGTCGTCAGCGTATCTTATCGTGCTTATTACTTCGCCGCTGATTTTAACCCCTTCGCTTCTTTCCCATAAGGCTTTCTCAAAGATAACCTGAGAGTACACGTTAAACAATGTTGGTGAGAGAATACATCCCTGTCTAACTCCTCGTGCAATCGAAATATCATTAGTTTCTGTATTATTGATTCTCACTGTAGCTGACTGATTCCAGTACAGGCTCTTTATTATTTCGATGTCTTTTTTGTCTAAATTGATGTTTATAAGTTCTTCTATTAGTTTTGTGTGTTGTACTCGGTCAAAGGCCTTTTGGAAATCTATAAAGCATGCGTATACGGTTTTGTTGTATTCTCTGCACTTCTGTAAAAGGACTGTTAAGGCAAACAATGCCTCTATTGTTCCCATGCCCCTACGAAATCCAAACTGAGTTTTATCTAATTTTTCTTCACATTTCTTATGTATTCTGTTTTGTATAATTTTTAAAAGTATTTTTAGTGAGTGGCTCATTAGGCTTATTAACCGATAGTCATCGCATGATTTGGGGTTGTTCTTCTTTGGCAGGGGAATAAACGTGGACTTGAGCCATTCCGTAGGTATTTTACTTTGCCTGTATATCTGATTTAGAATAACTGTAAACTTTTTCACTATATCGGTATCTAATGCTTTTAGTAGTTCTGTAGGGATTTCGTCTGGACCAGGAGTTTTCTTACTCTTAGCCGTTTGTATGGCCTGCTCGACCTCTGACTCCAAAATTTCAAGGTACTGGTCCTCGTCTAGCGTCTCTTGTCCATATTCCCTTGCATCGCTGAAAAGAGCTTGAATGTATTGTTCCCATACCTTCTTTATCTGTCCATCCTCCGTTTCTAATTGACCCTGGTTATTCCTAGTGACGCAGGGTGTTCTGTGTTTAGTGTTGCCCGTTATATCTTTTAGTTTTTTATGAAGGTTTGCTGTATCATGTTTATTATTTAGCTGTTCCAATTCCTTACAGTTTTCTTTCATCCAGTTCTCTTTGGCTCTGTCGATTTCGTATTTTATTTTGTTCTTCAGTTCTTTATATTTTTGCCTGTTTTTATTTTTAAATTTTCTTTTTTCGTTAACAAGCTGAATTATTTCAGGTGTCATCCATTCGTTTTTACTAGCTTTTGTTTCCGTGCCAAGTACCCTACTGCCAGATTCCAGCAAGGCATTTTTTAACGTACTCCAGTTCTCGTACATGTCTTCGCTTTGAGATACGATGTTCAGCTTGTCCCTTATCTCTTCATTCAGTTGTTCTTTGCGATTTTTAATTTCATTCAGATTCATTTCAGGAGATTTGTTATGTCGTTTTAGGGTTCTTAGTTTTATGTTTACATTTACTAATAAGTTATGGTCTGTTCCTCCGTCGGCACTTGGATAGGTCTTAACGCTCTTAATCCCATTTTTAAATCGATTATTAACGGTTATAAAATCTATTTGATTTCTGATTATTCGTCAGTCATTGTGTCGAGGCGAAGTCCAGGTATATAGTCTTCTTGGAGGCAGATCATAAAAGGTGTTTGTAATTATCATCTCATTTTCTTGGCAGAATTGTAGCGTTCTGTCTCCCCTCTCATTTCTCGTTCCCAGTCCAAATTTGCCAACGAATTTTTCGACTTTTCCTCGTCCAATCTTTGCGTTAAAGTCTCCCATAATTTTAATCACTTCTTGCTTTTTGATATTATTCATTAATTGTTCTGTATAAAACTGTTCTATAACATGGTCGTTACTGTCTGATGTAGGGGCATACACCTGAATAAGGTTTATGTTAATGGGATGTGCTTTTAGCTGTAGTAGCATCATACGCTCATTATATGGGATAAAGGTGATAACGCTCTGCTGAAATTCCTTTTTAATGATTACGCCGACACCCTTACTGTGATTATTATTGTCTGTTCCTGAGTAGTATAGACTCATATCATTTTTTGTACAACATCCCGATCCTGACCATCGAACTTCGGCAAGGCCCAAAATTGGAATATTAAGCCTATGCATTTCTATCATGATCATATCAAACTTTCCTGCTTCGTGAAGCGTTCTTATATTACAAGTTGCTAAGCGCTGTATATTAATTTTCCTCCCGGGGATTCTTCGCACCCCTGTTCCATTCAAGGAACGCCGGCGACTCGGGCCATTAATTGAATAGTGCTCATCATTAGTGGTTATTCTTGAGAAAATAGTGCAGTAGTTTCTCCTTGCTTTCTGCACCGCAGTTTCCTAGCCGGTTAAATCGTAACTTGATATCCGCCTAGGAGTTTCTGGTATTGAACCTTTGGGGAAGTAATTCTTCGGTAGCTTCAATCCAGTGATGATAAAGCTGCTGCCCATTATCATGACGTTGGAGGTTATACCGCCTCGACTCGGTCGCCAGAGCCTTGTCAGTTGTCTAGCAGGGTGCACCACGTGCAGGTAAGGCTGACATTTGGGCCGGTAATTCATAACCGTCACCCCTTACACCCCTACAATGACATCAGGACGTTCAAATCCAAGGAATCTGGTTGTTTGTCGATTAATATAGCCGCTAAGATGAACGTGACTCTCGTCTGAAAACCATATGTTTTTCAAAAATTCGGGATCATCGTGGATTAAACTCAACATGCGACCACAGTAAAATTCACTTGCACGTTTGTCCGCATCATTTAGTCGTTGTCCAACTTGAATACGGTATGGATAACCACCAATTGATTTGAACATGCGACGTAAAGACGTTTCACTAATGTTGAGTTTACATGCAGTTCTTACAAGACTTCTTTGAGGTGATTGCACAACTTGGTTAAAACACGTCCTTCATTTTCGTTAGTGCATACTGTTTTTCGACGACCTGAAGAACCTTTATGTTGACACAATACACTACCAGTGCGACGAAATTTTTTAACAACAGCTAACATCACACTTTTACTAGGAGCTGCTTTATTAAATTTTTGTTGATATTTTATTGACACCTATCCAAAGCTTGGACCATCATTACGACCTTTTCCGTATGAACGAAAATAATGCTCTACCAAAAAAACTTTTTCTTCCGTTGTTAGAACCATTTTTAAATCAAATTTAACTGCAGCGTACTATTAATATATCAACTAATGACAATTAAGTCAAGTATGACAAATCCATATTACATAAACAACTCCACAGCACTCTCTGTTTCGGTACTGTTTATTTTGGCGGATACCGTATATGCAGATGACACCAGATTACTGATTGATGCTGAATCTCCAGATGAGCTACTTTTATAGCTAAATATTTTATCAAAAGACTTTATCAGTGGGTGTGGCAGGAATTATCTGATAATGAATTTGATAAAAATGCATTTTTTTACCGGGACAGATATTTCTAAAAATAGTAGTATCTCAGTTAAGGGTACTGATGTTTCTTTTTCGAGTTCTACAAAATTTCTAGGAATCTACCTTGATAAAAATATTGTAATGTTTTTCTTATTTATTTTCAGTTTTTATTTCGGGTGGGATAAATTTATACACACAGTATGTCTACTCACTTAATTTATTTATTCACTAATTTTTATTATATACACAATATATGCACTAATTTATATAAACATTTCACTAATGTTTATTTTCTTATTTACTTGTTCACGTTTTTATCACTCGAGATCACTTTATAAACTGACCCCTCCCGTTGGTCGTTATTCTTTATATAAGTGCCTTTTTTACTAGATAATTCTAGATTGCGTCTTACACAAAAACAATCGCCTCTGGAATATTATAGATGAGACTGGTCACAAAAACAATGTCTAGATAAGATAGTCACAAAAAAATCGCAGTTCTAATAAATCCCTGCGCATCCGCCAAAATTTTTACTTTCATACATGCCTTAGACAGAGTCGGATTCAGGGACTACACCAGTGTGCTGTTTCGTAACATTACCCCCTCCTTAAAAGGAAGACCCATGTCTACATTTTCCGGTCGTATGGAAATAACAGGGCACCGTCTTCAACGGGTACCGATAATGAGGGGTATAACTGCAAATTAATATGTGCACACCGGTATCTTGGAAGATTACCTCTATCATGTTCCTGATGACACGCCAATCCATTGGTTGCTCTCTATCCTGGGTATTGCTAGTTTCTCCACGTGGGATTTCAGCACATGATCCCGAAGACTTCGTAGCGCTTCCCACTCATCCCGGTAGGTGGATCGGTCTGGAAATTCATTTCTTGTTACCAAGTAGAAGACGTACCGCGAATTGTGTTTGAGTCTCAGTGTCTTGCCAGGGGCTGCCATCTGATCTTCAAGTTTATCTAATTATCCAAACTTCTTTCGAAATACGATTGCCAACTCTCGTGGGTGTTTGTTACTGGCGAAGATGTTATGTGCCAGTGAGTACTCTTCCGGGAGCGTGAACAAATCTTGTCTTTCTTCTGTAGTGACTCCGTATCTAGTTTTCCCGGTACCTCCGTATGCACCCATAAATACTTCGAAGGCTGGGTCAGACTCTTGTTGTAGATGGTGCACCCCTTCCTCTTTGTCATGATCTCCTTCAACATCATTTATGTTCGTGCCCAAGTATGCGTATTTGTTGACTCTTTCTAAAGGAGTTTCGTCCACCAACAAAATACCGCGGGTGTTTTGGCTCTTACTGATTATCATGAACTTTGTCTTGTTGGTGTTTATTTCCAAACTCTTGATTCGGGATCGCATAAATTTCCACCCACATTGTGAAATAATCCATTACTACCAAGATGTACTTACCACCATTATCTGTCGTCGGAAATGGTCCAGCGATGTCTAAAGCAATCCTCTCGAAATGGCTTCCAGCATTATATTGTTTCATAGGTGCCTTTCTCTTGCGATCTGGTCCATTACTCGTACACTTCTTACACCAGTCCTTTACATAATCTTCACGGACTCACTGAAGGTTTTCTTAACTCCCAGATGACCTCCCGATGGACTGTCGTGTAACTTCTTCAGTACCTCAGCTACTCTTGTTCTCGGGATAATTAGCTTCCTCCTCCTCTCGGAACCATCATAGTTTTCTAGGACTCTTTTCAACAGGCCTTCTTCTAGGTCAAGGGAGTCCCACTGAGCCCAATATGTCTTGAGTGTTGGTGAAAATCTTGAAACTTCTTGCCAAGTAGGTCGCTAATTTTCTTCCTTCCATTGCTGAATCTTCTTCAGGTGAGGATCATTCTCCTGATCTTCTCTGATCCTGGTGGGTGACCATTCCTCGTTGACTACAGTAGTTCTTAAAACTACGGCTTCCCTAGATTCCGCCTTGTTGCAGTGGGAGCAGTCTGTTGGGCGCGGCCGTATGGACAGGGAGTCGGCATTTCGGTGACTCGCATCAGCTTGATGTTCGCCCCTGTCTAATTTGCCATGTGACTGAAGTCCTTGAATTGCAGGAGTCCTGGGGCGTTTCGACGGGCTGCGTACGTGCTCTACTAGCTCACCACACTTTCGGCATTTGATCTTCTTCGGCTTCTTTTCTACCATACTCTTTATCAAATTGACGATCTGGTTCAGGATGTCTTCGTTACCTTCTTCATGCATGGTCCTAAGTTTGTTGTACCGCGAATCCTTCGTGGCTTCTTTGCATTTAAGAGGTTCTTGGTTTGGATACTTACGCGAACTGCGTGCACATTCTAGCTCGCCACAATTAAAGCCCCTGATATTCTACGACTTCTTGTCTACCATACCTTTCAACAAGTTGACGATCTGGTCAAGTCTGTCATCGTCACCTTCTTCCTGTATGGTCCTAACTTTGTTATATCTCGAAGCCATCGTTGCTGCTTCATATTCAAGAGCAGCAGCTAATGAGTCAACTAGTGTTTTGGGATGGGCTAAACGAAGCGTCCTCTGCATATCGGGGTCACGTAAGCCATCCATAAAGGCCTGGATAACCAGACATTCCATCATGTTCTCTGGTGCTGATGGATAAGCAAATCGAATGAGTTGGGCAATATCCACTTCATACTCTTGAAGTGCTTCGTCACGTTTCTGCCTTCGGTTCTTCAGTTGGGACTGTTACAAATGTTCTAGATGTTCGTGGCCATATCGCATGTCCAACCTTTTCTTCAGCTGCTCGAAATCATCTGTTTCTTTCAGAGGTATCGTCTGAAGTACATCTAAGGCATCTCCCCGAAGCGCTATGGTCAAGTTCACTGCCCACTCCTTATCGAACCAATTATTCACTCTAACGGCTGCTTCAAACTGTTTTACATAATTGGTCCACGACATTTTTCCGTCGAACGTTGGGGCCTTGACTCGGGTAAAAGTGCCAATGTCTTCTAACTTAAGGTGTGTTTCTGTCTTGCAATGTTTTGTTTGCTCGGTCTTCTTTTCTTCCGCTGGCGTGTCTTGAGTTCTTATATCTGTCATCTTTCTTCTAACTCCTTGATTTTCTCGTCCATCGTTGTCATATTATTCTCAATATTCTCGTCCATCGTTGACATCTTATTCTCGATTTCAGATTTTAGAGACGAAATTTCATTTTCAACGTCAGCGGCAATGTCGTTGGAATATCAATATCAACCACAATTGTAAAAAATTAAATAGCAGTTACTTTGCAATATTACTGATAAAAAATATGGTCACAATTAGTCAATTAATTAATGTGTATTATGCAATAGTATACCCCATATTTCGTATGTCGTTCTCTCTGGGGGAAGGGAGAAGGGTGCGGTCAATGCCTCAAGGGTTTTTATTTCTCAAAAAAGGATTATCCGTCTAATATTTAATCTTGTTTATAGAGAAACATGCAGAAAGCATTTTAAATATTTCAGTATTCCAACATTTTATTCTATTTACTTCTACAAGTGCATATTACGAGTATATACAAAAACGAATTTCAATGATTTTAATCTTAATTCTGATTTCCACGATTACCCAACTAGGTCTGGCGAGCTTATCCGGAAATTTCATTGTTTTAAAAAAGTCCCGTCTATAAAGATTCCTGAATCATTTACCTAGCTATATAAGATATGAGCAATTTCAATGCTTTAAAACAAAAACTTTTCTAATTGTTGAATGTTAAAAACAATTGTATGTAATATTTAATGTAAAATCCTCTTTTCTGTTTGACCTGTCCTATATCATGTACTATGATCAAAAAGGATGAATAAGGTATTATTATTATAGCGTCAGAAATCTATACAATAATCTCGTGCATCGAATATATTCCATGACAAAAAAGTATCCTACAAAATCAAACATTCTATAATTTTAACTAATATTTCTACTGTTTTTGGTAGGTGCTGTATAAAAAGAAATATCCCATTATTATGTGTCACTCATTAAATTAAAATGTTTTTTCCATACATTATTGTCAACATTTGCGGGTTGTCAACTTTAACAAATTGTTGGTTCGTTGTAGTCGATTTGTAAAATCGTGTTGTGAAAGCTGAAGATCAGAAATTTCGATAATTCTTCGTTACTGACATTTTTTTAAAGGAAGATATTATCTCGAATAATTGATTATCGAACTAAAAGTGTTATAACCAATTGAAATGCTAAAAATATATAAATTTTGTGAAATTTATATTCATTTTTGATCGAGGCGAATCATGGGGTACTACAGATTCGACAATAATTCAGAAATACTCTTTTTTAATTCTCAAAACTATTTCGTCTCATTGCGTCGTTAGCGAAACGTTTACAAGAGCATATCTGTTGAGTTTAATCGATTCTAAGTATTCTATAATGTTCATAAGATTACACATTCCATCCATAGTTGTAGTTGTACTTTTTTATGTTCAAAGTCTCATCCACCCAAAGGGTTATTAGCTACTACTGTATTTATTTCACAATCTATATACAGGGTGTTTTCTAAGTAATCTAAAATATTGTAATGGGCATTTCGTCACTCCATTTTAAGACGAAAAGTTCTTAAAAACATGTGTGATAAGTCTTGTCGTTAATGAGATACAGGGTATTGAATTGTTTTATTATTTATTTATTGTTTAATTAGAAGCAACAACATGTATTAAACATAGAGCATATGTTCAAAATGTGCACCTCCAGTCAAAATTCAAGCATCCGCTCGACGTCTAATGGATACCAGGATTGTTACGAATAACATTACAGCCTCGTATTATACGATTTTGAAGAAATCCTAATTTAATATCGTGGTTGTGTCATGGAGCGATTTTAGATATCCGCACACACAAAAATCCAGAGGATTGTATTCAGGTGACCTAGAAGGCCTCATCCGATCCAATGGTCTGGAAAAAACGTTATTTAAAATCTCGCGTACAATCACTGCAAAATGTGGAGGAGCACAGTCATGCATAGAAACAACATCTTACAATATACAAGTGACATTCAAGAAGTTGATATTATTATTATAATGAATTATAATATATTTGGCTTAGATTTTTGATATCTTGTTTATCGTTCACTGCATTGTTCTCTTTTTATTTTTCCGCCAACCTATCTAATATGCGAGAAAAGTATTGGTTTACCCACAAAAAAGTTGGAAATTTGAAATTTTTTTTTGAGTTATTTTTACGTTATCCATCAACAACAACACGAAAAAACGGTTTTTAGAAAAAAAATCCTGTGTGTATGTCGTCGTCGTCGTTGTCGTCGGCCACTTTTTCTTGCAAGTCTTGTTAGCACGATACAGCCTCCGGAGTGCAACAAGTCACCAATTTTATGATGTAATATTGTTAAGGACATTTCACAGATGAACCCTATTGATTTTCAGCTCACCAGAGCTAGTACAACGGGTGCTATGGTACTTGAAGTACGACATTTTGTCGTTTTTCGAGAAATTTAAGTTTGTTAGCACGATACAGCCTCCGGAGTTCAACAAGTCACCAATTTTATGATTGAATCTTATTCAGGGCATCTCACTGATGAACCCTATTGACTTTCAGCTCACCAGAGCCAATACAACCGCTGCTACAGTACTTTAAGTACGATATTTTTGTCATTTTTGGAGAAGTTTCAGTTTGTTAGCACGATACAGCCTCCGGAGTATAAACAAGTGATGAATTTTATGATTGGATATTATTCAGAGCGTCTTAAAGATGAACCCTATTGATATTGAGCTCACTAAAGCCAGTACAACCGGTGCTGTGGTACTTGAAGTACCAAATTTTTGTCATTTTTGGAGAATTTTCAGATTGTTAGCACGATACAGCCTCCAGAGAGTATACGATTGATCAACTTTATGAATAAGTATTGTTCAAGGTGTCTCACAGATGTACCCTATTGATGTTCAGTTGACTAGAGCGAGTACAGCGGGTCCTATAAAACTAGATATACTAAATTTTTGGTTATTTTTGGAGAAATTTCGGTTTGTTAGCACGATACATCCCCCGAAGTGTATACAAGTAACAATTTTATGATATAATATTGTTCAGAGCCACAGATGCGGAAAAGTTAGTTTTAATCTTTAAAACCGTTTATTTTATATGTATCATTCCTTTTATTGTTAGTTTTTAGTAATTCGAATCTTGGTTTATTATTTTAGTATTATCAAAGTCAAATTTATATTTTTCATTTTTCTCATGTTTATGCAGCGCAGTGGATGCGTTTTTTGTATATTTATGGCCATTAAGTCTATTTTCAAGATGTTGGGTTGTCATACCTATATATTTTTTGGGACAGTCTAAACATGGTATAGAATATATGATGTTAGATTTTTTTGAAGCTTTTCCAAAGTGACTATCATGTGCAAGATTTACAGCTACATTCTTTCCTTGATATATCTCAAAATTTATAAGATAACCGTCCTTGGTATTCATACTCCATACTTTATATACAAAACGGATCGGCTTACCACGGTGACCAAAGTATTTTATCATAGATTCATCGTAATCAATGTGCTGCTGTGGTACAAAATTATCAGTGAAATTTTGCTGGATTTTTTCGATTAGTGGTCGAAGCTTCCACAATTTATCCACAGTACTGATTTTTGAATTGTTACAGTCAAGAAAACGCATTATTTGTATAAAGCGATCACGACGCATTGCATTAGAGACCGCTATATTTTTCATGTCGTCACCTGAGTCCCAGTTGAATTTCTTTCCTGGAAGTGCACTATATCCAGATACTGTAAGTATCCCCAAGAAACATTTTAGCTCTTCAACCGTGATATTCCGATCCGGGAAGTTTTTAAATAATGCATAACGTCGGCTTTTCTCGAGGAGCAAGTTAAAAACACTTTTATCAAAAAACAGTTCGAATAAGTTACACTCAGTCTTGTCTTTATAGGACCGATACTCACTGGCCGGAAAATTTCGTGTTTGTTCAACTAGGTCACCTTGAATCCACTGCATATCTTGAACGTTTGAAAAATTATATGTTAGCTGAGGTCCAGTTGCTTCAGTGACATCACCTGCATCCTGTATATCATCTGCGATATTCAAGATGGAATCGCTGAGGTCTGTGTTGTCGGATCGTTGTAATTTGATTTCGAATTCGGCGCGTAGCTGTTTACCAGTAAAATTATTTGGATCCAATTCGATTTCATCTCCGGACATGTGAATCGGGTGGTGTTATATAAATGTCTGTAACATTGTTACCATCTTCAGAAAAGGCTATTTCTAGAGCCTCTTGTAGCGTAAGACCACCCCTAACACCAAATAAAATGTTTACGTCGTTACATGCAGTGAAGGTACTAGCGTTGCCATATGACAACGACCAAGTTTAGGTACAAAAAACAAACTACTCTTGTACTCAAAATCAAATTTTATTTAATTACTGCCTTATCTAATATTATAAAAAGATTACTATCAATTTATGCCATTTTCAGAACAAAGAGTATGAAAAAAGAGATCAAGCCACGTGTGAAAACAATGTTTTTAAGACTAACTTCTGGCGCCATCTCGTTCCAAAACTTTGAAATACAATTTTAAGCTGTTATAGAAAACTAGATATTTTGCGTTGCCACATGGCAACGCTAGTACCTGAAGGGTTGAGAAAGATAATGTGTAAAGTAAAAGGTTCGAATGGCAAAAATAAAAACTAATGATGAAGTTTACACTCGTACGATTACAAAGTTGTGTCCGTTGCCGTTCGCAGTATAATTGAAGCAAATGCTTTAAGGAGGGGGAGTATGTTGCATTACGCAAAATAAATTAATCAAAAATGATATGACGCACCGTGTATTGAGTCAGTAATATGTGTGTCAACAGGGTAATTAAACGAACGACTCACTCGCCTACTTTCGAAATTTTCCAGACACCACTTGTAATACTTTCGATATAAGAATATTTTTAGTCGTTCACAAGCAAGTGATTGTAAATGGACCTTGTCTCATAAAATACGGTGACATATTAGGTCTGGTCATATAAATAACACTGGATCATATATTATGTGGGGGAAGAAATGTACAGAAATTCAGAAGAAGTTTTTAGTAAAAATTGTAAGAAAGACAGAGAGTTGAAAAGATGTAGTCCTAGGGAACAGACCAACGCTCTAGTACCTAGGGTGTAACATAAAATCGGGTTTATAAAATTTAAGATTTACCTTTATTTAGTGAAGTAAGTGTTTTGGTAATAAGTTGAAGTTATTGAAACAAACACTGTTACTCTCAGGGTAAAAAAAATATAAAAGAAAGGAAGAAATAAAAAGAGAGTAGGTTCTTTTCAAACTGATAATGAGATTGGAGGTAACAAAGCCAGTTTTCGAATGTGAGTCAGCAATAACAGCAAGTAAACAATCCTTAAATAAATATAAAAGATATAAGACTCCTGAGAACTGTATAGAATACAAAAAGAAGCGAGCGTTTTCTAGACTAACCATCAAACACAGTAAAAGAAAATCTTGGCATCAATAGTTCAACACAAATAACTAATGTCTGGAAAAAAATAAAGAGCATAGCAGGTAAAAGCTCACATATGGAAATTGCAGCCTTACAATAAAACGATTTAAGTATGATAACAGATAACAATGAGATAGCTAAAGAACTCGCAAACGCTTATTGTCTCCATTCTAAAAATGATAACTACGACCCAGACTTCCTAGTATTTAAGCAGAAGCAAGAAAAGAACACCATTATGATACATGAAAACGCAGACCCTATTAACACGCCTATTAGCCTACACGAATTCCACGATGCACTCCACGAACTTAAGAACACATCTCCTGGACCCGATGATATCTCGCCCATATTTTTAAAAAACCTGCCTTCATCTGCGAAACATCACCTCTTGCAAATATACAACAGTGTCGTGTCTGGAGCCAACATCTATATCCTAACACATGGAGAAAGGTAATCACAATCCCCATCTTAAAACCTTCTAAATCACCCCTTCTAGCAGATTCTTATAGACCCATTTCTTTAACTAGCGCCCTATGCAAACTGCTTGGGACCTAGAAAGCAAAGGACATCTGACTCCGGAGCAATCAGGATTTAGACCAAATAGATCAACATTAGACAACATAATTGATTTAGAAACTCATATTAAAGAAGCATTCTCAAATAAAGGATACTGCATGGCCATCTATTTTGATGTAAATAAAGCTTTCGAAACAACTTGGAAACACAACATACTATCAAAGCTAAGCAACCTAGGATATCAAGGTAACATTCTAGCTTTCATACAGAAATTTTTATGTGACAGAACGTTTCAGGTTAGAGTCAATGGAACAATTATTAGTCCAACTTTATTTCTCCTAGCCATGAACGATATAACTAGAGATATAGAAAAACCAATACAGATCCGAATGTATACGGATGACGTGATCATTTTTGTAAAAAGCAGGACAGTATCTGCATGTGCAACGATACTACAAAAACAACTCATAACGATGGAAAAATGGTCAACAGCGACAGGTTTTAATTTCTCGCCCAGCAAGTCATGGTGCATAATATTCTCAAAACAACCAATTAACCACAAACCTCATATGGAAATCTACAATACTACTCTCAAATACACCAATAAGATAAAATACCTAGGACTTATATTCGATGAGAAAGTAAATTGGAAAGCCCATATAACACAACTAATTAAAGACTGTCAAAAAGGACTTAATTTATTGAAATGTCTATCAAACAAACATTGGGGAGCCGATGGCAGATTACTCTTGAACATCTATCAAACACTTGTCAGATCAAAAATTGATTATGGCTGTATTGCTTATGCATCAGCAAAAGTTACAATACTCAAACAATTACACGTATTACATAATACAGCACTACGCATTATCCTAGGAGCCTACAGAACCACACCAGTAGACAGCCTATACTGTGAAGCTGGAGAAGCCCCACTAGAACTTAGAAGACAAATCCTAAGTCTCTCATATGCCTCAAAAATGACAGCTAATTCTCTTATTTTAACCCACCATCACACATTTAATAAAAACGTAAATCCAGTCTCACCTAATATTCAAACAGAGCCATTTTACGTAAGAATCCAGTACTATAAAAACAGTCTCAATATATCCAACATCTCTTCTTTAAAAATCGAAACTTATAACTTCACTCCACCCTGGCAAATTAAGCCACCACATATAAACACTCATCTTTCATGTTTTTCCAAACAAAGCACTAGTATACAAACTCTCATCCAATATTTTAACGAGACCATGCAAAAATATCCCAATATACACTGACGCATCCAAACAAAATGACGGACTAGGCGCAGCCATTGTAACTCCTACGAACAATGTACAATTCAAACTTTCAAAATATGCAACAATTCTAACAGGAGAACTTTATGCAATACTAGAAGCAGTAAAGTACGTAACAACATCGAACTACGAAAAGACAGTTACACTTACAGACTCTTTAAACTCCTTGAAATTATTGAGAAGCACCTATTCTAAAAATTTCCTCGTACTGATGATCAAACAAGAAATTCATCATCTTCAATCGATAGGAAAAAACATACATTTCCTGTGGGTTCCTGCACACATAGGCATAAAAGGTAATGAGGTGGCCGATCAACTCGCCAAAAAAACAGCACTACTTAATACCATACCAAACTAAATCTTAAAACTTTTATCGGAATTTCTGCATCAACCATTCTCTCGAAAAATGTATCGTAAAGTCCCGCATTCCGAATTCCCAAAGGATTTTTTTGGACGAGATAACTTTAACGTTTATTCCACCAACACTTAATTAGTTGTATTTAAAATATAGACTAGGAAGACGTGTGGTCTATTCCACCAATAAATTTAACATTCGTTGCAAAATTATTTATTTAAATCAATATTCGAAATGTTGACTGCTAAGTTAACGTTTCATTATGCAATGGAAACTTCGTTTTTTATGGAATCCCACCAAAAAAATCATTATACGTGTAAAAATAGTGTCAAATTGTGATATTATTCATATTAAATTAAACATATAATATTTCCTTTAGAAGCACAAATACATCGAATCTGTATATTCACCCGTATATAATTTTTGAAAGGTACGCCATTGCAACGCTTCTAACTATTTCTCGCTTATCTCTCTAAAGTCAAAAAACATTATTTGATAAATTGAGACGAGTTAACCTTGATACATGAACTGTCACAAAAGTTTCCCAACTTTGATATTCTCCACTCAACATTTCGTTGAAGTTTGTTAGAGAACAAATTCTGAATTATGTATATTCCGTTTCTGTGGCCGTGTTCAGAATCAGATGTTACCTGTTCTACCGACTTGCTCATAATTGCCTCGATGGAGGAATTACAGTTTACATTAAACCGACTAATTATTCGTGGAACTTCTGCAATTATGACGTACATCGATTGTTACTAATTTGACGAAGACACTAGTTCAAAGGCAAATTATTCGTGTTCGGGGTAGGATTGTCGGTTTCCTAACAGCAGATAGAGGTAATTAGTTGGGAAGATGTGTAATAACGGAGTCGGGTTAATAGTCATTTGCATATTATTAAATTTGATTGTTTTTAGTAACTAATACATTTTGATTTTTGTTGAGAACGATTTATGATGGAATCTGTGGTTAAAATTATATCTGCTGAAGTTTTATACTTATTGAAATTGATTGATTAACAAAATATGACCCTATTCTAAATGCTCACTTGGAAACAAAAAATGAAACTGCCTGATTTAAATACTTTAGTCCAAACATTCAAAATGAATTAATTCATATGATAGGTTCCAAAATAAAGGAAAATATTGTTGAGAATATTAAGAAATGTCCGTTTTTCACCATAATATTAGATACTATTGGGGTTATCTAAATTCCCATAGACATTTTCAATCCAGAACTAAAGTGGTTGTTACTATATATTTTATTTTATTTCAACGTTTACAAAGATTAAAAATATATTTTTTAAATATGTCATGTCATCTCGACATATTATTAGTCAAAGAACATGTTAACAAGTATAGATATATCCAAAACACTCCATATGTGCATATTGACTAAAGAACCGAAAATATCCACCTTGAAATATTATTTCAAGAGTCTTAAGTTTTCCACGCCTAGTTTTTAGTTTTCACTTAATCTTGTAAGGGTAGTGGACAGTTTTGTTATAGGTCTTTTGAAAATTCCCGTACTCGTCTTCACACAGACAACACGAATTTTATTGTCTGGCGCTGGAAATAGTTCAGTGACTCTGTCAGGTTTCTATCTCAACGGAGTTAAATTGTCTTATTTTATAATTACCAACTCATCTAATGCCACAGAACGACTTTCTGTATACCATTTTGCTTTCCTTTGAAGTCCTACCATGTAATCTGATGACCAACGTGACCAAAAGTATTGTTGCAGCATTTGTAAATGTTGGTATTTTGCCAATCTATTTTCCGAAATATGACAGGCATCTATATCTGGGAGTGAGGTGAGGCCGGTGTCAAAACACCCATATCATCTGGACTTGATGATATAGAGTATATCGGACGCGAATTGACAACGGCTTCAATTTGTGTAAATACAGTGGTGAGACCTTCAAACGTTAGTTTAGAATTACCTAAAATACGTTTCATGTGAAACTAGCACGATTTCACCCCTGCTTCCCAAAGTCCTCCAAAATTAGGTGATTTTGCCGGAATAAATTCGCAGAGAACCCCTTCATTTCCAATTTTGTCACTAAGGGATTCTGCATGAGTTTCCAAGAATTTTTAAAATTTTTAAATTGATTGTTTGCACCTACAAAGGTAGTTCCGTTAACAAAGAGAATTTTCTTGCATTAAATCTATGGAAACGCTATAAAAGCTTCACTAGTTAAATCTGAAACTACCTCTGTATGTATAGCTTTGGTAGAACAACATACAAATAAACATATATAATATTTATTAATTTGTGCACCCCTACCATAATTGCTCTTGATACGAAATGGATCTGCGTAGTCCAGTCCAACTATATAAATCGGCGGGATGGTGTATCCCGATCTTTTGGAAGCATTCCCATTACCTGCTCACAAGGTTTAGGGTTTCCTCTAAAACATTTAATACATTTGTAGAACACTTGTTTAGCCAAATTACGTTCACCCAAATCCCAAAAATGTTCTATATAACTACATAAAATCAATTGGGGACCTGCATGAGTAAATTCAAAAAACAATTTTACCAAACGATGTTTAGCTGACAACAAGATAGGGTGTTTTTTCGAGCAGACAATATGTAAAAGCTTTTTTTTAACTTATTAAAACAATCAAAATTCTCAAAACAAAAAGTATCCAGCTTGGTCGTACAATTAAGAACATTAATCTTGATCTCAGGAAGTGTTAAAGGTTTTTGAAACATACGAGACACTGGTCAATAAGTGTTATGTAAGTGTAGCCATTCAGGACCATTCCACCA
Organism: Galeruca laticollis; assembly: GCA_963921935.1. Taxonomy (NCBI): domain Eukaryota; kingdom Metazoa; phylum Arthropoda; class Insecta; order Coleoptera; family Chrysomelidae; genus Galeruca; species Galeruca laticollis. The sequence goes on from OY998185.1 coordinate 47,225,830, forward strand.
CATTGAATTGACTACAAGATTTGAAGCAGATAGTCCTCGAGCTATCATCTCTGCAGGGTTTTGTTCTGATCTCACATGCATCCAATCATCTGTATTAGTCAATTGCCGTATTTCGGCTACCCAATTTCCAACAAAAATTGACCATGAGACGGAAAAAGTCTGGTTTAAATTGTCGGTTAATTTATTGTAAATACGACACATATATGTCGTCGGTGCATAAGTTATGTTACATTAATGTAAAAAATGGATATAAACTATTTACATTTGACTAGATTTTAAAGTTATCTGACATTCATTTTTTCAGTGGCCCTTTACTTGGGCCACTATGAGACAGGACAAAATGGGAAGAACAAAACTAAAAATTGTATTAAAATATTTATGAAACACACAAGAAACCATTATTAGTATCATCACAACATTTGAAATAAGGAAATATTTATAAAACACTCAAAAAGGATTAATCTTTATCTTATATTAATAATAAAAATTAACGCATGTTCAGTTCATTAAAATTGATTTCAAACTTATAATACGATTTCAATCGTTTTGTATTTCCTAAAAGAGTTGGTTTGGGTAAAATCATTTTCACATCAATGACTGGAACGGTGGCAATGTCTAGGACAGTTGGAAATATAAAATGTCCTTCAACCTTCGAGGCTTTTCTTAGGAAATTGATTTTGACATCACTAGATACTGAATCTAGTTCGACTACTTTTCCTACAAAGAATACATCATTTTTTGCCTTGAATTGTACCAAAACAAAATCATTGCGCTCAGGATCCTTATCAAGTTCATCAAAGCTTGACGGTTCGACTTCAGGAATCCACCCGTCCTCATCAGAATCGTCTTGGAAAGGTATCATCTTCATCGGAAGATATGTTCTTAGTGATCTGTTTTCGTTTCTTCGCAAATGCGTTTTTTATGCAAGCTTCCTTTCTTTTTTTCTGTTCTTTTTCTTTTTTTCCATTTCTCTCTGTTCAATTTTCTCCTTTTCAGGTGTGTCTGTGGGTATACAACTTTTAGCTCTTTTACGCTTGCTCTTTTGTAATTTTCTTTGGCCTGCCTTCGGGTAGCGTTTGAATATCTGGGGACTAACAAAAACTGCTGTAGCAGGTTTATCTTCAGCTGGATTATCTGTAACCTGTGGTATATTTAAGGCGGTAGATGGAATTTGTATAAAATGGGATGTTTCCACAGAAGTTGATGGTATTTCTTCAGTAAAATCTTCAATGACAGGTGGGACACCCATAGTCGTTGAAGCAGTTTGCTCATCAGCAGTGTACAAAGCTGAATCATTTAATACATCTCGATCAGTCACTGAACTACTTAAAAAAATCATCAGTGGTGAATATTTCCCGATCAAAAGGAAAAATTCCGGTTTTCTTGAAACCTGCCTTAATATTTAATGGAGTCATGGATCGTTCAAATGCCACACCAACACAACCAGCAACTTCATAAATAGATAACGCTCTGCCAGGATGATGTAGAAGCCAGGAATCAACTGCAGAATTATAATATGCCTTTAACGGAGCAAATATTGATATATCTGACGGCTGTAGCTTGTGACTACAGTGTGGAGGTAGTGTAATAATTGTAACTCCATTATCTTTAGCAATGTTAAGTGTTTCTATGGTAAGGCGGCTTTCATGATTATCGAATATTAAGATAGTAGGGCACTTTTTGGAGGATCCACTATATTTTACGAAATGTTTCATTACAGATGGAAATATTTCTCCATTCATCCAACCTGATGAAGTTGCGAGACCTAATGTACCTGATGGGGCTCCATTTAACATATGACTTTTAAATTTTTTTCGTGGAAACACCATGGCAGGTGATAAAGTACTCATTATACAACACGTAGTAATTAATACTCCACGTTCACCACTGGTACATTGACTGACTTGTTTAACTCCTTTTGCCGATAATACTTTCTTCGGTTTCTGAACGGTCGTCGTGCCCGTTTCGTCCAAGTTGTAGATGCGAGTGCCATCAGAAAATGCTTCGGAGCGATCATATGCATTTTTAAGATTATCAAAGAATAACTTAACGTTATGCTCATTAAATGACGAAGCTCTGGAAAGACTGCACCCTTCAGGCTGCCGAATACTTAACTGTTTGCTATGTCTTTTTAGAAACCCTTGTAACCAGTCAATGCCAGCCAATTTATTTATTTCCCAACTTAACGGAATTTTCTTTTGGTTAATTTTTGCCATTTCATACGCCAATTCTCGAGTATCTTTTGTTGTTTGTCCATAACACATTTTAGAGCATATGATTACATAATCCACAAGCGCTCTTTCTTCATTATCTGTAAAAATTAATCTATGTTTATATTGGCTTTTCATGGATATTTGCATGTTAGGGTCCGTCTTTTCTTTTACTTTTTTAACATATCTCTGCAACGTCTGAAAGGATAAACCGTTCTCTTCTGCAGCTTTACGTAGAGACAGTTTTACGCCACCTTCCCCTATCAATACTTGTCGAACAGCTCTTCTCATACATTCTTCTGAAAACAAACCTTTCTGGCTTTTCCTTCTGCGACCTCTGGACATCTACAAAAAATAATTTTCCTGATACAGCCAGTTCCTTATGTGGGCCACCATGAGACAGTGTCTCAAGATGGCCCTGAAAATGTGTCTCATGGTGGCCCATTTGCACGTGGTTAGTAGATGTACATACATAATTTTTTTATTTGTCATTTCATACATTTATGACGAGCGAAAGAATGCTTATTAACTGTTCTAAAAAATGGTATAGAAAATTTACCTTTACTAGTTTTATTCTTCTCTTGACGAACGAACGAAAATGCACGTCTTAAAAATTTCGATGAGATACACACCCACTGGTGGTCATAACTCTACTAAGACTAACGTACGGTAATAGAAAATTATATTGGAAAACCGGCACGTAGTGTTAACTTATTACCTCGACCAACAGAGGTCAACACTATATCTAAACGGAAATATTTAATTGTCTCATGGTGGCCCATGTCTCATAGAGGCCCACCTTACCTAACCAACCTAATACGACAGTTGAATCACAAAAATAAAAAACTGTCTATTTTTATAGTCAAAGCCTTCAAAACCTTATCCATCAGTTTTGCCCCACAAAGTTATTAAACTTTAAGTGGAGCCACTTTTGCCTTAGAACATAGAAGATTCACAAATATTTTATCACTCTGGTCTTCACTTCCAACATAAATATTTGCTCCATAAGCTTGAGAGGATGCATCGCAGAAACCTATCAAATCATTTAAAGTAGATAAATCGTCTCTTAGTTTAAACCATTGACTTTCTAATCCCATCCTATTTTCTCCAACCAGAGCTTTTGGAGTAAAATTTTTGTCGTTATGACACAAGGTCCAACCAATCTAAGAGAGTCAACATTTTTTGAAATTTCTGAGAGTATTACTCTTTTCGTTACTCTCTTGCGGTCAATAGAAAGTTTAGTAGAAAACTTTGAGATATCCTGTTTAAATTGCCAATATAGCGACCATCTCTAACGGCTAGATTTTGAGCTTCAACACGTGCTTGGACAATATTTACATCATCCAGTTTATTTAGGACTTCGGTTGCTATCTCAACTGTTTCTGGTATATTTATTAATGGATGAAACGTATTTATTAACGCACCCGCAATCTGGTAAAACTCACGCAAATTGACAGCATGGGTCGTGTAAATGCGTCCTGGTAGGTAGGATTTTTTTCTGCAGCAAATATCACGGGAGCAGACATAATAATATCATTAAAATCATTAGAAGGCAATAAAAGCCTGGGCAATGTGGCAATAGTAGTAGCAAGACCATTGTTACCATTGTGAGCTATTGCATCGCCATCATTTATTATATTATCATTTTCAGTGATATTATAAATACCAGAACTTGGAGGAGAATGATCCTGAAACCAATCTTATATATTAAAAAAAATTATGAAATCTGATGTGTGGCCGTTCTACCCGGCCGATTTCCTTCATTTTTTTTGAAATGAAAGGTATTTAGACTCAGATTAGACTCACTTTACTCAAGTTATACTCAAACGCGATACTTCCCTTATGGGACACATTCACTCAAGCAATTCGAATTCTCATAGCTCCTCTTCTAATGAATGGATCTTGATCGTTTCACTCTCAGAACACTCAGTGGATCAAGCTCTTTCTTTTGATCTATTAACTGCTTAAATTTGTTGGGTTTGAGGAAAGTTATGTGTGCACAATCAACTTTATAATTTTTTCCAAATACTGCGGACTACGCACAGCTAATATTGTCAAGAAGGAAGAACTGTAAAATGATTTTATGTAATAATTACACCCTCTCAAACATAGTCTATTCTAATGCTGTGGAGCAGCATGGGTCCTCTAGTATAATATTATCATTTTGTGAAATAATTTGCTGTCTAATGTGAATTAAGCGAGGTTTAATTTAACAAATTTCAACCGCCTAGTGTTGTCACAGGATAAATTTTCTTTATCAATTACAAGCTGCACCATGACTTTTCCTCGACTATTATTTTAAATAATAATCCTTCTGAACAATAAGGATTTACACTGATAACACCTAACACTGCGAGTGCAACACAACGTAAACAAATCAAACCTAACCTTAACACATTTTGTCATAAGGCAGTTTTATGGTAGTACGATGCGATATTTTAAATTACCAATCCATACCCAAAACCAACATATTTCGTTTTGCGTTAGTTTCGCACTTACAAAAACCATACGTTATTCCAATGTAAAACTAACACATTTTGATTTACGTTGATCTACCAAGCACCATAGTGTGATCTTATGTTGGTTTACCACATTACTAATATCAGCATTCTTAATGCAAAACTACCATAAAATTTTATATGTTGCTTTTTCATTGACAAATTCAGACAATTTTATAAATGTAATCCCAACATATCCCCTCTATTTTATGTAAATTATCTCAGCCTTCCTGAAGACATAGCAAGAAGCTAATTGAAGTTGCAGACCTTGCAGTTCCATCATATAAAAATAGAAAACTCTAGCTGATATACATTCATTCTTGTTTTATTCTTTGTTCACTCTTTTTAATCGTTTTTATAAATATATCTTCTTGTAATTTTTGTCAAAGTAATAAATGTTTGTTTTTAAAAACCGACTTCGAAGTTCCCATTAGTTAATTTGTAATGTTTTTAATTAACGAGATGTTGTGGGTTTCCATTAGAAAGATTGTGCCTTTTGCAGTTCAGTCAGATTCAGTCATTGAGAGTGCGAAATATAAATATGTATCAACTTTCGTAAAAGTAAAAAATGCGTAACATTTTACATTAAACTTTTCGAAAAAGATGTTTTATAATCTTTAGACAAAAAACCGGTTATTACTTATATTTTTCTGGCTTATTCAATTAATATTGCATACCTCCTTATCGTAGTGAAAGTCATGCAAAATATTCTTTATAACAAATTTTTAAAATTGCTGAAACTTGTTTCTTATTTCATTTTTTAAGCACGTACAAAAAAAAGTCGCATAGTTGCGGTGTGACGTATCGTTGGCTTGGGATGTCGTAATGCAGAGTGCAGATGACGGGCAAAGAGCGCTAATGCGTTCAAATAGCCGGGACTCCGTCGTAATAGCGCCGTCGCTGTTGCTTCTCGTGTAAGAGGCGGTTGTGGTAAAACGCCAATGTGCGCCGTGGCGGATGTCTTTTATCAAAGGCAAACTTTATCAACCGTTTTGGCGTTAAGCTCCTGTTTCTGACATGCAATCTTCTATTATAATTCATTAATAATAAAAAAAATTTTTGTAATTGCTGTAAATTATTGAAATTACACTGGTCTACAAAAAGAAGATCGTTAAACATATAAAATAATTTTCTACGCAGAATAAAAATCCGGGATAAGAATTGATCCAGGTACATTTGAGATTATGTGTTGAAAAAATGTTGGTTACTTTTGAAATTATGTACAGAACACTCTTCAAATTGACAGTCAATTATGTATTATATGATAAGGACAGATGATCAAATCCTGTTTTGGCCGTAATAAGTTGTTGAAATATATGGAGAGGGTAAAGAAAACAAAACAAGTACTAAGACTAAATCTAAAGTAATGTTTAAAAATATAGAAGTCTGTTTGGTTTTTGAATCTATTCATTAACATTTTCCGAATCTATTATTTGCTAAGGAAGATCATTCCAAATATCGAAGATTGTGTTACTCAGAAAGTATCAACCAGTTCAAATGTAATTCTTATAGTTTATCGACATCATTCTGCCAACTTCGATAGATTTCTGTAAAGTTTTATATCGTCAGCGTAAGCAGAAAGTGAGCTTGACAGATGGTATCGAAGATCACTGGAATATGCGATAAAAAGTAGGGGTCTAAGAACGGAACCTTGTGGAAGATCTTTCCTCGGAGAATGACTTTGAAGAACCGATTTGTTAGAAAGGCCGAAAGCTATTTGTTAAGAGTACCTCTTATGCCAAGATGATCTAGCTTTAATAGAAGTAAGTCTACGTTTTGATACCCTGTCAAAGGCTTTAGAGAAGTCAAGGTAAATTATATATCTAGGATGTCTGCCATCGAATTCTTTAGACCAATCGTTGGTACAGTGTGGTAAATTGGTCATTTAGTCATCAACAATTGATTCCATTACTTTGGAGACAATAGGTAAGGGGCTTATGGGACGGTAATTGTTAGGACAAGTTGGTGAAAAGATTTGGAAAAGGAAGCAGTCAAACACTTTGAAAAAATTTTTGAAACAAAATATTTTCAGCCACCTCTACAGAGCACAACAGCATCACCTTCATAGGATAAATACAGTGGGTTTGACATCGATCTCCTAAGTTTATTCAAGAAATCTCCTGTGAATCGAGCAAATGAAATGGCTTGGCGCTATGAACTAGACAAATTCCTGTCTGAACCACGTGCTAACAGCTCTGAAGATATATTAGAGTCGTGGAAGAGGCACGAGAGCTGCTCTGACTGTTACAAAAACCCGCAATAAATTAGGCGACAAATCCATAAGATGTCTCATGTGCCTTAAATCCTGGATGGAAAATGATGAAATCAAACAGGGCTTGGAGGTTTCTCAATATTAAGAAACAATTTTTTTAATATTTTGCATTTTGTTATGATTTATAGCGATCAAGTACTTGAAAAAGCAAGTACTTCTATCAAGTTATTTGATTTTTAGCAGTTTTATAAACGATGAAAATAATGAGCGTTGCGAAAAACACTTTTATTTATGGAACTTATTGTATGAAAGAACCTAAAATATAAACTATTTTAAAATAGAAACACAAATTAAATCAAATGAGTGAAGTCAGCTGAGTGTACCAGAGAAAAACAATTATCGAAAAGAAACCAAATTTTGTATTTTGGTACAAGAATTTATTATTAGCAGAGCGCTTTCGGTTCAATGATAAACCATCATCAGTGCCCCATGATCAGGGTGTACTCCAAATCCTCACAAATTAGAAGATACATAAAATGAATTAAAATATAGTGCTTGAAACACAGTCACTATTTAATTAAAATAATAATAAAAAGCACACACAACCCATTGTTCAATGGATGAATCCCTAAAATAGAGGATAAAATTTAACTCAATACATTATTTGTGTGTGCTTTTTATTATTATTTTAATTAAATAGTGATTGTGTTTCAAGCACTATATTTAAATTCATTTTATGTATCTTCTAATTTGTGAGGATTTGGAGTACACCCTGACCATGGGGCACTGATGATGGTTTATCATTGAACCGAAAGCGCTCTGCTAACAATAAATTCTTGTACCAAAATACAAAATTTGGTTTCTTTTCGATAATTGTTTTTCTCTGGTACACTCAGCTGACTTCACTCATTTGATTTAATTTGTGTTTCCATTTTAAAATAGTTTATATTTTAGGTTCTTTCATACAATCAGTTCCATAAATAAAAGTGTTTTTCGCAACGATCATTATTTTCATCATTTATAAAACTGCTAAAAATCAAATAACTTGATAGAAGTACTTGCTTTTGCAAGTACTTGATAAATGAATACTTGAATTGAATTGATATTAAAAACTACTGCTTGATTTGAACTTGACTTGATTTCGAGTCAAGTCAAGCAGCTTGAATATCAAGTCATGCCGTGAATCTCTGGATCATCATTCAAGAAATGTTATTAAAATATTAGCGAAACGATTGAGGAAGACTGGACATGTCTAACCAGTCTCAGCTTTGAATAAACGGATTTACATATTAAAACTAACTTTTACGGACATAAGTATACACTCCAGAGGCTATATCGTGTTTCAAACCGAAACTTCACCAAAAATGACGAAAAATACCAATACATTGCTTAATTCACGGCATTACTCAATTTTTGCAAAAATAATGAAATTTCACTAGTTGCTACAAATATTTCGAAACAGTCTCGAAATGAAACAATGTAAACTAATTTGCTTAGAATAGCCATGTATAGTACAAGTTCTAACAAGTGAGAGTTGTCTGGACAACGTGGCCACGAGCCATAAGAACAATTATTTCTCTTTTTTGCAGACCAGTGTTATTAGTTCCATAAAGAATGGTATACAAACAAACAAATATTGAAATAAAATTGTTTTCTTGTTGGGTGGTATTTAACAAGTTACATAAAATTGAATATCGACCAAGATCTCCGCACAGCGAACTAAATTCCCATCGGGAGCGAGGTCTAGGCCAAAGACCTGCAGTTCATGACCCTACCTAGGAGTTGCTGCTGCTGCGAGCTGGTTGGTCACTGGTAAACGGATTTGTCACGTTTTGGACTACTTCAAATTCAATACGCGGCAGTGGATTCGGTTGGCTTTCCTTTACAAATTCCCGGAGATATATTATCCGTATTTCTCGTGGAGCTGGAATAAATTTAGATAAACGAAAACTTCGTAGAATATTTCTAGAAGTATCTGAGGAATTGCGGAATTTTCTGTTGTAAAATGTATAGGTGAAAGGAATAGTATAATTAATTTCTTCCAAAATATCCATTAACAATCATGAAATCGAGGATGATTACAATGTTGTAATGGAAGTGAGAGGATAAATTTGAATAAAAAGGACGAAATAAAAATCGTTTTTTAAGGTAGTTCCTACGCGATAGCCCAGTCGAGAATTTTTAGGACAGTACCCATGTTAAACGTGTGTATGGTAAATTTATTCGCCATAAAAGATAGTCGGAACAACCAAGTTTTATCATACAAACGATCTTTCAAATTAAAAGAAGTATTTGAAAGAAACATTTGTAACTCAGCTCTAAAGCTGCGTTGACACGGGTCAAGTGACTTGCTCCACTCACTTGATTTCAAGTTACTTGAACGCTTGAAAAGGTTTACACGTTTCATTTGACATGAAGGCATTTCTGTTAAAAAATGGCGCCGATAAGGATTCATTGCGCTATTTTACAAGCAAATTGCAAATGAAATAAAAAAAAATTGTCAACAAAACTGTTCGACGCAAAAGAAGATTCTGGTATAGAGAATGGATTAAGCGGAGAAGTGAGCTAGGAGCCTCGGCAAGGCTAATATACAAGAACTGATAGAAGAACCAAAGAGGGTCCATATATATATATATATATATATATATATCATGTGTACCTGAACCGCTCCTTGCATTATGTTTTATTTTTCACACTCCTGTAGCGTAGATTGATCGAATTCTTTTTATACGGTTCTTTACATCCACCATAGTCACGATAACTCCGTTATCGCGTATTTCTTCAATAATTTTGATAAGCGCACTTGCCCGCAAATAATAATAATAATAATGTCTTTGTTATTTTCAAAAAACATATTTAAATAAAGAAAAATAACTTAACATAGTGTAGGTACATTTGAAACGACAGGCGCCACGAATGTTGCTCTTCCACTTAACCTTGTGGTAGATACCTATCCAGCACTGATTTGGTATATAGGCTGAGTATCAATTAAAAGAAATGAATAAAAGTAACAAAAATTGAATTAAGTATTAATTTAATTACTCCCGGGCTGTCTATTGAATAGATAATTATGAATAGATTTTTTAAATTTAGTAATATTTTGAGCTTTAAACGTTTGAGGGTATTCATTATATACATAGCCAATCTGGTAGCAAAAAGACCGTCTGAACAATTCACTTTTAAATGGTGGAACATTTAATGTCCCTCTATTTCTAATATTTAGGTTATGAATATCAGTTCTGAATGTTATTTTTCGATATAAATAAGAAGGTTTTTTAGTAAGTAAGATTTTGTGAAAATACTCCGTTTTTAAAAGGCATGGAGTAATAAAAGCTCATTAGGTATGCAAAACCGATACAGGGTGTATAAAAAAATCTCCGAAATTTATCTAATTTTGTACTAAAATTTCTCATTTGTTACGAATTTCAGGTAGACTCTGTATTCGGTTGGGTCGCCTATTGTATTGAAAGGGTTGCTCTATTGTATTTGAATGAACAAATAATCAATTTAATCCTCAGAGGCGTGCAATAAGGACAAAACAAACTTGGTATATGAATATGAAGGCACTATGAAATTATAATTACGGAAACTATTCAAAAGAGTCACAATATCGATCACATTTTTTTGTGTTCCTATGAATAAACAATAAACATAAAATATATAAAAAATAGCAAATTTTTTTGCAGTAGGTATCAACTTTACTACTAATATACCGTTTACAATAGGTTCCGGCAAAAATGAGTGATTTATTACTCCATGCCTTTTAAAAACGGAGTATAAATACAGGCGGAGTGCAATGTTCGTCTATTCTCCATGTTCAGCCAACCTATTTCTTTCAATTTATAACCTATTCTCTGACGTTTTCTAATGCCAAATATAAGACGTAAGCAACAATTTTGCATTTTTTGTATCTTTTTTTTATATTGGTAGGTCAGACATGGACCGTAAAGAGCATCATTGTAATTAAAAACAATCAAAAGGTTTCACATAATATTTTTTTAACGTGCAAAGGCAAAAAGTGTCTATATAGAAAGGACAAGGAGTAATAAATCATTCATTTAAGTAGATTTCATAGACGTACCAAAATATATTTTAAGAGGGTATACCGTAAGGTACATTTTGTATTGAACGAATGAGTTGCAGCTATGCTAAAGAATATACGATTTAGGTCAGAGGTAACGGGATGTACTAATTTTAATAAAAAAAAGTGATAGAGGTACATACATTTTAGTAAGTTTGATAAAGAAAGGCAACACAGTTTATTCCGGAGTATCCGAACTCTGCCACAAAATGCAGGTAGTCATTACGGGTTGTTCGAACTCTGCCAGTGTTTAAAATTTTGGAGATTAACTACCAAACCAGTAGGGGTCTAATAGCCTAATCCGATTTAACAATTTACCTTGAACATTAGGTACTCAAATTCAATATAAGAAAATATTAATAACATACATATATTTTCAACGTATATTTGCCACTTCTAAAAAATTACATCTACATTACAATAAAATATATTCAATATACATAAACATATAAAAAAAACAAAAAATTAAACGTGTGGAAGATTTTTACATGCAACCGTTTTCACAAACATAAAGCGAGAAATAACATTTTTCCTATATTGATCCAAATGATCATTAATGAAATTAATTTTAACATTAATAGTTTTTTTGGTTTTTTTCTGGCTTTGGTTTGCCGAACGAATTTTCGCTTATACCTCCGTTTGTAAATCCAATAACACACTAGTAAATTGAACAATGTTTGGATGTGCTTTGTAAAAAGAAGCACCGAAATGCGAATGAAAACTCTCACAAGAATTCGTTGTTCTCTTAAAAAAGGATGCATTATTTGCCCAAATAAGTGGTGGAAATATCGAATTTTGCGTTATATATGTTTTATTGACATAATTTCGGAATTCTATAACTCTTTCGTCATTCGGAAGCAAAAAATGTAGTTCATTATAAAAAAATTCTACAACTTCCTCAGGACTAAGATACATAATACCGAAATGTACTTTTAAGTATTCGCCAATTACAGAACCTTTCTGTCTGTACTCTTGTACCAAATGAAACTCCTGAATCTTACGAAACCAAGCTTGACAGAGATGAAATTTAAAACCAAAAAGAATTTGATCTCTGCCAAAACATTCATATATAGCGTTATGAATGCTTAGTTCAAAATCTACTACGACTTCTTTAGGTTGAAAATTTAAGCTTAGTTTTTTGGAGAAGAGACTATTTAAGAAGCATTCGACATGCCAGAGAACAAAATTTGAAAATCTTCTACTTAGACGAAACATGGATAAATGCTGGATATACAGTTTCCAAATCTTGGCAAGATGAAAACATTAAAAGCGGAAGGCAGGCATTCGTGGAAGGTTTGTCGTTAGGTTTGCAGCCACCATCTGGAAAAGGAAAAAGACTTATCATTGTCCATGTTGGAAGTTCTGAAGGTTTTGTTGATGGTGGATTATTAACTTTTATTTCAAAACGCACGGGGGACTATCACGAAGATATGAATGGGGATGTCTTCGAGGAATGGTTTGTTCAAATGTTGGATCTGATTCCAAAAGGGGCTGTTATTGTTATGGACAACGCAAGTTACCATTCACGGTTACGAGAAGCATTGCCCACTAGTCGTTGGCGTAAAGCAGAGATTTTGGAGTAGCTTATTTCGAAAAATATTAAGTTTCCAAAAGATCCACTAAGGAAAGAACTTTACAGAATTGCAAAAATGAACAAGAATAAATACAAAACGTACATTGTAGAAGAAATGGCTTCTTCTCGTGGTATATCAGTTCTTCGACTTCCCCCTTATCATGGTGAACTTAATCCCATAGAATTAATATGGGCTCAGGTAAAGGGGGAAGTTGGAAAAAAAATACTACTTTTAAAATAAACGATGTTGTGAAATTGTTTGAGAGTGCTGTAAGTCATGTGAGTAAGGAAAATTGGACAAACTGTATCGAGCATGTTATCAAAGTAGAGGCAAATATGTGGAAAATTGACAATATTTGTGATGATTTAATCGACCCTATTATTATTAATGTCAACAACGATTCTTCCTCTTCCGAGTCGGATATAGAATAAAATGGAAGTAATAAATGTATTCCAATAATTATTTCTTTTCATTTTTTATTATATTATAATTTAAAACGTATTTTTTTCCAAAAATACACACCACTGCATTGCGTTATTGCTTATCTGCTAATCCTTTAACAATGAATAAACCCTAAAGTTTGCTACAACTGAAACAAATACGGGGTCGATCTACCTGGTTTTTAGATTTACGGAAGAAATGTAATTTAAAGTAAGATTTATCAAAAATTTCATGGTGCTCCCTGTAAAGGTTTTGCATACTTAATTAGGGTTTATTACTCCTCGTACTTTTTGTACATACTATAATACCATAGACCGTTTTCAAGGATACGTAAGCCCTTTGAAGTAACTTGTTTATATGTTTTTCAAAACGTAATTCTGAGTCCATTATAACACCTAAGTTTTTAGCTTCAGACACCAATTCAAGTTTATAGCTATTTATTTTAATATTTACCCCATTCAAGACTCGCTGACGATTTAATTTAGATCCAAACAAGAGAACGTACGATTTATTGGAATTAATAATGAGACAGTGGTCTTTAGCCGAAGAAACAAATTTATTAAGATCTTCTTTTATTCTATGGCAAGCTGTTTGTATCATTTGGGGAGGGAAGCTGAAATATAGTTGAGTGTCATCAGCGTTCAAATGAGTATTACAATTCAAGATGCATTTTAATAGTTGGGAAGTATAAATAGAAAAAAACAAAGGACCAAGAATTGAACCCTGCGGCACTCCTGATAAAAGTGGAAGAAATTCCGAGAACGTTTTATCAAGCAAAACTCTTTGTTGCCTATTTTTAAGATAATTAGAGAAACACCAGAGAATTAGTGGAGAAACCTAAGTGATATAAAAAATTGATCAGCAAATCACAATTTATTGTGTCAAAAGCTCTGCTAAAATCCAATAGCACCAGTAATGTACATTTACCCTCGTCGGTGGCTTTAATAATATCATCAACAATATGACCCTTACGAAATCCTGATTGTATACAAGGTAATAACGAAAATGAATCCAAATGCTCTTTTATCTGCATCTCCATCGCTCGTTCAATGATTTTTGATAAAGTAGGTAGGATACTTAAAGCACGAAGATCTTTATACTCTTTTGGATGACTTACCTTAGGAATAACTCGAACAGTTGCTCTTCCCCATACTGAAGGATACACATTCTCAGACAAACAATCTATATATCCGTAATCTACACTTTTTGTGTTCCACATACGTGGATATTTTTGATACGCTAAAAAAAATTCAACGATTTTTCGTCGGTCCATCTTGAATTTGTCGACTTGAACGAAAAAGTTGAAGCTTGTTCAAGTTGCGATTCTTTCAAGTGAAATGAATCAAGTCAGTTGAATTAGCGGTTTACACGTTCAAAAAGCGTTCAATTCATTTGCATCCAAGTGAGTTGATCAAGTCACTTGAGCCATGTCAACGCAGCTTAAGTCCAAATAGCCTTGTTAAAGTTTTACCCCGAAACAGCCATCGCACTTCTGTATGGAGCCGCAGTGTTTTATGTTTGTTGCCATAATCTTCACACAATAATGAGAACAATCGGGATTGTAGTGGTCGTGCTTTGATAAAATTAATTATTTTTACCGCTTCATCCATAACTAATTTTAAATTTGACGGCATTTGCCTCCAAACAGCGTTGAGTCAACACGTTTATACTAAATAATGCTTCTCTCGTGACAACTCCATTACGGAACGCGAACTGTGTATCGCTGATGTCGTTATCCAGTTTTTTATACACACGGTTGTGAATTATTTTTATAAATAATTTGAGTGTAAGGCTCATTAGGCATATGGTCCTATCATCTTTACATAATCTTGCGTTGGCTTTCTTGGGAATCACAATGAAGGTCGACACCAACCAGTCATTTGGTATCGTTCCTGATCTGTAGATCGCATTGAAGAGCTCAGCAAGTACATCCAAGCTATGTTCCTTAAGCAGGTTTATCATTTCAGTGGGTAGTTCGTCTGGATCAGGTGCTTTCCGGTTATTCATGTTCTTCAGCGCATATTCTATTTCATCTGTTGTTATATCTGGTTCGGTTCCTATATCATTTTCTGGGGGTAAGGGGCTATTTCTGTCATCTTCGAACAGCGTTTCGATGTCTGTTTTCCATATCTTAAGCTTTGATGTCATCTCCATCACTATATTCCCATTTTCATCCATCAGTATATCTGCGTTCTTCTTTTTATAATTTCCAGTGATCTCCTTAACCTTTTTATGTATATTAAAGGAGTCATGTACGAGTACTTTTTGCAGTTTTTCAATTTAGGCAGATTTTTCATTCAACCATTGTTCTTACGCCTCTTTTACTTTCTTTTGTATTTCCTGATGTATACTTTTATATCTTTTGTTATCAGTGGTTTTAGCCTCTCTTCTTGTTCTGATTAATTCGATAATTTCATTGGTCATCGAATCGTTTTTCTTTTTCTCATTCGCCCCGCTCATCTCTATGTTTCCTATTTCAAGAATTGTGTTTTTAGTTTTCTTCCATTCGATGTTTATGTCTCCCTTATCTCTGCTGTGTGCTGCCTGCAACTCTTCTGCAAGTCGTTCTTCAACCCTTGATCTAGTTTCGCTGTTTCTTAATCTCGTGACGTCCATTTTGTTACTCTTCTTGGACCGTTTGATACATTTTAAAGCTAGTTTGAATGTTGCAACTACAGGGTTATGATCCGATGCAATGTCTGCCCCTGGGCATGTCTTGGCTGAGAGTATTCTATTTCTTTATCGTTTATTACTCATGACATAGTCGATCTGGTTTCTTACTATTTTATCTTTTGTGTCCTGTGATGATTTCCACGTCTATAATCTTCTTGGTGGTAGTTTGAATAAGGTGTTTGTCACTACTATATCTTTCTCTTGGACAAATTCAACCAGCCTCTCTCTTCTCTCGTTACGCTGTCTCAGTTCGTGCTCTCCAATGACATCCACAACCCCTCCTCTACCGATTTTGGCATTGAAATCTCCCATTACAATTGTCACTTAGTGTTTCTTAATGTTCTTCCATAATTGTTCTATTTGTCCGTATTCATCAATTTCTCTGTCTTCACTTTGTGCCGTTGGGGTGTACACTTGAATTATGATGTTTCTAACTGTATCATAATTACTCTCTCTGAGAGGATATTAACTTTCCAGTGTTAAGTTGCCCAGTTTGCCAGTCTGGAAAAGACTTCTAACATTCCACGTTCCAATTTTTAATTTCCTCCCGGGGATTCTTCGCACCCTTTGTCCATTGAAAGACTGCCGGGGATTAAGAGCCATTGTTTTAAGTGTATTTGTCATGATGATTATACTTGGGAAAATGCAATGAGGTGGTTTCCCCTTGCCTTCCTCATCGCTGTTCAAACGCCTTTCTGTGGTTTCCACTCTGCTGTTTGATGTCTGATTCCCAACCAATGGAGTTTTTCCTTCACTCCTTGCTTGGGGTCAGTTATGAGCAGCCAGCTGCCGTTGCTCAGTGCTAGTTGCCTTTATACTACCCCTAAAAGCAGAGTTGCCACTTACGCCGAATCCGCCGTGTCGGAGCTTCTCTTCTTCGCCTTCCCCGCCGGTGTGGTCTTCATCCGTAACTGGACAAGGGGCCCTTACAAGGTACTATCAGCCGAAGCCAGCTGAACCTATGTTTTTTAGTGTGGTGTTACTCCTCGATCCCTCCTCCTTCCTTACCTCTTGCATGGTAAGGCCCCAGTCTTGGGACTGGCATAGAGTTCCAATATTAGCAACCATACTATAATTATAAAAGACATACTTCAATTACACTTCTTTTCACGTCTCCTATCATGCCTTTACAATAATCCTTAAATCTACTATAATTTTTATAAACCATATATTTAGACCGAAAAAACGAAATTTTCACTTTAATACGTCAAAACTCAAAATTTTTATACTAGATATTTAAAATGCGAGTTGTACACGCACCTTTATCTAAACCAATTATGAGTCAGTAATCAAATTTTCAATAATATGTTGATTTTAAATTGAACTTTCAATTAAACAATTTCATTAAAAGAATTTATTAACATTTAACCATTATTTAAGCGTTAAAATTGAATTTGACGATTGTTTTTTCTGATCTATTATATATTTTTTTAATTTTACTATAATGTGACGGCCCTGGCACAATAATATCCCCACTGTTCGGTTACGCTCGGAGTGAGCATGTCAAATATCTGTTTTTTAGGTTTAATGTGAAAGTGTGAAGTACATTCTTCATAATACCGCGCAAATTGCTGTTTGAGATTTTTCCAAAATCTTTGGCGTCAATTTCCTTCATTCCCTCACTTAGTACAAATAATAAAGAGCCAATTAAATCGTTGCGTGTTAAAAAGTTATGCAAATAAAAAAAGTGATACTAATTTATGCATTTGAGTCGCTATTTTTAAAATTAATTAATAATACTTGAATTTTATTTAATAAAGGTATATTCTTATATAAATGTTAAACAAGTATTTGTTGTATCCTTAGATACCTTTATGGCTATAACTAAAAGTGGCAACATTGCTCAAAATTTCAGTACCTGTTTAATGTGTCAATAGTAATCTATTTGGTAGTTTTGTCCTTGTTTTTTAATTACCATATAAAGAGAGATGCAAATATCGTCAGACTGTGATCGACAATGATTTCGAACAGGTCGTAGTATTGTAGTAAATAATGTCAAACGTGGTTTGTTTATACGAGCGCCATTACGACTAGAGGGTAAACATTTAGTTATTTCGTTTTGATGTGTTTTTCATAACAACTTTTAGTGACAAAATAAACTTTTAAGTTAATTAATTTAATGTTTTTGGATTGTCATGGTTCGTCGGTGCCAAGTTTGTCAGAAAAACAGCCGAAGTTACCAATGCCACGTAGCTACAATACCATCCCCACTTTTTGTAATTCATTCATTATTTCACTACTGACGTTTAGCATTGTTCGCCGCAAAAATAAACGTGTTTATGAATGAATAGCCCTCTCTATGTTTATTATTACTCTAAGGTTTAGCCCAAAAAAAGTTGGAGTTTTGGATTTTTTACTTTTCCGCCAACCTATCTAATATGCGAGAAAAGTGGTTTACCCACAAAAAAAATGGAAATTTGAAATTTCTTTTTGAGTTATTTTTACGTTATCCATCAACAACAACACGAAAAAACGGTTTTTAGAAAAAAAATCCTGTGTGTATGTCGTCGTCGTTGTCGTCGGCCACTTTTCCTTGCAAGTCTTGTTAGCACGATACAGCCTCCGGAGTGCAATAAGTCACCAATTTTATGATTGAATATTATTCAGGGCATCTCACTGATGAACCCTATTGACTTTCAGCTCACCAGAGCCAATACAACCGGTGCTACAGTACTTTAAGTACGATATTTTTGTCATTTTTGGAGAAGTTTCAGTTTGTTAGCACGATACAGCCTCCGAAGTGCTACAAGTCACCAATTTTATGATTGAATATTATTCAGGATATCTCTCAGATAAACCCTATTGATTTCCAGGTCACCAGAGTCCGTACAACAGGTACTATAGTACTTTAAGTATGACATTTTTATCATTTTTGTAGAAATTTCAGTTTGTTACAGCCTCCGGAGTACATACAAGTGACCAATTTTATAATAGGATATTATTCAGAGCATCTTAAAGATGAGCCCTATTGATATTCGGCTCGCTTAAGTCAGTACAACGAGTGCTATGGTACTTCAAGTACCAAATTTTTGTCATTTTTGGAGAATTTTCAGTTTGTTAGCACGATACAGCCTCCAGAGAGTATACGATTCATCAACTTTATGAATAAGTATTGTTCAAGGTGTCTCACAGATGTACCCTAGTTGACTAGAGCGAGTACAGCGTGTCCTATAAAACTAGATATACTAAATTTTTGGTTATTTTTGGAGAAATTTCGGTTTGTTAGCACGATACATCCCCCGAAGTGTATACAAGTAACAATTTTATAATACAATATTGTTCAGGGCCACAGATGCGGAAAAGTTATTTTTAATCTTTAAAACCGTTTATTATTTAGTTAATTTTACGTTTTTCACCACTTTTCGTAACATGTCTTGTTAGCACGATACAGCCTCCGGCGTGTAACAAGTCACCAATTTTCTGATTGAATATTGTTTAGGACATCTCATAGATGAACCCTGTTGATTTTCAGCTCACCAGAGCCAGTACAAGTGCTATAGTATTTGAAGCACGACTTTTTTGGAGAAATTTCAGTTTGTTAGCACGATACAGCCTCCGGCGTGTAACAAGTCACCAATTTTCTGATTGAATTTTGTTTAGAGCATCTCATAGATGAACCCTATTGATTTTCAGCTCACCAAAGCCAGTACAACAAGTGCTATAGTATTTGAAGTACGACATTTTTGGATAAATTTCAGTTTGTTAGCACGATACAGCCTCCGGCGTGTAACAAGTCACCAATTTTCTGATTGAATTTTGTTTAGGGCATCTTATAGATGAACCCTATTGATTTTCAGCTCACCAAAGCCAGTACAACAAGTGCTATAGTATTTGAAGTACGAAATTTTTGTCATTTTTGGAGAAATTTCAGTTTGTTAGCACGATACAGCTTCCGGAGTGTATACAAGTAACCAGTTTTATGATTGCTATTGTTCAGGGCGTCTCACAGATGAACCCTATTGATTTTCAGCTCCTTAGAGCCAGTACAACAGGTGCTATGGTACTTTAATTACCAAAATTTTATCATTTTTGGAGAAATTTCAGTGTGTTAGTACGATACAGCCTCCGGAGTGTATACAAATGACCAATTTGATGACTGGATATTGTTGAGGGTGTCTTATAGATGAATCTTATTGACTTTCAGCTCTCTAGAGCTAGTACAACGGGTGCTATGGTACTTGTGTGTCACATTTTTGAAATTTCGGGTTGTTAGCACGATACAGCTTCCGGAGTGTATACAAGTAACCAGTTTTATGATTGCTATTGTTCAGGGCGTCTCACAGATGAACCCTATTGATTTTCAGCTCCTTAGAGCCAGTACAACAGGTGCTATGGTACTTTAATTACCAAAATTTTATCATTTTTGGAGAAATTTCAGTGTGTTAGTACGATACAGCCTCCGGAGTGTATACAAATGACCAATTTGATGACTGGATATTGTTGAGGGTGTCTTATAGATGAATCTTATTGACTTTCAGCTCTCTAGAGCTAGTACAACGGGTGCTATGGTACTTGTGTGTCACATTTTTGGTGAAATTTCGGGTTGTTAGCACGATACAGCCTCCGAAGTGTATACAAGTGACAATTTTATGATAGGATATTGTTAAGGGCGTCTCACAGTTGCGAAAAAGTTAGTTTTAATCTTTAAAACAGTTTATTTTAAAATGAATTTGTCACAATATTATTTATGTATACCTTCTTTCATCTTGAAAGACGTTTTAGCCATTCGACGTTTTATGTTTTCAATATTCTTCTATCCTCTGTTATCTCCTCTGTCCGTGCTTTTTTTTATTATCATCATCAACGTTGCGGTCCTATACATATATCACATCTTCGAGAGCCACTTTGAAAGTAACGGGGAAAAAGATGAACGGACACTAGGGATATATCTCTGCTATAAATCAACCTCCAAAGTATTATTAGTCTGTATATGAGGGGAAAAACTGCATTATGTCATGTTTCGAGTTACTCGGTCTGTCCGAGATTTGGCGATGCTTTATCATGTTTTGAGTATACTGTAAAAAACGTATATAAAAACGAGACGAATCTAGCTGTTTTCGTTTTATATTTATGTAACGAATTTATTTTAATATGAGTTTGGATTCAATTCATATCCAGATTAATTTAAACACTAAGTACATTATTTTTAGTTATTAACTATTTAGAATATTTTCTGTCGACCCGACATTTTCCAAGTAAAAACTAGTGTCAGTCTCCTTATAATATTATTGTCGAATTCTCCAGACTTCTCTCGGCACTTTTCAACTCTGTTCGATTTTCGCCTCCGATATTTTTCTAGTATTTTTTTGTATTATCCTTGACCGTTTTCAAGTCTTCTGGAGACTCTCACTAGTGGTGGCAATGATTTGTTACAATTAACTTTATTTACACAATTTATTTAACAAAATTGTAGACACAATCCTCTGAATATATTAATTATATAAGTTGATGGAATATAAAGCAGGTTTTAGATATACATAACTAAGACGTCGTACGCTGTCAAAAGCTTGCATGGAAAATAACCCCCAATCTCTCCAAGATCTACGTCACACTCCGGTTGTCTATTGTTAAGATAATTTTTCAGGACTAAAGACAACTGATCATATCTATTGGAGAATAGCAGTAGTAGGGACGGTTATGGTTTACGAAGATTAACTTTATTATATCACTAAGGTAAAATTGCTTCGCATCCTAAACGAATGGATTATAATCGGTGGATATCTATTGGCCTTCAAAATGTTTGATTATTAACAGTTTATTTTAATCTAAATATTTTCACTTTTCCGCCAACCTATCTAAAAAATTGGAAATTTGAAATTTTTTTTTGAGTTATTTTTACGTTATCCATCAACAACAACACGAAAAAATGGTTTTTAGAAAAAAAATCCCGTGTGTATGTCGTCGTCGTTGTCGTCGGCCACTTTTCCTTACATGTCTTGTTAGCACGATACAGCCTCCGGAGTGCAATAAATCACCAATTTTATGATGGAATATTGCTAAGGACATTTCACAGATGAACTCTATTGATTTTCAGCTTACCAGAGCCAGTACAACGGGTGCTATGGTACTTGAAGTACGACATTTTGTCGTTTTTCGAGAAATTTCAGTTTCTTAGCACGATACAGCCTCCTGAGTTCAACAAGTCACCAATTTTATGATTGAATATTATTCAGGGCATCTCACTGATGAACCCTATTGATTTTCAGCTCACCAGAGCCAATACAACCGGTGCTACAGTACTTTAAGTACGATATTTTTGTCATTTTTGGCGAAGTTTCAGTTTGTTAGCACGATACAGCCTCCGGAGTATATACAAGTGATGAATTTTATGATTGGATATTATTCAGAGCGTCTTAAAGATGAACCCTATTGATATTGAGCTCACTAAAGCCAGTACAACGGGTGCTGTGGTACTTGAAGTACCAAATTTTTGTCATTTTTGGAGAATTTTCAGTTTGTTAGCACGATACAGCCTCCAGAGAGTATACGATTGATCAACTTTATGAATAAGTATTGTTCCAGGTGTCTCACAGATGTACCCTATTGATTTTCAGTTGACTAGAGCGAGTACAGCGGGTCCCATAAAACTAGATATACTAAATTTTTGGTTATTTTTGGAGAAATTTCGGTTTGTTAGCACGATACATCCCCCGAAGTGTATACAAGTAACAATTTTATGATAGAATATTGTTCAGGGCCACAGATGCGGAAATGTTAGTTTTAATCTTTAAAACCGTTTATTTTTATATAATTTAAACCTATTGTTTTATAAATCCAGAAAAATAGCACCATAAAATTTTTTTTTGCCATAGAAATATCTAAAAATAGTGATGATCACAGCTTGGTCAAGTCAGCAGAGCTAAAATAGCAAAAACGAATAAAAACTAATAGAAATTTAAGTGCTCTGTAAGTGCTAATTATTGCCTTTATTTAAAAATTTGTTGCTCTTTTAGTTTTTCTAATAATTGTTGTTTAAATGTTGCCCGCTAGCTTGAACGAAAGTTAGCAGAGCACTATCAATAATTGGTAAGTAATTGAAAAAACTGTTGCATACAAATTAAGTGCTCTTTAAGTGCTAATTATTTCCTTTAATTAAAAATTTTTTGCTCCTTTAGTTTTTCTAATAATTATTGTTTAAATGTTGCCCGCTAGCTTGAACGAAAGTTAGCAGAGCACTATTAATAATTGGTAAGTAATTGAAAAAACTTTTGCATACAAATTGAGTGCTCTTTAAGTGCTAATTATTGCCTTTAATTAAAAATGTCTTGCTCTTTTAGTTTTTCTAATAATTGTTGTTTAAATGTTGCCCGCTAGCTTGTTAGAAAGTTAGCAGAGCACTATTAATAATTGGTAAGTAATTGAAAAAACTGTTGCATACATATTAAGTGCTCTTTAAGTGCTAATTATTGCCTTTAATTAAAAATTTCTTGCTCCTTTAGTTATTCTAATAATTATTGTTTAAATGTTGCCCGCTAGCTTGAACGAAAGTTAGCAGAGCACTATTAATAATTGGTAAGTAATTGAAAAAACTTTTGCATACAAATTGAGTGCTCTTTAAGTGCTAATTATTGCCTTTAATTAAAAATGTCTTGCTCTTTCAGTTTTTCTAATAATTGTTGTTTAAATGTTGCCCGCTAGCTTAACAAAAGTTAGCAGAGCACTATCAATAATTGGTAAGTAATTAAAAAAACTTTTGCATACAAATTAAGTGCTCTGTAAGTGCTAATTATTGCCTTTAATTAAAAATTTGTTGCTCTTTTAGTTTTTTTAATAATTGTTGTTTAAATGTTGCCCGCTAGCTTGAACGAAAGTTAGCAGAGCACTATCAATAATTGGTAAGTAATTGAAAAAACTGTTTCATACAAATTAAGTGCTCTTTAAGTGCTAATTATTGTCTTTAATTAAAAATTTTTTGCTCTTTTAGTTTTTCTAATAATTATTGTTTAAATGTTGCCCGCTAGCTTGAACGAAAGTTAGCAGAGCACTATCAATAATTGGTAAGTAATTGAAAAAACTGTTGCACAAAAATTAAGTGCTCTTTAAGTGCTAATTATTGCCTTTAATTAAAAATTTCTTGCTCTTTTAGTTTTTTTAATAATTGTTGTTTAAATGTTGCCCGCTAGCTTGAACGAAAGTTAGCAGAGCACTATCAATAATTGGTAAGTAATTAAAAATCTTTTGCATACAAATTAAGTGCTCTTTAAGTGCTAATTATTGCCTTTAATTAAAAATTTCTTGCTTTTTTAGTTTTTTTAATAATTGTTGTTTAAATGTTGCCCGCTAGCTTGAACTAAAGTTAGCAGAGCACTATCAATAATTGGTAAGTAATTAAAAAAAACTTTTGCATACAAATTAAGTGCTCTTTAAGTGCTAATTATTGCCTTTAATTAAAAAATTCTTGCTCTTTTAGTTTTTCTAATAATTATTGTTTAAATGTTGCCCGCTAGCTTGAACGAAAGTTAGCAGAGTACTATCAATAATTGGTAAGTAATTGAAAAAACTGTTGCACAAAAATTAAGTGCTCTTTAAGTGCTAATTATATCTTTCAAACATAAATTTTGTGCTTTTCTATAAACATATATCTGCTTACTTGAATTTTGGATCGTTTATTCATCAATATTTTAATATTTTTGTAACATTGAAAATGTTTTTGCACGGTCACAACTTTTAAACTAGTGGAGCTACTGACATAACATAAACGTCAACGTCAACACGATAATGAAAAAGGATATAAATAAAAAAAAGTAATTTCATTTTTCGAGAAAATATGTGAATTAAGGCCGAAAATTCAGTTAAAAGTGTGATACTATTATTATTAAACAAATCGGTAAAAAAACCATTCAGTATTCAGAATATTTCGGAAAAATAATATTTTTTATTGAATTTTGGCACGCGAGAGAATAAAAAATTGTTGGATAAATAAACCATCAGGAAATCAAGTCTAACAAGAAATAGACGTTATGTAAAAAGTGACTGGAAGTTATAAATACAGTTAAATAGAACTGGATATCTTTTTAATGTACTTTCTTTCAACATAATCAGTGCAACGTAATATATGACAGTTTTTTGTTTTTTTATCTTCAGTTTATATATACTTAACTTTTTCAAATAAATGTTTATCAAATAAAATAATTCTTTATTTCAAAACACAACTTGTTTCTATCAAAATATCTTTGGAACTAAGGTTATTTGACATTTTTTAATTCGAAGAAATTAACAAGACATTATAAAAAAACACCATATACGGCCACGTGTACCAACTCTTAAATTTACCAGATCATATTTTGTCTTTGGTACCACATTATACCCATGTACCTTTGGAACTAATGTTCTTTGGCATTTTTTAATACGGAGAAATTACCAAGACATTAAAAAACACTATATACGACCACGTGTACGCAACTCTTGAATTTGCCAGAACATATTTTGTCCTTGGTACTGCATCGACACGAAAAACACACATTTCAATTTTTTTATAAATGGAAAAAACATTTATTTTTTACAAAAAACAAATAATTATTGTTTACAACATTTTATTATTTATATTTATTGCTGATAATGTTTTAAGTTTACAACATCACGAGCCCATGACGGGATTTTGTAACATTTTTTGAACAAACTCCTGAAAAGACGCATCGTTTGTAAACATTTTTCAATATTTTCATTTTCTCCATTTTATTATTTATTGCTACATGAGTTTTTAATTTAAAACAACGCAAGCACTTAATTTGTGTGCAACAGTTTTTTCAATTACTTACCAATTATTAATAGTGCTCTGCTAACTTTCGAACAAGCTAGCGGGCATCATTTAAACAATTATTAGAAAAACTAAAAGGGCAAGAAATTTTTAATTAAAGGCAATAATTAGCACTTAATTTGTATGCAAAAGTTTTTTTAATTACTTACCAATTATTAATAGTGCTCTGCTAACTTTCGAACAAGCTAGCGGGCAACATTTAAACAACAATTATTAGAAAAACTAAAAGAGCAAGAAATTTTTAATTAAAGGCAATAATTAGCACTTAATTTGTATGCAAAAGTTTTTTTAATTACTTACCAATTATTGATAGTGGTCTGCTAACTTTCGTTCAAGCTAGCGGGCAACATTTAAACAACAATTATTAGAAAAACTGAAAGAGCAAGAAATTTTAAATTAAAGGCTGTAATTAGCACGTAAAGAGCACTTAAATTTCTATTATAGTTCTTATTCGTGTTTGCTATTTTAGCTCTGCTGACTTGACCAAGCTGATGATCACTGTTAGTATATTATTTCTCTTTACAACGGCGCAAAGTTTCAAGAATCTCGATTTATATAAAGTTTTCTAAATGTGGCCAAGAACTGTACTGTTTTTACCTCTATATGAAAATCCTACAAATTTAAATAGAAATTCTTCATAGAAACATGATATAAAAAAATGTATTCCTTCATAACCATAAATGTCGAATAGATACTATCCCTAAACACAAAACGTTCTCTCTAAGCCCCTGCCTTTGTGTATGTATGCATTTATGCTTCAAAAATGATGTAAGGGGTGTACGTCGGCTGTTGGTGGGGTGCTTCTCTTAGGCCTGTTCCCATCTGTGACGCCATTTTAGTTTCGCCTAGACAACGGTAAGAGCCCGAATGCTCTTGTACATATTGTAAGATAAATTGTAGATTTCTTTTTGTTTATTCTCTGTACATACAAATTTTGCACAGCGATTATTTTGTTAGTTATCGTGTAAAGTGTCTCTCTCTAAAAGTGAACAACAGTGTGTGATAAGTTTGTTGTTGTTGGTAATTTTCCACTGTGTTTCGGAAAACTACAGTTACAACGATGAATTTGGTTAGTAGTTTGTTAATTTCTTAAGTATATAAGTTAATTCGTACACCAATAAAAAGGTTCGTGTTTACAAACATAAAAATGAAGGAAAGTGCTGCATTTTGTACCTAACCTAATAGCATAACAAAATAGCAACATGTAACGTGGATTCGATCGCTAGGTGGCGATTACTTAGCCGTGTATGCAGAGTATCATATTAATTATAATTACGGTACATATTATATCATAATAAAGGAATACATTTAAATGAATCTAAATAAATAATATGTATTCAGATACAAGTAAAATTAAGAGATTTTTTTATAACATTTGACACAGCATTGTTCCTAAGTTTGACGTTGGCTTGACAGTAATCAGATGTACACTGTAAATATGGCAAAATGTTGATAATAGGTTAGCGGAAGTCATATGAACAACTGACTTGTCTCAAAAGAGTTCATATTTTTACAGAGAAAGATATTCTGTCGCCACTACTGAAATATGTAAAAACATTTTAGTATTATCACGCAGATTACAACAAAATTGTTTTCTATCTAAAATCTGTATTAATACACTCCATACCACTTTGTAGATTTTAGTTGAGGCAATAGTATTTATTCACTTTGAAATATTCAATCTCAACTTTTATTTATTTTTTGTTGCGTTTCTTTTCTAATAAAATCAGTTGACACTAGTATCTAGTGATGAATATGGATCTCCGTCAACTATAATCATCTCAATTAAAAAATTGATCAATGAATTCTTTTTTAAATTTTGTATGGAAAGATGTATGTTTAAAAAAAATTATGTAACTAGTAGAACCAACCTAACTATTTGAAATATCTCATTGTAGATCCCAATTTTATCCCTTCTCAAGTTTTAGGAGTATTTGCAATTCCATTTTCCAACTACCTGCCTATTTACTGCATTATTCTAATATTCATTCACCCAGTCAATAGTCATATTTAAATAAAGTCCAAGAAGCTAAATTTGGAAATTTGGCTGTTCGAAAGGTATTCTGTATTCCTGTAATGATAATAAAAAATGATATGACAACTAGTTAACAAGTTAGGGTGATGCCGTAATTAATCAGACTTAAAAAAAGATTGGCAATATTGTCGAATAAAACTATATTTCTATCACATTAGTTGTAAAGCAAAAAAGGACATGAAATGTACTGTTTCTCATATTACCTTTTTAAATAAAATTTTCTAAAAAGTTTCCACAATATAATGAAAAAATGGTAAAATTCTAAGAAATTGACAATTGTTTCGATATTAAATATCATCGTCAGAATGACAGAAGTTACATTTCATTTGATGTATTACCTGATGTTTAATCATTATTTTTGGCTAGACCAAGAGTGACCTACTTTGTGATTGACTTAAAGCCGCTTGACATGGAGCAATGCTACCTGCAATCAGTGCTGCCACACGTCTGAAAGCGGAATATCGTACTAGCGCTGGCGAAAGTACCGTATTTGCGAAAAAATTACCGTACTTTACAAAAAATGCAAAATTAGTAAATAAAAAACATAATATTGATTTATGGGTATGGCGTTTAATAAAAAATAATAATAAAAAAATGATAATTGACAAATAATAATAAACAAATAAT
Source organism: Galeruca laticollis (assembly GCA_963921935.1). Taxonomy (NCBI): domain Eukaryota; kingdom Metazoa; phylum Arthropoda; class Insecta; order Coleoptera; family Chrysomelidae; genus Galeruca; species Galeruca laticollis. The sequence goes on from OY998185.1 coordinate 47,253,938, forward strand.
AAAAAAATAATCTCAAGAGAAAAATTGTTACTCATCAATGTAAAAGTAATCCTTTTCTTCTTCTGATGCCTCTTAAAGAGGATTTCTTTGGCATATAAATTTGAGCTGGTTATTCTCGACAACATATCCACATTTGGTTTAAATTTTACGCAATTGCCTTGTTGAGCCACACATTCGTTGGCCAGCAAGAAACCATTAATTGTACTGGTTATAAATCTATATCTAGATTTTGTTTTAATGTTGTTTACCTTACTAAACACTCGCTCATAACTAGCATTGGAATGAGGAAAAGCCAAAATATTCAAAACAAATATTGGAAAATTTGCTTCATTGATCATTAGATGCAGTTCTGCCCAAAATTCATCAATTTCATCATGAATATTAATTTCATTGGGGGGAGTAAATACATAATTAGGTAATAACCTCCATTCGTCATCTTAATTGTTCATTGCCTGCAGTATACAGTCGTATTAATTTTCTAAGTATTGAGGCTAATATAGGAACTCTATTTCTAGTCTCGGAAGAAATAGAATTTTCCAGTTTAAAAATATGTAATTGTGGAAGCAAATCTTCATTAAAATCATATCTTTGACGAATCTATTTTCATAAAACGCAATAAAACATTGCTCATAAAAATAATCTAGTACTTAAGTGAGGTTGTTGTTGAATTTCAACTTTATTCATTTTGTTATGGACATCTACCCCAAAATAAAGAGCATTTTAGGCAAATAATACGAGGATATATTGAAAAATTCTTTTCCTACGACCACATAGGAAAATGACATATATCGACGTCAGTAAAGCTAGCACCCCCACTTTTTCAAATTTAAAAAAAAAAACTTATATGTAATTTAGAACTAATTTAGGACTAATTTGTACCCAAAAAAATAGAATTTGTACCCACTTAGTTTTTCTGAAAAATCACTAATTAAAGTGGGGGTGCTAGCTTGAGCTCAAGCTAGCACCCCCACATTGACAAAATCAAATTTTATTGGCATAAATCTAAACTTTGAATTAAGGACTAATTTGTACCCAAAAGATAATAATTTGTACCCACTCAGTATTTCTGAAAAACCGTTATTTAAAGTGGGGGTGCTAGTTTAAGCTCAAGCTAGCACCCCCACTTTTACAAAATCAAATTTTAACAGCATACCTTTAATCTTTGAATTTAGGACTAATATGTGCTCAAAAGCGTTTTTTCATTATTATATCATTTTGTTTATAAAAGATGATAGTAAATTAGACCATGTGTTTTATCAGTTTCCAACTGAATCATTAAAAGATTTGAAATTATCAAAGATAACTAAATATTATTAATTTTCGAATATAGGACTAATTGTAACCAAAAAATTAAAATTTGTACCCACACAGTTTTCCCTGTAAAAGGAGTTTTAATGTGGGGTGCTGGCTTGAACACGTCCACCTTTAAAAATCCAATTTCAACAGCATTCCTTTAAACTTTGCATTTAGAACTAATTTGTAACCAAAAGCGTTTTTTCATTTCATTTTGTTTATTAAAGATGATAGTAAATTAGATCACGTGTTTTATTAATTTCTAACAAATTATCTCTTGACTGCTTATTATTTGCTTCTTAAAATTATCTTCATGTAACTTGTTCAATTTGCTCTATATAAGTGCTAACATATTATTGACAGAATTGTTCTGAAAGCTGCCCGCATAGTGTAACAGCAATACAAGCAATGATTAAAGTGTACACCTGTGCCCATATGTTTTTTTTCACCCACAATGAATTTGTCAAAGGAAAATGCTTTTTTAAAAATATCGTAACAAAAGCACATGGTAAACTATTGATAACATCAACTGTAATGTACATTTTTGAATATAACTTACATTTTAGCATAAATTTAAACGATTTATAGTTAGAAAATGTTTAATTTGCAATTGAGGGGGAAGAAAGTAATAAAAAACTTCCCCAAAAATCGCTTTTTTGAAAATATTTGGTCGAAAAAAACCATTTTTGCAAAAAACCGGATTTTCATTTTATCGGACTATGTTTCATCATTTATTTCCTTAATTTCTAAACTCGAAAGGTCTTTGCTGATTGATTCGACACCCAGAAGTAACTAGTTTATAGTCTGTTTGAAATAGACAGAAAGTAATAAAACCTAATTTAACACGCAAAACCCTTATCGGTTGGGCAACTAAAACTGCTTGTTTGATGAGGTATTTAAACCTCTTTCTAGCAGCTCTGGAGAGCCCGATTCTCCCTTTCAAGAGGGTTTTTGAGGTTGAATCAGTTTTATCCTCACTGCCAGATTTAAGCAAGGCAGCTTTAATTTAGGGACGTTCAGAGTCCTGTACGATGCTGCCCGTTTACATGAGGATTTCGACCTCTATTGTTTTTGAAGAGTCTGGCTCGCCCTGGGTTTTTTCTTTTGGGGCTTCCACATACGTTCCCACGAGAAGCTTGGGAAAGAACGGTCAATTACGGCAGAGCCCCGCATGCCGCAGGGAGGCTATTGAAACCAGGATACTCCATCCACTAGCCATACAGTCGTAGGCTTGTGCTGTTCCACCTTTTACTTGGGAATATTTTTATTGTTGTTCTCTTCTACTTGGTCGGTTGTTTAAGGCAAGCCCTCGCGTCTTGTGAAACGCGGTGTATACCAGGCAGGTTTCCATAGAGATATCCCTCGTGGGTGCTCAGTTCGTCAGATCATCCAAACGCGCCCCGGAGAACAGGCTCTCTCCTCCACGCTGTGGTTTCTGGTACTTACCTTGTTTGGATCCGTTGTGTTCAGTTCACAATAGCTTCTTACAATAAAGCGCCATTGTTATGCAGGATCACCTCGGACAAGGTGCTATTCTTCATAGCGGGATAAGCGTCCTCAAGAGATTTGCCCGATCTCCTCGGCTATTCCCCTGAAATTAGTCGCCATGTACTAAACTCCTTAACCCCAAGAACAAAACTAAAATCACAAACTTTCAGCAAACGCAAAAGTACTAATGATACAATTTGCATAAGTGTTGCTACGAAACTGAATAAAGCGATCGTAATTATCAAATCTAGATATCAACTATGCGGAAAGGCGAAACCATATCCCCTAACTACTGACACCCTAATTTTGTACTCTAATACTGGCGGGAACTCTGAGAGACTCCTATCTACATCGTTCTATTTGAAAATAGGTGTCATTTTTGAAGTGTTTGTTGTAGTTGATAATTAAATGAACGTATTTATTTATATTTCATTTGATATTACTCCAAAAATTTAACAATAATATTCAAAAGTTCTTATAATAACAAAAAGTCACGGTACCACCATTGTTATAGCAAAAAATAAAATAAGAAAAGTTTTTTTCACAAAATTTGTAAAATCTGAAGACAACTAAATGAAAAATTGTATTGCAGAACTACAAATCACAAATCGTGCATTAAATGTACCATTTTTTTAGTCATCATTAACGCACTGTTGTACATTACTTGTGCGAAAGTGATTTTTCACACTCGTGGGATTGTCGCACTCGGCTTATGCCTCGTGTGAAAGATGTTACTCTCCGCACTCTTAATGTAATTAATATACTATTTCACATATGTAACAAATTTGAAATTCCGAAAAATCTGTTTTCCATCTTCATTATAACTTTTTTAATTCTGTTTAAAACGAGAAACATTGTGTACTGCCATGATGGACATCGATATTTCTAATTACCTTTGTTTACTGTTCCGGGTAAAATTGAATTTACTCGAAAAAACCAGAAAATGCTGTTATTCGCCACGTTTCGCTATTCGGTTGTGTACTCACATTTGATAATGATAGAACGTAAAGCGTAAATATTAAAAAATTTAACGACTCTCGGTCTCTGTACACACGTGTGATGTGAGAGGCTTTTGTTTTACTACCAACTTCGAGTGTCTGAGGAATTGTATAGAACGTTAACGAGTGGACTCGATGTAATTGGAAATGACAGTCAGTCAAGAAATAAAAATATAAGTACTAGAATCTTAACTTAACGGAAAGTATTTTAAATAGAACTGACTAAATAAATAATAATAATTTTTCAACAAATGTTTCTTTTTATTATCTGAGTGTGAATGTTGAAAAATGAAAAAAATATTATCTATGTTAGCACTCCCACCAAAAAAATCGAAATTATATATTTATATATATATATATATATATATATATTATTATAGTTTATTTTATATGGGAATTTAATTTGCCCTACGTTGGGCCGACATATTATTATGAATAGAATTGGGTGAGAAAATAGTTTAATTTGCCCGGTATGTTGTGGATTTAATATGTATGATAAACAGTTTATTTAACCAACATGAAAACTTCTCATCTCAGGGTAGAGTTCAAGTATTTTAAATAAAATGATTTTATAATTTTATATATGTTAGCGCCAAAGTTAATAAATGCTTTATATTTTTAAAAATAAATTTGTTAATCAGAATATGTTACTTTTTTTAATGATTTTAAATTAAATACGGTCCTGTCCTACTTAAAAAATATCTGCATAGTTCAATCGATTTCATTCAGAGCTTCTGCCTGTGGTAAGTAGATGGTGCACAAGTCACCAGATGAAATGAATAACTCAAGTAAATTTAAAAAAAAAACGTTCTTCAAAAGGAAAAACAATATTTAATTTAATGAAAATAAATACACTACACTTTTACAAGTGTTTTTTTTTTAAGAAATTCAACTATCCAAAAGGATGACTCTTTCATACAAATCACACGCACTCTGGTGAGATATTATTATAATATTAAAATACAGTTATATAATTTCATAAACATTTGACTTTCAGAAAACGGCGAAATACACTCTTAACAGCGTCTATGCATCACAAAATTTTAGTTTTTTTTTTTACAAATTAGTAAGTACGCTTGACCTCTTAATACATTAATAAATTAACTTGTACTACCTTATTTACTTCACGATTTCTGTTTGTTCACCTTTATTTGTTCCAGATTCTCCTCCCGGAAAACCTCCCTGTTGGCATTCTGCTTCTATCAGAACAGGAATCGATGCTGTATTTCTTTCAAAGTCCAAACAGCTCACACAAATTCCACTATTCAATGTTTTTCGAAAACTATTTTGGCTATTTTACTTCCACCAGACACAAGACACCATATTATAAAATAAAATTCATGATTAGTGTTTTACAACATTCAACAATTCCTTTTTTAATTATTAATATAAACTAAACTACTTACACTGATATATCTCTTGTAAGTATAATGTATTTGTTTTAAATTCTATAGTCAAATTTTGTCTTCCAAATGATTTCAATTGATTTACTTTACCAAAAAAATTTTGCTGCTCCAAAAATCTCTTCCCAAAAAGAAAACCTACTAGTCAAAAGCCCCCATAATCAACAACTTTTTCACATTCTGATTTTTTTTTCGTTAGCAACACAGTTGTCGCCGATGTGATCTTTTTTAAATGTTTATTAACCAATCAAATTTGACTATTTATTTTATAACTCAAATTCTTCATTTCAACCAGTGAAATGTTCATCCATTATATCATGATATTATATTCTAAGGTTTTTAATTGCTTAGACTTCCTATATTATTTTCATTCAATAATATTTCTTAGTATTGTTAAAATGACATTTCCTAACCTCTAAGTATGTATGTCAAATGAATATTCATAATGTTTTAATAGATGACAGCTGTTACCTTTAAATATGTATGCAAAATGAAAATTCGTTTTCTTTATAAGTCATGTTCTCTGAAATTCACATTATTTTATATTTTCCTGCTCTGTTATGTCTAAACATCTATACTATCTCATTTTAATGTCTTAATCAACAAATATTACGAGATTAGCTTGACTTTACAGAATAAAGCATTATTAGTTTCTTATTATGAACAAATTTTGATACTTGATCTCTTTGATAAAAGTTTCGTTAGGTAATTTATTTCATATAAATTGTTTATCACACCTATTCGCAATTATCCCTACATTATACAGTCTGTCCTTTCTGTATGTCTTCTCTATCGAATAGTGGATCGTACAGATTTTCTCCATTCAAATGTTTAAAAAAAAATTTTTGACTTAAAAAAAATTCTTTTAGATTACAATACATAATCTTAATTCTTCATTATTTGATATACAGGGTGTAGCATTATTTTTTCACAATAATATATTCCATTTTCTTTAATAATATTTGCCCCACGTTTGGGTGACAAATTACTATATTATGATTTTATCTATATGAATTTTATTTGTTGATGTTACAATTTATGATTGTAACTACACTGTTGTGAATATGCCTTTACTACTGAATATAACCTATTGAAATTTTTGACAGCAGTTGTCAAATTAATATGCCCGGCTCAGATGAAACATACTCATTATGTCCATTTCCTTTTTTTCTTTTGATTCTTGTTTGTCCTCTTGTCCTGTTTCTTCTGACAATGGTGCATCTTCTTCTAATTGTTGTCCTCCCTGCTCTAAGTACTGCACCTGAAAATCACCCATACTATGTCTTCTTTCTTCTCTTTGTTCCTCAGATCCACTTTCAACTCCTACCTGTTTACCATCCCTTAATGCCATTCTTCTTTCCATGGTCGATACTTAATTTTTTATATAGTCAAAGAATTTGCTGCGTCAAATTATAATATTTTTCTACTATATTTATGATAATAATGATAAATAAATTTTTGCCCCACTTTGCGGCGCCAATTATAATATATTCTATGTTCTTTAATAATATTTGCCCCACGTTTGGGTGACAAATTATTATATTATGATTTTATCTATAATTATTTAATAGTTTAATTTATGAATTTATACGATATGAATTTTATTTGTTGCTGTTACAATTTATGATTGTAACTACACTCTTGTGAATATGCCTTTACCACTGAATATAACCTATTGAAATTTTTGACAGCAGTTGTCAAATTAATATGCCCGGCTCAGATGAATATTAAATTTTATATTGTGAAAGATAAATCAATACACAATCGACTTACTCACTCTTATCTCAGGGAGGGATCAAAGATTTCAAATAATAATTCAAATTTATAAATTTTTAATGAATTTTCAAATTACGTATTACGCTATTCCAAATCTAGAGTAACTGTTTGTTCTATATACTACAAGACAATTAAATTATCTTATGACATATATGATTTTACTGTCAGGAAATTAACCAAATGTCACTTATTATATCAAAATTTTTATAGCCTGAAAATTATCAAATACAATCAGAAATGAATATGAAATGAGTACCAAAGAGTGATTGGAATTCAAATTTATATAATATATTATCAAATAACAAATTACAAAAATTAGAACTTTTCAAAAATATTATAAACGCAGAAACAAAGATGGAATTTTCTATCAACCTTAAAATTAAGACAACCTATAATTATAAATCTACTCGCTAAATAATTTATCAAAGTTCAAAATGTTTGATTATATACTTGATGTATATCAATGTCAAAATACGCAAATTTCCGTTTAAATTGTCTATTCCAAAATTATCTTCGCTTGACGTTGAATTTTATTTGAGTAACGTTACTGTAATTTCAATCGAATTTATTACCATAAGATGCATCTAATTTTGAAATATTTTTAATAAAGGCCTATTAATTCTCGAGAAATAATGTAAATAAACTGGACAGGACTCACCAACTAGGTACTGATTAACTCGTTCGTATTCCAAACCGTGTTTAGAATTCAGGAACAACTTTCTAAATTAATAATTTAGAAATCGGAAAATCACCCGCACTTTATCGATACAATTCGTTGCGAATTATACACGCACTGGCTTTACAATGCAGGATTTGATGATCTGATAATATTCATATAAATTACTATGATATTTCTAAATAAATTTGAGGCAACTCTTATTTCGATGTTGCCTCGTGGGAATATCAAAATCAACTCACTCAACTTTCTATATAAATAATTCTCCTCTCCTTTGGTTACCAAAAAAATTCTTTTTTTTTTTTAAAATATAAATTTACGTTTTCCTATAACAAAGAGAGATTATCATCCTTTTAATATAATTGCAATTTTGGTAACAGAGACATCTGTATTCTTGTTTTCAAATCGTTATAAAGTATATTCTGCATTAATGTCATCCGAAATTGAAGTGTCAAAATTTATTTGTATATTGAAACTTTAAAATTATTGATAATACAGTGTGCATCACTAGTATTACATCCAAATATGCACATTTTTCCTTATTTCAATATTTTCTTTAGAATTTAGATAGAGGTATTAATATATATATATATATATATATATATATATATATATATATATATATATATATATGCAGGAATATTAGGTGATAATTATTTGCTCTATTAATGATTTTTGTGCTCGAGCGGTTTAGCGGGAAATCGCAATTGAAAGTGGGGTTGCTGACTTAACGTAAGTTAGCACCTCCTCATTAAAATGACGTACAATTAAAAAGTTGGAATGTTAGAATTATCTGCTTTTTATTTGCTTTTAGAAGCAATTAATAAGAGATTGGATATATACACCGTCGATACACACCAATGTTTTGCTACAATTTTATACAAACCAATATTTATGCAAAAGTTAAATAAAATTAAAAAAACTTTTTTTATGAAGTTTTCATCCCCTTGGGTTTTTTTATAAACCATTCACAGAATTCTACCCGTCGAGGAAAATCACCTGATTGTAAGTGTTGCACCAAATGATATGAAAACGGTTTCCATGTGTGTTTTAAGGCTCATTTCTGTATGAAATAGGGCTATTGTAGAGAGTAGCATGCGCGATTTCGGAAAAACTTCAATGCAATTTTTCATTTTGGTGTTCCCTGATGCCAAAATAACCCCATGTTCCGATATATATATATATATATATATATATATATATATATATATATATATATATATATATATATATATATATATATATTGAACTAGTCCTCTATTATATTAAAATAATTCACAAATTTGAAAAGACATTAAAATGTTATATTAATACGTAGGGTGTACCAGTAGATACAACCAAGTTAAAAAACTAAGATTTCATATAAATGAATAGAATGAAATGAGCAAATATATTGTCAGATATTGAGAAAAACAGTTACCAAAAGGATAATGAATAAAAATTCTAATAACAACATTGTATAAATAAGTATAAAATTTTACCTTAACAATTAATCCCAGGTCAAGTCAAGGTCAATATATTCTGAACACTGCCACGTGAATATCTGGATAAATAGAATGTAGTATCACTTGAAACCTAAAATAACAAAAATTAATATTCAACTCACTAATTGGTTATCTATATTTACAGATGATGATAGTAAAGGTTTAAATTTAAAAAAGGAATTAAAAAAAAACTTTATAATAGGTGACATACGGAACAGAGCCAAGTTATCTGTCAAGGAAATATGCTAATTCAATAATCTTTATAAACAGGAAGTAATCAAATTTAGTGATTTCCTTGCCAACTTAAATTTGTTGGTTATTAATTGAATGTAGAACAATAAAGACAAATTTGGAAATAACTAATAGTTTATGTAAGACAAAATTAGTAAAAATTCAAAGATTTAAAACTACACAATTACATATGTATTAATAATTAGTGTAGGTTGTAGATTTTGTATAATTTAATGTAAATAGATATACCTTAAAAAGGGAATTATAACAAAATTTGTTATTATAATACATGAAAAAGACATTTTATGGAATCCCTAAGACAATATAAACTTATATATAAATAAGTGTTGATATCCTCCAGAACTGTCGAAATAAATAATTTTACATTTTTTATAAAAAACATTCAAATCAACAATTATTGTGACAAAAACAATGAGAAGCAGGCTTTGCATTTTATGAGTCGAAAGTTTGTTGATTTAAAAAAAAGACAAGCGCGCTTGGGAGAGAGGATGAATGGCTTCTGTATAAATCTCCTCTACAATTTTTTTTTTAAATTAATGTAAAAGTAAAGTTTAAAGCCAGAAAAAGTAAAGAAATAGTCATATTAGTGTTGATTAAACAGTGTTTATAAACGAGAAGTGAACAGAAAAGAGCATTTCTCCGCTGAGAAATCATCAAGAATTTGGGAGACGCTAGCGGCAGTCCAGGTACCGAAGCTTCGAAATAAGGTCTGTGCTTTTTTGAGTATTAATTTTGGAATTCCAAAAGAATATAGTGAACAATAAAATATAATTTGAACGTTTAAATAATAATCTCATAAAAAAGGCCAAAAACAATTATAATATGATGAATATCATATAATATCAATGGATATCTATGCATTTTTAGTAATAGATAGTATAGTACTTACTTGTTAAATTAATTCATTCCATCAATTGTTCACATTGTACATAAATGATCATATAACTTCCATTTCTTCTTTCCTTTCTGATGCATGTTTGTCTATTTCTATCCATCACTATCATCATTTAACTTCACTCGTATTGCATTTATATATATATATATATATATATATATATATATATATGTAATTGTATAGTTCAAGTTTAAATAACATATCGATAATTTCAACAAATATATAAACGTTAGAAGTGTATAACATTTCATAAATATATCATCGACTGTGAATTTCACGTTGAGTGTCGCGTGGAACTCTATAAGAGCATACGTTTCTCTTATGCGCCGATGCAATCATCCAAAGTATTCAGTGCGCATGACTGGATAGAATGCAGGAGTGGTATGTTAAAAATAATACAAAATTTGATCGTAACAATTTATTAAATTATTTTCTGGAAAGTGTTGGTATTTTATTTTTATTCATATCCATAATAAATTTATTAAAAATTTGCTTACTTCATTTAGTCTATGTAAGAATATTTTAAATCATTAAAATCAAAGGTATATATTCAGGAAATATCTTGTTTCTGAATAAAGTAAAATATTACAATTTAAGGATTAGATATTCAAAATTAAATTATATTTATTTTGTGCGTCCTGAACTCAAAGGGAGGAGTCTGCATGCTACCGACTCTATGTAAAAAAATTTTAAATTAACATTAACATATTATCATTAGGAGCTAGCTGAAGGTAAGTCAAGTCTATACAAAACAAGACTACGACATGTATAACTTTAATAACTATTATAAAACTAATAAAGTTCAGTAAATAAAATTCACAGTAAAATCAAATTGTTTAATATATATATATATATATATATATATATATATATATATATATATATATATATATATATATATATATTGAACATAATTCAAGAACACAGAAACTAAAATAATATAACTCATATCAGCATACTACACAGAATTATATAAACCAGTATCGGTTAATGAAAATATTTCCAATATACAGAAGATTTAATGCAGTATTTAAAAAAAAAACTGTATATGTCTTACATGTACAAAATATTCTGGAGCATATATACATCATCTGATAAGTGTTAGAGAATTATTAGCACCTATTTTGATCAGGATACATAATATCTATTACCTTATAAAAGTAAAATATATATATATATATAGAGGAGATAGTTCTTCACTACTTGGAAGTATATTTGAAATTCTCACTCTCACAAATATATTGAAGTTTGGAACATTTGATTCAATATCTTTAATATGATACCAAAAGAATTTATTGATGAAGTAATCTATTCATAATGGAATACAATATATGAGCAATAGTAATAAGAAATTTGAATAAAAAGGATAAAACTTACCTTTAAACACAGTAGTTCATTTAAGAAGCATATCGACAATCCATTGTAAGTAATAAATAACAAGTTATAAATAAAAATTCCTTAATTAAAAGAAACATGTAATCCATATTCTAAAAATATTCATTGAACATTAATAATAGATACAATAAATAAACATGTAATAACTTAATTATTCAACATTTAGAGAGTTTTGGTTATATATATCAAATAATGTCAGAAATGTCAAAAAAAAATAATTTTATAAATTGACTGGAATAAGGTTATAAATTGAAAAAGAAGCAGAACCATAGAAATCTATATTTATTGAGTCAAGAAAGATGTGAATTTTATGGTTTGTAATTATATATTAGGAATTAGAAAATGAATCTGAAATCAAGATATTTATGATTTCGGATAGCAACGAAAATAAAAAGAAAGGCGGGTGGTTGTTGAAAAAGAATTTTGAGATGCGGAGATGAAATAGAGTATTGGAGATAAAATTATAAGAAATTTAGATAAAAACTAAGAAATTTGTACTAAAAAGGTCCAAATAAATGAAGATATAAGAAGCTACATACAATAGATGAAACAAGACATACAAGTTATTGGAGGTGATGTCAGAATAAAATGAATATTTAAAAAATTCAATCAATTCAATTGGAGATGATACTTAATGGAAAGTTACTGAAATAAACATTATAGAGCAATTAAATCTAAGAAGCTAGAAACTAATAGAAATCACAAATATTTGTTTCCTGAAATAAGAAATCCTGTAAAGAAGCATTATAAGGTCGGCGGACCTGTCCACAGCTTGTTTTTGGGAAGATAACTCTTCAAGAAAGGAAGATGAGTGGATTGTGAATCAGGTTAGTGTTTAATTTGTCTTTGTTGGTACCAACATTTAGGTTACAGATGTACATCTATGGTAAAAGTCAAAAGAAATAGAATCTGAAACTATTAAAATTTAAAAAAAAGGTTCTGATAAAACTGATAACAGAAACTTAAGTACTTACCATTTCTATTGAACAATTTTCATTTTTCGACTTAATAATTTTACATTAGCATATAAGATTTCATCACTTTGTTTAAATTGATAATACATATTTCTTGACTCATATAATATATGTGTAGTAATAAATGTATTCATGAAATCATTGTTTTCATATATATATTACTTCAACTGATATGAGTGACATTTGGAATCGATTATTCTACTGAATACTTCTAATCATCTATTCTTACTGTGAGATTTGGAATCGATTGCTATATTGAAATTTTCTATCCATAGGCGCACCAAATAATATAAAATAAAATATAGTAAAAGTTATTTGAATGATTCGTATATAAAGTGTTGGAGATAAAGAGTTAAAATCACTTCCGGAACCCAAAGAGTAGTAAGAGTTTCTCATTCTCTCTACCTAAATATATAAATACATAAAAAATTTTCTTTATTTCATTACTGAGCTAGCTATACTAGAGTTGAATATATTAAATTGATAATATAACAATTATAGTGGTATTGTCGGCAAAGTATACAACAATAACAATCCATTATAAATATGTCACCGCAACGTGGGGCAAATTAAGATTTTTTCGTGATAAGGTTTTAAAAACATTAGAATTAGATACAATTAAAATGGCAAAGAGAATGATGCTTAGGGACGGAAAACAAATAGGTGTGGAAGGCAGATCAGATGAGGAACAAGAAGAAAGGAGACGTGGAATGGGAGATTCAGATGTAGAGGAACAAACCTTAATAGATAAAGAAAGTGAAGAATCAAGGGAACAGCAGGATAGTAGACAAGACAGGCAGGATAGTGTAAGCAGAGGAGATCAAATAATGGAATTTTTAATTAATTTGAATGGGAAGATAGATAATATGAGGGGAGATTTGAATGGAAAGATGGACAAGATGAATGGGAACATGAATGATTTAAATGGAAACATGAACAGGATGGAAAAGAAAATAGAAGAGGTGAAGATGGAAGGTTTGAAGGAAATTAAGAAACTTAGGGAGGAAAATGAAGAATTTAGAAAACAGATAGATAAAATTAAAATTGATATAAAAGAAGAAAATACGAATTTGAGAGTAGAACTTCAGGAACATAGAATTAAAATAAGAGAAACAATTGAAAAACAGGTAGAAGAGGAAGTTCAGGAACTAGGAAGAAGCCTAGAAGAAAATTTATCAGGAGCAATTCAAGTAGAAGTGAAGAAACAAAATGAGAATATAATTGAAGAAATACAGTCTATAAAAGTACAAGAACAAACAAATGAGGAAATAATGCAAATGTATGAACAGAATTTAAATAAGAAATTTAATGACTTAAATGGAAGGATAGAAGAACAAACGGGAACGTGTAAAATAAGGAGAGAAAGTATAGAGAAATTAGTTAATTGGGAATTAAAAGAAATGAACAGACGATTACAAGAAACTAAGGAAGAAATAGATGAAACCATAAGACTAATTGAAGAACCAATAATTTACACAGAGAATGGCGAAATCAGAGTGAAACTTAAGAGAAACATAAAAATAATTGATCCAAGAATATTTATTAAGAGAATTGAAAATGAAAGAAATCGAATTGAGATTATGGTGGATATGAAAATAATAAAAAGCAACTTCAATGAGATGGAAGAATTTGAGATGCAAATTTCAATGCATTTATGGGAAGAAATTGATGAGATATGGGAGTTCAAAATAAAAAAATTTATGGTGGTGAACAGAAAGAAGTTACAGAAACCAATAGGGAATCAAACAATAAGAGAAGAGAATAAGACGAAGTTTAGGAAAAGAAAATAAAATTGAATTATATGACAGGATTATGGGAACGAAATCTGGAAAACGAAAAGGAATTGTACATGCTAAACAATGGATATAAAAACGATGTGTACATAAAAGGTTTATGATTAACAAGTAATATTTAAAAACATATTTAAATAGAAATTATATAAACATGGATTGATAATAGAAGAAATGATAGACATGTTGATATGAATTATGGAAATGAAAATAGAAGTTACAGAAATAAAAAACGAATATATGGAAATGGAGATAAAATTTATGACAACAAGTATTGTGAGAATAGAAGAAATTTTAGAAACTTTGATAGAAGATATGATAATGAAAATAGAAATGAAATTAAGCAACAAAATAGATGGACGGGATGAAATAATTACATTTATAGGAACAAACGGACGGAAGTTATATGAACTAGGCAAATATATTATACAAAAGATTGAATTAAAGGATGAAAAAGAACTTGATATGTAAGCATAGTCGATGAAGAAGTTAGGAACAGACATAGTTATTGATGAATTGATGAAATATAAGGAAATAATTGATTTTGAATAGATAGATAGAATTAAATGGTAAAATAATTGAATTTGAGGAGGTAAATATGGAAGTATTGGCAATTGAAGAGGATAATAGGAAGTTATGGAATATAAAGAGGAATGGAATTATGGTAGAACTGGAGTTAGTGAGTGGAAATAAGGAATATGAAGAGAAAGTGAAGAGTTTGATGATGAAATATGAAGGATTGATTGAAAAAGAAATTAGACTGGCTAACCATTATGAGTGTGAGATAGAATAAATAGAAGATGTGAAAAGTAATGGTAATTGGACAGATTGTAATGAAGAATATTATGAAGTTATAAATGAATTATTAAAGATGTATAACAAAAGAATTTCGAAGGAACTAAGGGTTGCTTAACTAAAATATGGATGTAATAAAGGAGAAGAATACTGAGAAATGTTAAAGTAAAATCATATCCAGTTCCATGTAAGTTGTTTAGGCAGAGTAGAATAAAAGAGAGTTGAAATATTACAGATCATAGAAGAAATTGATCAACATGTATATAGGGAATTTTAGAATAACAAATAACAGTACGTTACGTGAAATTTCAATAGATATAGTAGATTTAAGAAGTTTTATGGGAATTAGGAATAATAGTTTAATTTGATTCAAGATAATTTTGAGATATGTTGATAATTATTTAATAGATAAAATTATGTTACTAATTTATAAATAGTTAGATTTAGTGTAGATATATGATAGGTATTAGAGATATAATAATAGATGGGGAAATTAATCGCAGTATTCAAAAAACATAATGAAAGAAGGATAATACACAAATTTAGATTTGCCTCCAGAAAAAAAAGAATTAATTTTAAATTGGAAATTTAAATGTGAAGAAGATCTCAAGGTATTGAGAACTCTTAAAATTTAAATTTGAGGGGATTTGAACATAATTCAAGAACACAGAAACTAAAATAATATAACTCATATCAGCATACTACACAGAATTATATAAACCAGTATCGGTTAATGAAAATATTTCCAATATACAGAAGATTTAATGCAGTATTTAAAAAAAAAACTGTATATGTCTTACATGTACAAAATATTCTGGAGCATATATACATCATCTGATAAGTGTTAGAGAATTATTAGCACCTATTTTGATCAGGATACATAATATCTATTACCTTATAAAAGTAAAAAATATATATATATAGAGGAGATAGTTCTTCACTACTTAGATGGAAGTATATTTGAAATTCTCACTCTCACAAATATATTGAAGTTTGGAACATTTGATTCAATATCTTTAATATGATACCAAAAGAATTTATTGATGAAGTAATCTATTCATAATGGAATACAATATATGAGCAATAGTAATAAGAAATTTGAATAAAAAGGATAAAACTTACCTTTAAACACAGTAGTTCATTTAAGAAGCATATCGACAATCCATTGTAAGTAATAAATAACAAGTTATAAATAAAAATTCCTTAATTAAAAGAAACATGTAATCCATATTCTAAAAATATTCATTGAACATTAATAATAGATACAATAAATAAACATGTAATAACTTAATTATTCAACATTTAGAGAGTTTTGGTTATATATATCAAATAATGTCAGAAATGTCAAAAAAAAATAATTTTATAAATTGACTGGAATAAGGTTATAAATTGAAAAAGAAGCAGAACCATAGAAATCTATATTTATTGAGTCAAGAAAGATGTGAATTTTATGGTTTGTAATTATATATTAGGAATTAGAAAATGAATCTGAAATCAAGATATTTATGATTTCGGATAGCAACGAAAATAAAAAGAAAGGCGGGTGGTTGTTGAAAAAGAATTTTGAGATGCGGAGATGAAATAGAGTATTGGAGATAAAATTATAAGAAATTTAGATAAAAACTAAGAAATTTGTACTAAAAAGGTCCAAATAAATGAAGATATAAGAAGCTACATACAATAGATGAAACAAGACATACAAGTTATTGGAGGTGATGTCAGAATAAAATGAATATTTAAAAAATTCAATCAATTCAATTGGAGATGATACTTAATGGAAAGTTACTGAAATAAACATTATAGAGCAATTAAATCTAAGAAGCTAGAAACTAATAGAAATCACAAATATTTGTTTCCTGAAATAAGAAATCCTGTAAAGAAGCATTATAAGGTCGGCGGACCTGTCCACAGCTTGTTTTTGGGAAGATAACTCTTCAAGAAAGGAAGATGAGTGGATTGTGAATCAGGTTAGTGTTTAATTTGTCTTTGTTGGTACCAACATTTAGGTTACAGATGTACATCTATGGTAAAAGTCAAAAGAAATAGAATCTGAAACTATTAAAATTTAAAAAAAAAGGTTCTGATAAAACTGATAACAGAAACTTAAGTACTTACCATTTCTATTGAACAATTTTCATTTTTCGACTTAATAATTTTACATTAGCATATAAGATTTCATCACTTTGTTTAAATTGATAATACATATTTCTTGACTCATATAATATATGTGTAGTAATAAATGTATTCATGAAATCATTGTTTTCATATATATATTACTTCAACTGATATGAGTGACATTTGGAATCGATTATTCTACTGAATACTTCTAATCATCTATTCTTACTGTGAGATTTGGAATCGATTGCTATATTGAAATTTTCTATCCATAGGCGCACCAAATAATATAAAATAAAATATAGTAAAAGTTATTTGAATGATTCGTATATAAAGTGTTGGAGATAAAGAGTTAAAATCACTTCCGGAACCCAAAGAGTAGTAAGAGTTTCTCATTCTCTCTACCTAAATATATAAATACATAAAAAATTTTCTTTATTTCATTACTGAGCTAGCTATACTAGAGTTGAATATATTAAATTGATAATATAACAATTATAGTGGTATTGTCGGCAAAGTATACAACAATAACAATCCATTATAATATATATATATATATATATATATATATATATATATATATATAAACCAGAAATATTGGGGTAACGGCAAGGCGATTAAAGAAAACACTTGTTACTGCTTCTTCCAAGCTTTCGGAAAGTTTTATTTCCACTATCAATGATTAGTAAATTGAGATTGATATAATTGTTATAAGAAATTGGAAAATATACCGATTTTTGAACTTTTTAAAAAATTTACAATTATATCTCATCTTGACAGATATTTGAATATAAAAATTTTCTTTTTATGTTAAAATTTTTTTGGAAACAAAAATAGAAAATAGGTTATGTTTGTAATATAAGGTTAATAGATGTTAGAATATTCTTCTTTTATTATATAAAACTCGACTTCAAATTATTATAGATGTCATGTTAATAATTTGTTCATAGATATTTAAAATTATAATAGATTATAGCAAATTCGCTTTATATAAAATTATTTAAAATTTTAAAATCAATTACCTAAAATTCATCAAACTTTTATTTATATAAGTTTTAATTACGATTAAGAATTTAAATTCTTATTCGTAATTAAAACTTATATAAATAAAAAGTCCATGAATTTTAGAAATAATTTTTTTTTGATAAATGATTATAATATTTGAAATAGTTCAATTAAAAAATCGGTATATTTATAACAATTATATCAATCTCAATTTACTAATCCTTAACAATGGAAATAAAACTTTCCGAAAGCTTGGAAGAAGAACAGTAAGAAGAGTTTTCTTTAATCACCTTACCGTTAGCCCAATCTTAGACGAGATCGTTAATGAGCTAAATCGGCCCAGTAGAAACAAAATGGCGACCCGTCAATGTTCAACATAAACGCGGACGAAAAAGTTGACGAAGATATTGACGAGGAAGCTGACAAAAAGTTGACGAAAAATTAAACGCTCGTTCGACGCTCGTTCAACATAGACGCAGACGAAAAAGTTGACAAAAAGTTGACGAAGAATTCAACGCTCGTTCAACATAGACGCAGACGAAAAAGTTGACGAAACATTCAAAGCTCGTCCGATGCTCGTTCAACATAGACGCAGACGAAAAAGTTAACGAAAAATTCAACGCTCGTTCGACGCTGGTTCAACATAGACGCAGACGAAAAAGTTGACGTAAAATTCAACGCTCGTTAGACGCTCGTTCAACATAGACGCAGAGGAAAAAGTTGACGAAAAGTTAACGGAAAATTTGACGAAAAAATTGACAAAAAATGATGAAAAAGTTGACATGTGCAAAAATTTTATCTAAAATTTTAAGTAGAATTCGAAAATAAAATTAAAAATTCTAGGTTATATTTAAAATAACAAAGTATAACCGGAAGTGTCACATTCAGGACAACATTATATTTGAACTCAGTGTCATCAAAAATCTACAGCTTCGCAATTTCTGATTTCTAACATAACAGTACCCGTCATTATTTTTAATCAAAACTTTTCGCGCCACACTATTGAAATTCATCAGAGAAAATAATAAGATAAAAATAATACTGCTTCAACAATCTTGTATCTTGTAAAATGTTTATTTATGTTTCTTCATTCACAATCTTTTCATAAAAAAGTTAGCAGTAAAAATTCATTGTACTGTAATGTTTTTCTTATTTATTTAAACAGTAAACGGGTGGGATAAATTTTAAACACACGGTATGTTCACTTACTTAATTTATTTATTCACTACACTATTCACTAATTATATACACAGTATATCCACTTAAACTAATTCATATAAACAGTTCACTAATTTATATTCACTTATTTACTTGTTTATCTCACGATGTCCAATTATCAACTAAACTGACTCTCCCGGGTTTTACTAGATAATTCTAGATTACAAAAACAATTGACTTTCTGGCATTTTCTAGATAAGACTGGTCACAAAAACAATGTCTAGATAAGATAGTCACAATCGTAAACAATTCTAAGAAGACCCTGCGCGTCCGCCATAATTTTAACTTTCATACCTGGCTTAGACAGGGTCGGATTCAGGGACTATACCAGTGTGCTGTTTCGTAACAGTACATATTTCGAATGCTCATAAAACATTTTCAGCCTAGACTTGCTATTTGTATTTTAACTGGTACTTTTGTAAGTATGGTGGTCCTCACGTTAGGCGCGGTTTGTTGGTCAAAGCGGATGAAACGAAAATCTTTGAGCATATTTTGAAAGCACATAAATCGAGCGGGATTTTAAGAGGAAACCAATTCGTTATCTGTATTTTAACTTGTACTTTCGTATGGCGGTGCTCACGTTGAGGGCGGTTTGTCGGCCAAAGAGTATGAGCATGAAAATATCATTGAGCATGAAAATATCATTGAGCATATTATGAAATCACATAAATCGAGGAATATTTTAAGAGGAAAACCAATTCGGTATCTGAAGTCTAACTGGGACTTTATTCTTGTATCAAAGGTGTATATATTTTAATGAAATAATTATCCTACAGCAAGATTTAATAAAATTCAATATGTAATATTAGGTTTTACTGAAATATAAATAACCTAGATGTCAAATCCACTTCGGAAGGCATCAATGATGTATATAATTACTCCATATGGGTTCATTATAAGATAGATAATGTTTATTTCTTTAACTATAATATCCATAGGTAAATCACAAACACTCAACTGCACAAGAATTTTAGATGTAACTTTAAATGTAGTAAATAGAAGGTAAACGATAAAATGATCAACTTGTACTTTTGAAACATAGTTAAATCATGACTATGACATGAGAACTTAAGTTCAATACCCAGTTACAAGTATAAGAATTTGTAGAATATCTAGGGCTACTTTAAACTACACTCTAATATTGTTTATGTAACAAGGTCACAACATGTGACATAAATAGCAAACCTTGCATGAAATTCTCAAACTAACAATTCTAGATAACTATTCACTATGGAAACGCTTACTAGGGACATCAAACTAATAATCTCATGACATGAGATAACTCATGGTGCACCATATTAATTGTGAGATGTGAATATAAAGCATTCCAGATGGAATTTAAAAAACGTTTATAAATTGTCTCAGTATTCTTATCTTAGATAAGGCTATTTGTTTTTAGTTGGTTTAATAGATATTATGGAGTGTAGTAAACAATCTGTCGGTAGATTGGAGTGTTAAAAGTGCCAGACCAAGACACGAGTTAAGAATAAAGACATGTTCATACGAACAACGTTAAACAGACTATAAATGCAATAAAACACAATTTCAAGAAAAATGATTAGATTGAATAGTTTAATTTGTTTCTAGACAATGTTTTCCAGTGTATATAATTATGTTTTAAACAATTTTTGGAAATTTTATACATTTTATGGAAAATATTTGAGGTTAAAATAACAAAGTTAAGCCCAAATTTGACATAATTGTCAGGTTTAGTCTCTCTTTGGCGTTTGTAGCGTAAGCCTCGCAAGAATTTTGTCTGACGTTCATTTGTTTCTGAAATCAAAGCCACTAGAAATTGTAATTCAAACAACTCTGACAGAAAGTTGATGTAGGGAGCTGTCAGATATAAAATAAATGGAGAAGACTCAAAGAAACGCAGTAAATGCTAAAATAAATTGTACTTACCTGGAAGTTTAATTCTCATAGCAGAAATTTGAGATTATTTGGTGTCTGATCAATAAGTTCTCTAAATTTATTTTTAATGGAAATTGGAGATTGTGTTCACTATTTGTCATCTCTGGAACACAGCACAGTCGGAACAATAAGTACAAATAGCTCACTTTTCTATATGTATACCAGAAACTTGTAAGTTTGAATTTTGATAACCTGAAATCGAGATATACGTTCAATGTTTTGATCTGTTTATAACTATAAACGCATGACTTGTTAGTTCACTAACAACTAGAACTTACCTTTCATGATTTTCTTTTTGATTCATCTTTGCATTTATTAATATTCTTTGTTTGGTATCATAACTACCTAATTTTACTAAAGAAGTAACTTTAACCAAACTTTTAAGTATTTTTATCACCTGTGTCATAGATCTCAACTCATATTATTTCAACTTGAATGCGAAACCATAGATAAATTTAAACGTCTATGAAAATAAAGTTGATTCAAACGTATTTGATGTTGGGTTTAGCATTATTCTGTAAAGTTATTTTAACCTTAGATTGACCATACATAATTACATCATTCTTCAATTATTTGTGTGTATCCTAAGTAACCTTCATAGTCATTTTATAATAATATTTGCACCTTACTCACCCACGTTTATTTCATTTTTCTTTCTCATTAAAGTATATTTTTTGAATGAATGTGTATTTATCGAAAGTGCATCATCATCTTAAATAGTTGTATACGCTTTCAACGCGTCTTGGTAAGTATTCACTGTTTTCAAATGCAGACGCATAGCCACTAATGACCCTGAGAACCATAGAGAGTAATTTTTCGATTTGTCTATGCTGAGAACACCTGTTTTGTGCCTCTAAATCAATCAGCTGGAGCGCATATAATTAATTTAAACGAATCTCGATTAGAATTCTATCATTTAAATCAAAATAATTGTCTCAATCAACGTGTGACTCTAAAAAAATAATAGTTCCCTAAAATCAGTATTTATTATGAGAACATACGAAATACATAATAATATATCGATCTTTTTTTGCGTATATCTACTAAACTAATATAGGTAGGCTAATTTTATTAAATGCTTCTAATAGCACATATTTCTAACTTTTTGATTTTACGTAATTTTAATGAGGAGGTGCTAACTTAGGTTAAGCCAGCACCCCTATTTTCAATTGCGATTTCCCGTTATATCGCTTGCGAACTAAAATAGTTAATATAGCACATAATTAGCACAAAAAGAGCACTTATTTCCTGCATAAATGTAATTTCGATTTTTTATGAAGGGAGGTACTAACTTGACGGACATAAAAATATTGGTTAAAAAAAGAGGGTAGATTACCTACAGATGGTGGCAAGAGGGGTTGAAGTTGAGGTTCGAAATAAAGTAAGGGATAAATTCACTCTGAAATATGTGAAACTTTTAATGTTACTCTAGGAACATATAATGACATTTTAATTGGTTACATAATTTTACTACTAATAATTGAAGATTAAGTGAATGAAAAGTTTTCAAGTATGTGTTCTTGTACATATTTCACGATTCTGAACTGAAGACCCAAAAATAAAATATAAAATCTTTTAACTGTTCCAAAGGACGCTAAATAAGAAACCTATTATCAAACATTTGTGATGTAAATATTAGAGATTATCACTAATGACTAACTTCTTGATTTCTGTGTAGAGTAGATTTATAAATAAAAATAGGTAAAAAAACTTTTTAAGTTAAACGGTTTTATGTTAAACATACATTGCAATGTTTAAGATAAATGTACTAAAAACCAAAAAATAATAAAATAGATACAGTCGTGGGAATTATAAACATATGCATAGACTAGACTAAAATAAAGCCGTGGGGCACGTCAATTGTCTACAATCGTTGATTAAAATTTTTGTTTTGTAATGTTACACTATAATTAGGCAGTTGTTCAACCGACAACGATGGACGTGTGATAAGTAGGACTAGAATGTGGAAACAAGCTAGCAAGCTCGATTATAAGCGAGTTTTAGGGTTTCATAGTGGTGAGCGAGTAGTACTTTTATCATATGTTTTGTCGATTAAAGACAAACTACGAGCAGTGAAACGATTCCTCGCCAGCCAGCAGTGTGAATGTCCAACGATAAACTAGTTGAAACATCTCTTTTATTTACATGGAGTGTATAACTATTGGAATTTCCATGAGCAAGAAAATAGTAAGTAATTTCCTCACCGTCTGCGGGCCAACTGCCTAACGACGAATTAAACGATTCTTCTATCGCACATTAAGTCGATAATTTGTAGACAATTGACGTGCCCCACGGTTTTATTTTAGTCTAGTCTATGCATATGTTTATAATTCCCACGACTGTATCTATTTTATTATTTTTTGGTTTTTAGTACATTTATCTTAAACATTGCAATGTATGTTTAACATAAAACCGGTTAACTTGAAAAGTTTTTTTACCTATTTTTATTTATATTTTTTTTACCATTTTGTTCCCACGAGTAATGGACATTTAAACGGTCGACCCCCCCAGAGGTCCAATAAAGGGGCAAGGCTATGTACAACAAGATGCGCCTGAGTCTTGAGGGGAAAACGCTAACGACATATCATTTTTATCCACCCTAATGCCATACAGTTCTCGGCGCGTTTTAACCTTTCACCTTAACTTGGGTGGTGTACCGCTAACGACGTATCATTTTTAGCCACCCTAACGCCACACAGTCCTCAACACGATACAAAATCTTGACTTGGGTGGTGGATTCGGGCTGGATTAATCAGACACCTAAATTACAGATTCAATTTCTAAATTTAAATCTTATTATTATACGCCATTTTGTGGCTGCGCCCATCTTAAATCTTGAGGTTGTATAGTGCACTGTATTCTTCTTGTCAAGCCCTTTTATTTGTTGATACCCATATTGGTGGGATTGATAAAAAATTGTTATCAGCCATTTGGTAGCGGCGGCCATCTTAGATTTCAATTTTGCATAGTAAATTGTATTCTACTTGTTGAGACCTTTAATTTGATACCCATGTTGATGGGATTGATAAAACCTACGTTATCCGCCATTTTGTAGCGGCCGCCATCCTGGATTTCAATTTTTTATAGTATATTATATTCTGCTTGTTGAGCCCTTTCATTTGATACCCATATTGATGGGATTAATAAAACATAAATTATCCGCCATTTTGTAGCGGCGGCCATCTTGAATTTATAATGATAATGAATAAACAGAATTGTATTGTCACCAAAATCCAAAGAGTATACAAAATTTCAGATTAATCGGTTGACAGGAAGAGGGTGCAATTTGAATTACTAAATTTGACCCAAGAATAAATAATAAATAAAAAACAAACGGGGTGAGCTAAATAAAACCGTTTAAAAAATATCTGTTGATGTTATGTTATTAGTGCTATATGAGGTGAGCCACAGACAAGTACTATAAAGCAACAATATGGCACGTATAATATACAAGATTTTATCTACACTCTCTCACGGAAATTTTGCTACGACTATTTCCGCTATTTTTAGAGCTAGCTCAAAATACTCGGTGATAAACTTGAAGTAATTTTATTTTAGAAAGTTTATCACCGAGTTTGATACTGTAGTGATAATGATAATTTTGGGGGTTTAGATTCAGCGTACAAAAGTAAACTTTATGAATTTTTGTTGTCGTTATTAACAATACTTACATCGCAATTTTTGGTTGATAGGTTCCTGATTAGGTGTACTTTGTAATAGTTAAATAATTTTATTTTTTTATTTAAAATACCGAACAAGGCATGGGGAATTCTAGAAACATATCGCTTTATAAATAAAAAATAAAATCATCACTCATCAGTAACGGTTTATAAAATAATAAAATCGTAAACCAGGTTGTAATTAAATTTTCGTCTGCAGCATTATAACAGTGATACGTGTTTTACAACTGAACTTATACCCCCTTGAATGACAATTAGAGATAAAAAAGTGTTGCGTATGCTGTAAAACTCGCCAACTTCCTCGTTAGTCCTAGTACTTGTCAACAAACATCAGCAATCTGTGTATGAAACATGTAAAGTACGTTGAGGAATATTACGCGAGTAAATAATTAAGCTTGGATAATTTAACGCTTGGTTGAAAAACGTTGTTGTATAAGAGGTTCGTTTTCCACGATTTTCCACGTTTCCTGGCCCCCCTTCTCTTCCGCCCCGTCAATTCAAATTCGTTGCTCGTAACTCGAAAAGACTTGCTATGGAAATTGCCCATTCTGATTTTTCTCACAAACGGAAAATATGTGCTCGCTATTAAACTACATTGAGGTTAGATACGAGGTCTCTGTGATTCAAATGTAGGCAATAGTTTAACAGTTTTGTACAAATACTCCTGTGAATTTTGCACACCATATTAAAAAATATATTGGGATAAAACCGGTTCTGTACCGGCATGAAAACGTCTTAGATGTTCTAATTTGATAATTAATTTAACTACATAATGTTTATTAGACAAAAGAATTGGGGATTTCTGATCTTAATCGATTTCTGCCCATGCAAGTCTGCCATTAATTATTAAAATACCATCCATATCCAAAAATGGATTTAAAGTCCTGCCTTTGAAATTATAATCCCTATTTACCATTAGACAGTCAATTTCCCTTTTAAATGATTCTAACTGAACAATTATTTTTTGTGGTGACCTTTTGACTTCATTTATAGTCAAATTTTTTTATTCCTTTTCTCTTTTTGGAAACCTAAGACAGTATGATATAGTTATGTGAAGGCGATTGAAATTCGAAAATCTATTCCAATCAATAACACTGATCAACACTAATTTTATTGTCAACAATATTTGGGCGATTTCTAGATAATTTCGTGGTGCTGATCACCAATTTGAAGTCCATTTAGGTGAATTGGCTCTAATTTTAGAGATATATTATCAAAATATGATAAGATAGAGAAAAATATCAATTTAATAGACCAATGGCCCTTATAAGCAACTTTTAGTAAAAAATATTAAAGTGGTTTCAAAAAAAGAGAAACGAAAAAATAATAAAATTCATTTATTGATTAGGTATAACAGCAAAGAAATAATTTAATTTAAAAAATTACATCTAATTCGTAGGAAAGAAGCTCTTTTTGTAGGATTTTCTTTTATGAGGACCGTCAGGTACATCACGTTGGAGACTCCAACAATAGTCTGCCATCATATGATGATCCCATCTGCCCTGATACCTTACCTCCATCTCCTTTATATCCTGGTGGAACCGTTCCCCTTGTTCCTCACTGAAATTGCCAAGATTGTCGGGAAATTTATCCAAGTGGCTGTGAAGAAAGTGTACTTTAATACTCATATTAGTACCCAAGTTTTTAAAGTTTAATAACATCTGTTGCACTAATTCCTCGTAATTGTCCGCTTTGTGATTACCCAAGAAATTTTTAACTACCATAACAAAGCTACACCAAGCAGCAGCTTCAAGTGTCGTCATGTGATTTGTAAAATTAGAGTCCTTAATAAGTTTGCGAATTTGAGGGCCATCAAAAATACCCGTTTTTTGCTTTTCCATACTTAGCCTAGGAAACGATCTACAAATGTATTTGAAGCACTCGCCATCTTTACTAAAAGCCTTAACAAATTGTTTCATTAGTCCTAACTTGATGTGGAGCGGTGGGAGAATGATTTTTTCACGGTCAACCAATGGTTCGTTTATGACATTTGCAGTTCCTACAGTCATATTTTGTCTTATTGGCCAATTAACCATATTCCAATGATCTTGCTTCGCCCTACTATCCCACAAGCAGATAAAACTAGGGTATTTTGTGTACCCACCTTGCTGCCCAAGCAAGAAGTTGACCATTTTTAGATCAACACACATGGAAAACTGATGTTCTTCATAGGATAGTTTCTGTAATACCAACTTGATGTTTTGATATTCTTCCTTAAGTTTTTGTTGAGTGGGCGATAGGAATTTACGCATATCGGTTGCCATTGTGTAGCAAAACACACTTTAAGCTTCTACTGGAACTGTCTATGAATATTCGCCAATGACCTGGAACAAATTGTATTCCCATCTGACGAAAAAGTCCGGGAATGTTGTTGCAATAAATAAGATCTTCATCTTGGATAAAGTAAGGAACAAGTTTCACCTCTCGTGTTATATAAATGGTTATTTTTATATCTGGTTGTAGACAGTTTTTTTCTTTTAATCTGGATGCCAGAAGTTCAGATGCTTGCTTTGATAGACCGAGATCCCGTATCAGGTCATTCAGTTCTTCTTGAGAGAACTGCTGTGGTGTTGATTGTATTTCCTGCCCATATTCACTTCCACTGCTACTGTACTGGTCCTTAATTTCTTTCTCTTCTTCTTCCGCCATCAGAACATCTGGCAGTGTTGTATATACTGGTACGGGAATCTCTTCGCTATGTGGCACAGGTCTTCGTGCTGATTCTAAATCAGGATAATCCCATTTGCCTTTCTTGTATTTGTTAAAACATTTTACATTAATTAAACAAAAATAACAATCATCATGGTGGTTTTTAGGTTCTCTCCACACCATGGGTACACCAAATTTCAAACTTTTTCTTTTTTCGTTTGGCCACTGTCGTAAACATTCGACACACGTTTTGCACACTATATGAGGAGGCCAGGACTTGTCTTGGTCTCCAAGCTGTACGCCGAAATAAGCTTGTCTAACAAAATCTGTGATATTTTTTCTTTGTTTCGCTACAAATGTAGCAGAAGACATTAGGGCTGTTCAAACAGCTTCTGCGTGAAGAACTCATTCCTCTGAAAAAAGAGTAACTTTAGTTAAAAATAAAGGTACAAATATTCATTCATTAGGTAGGCAATAAGAACTAAATACACAAAATACGTAAGAAAAGCACAATAACCGCGACGCTAAGTCTTAGTAGAACAACTGCTTACGCTGAACTGACAGTTAAAATCAAGAGACACAAGACAAACAAGTGCACGCACTGATCACGTGATCAGAAGTCGGCACGTGGTACGCTCATTAAACAGGGTCGAACTCTCGTTTCTGCATCAATTTCTTGTTCGTAAATTATTCTTAAAAAATAAAAAGCATATGTTATAGCTAAGTTCCTTAAAAAATTATGTATCCGTTACTTCAAAAACTAGAGCCAATTTGGAAAAACCCCTAAATTGGTTCAAAAATACTTGGCAACAAATTTTTTTTTAAATTTTGTAGGGCGGTGTAATAGGCTCAGTGATTGTTTCCAATAAAACAAAACTTTTTTTGTTCAGAAATACCTTCAACTTTAAATTTAGACTTTTTGGAAAAGTTGGCATCCGAGTTCAACAAGAACCTTGATCCGTGCCACCACAAATTGTTTGTTAATATTTCAGAAGGTGGCATTCCTCTCGAAACATAATCTGCGGGGCTATTTTCGGATTTGATGTGTTTCCAAATGCCATTCGTTGTAAGTTCTTTTGATTTTCTGCAACCATATTGGCCACGAACGTTGTCCAACGAGTGGGTGAGGTATTCAACCATGAAAGAAGAATGCTCGAGTCTGTCTACAAAAATGAAGAATTAAATATAATATTTATGAACAATAAAACCTTGTGAACCATCCTTGCTAGCAGGTAAGCTTCGCAACGCTCATGACGTGGCAAACTCCCAGTTTTTAATGCTGCTATACGAGATTTTAAACAGGAAAGGTTGCAAAAAACTGACCCATTAGCACAAGTAGCTCTAATGTAAAGACATGCTCCATAAGCTGCCAATGAAGCGTGTGAGAAACTATCAAGTTTCAGGTAGAATATAGTTGAATCTGTACAAGGAATTTCTAGTCGACGTAAATGTGTTGAATCTTCAGAAAACCTTAACTATTTTTGTGAAATATTATCAGGACGTTATTCATGCCAATCTAATTTTTTAGAGCATATCTCTTGCATTAGAATCTTAGCCACCACCAATACTGTACCTACCTACGTCGTGAAACAAATAACGTTCAAAAATTTTCAAATTTTGATAACCCGGTAATAAAAATACTTTATGCAGAAAAAATCGTGAGAATTCACCTGCGGAAAAAGTTATCAATTATCGTGTCTCTTTAAAGAAGTTATATCACCTCCTGCATCTACCACGATAGTGAGCGATGTCCTTCTAAAGCAATGGCTAGTTTACATATCGGGATCAGCATGTCAATGTCAAATCATCCTCACTATCGCTACCCATTTTCGATTATTAATTTTTTTTTGCAATTCCGAGACTAAAGTGGTCACTGTACTCTCACATGTTAGAAACTAAAGTGTCACTTTTAGACCCAAGGGATATAAAGTGACAGTTGAAATCCCAAGGGATTTAAAGTACAAATTAAAACGTACATCCTCGATGCCTATCCAAGCATTTTAGAAGTCCGTCCTCGATGCCTAGCTAAGCATCTTAGAAATCCGTCCTCGATGCCTAGCCAAGCATCTTAAAAGTCCATTCTCGATGCCCATCCAAGTTTCGTAAAAGTCCATCCTAAGTAGTATTTTTTTTTTAAAATGTATGTAGAATTACCAGAATTGCAAAAAATAGCGTATACACCTGTACGAATTTAAGATAAGCTTAAATTCTTCCTGTAAAATCATATATTAATTACATTCATATTCCACCCCTGTATAATGATCATTATACATTTCCACACCTACACACGTAATTTCTGCTTAAAATTCATTCATAATATCTATTTAACACTTCAAAATTCTCAAATATCATTTTAACCTTATCTCTCCATACAAAAAACTATCTTAAAAGCTTTCTTTATCTATAACGACAATAACTTTTTCATGATAAAAAAACGACCCTAGCAACACAACTCAGCCGTCGTTTATAACGGTTAGAGTTTAAATTCATATCACCCGTTGGCCAATTTCCCACATGATCTCCCCTACTTACACCCACACTGAGCGTCTCATAAATACGGCTCCAACCGTACAATTCTTCAGTTTTCAGTCACCCATTGTAGAAAAAGGTACTTACATTACATCGTTAGCCGGCATTGTACCGGTATAATTAAAATTAAAACAATCATTAACTACAATCGAATAATGTGATGAAAGTGCATATGAATTTAATTTATCCTACATTAACCCGTTACGGCTACTACTCAAAATACGCAACGTAAATACTACTAGAGGGTCCCAGGGACCCAATAATTAAAAAATTCATGACAATAATGTTTTTTGTCAAAAACTTTATTTCTTACATTTATTTAACCATAATAATAAAAAATTATAATTAAATGCATTTTGGGCACATTGTGGCCGCACATTTTAAACATATGGGAATGTTACACCTATCGCAGTAATTAGTTGTTTTTCGGTCTTTTCCTGGCGAGCAAACGCGGCATCTGGGTCTTTTCGACCTGCAAGGGTTTTCCGAAGATACAGGTGGTTCCTCCATGACAATTCCTAAAATATCAGCCGCCATCGAACGAAATTTGCGAGGTACATGCATGTTGTATATTCTAGCCGTCATGTACGGAGTATACAATTCACGTCTTAGCTCTTTGAGGAAATTGTACCTGGAAATTTCTTTTCCTTGTTGAGCGAACTGGTATATGATCCTGCTATTTACTCCAGCAATATTTAGTATGGCGTGGAATAATGACATTGGCCATCTGCGAGTTCTTCTTGACGTCGAATAATTAGCACATTTTTCGTCAAGTGCGTCAACACCTGCTTTAGTGCCATTGTAGTATAAATTTATTTCGGGTTTTGTGCTAACATCATCTAAGGAATTATCGTGATGCATACTAGAGACTAGGATAACTGCTTTTCCTCGTTTTGGAACATGAGAAACAATAGTGGTTTGAGCTAAAAACCCAAATAATGAAGATTGTACATCTTCGTTTCTATTTGGTTGGAACTCTGGAGGGATGTCTCTTAATTTTTCGCATTGTGCCCACATATGTTAGACCACTTTTTTTTAGTTCATCAATCAACTCAATAGAAGAATACCAGTTGTCTCCCGTAATGCAATCAAACGTAACACTACTTGCGTGGGATGCGACAATTTACTTTTTACACTCGTAGGTTTTGGATCTTTACCAGTATAAACTTCGGCATTTACCATATAGTGGGTTTTACTGTCAGCTAATACTTGCACTTTTATCCCGTATTTAGCGGGTTTGTTGGGGATGTACATGCGAAATAACATCTCCCTCTAAACGGAACTAGCATCTCGTCTATGGTGAGATTAGATCCCGAAGCATAATTTTCTTTGGAATTGGTTACGAACTGTTCAAATAGATCGGAGATTGCAGCTAACTTTTTGCTTTTTACCCTTTCAGGTCTAGTTATAGCATCATCAAAACGAAGACAGGTCAATAAAAATGAAAAACGTGCCAATGACATAGTGGATCGAAATAGTGGCCTTCCGGTTCCATCAGCAGCCCACATAGATTTCAGATCTTCATGACCTGACTTGAACAGTCGTTGCATGTATAGAAGCCCTATAAAAGCTCTTATTTCCAATTCGTCTGTGTTTTGTACAAACATAGGCTAAAATGTCTTTCTGCTGTTTCTGCATGTTTTAAATTTACTGTAATGAGCTTTCATTTCGTCGATTTTTAAATTAGCGTTTTCAACAATAATTTGAATCATATTGTCGGTAAAGAGTAACTTCCAAGCTTCCAACGGACGTGCAAACGATTTGCACGAGCTGGGCCTTTCAGACCAGGTCACACATTTTTTATAATATTGTGCTGTAATGTTTTTTTACGAGAAGGAGCTTCTTTGGACCATTTAGTTCTATCCTTTCCGTACTACGCTTTTTGAGGTGGTAAAGCGTTTGAAGTCGAAGCGGTGTTACTATCAGTGGAAGAATCTGTTAGATGTTCTTCTTGGTTATCATCTTCACTTGAATCTGCCTCAACTTTGCTTTCTGAATCATGGTCACTAAAAATTTCGTTATCTTCTTCTTACTTGTCACTTTCGTCGCCGCCACTCAATATTTGACCAAAAGCCCTGCCTTTTTCTTCTTCCGGTATAGGTACGTCTTCAACGTTCTACGCATTGTTATCATTGTCCATATCTGTCCAAAAAGCGTCATCGTCTAATAATTCCGCCAACTGGCGATCCGAAAGTAGCTCATTGGTTGAGGCGTTCATAACTATAAAAATTAGCAAATATGAGTATCTTACAATATAATATTGCTTCATTATAACCATACTCAAGAAACTAGTTAGCAATATACATAAATTTACATGCCCACTTACCTAAATTATCCAAGTTTACAAACTAACACTTATGCTACTATCGGGTCCCACGGACCCAAATATCGTATTGCTTTGAAAGTAACCAATATAGACAACCACTCACAACAGCATTCGACAAAGAACTACTTGACTAGAGAATAACTGGAAGCATGATTTCCCCACTCTAATATGTCTGGGCTATTTTCAAGAATTTAGATGTCGCTGGGTCCTTAGGATCCGATAGTAGTAGTTACGGGTTAAAATCAACGTAACAGAAAACAACGTTTGCCACATCACAGTGGCTGGTCCTTCGAAATTTATGTGAAAGTAACTATTCTTCCCGCATTTTGCGATTTAATAAAACAAAGTGAGATCGCGAAACAACACATCTCGACTCATGTGACATTAATCCCTTAGGTGAATTCAAACACCACCCGCGGGATTAAATGGGTCACTTTAGTCGCGTGGTGTATAATATACTATTATAAACGAATTTTGTAAACACTGATGTGAAATGTCAAATTATTAGACAGACGTTAACAAACATGACTCGATCATATAATATAATGAGAGTCTAGTAGCGCATGAGAGTCGTGGGAAATGAAATATTTCGATACAGCTAGCCCGTGGTAAATGATAATCTGTTTCACAACGTGGTTGGTTTCTTAATGAAATATACATTTTTCTTTATGGTCGTAGAAAAAAAAATTTCACATTTAATCCTAATTCCTAATATGGTTCACAATATGATTATTTAAAAAGAGTGACTGTTATTATTGCCAAGAAAAGAAAAAATCGATTAAAGATCCCAATCTGCATTTATATAATCTGTAAATTATTGAGAGTTAATATCAGTTAATCTAAAATAATAACACATCTCTAACAAAGTTCATCTCAACGAAATGATCAAAAAAGTTAGCATCGAAAAGAACTTCACCTTCACCACGATGCTAATTAATAAGGAACACCACAGAAACTCTCAAAGAAAATACTATTAAATGGTAGATGGTTCTAAATCCACCATTAGAGATGACGCTAGAATATTCGAGGCTGCTACCAAATACTAACTATCGTTAATCTCCAGTTAAAGTGTCTTTTAGGCAGAAATACTTGCAATTAAAAGATGTGTGAAAATGAAATAGCGACTCATTCTAATAGTCAAGCAGCTATCAAAGCACTGAGCTCCCATGTCATTGACTCAAAACTGATATGAGAGTGTCGAAGAAAACTTGATGAAATAGTCAAGAATAACACAGTGTCTTTAGTTTGCGTTACTGGTCACTCAAGAATCAAATGAAATGAAGAGATATACACTCATCAGGAAAGGAGTACGAACTTTGGAACTTTGACACCGCCATATCCAAAAAGGGTTTGTATCTCGGCAAAAATAAACTACATTTCTTCACGAGCTTTCTTATAGCGCACTGCCGCCTCAGGAAGCACCTAATTAGAATAAGTCTAGCATAAACTGACGAGTGCAGTTTCTGTGGGGAGGAGGAAGAAACTCTGGATCACCTTGTTCTAGAATGCTAATGCAAAAGTGCTTTAGACAAGAGTCTTGTAGGAGCGAAGATCTAAACTTCTTTAATCCATCCCAAATACTGGAGTTAATTAAAACTCTGGAACGGGAAGGCGATCTATAGAAGTAGCGAGAACAGCTCTGATAGAGGGTCACAATTATAGACCTTTAAGGTTGTTGTACAGTGTAACCCCGTTAACAATTAGTAAATCAAGTGGTAACCAAAAAATAATGAATAACCTTCACGACGTTTAAACGTTCAATGTTACAATACTCAAAAATAGAAACTCTGATAAGTTGTTTTTCTATCTATTTGAACTCGTTACGTAAATATTTACGTTGAAATTTCACATTTATATCGTGTTTTGTTATACAAAATTATTTATTCAATTGATAATGTTATGTTTACTTTCGCTACGTCATCTTTAGATAAGTAAACTAGATTCTCTTTAATTATTTTTGTATCACTGACCTACGTTAAATTTATACAGAAAGTCCCATAAATAAATATAGTGAATTTGAGGAATGGTAGATTGTTGATAAATATTTAAAATATCTAAATACAGCTTTTCTCTAACCTTTTAAATGTGTTAGATATAGAGTGGTAAAGGCACAATTTTATTGAACATCTTCCCGGTTGATAGAAATACAAATGAAAAAGTTATACAGGGTGTTTTCAAATGACGCTTACAACGTTTGCATGTAGATACCTCTCGTAAAATTGGACAAGATGATATAAGGATTGAGGGGTCCAACCCATTTACTTTTCGAAATACAGGGTGTTAAAGTTATGGAAAACATAATGTTTTGATTGGATAACTTTTAAATGGATGAATATATTGATCTGACATTTGGCAGGTTGTTTTTAAATATAAAAGGGCATGTTTTGATGGAAAAACATGTTTCAATTCTTGATCCAGTGGTGTACATTTGGAAGAATATGTCACCTTTCTCCTCCCATTTTTACGCCACTGGCATTTGAAGATATTTTTATTTGATTTTCTATTCCTCAATAGTTTTCACGTAAAAAACGCATAACCTTTACATATAAAAAAATTTGTAATTTTCAAGATATTTAATGTTTTTATGAAGTCTGCAAGATCACATGTTAATAAAAAAATTAAAAAAAATTTTCTAGAATGTTTTTTAATAACTACCAAACTACAAATGGTTAGAATATGAACAGGAACTAATTTGTGAAACAGCAATGCATATAAAACATTGAGAGAGGATTGTTGAAAATACTTTTCCAAACTTGTGATTTTATTAACAAAAGAATTAATGACAATAAAAAATTAGATAATTACAAAGTTAAATAATATCCCATTCAAACATAATTTTCAACTAAGCAGCCAACAAATTACAAAAGATGTTCAAAATTTTGTCCATTTACATTTACACATAATCTGCAACGTTTTCTCATTGAAAATCGCATACCTTGGAAAGACAGGCGATTGCCGGAAATAATTTCTGTAGCTGCATGGATTCTTGCTATCAGTTCCCCCTCCGTTTCCACTATTGTATCGTAGACTAGGGACTTCATGTAACCCCACAGAAAGAAATCGATTGTATTTAAATCCGGTGACCTCACAGGCCACATATTGGGTCCACCTCGGCCTATCCAGTTGTTTCCGTATTGTTGGGTTATACGTTGTCTGGCCACTAGAAAATAATTTACAGATGCCCCATCGTACTGAAACCATACATTAGGTCCATATTCGCCCTTATATTTAATGGAACCACGTCGTTGTTTCTCTAAAAAAAATTACAATAAATATTACCATTGAGTTTATTAGATAATAAATATGGACCATGGACTATACAATATCCAAGAATGCCTGCCCACACGTTAAGCGATAATTTTTCCTGAAATCCACGTTGTCGAATAACATATGGATTTTCGTCATCCCACACGTGGCTATTCCTTGAATTAAAAATTCCTTCACGTGTGAATTTGGCTTCATCATAGAACAAATTCGGTAAAATTCCTCATTTCTAAACATTTTTGGGTGTACCAATTGGCAAACTCCACTCTTTGAGGACAATCTGTTAGTTTTAGGTTCATTTAAAATTATTATTATTATTATTATTATTATTATTATTATTACAATAGAAATAAGGGCTGATGTAAGACCCTATGAAGCCCATGATCTGAGAACATAGATAAGTGCTTAAACGCCTATAAACATAATCAATGACAAATTAACAATAATTAACAAAATCGTAGTTTTCAAGAATAACCGCAACAACTATACAGCGAAAAAAGATATAAATAAAACAAATTCAGATAAATAATAAATGCAACAATGCGCACTATTAACTATTAAATAAAAGTCTATCAATTCTGTTCTTAAATGCGTTAACTGATGGCGCGTCAACAACATCATCAGGAAGATTGTTCCAGACATCAAACACTCTGTTTGGTAAAAAGTGCTGTCTTACTCGGGATCTAAAGGACTCGTTCTTAAGTTTAAATGGGTGACCTCTCAGTCTAAGATCAGTGTTGAATAGAAACATAGATTGAAGATTACCAAAGTTGTGCTTAATGATTTTATAACATAATATCAAGTCTCCCCGAAGTCGACGGTCTTGAAACGAGATGAGATTCGCCCCAGTCAGTCGCTCCTCATCGGAAGGCCTTACGCGATCGAATGCAAGTCTAGTAGTCCTCCTTTGCACGTTTTCTAATAAAACTTGGTCGCGAATAAGATCAGGATACCACACAGGACCCGCATATTCTAAAATAGGACGCACGTAACATTTGTACAGTTTACAGTAAGTTTCAAGTGACACTCTAGAGAACGATTTGTATCAGATATAGTCTGGATTTCGCGCGGTTTCATACGGACACAACATGTTCACTCCACGATAAATTTGAGTTCACTAAGATGCCTAGGTCATTATGGCTGGTAACCGTATTTAGTAACTGCCCATTTAAGTTGTACGATAAATTGGGATTGGTCTTGCCAATATGGAGTACATTACATTTATTAATGTTCAGGGGAAGCAACCAGTCCAAACACCATCGCTGTATAGAGTGTAGGTCATTTTGGAAGGTGAGATGGTCTCTTAAAGGGTTAGCAAATATTTTTGTGTCATCGACATAAAAAGAAACTGAGTTTGAGATCAATATTTGAAGATCGCTTGCGTAAACAACAAACAGCAATGGGCCAAGGACGGAACCCTGTGGAACACCACTAGAAACTAGCCTGTCATTGGAAAACTCTCGACCGACTCTGACTTTAAAAATCCTGTCCGATAAAATATTGGATATCCATAAATTCAGGCTACCCCGTATGCTAAAGTGATCTAATTTATATAAAAGTCTTCTTTTTGGGACTTTGTCTGGAGAAGTCCAAATAAATGACGTCAATCGGATCTCTGTTGTCTAATGCTTTTGTTCAGTCATTAACACAGTGAAGAATATTGGACATGGTAGAGCGACCTCGAACAAAACCATGTTGGTGAAGAGGTATGACATTTTGTTGACGAAGGAACTTAGACCTCACTAATAATAGATTCGATAATTTTACAAACAATAGGTACCAGGCTTACTGGTCGGTAATTGCTTGGATCCAGTTTATTGCCCTTCTTAAATATAGGAGTAACTGACGCCGATTTCCAGATTGGTGGAATAGAACATTGCGTGAAAGAGGCATTCATGATGATTGAAAGTGGATAGGGTATTGAGTCTGCACATTTTTTAAGAAACATTGCTTGCAAACCATCAAGACCAGGAGAAGTGTTTGTCTTGATATTTAATATTTTTTCTTCAATTTGCTGGGGTGAAAATTCAATATTACTAAGGGATT
Organism: Galeruca laticollis; assembly: GCA_963921935.1. NCBI lineage: Eukaryota > Metazoa > Arthropoda > Insecta > Coleoptera > Chrysomelidae > Galeruca > Galeruca laticollis. The sequence continues at coordinate 47,291,903 of OY998185.1, forward strand.
CTAAGACACGAGCACCAAATATTTGAGGCAAAGTGTCATCAATTGGTTCAGAAGTAGAAGCCTCAGAAAAACTAATGGACAACGTTTCGGAAGTTTCATAATTAGACGAACATAATACTCCATCACTTTTCCTAAGTAAAGGGACACCAACTTTAGATGGCGTGCTAGATCTCCAGATGTGGCACCCGTCGACATGGTCAGTTCTCTGAATGAACGTAGGGAACAAAGACTACAAGCCTGAATGGGGATAACACCTCGAATACTCACCCATCTTCGTCAAGAATTTTATAACCGGCATAGTGACTGTTTAGCTCAAAACGGGGGTTTATTCGAACATTTGATTTAAATTCATTGAAGAATTTAGGAGTTTTTTTTTATTTTTTAATTTATTACCTATCAGAATATTAGTTTTATTTAAAAATAATAGGTATTTTCATTAGAATTCTATTTTATGTTTATTATCGAAAGCGTTTTTCAATTTGTAAAGTGTGTATTTACATAAAGAATTCGTTTCTCATTTGAAAACAAACGTAAGAACAGTTCAACCATTTTTATTGATACAAAAAAGCAATACAAGTGTTCAGCCGACATATTTACACGTTGCCGAATCTCAAAAAAGGAAAAGTTTTAATCGCTTTTAAACTAGAATAAATTTCAGCATTACAATAAAATGTTCAATAAATATATCGGATTAATTATCTTGATCTGTTAGAACCTCTCGAATTGTCACAATTGAAAGCTTCTTATAACTTGTTCTCGTGTTAGAATAACGCATTTTACAGTTAATATAAATGTACAATGCATGCCGACAACGTTAAGTTTACTTCAGAACATTCAGTGAATAATTCTTCCACTGTTTTTGATATTCTGTTAATACCTACAATGAATTTGTACTTGTAACATATTTTCGTCGCTTACGGACATGTACTGTGGCACGTTTTCCACTTTATAGTGTCCTATTAGAGAAAAAGAGTAATACACTGAATTAATATTTGTTTCTTTATAACACATTGTCGCTTAAGCTTAAGCGTATGTGACCAAAGAATATTCCTATTACTGTGTTAGAACAATGCATTTTACAATTAATATAAATGTACAATTGAAATCCGGCAACGTATCCTGTTTACTGAAATCGTTCAGTGAATAACTCTTTCACTGTTTCTGATATCCTGTTAATACCTATAATGAATTTATACACATTGTTGCTTATGGACAGTGTTAAATGGCATGTGGCCAAAAAATATTCCTAATACTGTATACAGGAGAAGTGTTCCCCATTCATCGAGTTTTACTTTACGTAATAAGTAACCCAAAACTAAAATATACAATCTGTTCTATCTCACTGTCATAAAATCGATTCGCCAGATGTATGCAAGCAATTCTTTAGTACAACAAATCCATCAATTTTTCCACCAACTATCTACGTTAGATGTAAATGTGACACTCATCTATGTCACCTCGCATATAGGAATCGACGGCGATGAGTCGGCTGATACAGTTGCCCATGAAGTACCATGGTTAGAAATCGAAAGGTCTCAAATATATATCTACAGTGATATCGACAACGTCCTCAATAAGTTAATTAAGGAAAAGATACGAACAGAATGTAAAAGTGATCAAAATAGTTTCAAACGCATTAAACCGCAATTCACTAACCGACTGATATAAACATCCAGGTGGTTTATACAATTTAAAAATCAAGTTTCAAACTTGGTAATACTTGAATTACGCATGGTTATAAAATATTTAATGGAGACCCCCCCATATGTAGCAAGTTTCCGTTAAACACATTCTTGTTGAATGTCTATAATTTCAAGAGGAAAGAAAAAGGAGCACAGTCTCCGTAGATCAGTGGTTCCCAACCTTTTCTGGACCACCAACCCCTATAGAAGAGAACAAAAGTTTAACCGCCCCCCCCCAGTCGTTGGTTAGTCCAAAGTAGTTAATTTTATTTGAATATCATCTGTACCGTCCCAATTGATCTGTATTTACCTTTAATTTCAGTTAATGTCTAAATTTTATTTTAGAGGAATGATGAAGTAGATGTTTATTAAACGACTACCAAATGTACAATAAAAATTTTTATTAAACTTTTAAATATAAACACAGAATCAATAAGAAATAGAATCACAATAGCAATAAGAAATACAAAATTAATAATAAAGAAAAAATCAATGAGACTGTTGAGGCTGGTGGAGTGTTACCAGTTTGTTAATATCGGGTTCCAATTTCGTCAACATCGGGTTCCAATTTCGTCAACATCAATCGCAGATCGCCACGTTCAGTGATGTGTAGTATGTTCCTCTTCTTTGACAGTTACTGCACTGAATGCACGCTCAGCCATATAGGACGAAGGAAATGCAATCAACAACTTCTGTACTATTCTCCACAATCCAGAATAGAGAACTGGTATTGGTTTTTGAAGCCAGAACTCTTGATATCCACGTTTGAATTTTACTTTCAGTTCTTCGTTAGTTGTGAGTTTTAATAGCTCCTCTTCCAAATTTGATGAGCCTTCAGTATATGTGCTTGCGAAAGGATCTATAACCCAACTTGGTATTTCCATGTTTAAAATATCTTGGAAATGCTCTGTAAAATCAACATGAAGAACTTCCAAGTGGTGGCAGTAAGTAAGTAAATCTTCCGGTTTTGCAGACACTGTTGATAATGTGGGAAAATGGTTGTACTCACCTCTACCAAGATTTCTTTTGAATATAAGAAGTTTTCCTGCAAAAGCAGCTATGACGTTTTTAGATTTAACTAAATTTAAATCATCACCTTGCAATTGTAGATTAACTTGATTAAATACTTTAAACAGGTCCGTCAAATAAGTGATGTCATTTTTTGACGTAATCAGGTTTTCGCGCAATTGTTCGTTTTCTTCAAGAAATTCCAACACTGAGTCAAATAGATTGAAAAAACGATTCAGACAAACACCTTTAGAGAGCTAACGTACTTCTGTGTGCAGCAGCAAGCGATTGTAGTCTTCATCATTTTCATTGCAAAGCTTATGAAACAAACGGTCATTCAATGAATTGCTTCTAATGATATTGATTGCTTTAATAACGTTATTGAGGGACGCATGCAGACGTTCATTTAATTTTTTTGCAACTAAATGCTGACGGTGAATAATACAATGTACAGCGAGTACATTTGGCACTGCTTTTCTCAAATGTGCTATAAAACCCTTATGACGCCTGGTCATTGCTGGAGCACCATCAGTAGCAGCAGACAAAATATTGCTAATAGGAATTTCTTTCTCTTGAAAAAATTCTTGCATGATATTTTAAATATAGAATGTCCCTTTGTATCAGATTCCAAATTCTTAGCAAATAATAACTCTTGATGAATTTTTTCTTCTTTTATAAATCGTACGTACGATAAGAGTAGAGCTTCGTTACTTGGTAGAGTTGATTCATCGAGTTGAATGGAAAATTTGCAAGTCTTTAGGTAATCGCATAATGATATTTCAACGTCATTTGCCATTTCATCTATTCTTCTTTGCACTGAATTATTACTGAGAGGAATTTTTTTAATGATATCAAATGGTGTCTTATGATGGAGAACAGTTTTTAATATCTCTTCGACTCCGGCAAAATTAATTCCTCGCCAATGGTGTGTGGCTTTCCTGACTTTGCGATTAACAATGAAACGTTATATGAGGCTCGTAGCCCATCATCGTCTCGTTTAGAAGACGATACAAAAAGGTTTGATATAGTTGGCTGTTTTAAATATTGTTTTTCGAGTTCTTGGAAATAGAATATATCTTTGTTCTTCTTATCAGGATGCATTTTATGTAAATGCTCTTGTAGCCTAGAAGGTTTCATAGCTTCATTTGAAAAACTTTTCGGCAAATTAAACACATAGGTAATGATTTGTTTGTAGAAGAGTCCGCAAATTCATATTTTAAATATTCAATACTGTATTGCCGGCATTTCTTTTTTAATTTAGAAATAGATTCAGCCATTTTCATACAAAAATTAAATTCTCAATAGATTTATAGATAGTAATGTTTATAAAATAACACACCACTCACGATTATTTACTACGGCAGAGCTTATGATTCACGACTATATATCGCGGCCAAGCACATACAACTAACTAACAAAAAATTCATTCGTAGAGCTGTTGCTTTTATACGTTTCATTTCGTGCATGATTCAACTTGTCTGTGTGCGAACATGTCGAAACATGTTATTTTGTATGAACATCGCGCGTTCGCTTATCAACGTGCGAGGATAAGTCATATACTTCTATTCTGAACTAAAAGAAATTATTAGTATTATTATTAATGCTAATTTAAAACTGCTTATTAACCCTTATTAAATCATTTTTATTTCACCATTCCTCTTGACTGCTTATTATTTGCTTCCGAATCCGCTACCGCCCCCCTAAAAGGCTGCAGTGTCCACAGGGGGGTGGTATCGCCCCCGTTGGGAACCAATGATGTAGATGTTAGGAAAATCTAAAAACTCTAGAACAAATACAAATAACTATATAGTACCTAAAAGATATTAAACTTTATAATAATATTTAGTGAATGTTTAGTCAATGTAATAATGAACAGTTATAATTTATTATGTAGTAAATAAAATTTTGTTAATGACCATTAGCGGTCGAAGGAGAGCTTAAGAAAAGAAGTGTCTAACTATTTACTATAGCAACTAAATAACTTTAACGCAAATAAAATGTATTAAAATAAAAATATTTTTGTCTCGAACTAACAAAAAACTGTCAAATAATATTGTAATTACCGTAATTTCACAACAAAGAAATAAAAAAACTGAAGATAGCGTCGCAAACACAAACAAGTTTATGACATGGATATGGTCAGGCCGGTCCCAAACACTACGTATATTTGGCAAACATTTGATATTCAGACTTATTCGCGTAGCGTGTGGGAAGTTAACTATGGCAAATATTCGTCCTTTGTCATTTTCCCGGCGCTGGTCGGTAAACTAGCACGAAGTAAAGGATGCCGTAGTGCGGCGTAGTAAACTACGTGTACCTTCGGCAATGCTCCCACACGCTTCGGCATAGTAGAAGAGGTATGCGGATAGTTTTTTGTTTCAATTTTGCGGTGATTATACAGTACACGTATTATTGTATGCAGTGCAGCCGTGACGAAAGGTTCGTTTCTACAAAATGGAGTGGACGAACGAATTAACGTTGGTGTTTTTGGGGTTGTTCGAAAATGAACCTGTGATTTGACACCCAAGGATTCCAGACCGTGACATCACTGTCTCAAATTTAAACAAATAACTAGTCGAATATTGAATAGATGAGTCATAAATACCTAACCTAGAAAGACTTCTATTTAAAGACACCATCCACCATCTTCTCTTTTACGATTCTTTTGTTTTATTCTTTTAAGTAGTAAAGCACTGCTTAAAATAACACAACTAGTAGCGGCAGCAACCTGCTCTTCATCGTTGTCCATTTTAAACTGAACTAAATTAACTAAAATAGTTGCATAAAAACAAAAACCACTGCCACACGCCACTGAAAATCCACGTCTTTCTGCGCGAATATTCGCCAAATGTTTCAAAGTCAAACCTTAGCTATATTACGGCACCGTGTGGGAGGTCAAGCAAACATTCGTGCAAATGATAAATATTGGCCTATTCGCCAAATACACGTAGTGTCTGGGACCGGCCTAAAATGAGTGCACCAAACGTGACGAACCATCGTAGCGAGTCACCTGCCGTACTCAGTTTCGGTTGCATGACAATCGAAACACGTTTTTTGGCCCAATATAGGCCGAAACTTAACGTTCGGTCGAACTTTTTATTGCAATGAGACACTTTTTTACATTATTTTAAACAATAAATATTTTCCCATTTGCTAATTTTTATGAAGCTTTATTTTACTCAACGAAAAAACGCGGAAATGAATTGACATTCCTTATTAATGTATCTATCTATTGTTGCAGATCGCACCAGCCGCAAAAAAATTGTGGGGTCTTGAATCGAAGGATGGCTCTAGCAAACTGAACTTGAACCATTTAAATCATGAAGGAGTATGGAGAGACCCAACTTGGGCGGCACCCGGTAAGTTACTCAAACAATCTTTACACTTTCTATAAAAATATTCAATAATAATTTGGTGTATGTGCAACAATATGCTGCCGTTACACCACGTAAATCTTGATTTATTCTAGTCCTTCAAATCGTTTTGATCCACCGTATTTACCTGAACTAGCTCTTAGTTAATTTAATTTAACGTTCTCGTAATTGTATTTGTCGTGTTTTTTTTCTTCGAACGCTTTAGATTTATTTGTTTCCATTGAAGCTTGAGAATTAAACAAGTATTTAGATAAAATTTATTAATAAATATAATTCATCAAACCAGTTGATTAACTCCCGACTTTTCAATTTATACATCTCTAGAAAAGTATAAAAGTTCGTTTGCACCGAAAACTCTTTCTTGTTTCCTTTTAGTTTCTAGATAATTCGCGACAACAGTAATATTACCAGAGGATCTCTAAAATTATTTATTTTCTACTTCATCGAACTTTATCTTTGGTAAAGTTGAAATAAAAAAATTAACCAGTAAAACTATTTTTGTTTGTTTCTTTTAAACAATTATTGTAGCAATATAATGTATTCATAATTTTAACATATTAATTCAAAACATTTTAAAATATCACACCCACCGTATTTTATCTTGCTAAACATAATTTGGGGCGACGAGAATACGGGATAATTAAGAAGTTTTAATTGCTTCGGTATGATCTGCATAATGTTCTGGATAAGTGGGAATAGTCGACTCCAGACTTCGAATATATACATTTCTCGAGAGACAACTATTCTCTGTCTATTATTTGATATTTAAACTTTGCCTAATTATACAATAAATGAAAACTGTTTTAATAACTTGGAAAAATGAGCTTGGAGATTTTGATAGTTTCGGATTGTTTATTTCTAACGTTATGACATAAGACGTGATTGTAATATTCCCAGTTTTTTTGATTATATTGCAATCATTTGTGGTGTATGTTGAATATTCTCAAGATTTGCTTCCAAATGATTTACCTTTACTGGTACTGGTACCTTCCAAAATGATTGAAAACTTTTTTTTATGAAACTGAATAAAAAACTATTAAACTTGAACATTACATTGAATCAGTTAAACAATGGATTAAGTAATTGAATTATAAAATAATGAAAATATAAAACAAATTATTACTGTAATGCTGCTTCTTATTTATTTAAACGTTTTTATACGACGGGTGGGATAAATTCATACAGACGGTATGTCTACTCACTTAATTTATGTATTCACGAAACTATTCTCTAATTTATATTATATACACTAATTTATATAAAAACTTCACTATTGTTTATTTACTTAAGACTATTTACTTTTTCACTGTTTATCTCATGAGATCAAATCATGAACTTATTCCATTAGTAGGGAGCCTCTCTTATATATTAAGTGCCTTTTTTCTGGATACTTCTAGATTGCGGCTCACAAAAATAATTGGCCTTACTAGAAATGTCTAGATAAGAATGGCAACAAAAAAAATGGTAAATAGGTCGGAGAAATCCCTGCGCATTCGTCAAAAGTTTAACTTTCATACCTGGCTTAGACAGAGTCGGATTCAGGAACTACACCAGTGTGCGATTTCGTAACATTACAATATGAACACGTCGGTCTATTTGCGGTGCGGGTAAGATGCTGTCATGTGCGTATCAGTCTTAATTCTTAATTATTGTTAAGAACCAATATTAACTACTAACTGAAAGTAATGATAAAATTTTTGCTGATTATTTCCATTTTTTTGGACGAAATGAAAATTTGAACTTAATGTAAACAACACGAATATTTCTCAGACCAGTCGTTAATACATAAATAGTGACATCGAGGGTGTCCAAAGTGACACGCCAGTTGGTAAGAACCTGTGTGAGGTGAAGTACGGCGTCACAAATTGGCGCCCGAGCAGGGACCGTTTTTCCGTTTTGATTTTGGGGTTTTTTACTGATTGTAGAACCGAGCTGTGACCGTTTTTCAGTTTTAATTTTGGTTTTTACTAGATTTGAGCAGGGCCCGTTCTTCCGTTTTGATTTTGGTGTTTGCTGGTTGTAGATTTAAAGGGGGATCGATATTCCGTTGTCGATTATTTTTTCTGTTTGATTGGTTCTCCGTAGTGTTTATTTAAAAGCGACCGTTTTGCCGGTGTTAGATTTCTCTTTTCTTATATTTGTTGGTTAAGTAAACGAAGAACCATCGTGTAGGTTGGGTATACCTGCTAAAGAACGAGTAATTGAATATCCAGCTAGAGAGAAGAAACTTATCCGTCGCGGGAATAGTTGCGGAAAAACGGAAGAGTCTTGTTAACTTTTTAAGGCGGAGAAATATTTCTCCACCCCCATTTCTGATCGATCCGATAACGTAAGCGTTCCGACCGTTATGGCCAACCCATCAAAAATTATACACGATTGGAAGGTGTCTTTTGGAAAACAAGGATGCGTTTATAGAGAGAATTGAAGAAATATGTACAGCAAAGAATATCCGGAAATACAATTTACTTCCTGTGTTACCAGAATTATTATCCGGTGAGCCCGCATTTTGGTACCGTAATAACCGGAGCAGGTACACAACTTGGGATGAATTCGAAGAAGACTTTTTCTTCTGTCCCGTTAACTACGAGGTTGACTTAGAAGCCGAGATAGGCCGCCGTCTACAAAGGAGAAATGAGGCCGCCGCTACTTACATCACTGAACTCCAAACTTTAATGCGTAGACATGGAAAGCTAACTCCTGAACAACAGTTAGTATGGCTGTACCGCAACCTGTTTCCCGAATACCGTCTGCAAATTCGAAAAGGGGATTTTCATGATTCCTCCACATTTTGTCAGGTGGTCAGGGAATATGAGCTCCTCAGGAAGGAACTCCAGTATGTACCCAACCACAGTGGACCGAACAGTGAACAAAATCCCCGTCCACAGCCAATAGGTACGCCAAGAAGATATGGACCGTCTCATTACTCGACGCCTGGTCCAACTAGAGAGCCCATCGCCGGTCCCAGGCAACCGTCACCGACCGATACTCCTCGCCGCCCGCCGCATGATACTACTCAGCAACCGTCTGGGTCATCTTCCCGTCAACCAATCTGTTTCCGCTCTGGTGAATCTGGACATTACAGAAACAATTGTCAAAACCCGCTGCAGATATTTTGTTCTCGTTGCCGTAAGGAAGAAGTAAACGCGTTACAAATTTGGCCAATTTGTGACGCCGTACTTCACCTCACACAGGTTCTTACCAACTGGCGCGTCACTTTGGACACCCTCGATGCAAAGTTTTTGAAACAAATGTTCGGGTGCCAGATTATTTTACGTGGTTTACTCCACGGTCCCTTGACCCTTAGCGTCAAGAATTCCAGGTAGCCTCAGATGGAGGTTACGGAAAATTCCAGGGGTCTGGTTGAATTTAACACTTTTACAAAACTATAACCCTTAGACGGCGATGCTAGTATGTATGAAGAAAACACTGATTGTATTTATGTGTATATTACAAGTCCTATTGAAAATATATATACAAAATAACACTAAACGATTTCTGAATATTTTCTAGCGGTACCGAATCAGTTGAATATATACAATATGCGAATGTGTTCAAGCCTTATTGTATTATGCACCATGCAAAATTTGCCGGTATTAAAGGATGTGAGCAATGGCACAATAAACCAGGTGTATGCAAGCAAATACAATTGTTAATAACAGCGTAAGCAGTATAAGCAGTTTGTAATTATACGGTGAGCAGCAGTAAAACAATAAAATAGCTATCACAGTAGTAAACGGGATATAACTATCTTCGCGGTAGGAACGGTCAATCGGGATAGGTGAGAAAATGCGACCAGACCAGTTTATAAAAAAAACTAATGAACATAAACTAGATTATCAATCAACCCGTGACAACAGCCTCAGATTTGGTTGAAAATCTTATTATTGTAAGAGAAAATAAACTTTTCTAACAAAAAAAAATGAGTGAACTCAAGAAAAGTTACTCCCGGCTGACGGTTGGGCAGCTGGTGGCAAAAGCCTCTGCTCTGCCCCGCAATCAGTTTTTAAATTTCAAATTATTGATTAAAAGTATTCTAAAATTTGTCGGAAGATAGGACAGCGGTTACCCAAATACAAGCAAAAAGAAACAACTGTGTCTTAGAGTAGATAATAAAAAAAATTGAAACAAAATTATTACCTGCTAAAAGTGGAACAGCTGGTGGCAACAACCTCTGCTCCGCCCCACAATCAGTTTTAAATTTTTCAAATTGTTGGTCAAATAAAACTATATATAATTTAGAACTAAGATAAATCAAAGGTAATTTATAGAAAATTATGCCCGTTCCGAATGGGGAACGGCTGGTCGCAAAAGCCTCTGCTCCGTCCCTCAATCGGTTTTCAATTTTTCAAATTGCCGGTCAGTTAAAACTATACATAATTTTAGAAACTAAGATAAATCAAAGGTAATTTAGAGAAAATTATGCCCGTTCCGAAATGGGAACGGCTGGTGGCAACAGCCTCTGCTCCGTACCACAATCGGTTTTAAATTTTTCAACTATCGGTGAGCTAATATTGTATAGCAGAGAAATTAATTCCTAAATAAAAAAAAATAAAAGATCACAATCGCAATAGACAACGTTTTTACCGGCTGAAAATGGGACAGCTGGTGGCAACAGCCTCTGCTCTGCCACACAATCAGTTTTCTATTTCCAATAATTCATAAAAAAAATTTATATGTATTTGGGTAATTTGACAATAGGTATAACAATCTATATCTCAAAATTAAAATCAAAATGCTCTTTCAATGTATTGAAGGTTCAGTCACGAATTCCAAAGAACAATATAAAGAGCGCAATTATAAAAATTGTAAATAAATTTTGTTTTTATCGCTTCAAAAAAAAACCGGCTTACCAAAATACGGTACTAAATTTCTAAATAGCCAAACTACTAAATTACTGATTTTAAATATAAAATTTTTTAAACTCGCCGTAATATTTCATTCGGTTTTCTAAAATAAATTTTCACTTAGTCAGAAAATAAGGGACGGTCGGACACTAAACTTTAAAATTATCCATTTAACAACTTTGTGCCACGCGGTAGCAAATTGTAAAAATTTCCAAACGGCAACAGGCAGACAGAGAGCCTCAAAACGCTCGGTTTTTTTCGGTTCATCAACTAATGTCAAAATTGTACTGTGACATCAACCAACTTGACAATTACAACAATTTGGGATATCAAACTTAAAGTGTATTATTTACTAAATCAAACAATACGTATAGACTGCTTGATTTTATCATTATTATTATCACGAATGCATCAGAAGAGTCTAGAAATGATCATGCTCTAGCTTAAAAATAATTAGACGCGGATAAAGAAAATTCTAGTTTTTTGATTTTCTGTTTTGTTTAACCTTTAAAATGTAGATTTGTTCAAACGTTACTTTTGTTTAAAATTAAGTTACGCTTTGTTCGGACGCGGCATTTTTCGTCATTTTTATAATTTTTTTTAATTGTAGTACAATGAACAAATGTTTTTTACCCATACAGGGTGTTTGAAAGTTATTCATTGATAATAATAATTTGCCCCAAATACGGACATGTCCTCTCGTTTTTCAATAAGGTTGGGGATGATTTTATGCATTGAAGCTGAAAAAGTACCATTTGGGGAAGAAATTTTCAATTTTGTGGCACATCTAGATTTGACTCAAGTTAATAAGTAAAATAGTGTATGCGGAAAGACCAAATACATTTAGTCTTACTTATTTTTTCCTGCTCTTTCCAAATTTGTAAATACAATTTTAAAATATTGATATACGGGGTGTTGTTTCGACTCGAAACTTACTTATTAATTTTTTTAAGGCCGGACCTGCAATAAGACTTTTTTTATTATGTTAATCTATACCATTGTGGACAACGAACATACGAACCAAATATCACAAAAATACATAGGGTGGTTCATAAGTTATGATTGATTGAAAAAATGGGGAAAATTATTAAATCACCCTGTATCTTGGTTGTAAAGAACGATAGACCCATAAAATATAGGTCATTTAGAAGTACCTCAGTGTCCTACATCTACCCTAACTGTATGCGCATTTTCCAATGAATCACCCGGTATAGGGCCGCATTCGGATCGCCCGTTCCTCATATCCTTTCAGTCATCTTCTTCGTTGGCTCGATCTTCCACATTTTTCCTAATTCCTTCTATCTATTGTGTTATCGGTCTTCCTCTCCTCATTGTCTGTGGTATGCTCTCTTTGGCCACCTCTTCTCCATTCTTATTCTAACTCCGTACCATAATATCTGCCTGGATTCTACTCTCTCTCTGCTGTTATTAATATGCGCTTTATTTTCTTTCTGACGTATTCCTTTCTGACATGTTGTAGTCTGGAAATATTACATGATTTCGTTAATAAATCCATTTACACAGCCTCTATCATTTTTATCCCTTTCTCTGCAGTTGCCAGCATTCACACACTCAAGTTAAAATAGGCTGTATAATAAATATGCTAGCTTTCTGAAAACTGTTTTTATCTATTTTAAAATTTTCCCGTAGTTTAAGAAAACTATCTACCGTTTCTCATATCACATTTAAGACAGAGGATTCTTAAGAACACACATATATATGTTTACAACTGGATCAACGAAATGGATGATGGGAAAAATGCCTACTTTTCCCATCCAACAAATAACTTAGTCCTCAGAACAAGTAACAACTAGTAACGTATTCCATGTTTGAATCGTATCCACTTGAAAATAACTTTTTCATTTTTATCCCGTCGTTTTTCTATCCGGTCACGTACGCTGGTTGCAAGAGACGTAACGAACATTATGCGGCTAGGTGCTTGAGTTTTCTTTATATAGGGTATTTTGAGAAATGTATTTTCCATTTATATCAACTCAAAATATTTAGATGAGATTCTGATCTCAATTTTTTCAATGATTTTACAACACAATTATAATAATAACCATTATTTACATTTTGATGGCAAAATTTACAAAAAGAAAACAAATTTCGATCTTCATAACATATAAAATTTTAAATACAAGTACCGACACACGTCATCAGTGACGTTTGCCTTACGTTATAATACTACCAACTGATTAAAATGACACTACCTTAGCGAAAATTTTACGAATAATTACGAGCTTCCATGAACGTAGACATATTATTTTTTTAATAGCCATTTTTATTTACAATATGTCACAATAAACTATATTACAATAAGTCGTATGTTCATGTAATAAAAGGTGTAGAAAGCAGTTCATCAACTGATTTGTTATGTAATTTTTTTCTTATTTATTTACATAGTTTTTATCACGATAGATGGAATAAATTTATACAAACGGTATATTTACTTATTTAATTTATTTATACACTTAACTATTCAGTTATACTTTATTTATGTACGCACTTAACTTCTAATTTATATTAAATCGACCGTTCACTATATATGTTCACTGTTCTGCTGTGTTCGCTATGAGATGAAACTGTAGACTGAACTCACAGTTCGCAGGTAGTTGCTTATATATTAAAACGTTTTCTGTAACATTCGGATTCCTGAAATTTCTAGATTGCGGTTTCCAACGAACAATCGACCTTTTTAGAAATGCCCCTATAAAAACAATCAAAAAATAGTCCTCCCCTGAAATATTTGCGTTCCCGCCAAAATTTCTAACTTTAGATATCGAATCAGAACAGGGTCGGCTTCATTGAATACACAAGTGAGTGATTTCGTAACATTACCCACTCCTTAAAACGAAGCTTCCCTTAAGACTTCTGTAGTCGGGACTGGATCTTTGAATCGGCAACTGGACCCATTTCTACACCTCCCGGTCGTATGGAAATAACAGGGCACTGTCTTCGTCGGGTACCGATAACGAGGGGTATAGCTGCAAATTAATATGTAGACACCGGTATCTTGTATGGTACCATGTTACTGACGTCTCGCTAATCCAACCGGTTGCTCTCTATCCTGGGCATTGCTAGTTTCTCCACGTGGGATTCCAGCATATGATCTCGAAGGCTTCGCAGCGCTTCCCACACATCGCGGTAGGTGGATCGAGCTTGAAATTCATTTTTGGTTACCAGGTAGAACACGTACCTCGAATTGTATTTGAGTCTCAGTGTCTTGCCAGGGGCTGGAATCGGATCTTCAAGTTTCTCTAGTTGCCCAAACTTCTTTCGAATCTTGTCGTTCTATAGTAACTCCATATCTAACTTTTCCGGTACCTCCATATGTTCCCATAAATTCTTCGAAGGCAGTCAGGTTCATCTTGGATATGGTTCACTCCTTCCTGTAGGGGGGGGATAGAACCCCCTCCCCAGAACCCTAAAAATGAAAAAAATCTTAAACATAATCACAGCAAACCTATACTTTATTGAAATATACTAAAAGCTAGGAACTGTAGGTTATAATTTTATAAGAAAACAAAGCTAAAATGCAGATTTACGGGCTCAACGTTTGAAAAAAATTCCGATACACTCAAATCTCCCGGTAGTTAATCCCCCCCCTCCCCAGAGCTTCATCCTAGTTACGCCACTGGGTCATAGTCTCATTCGAATGGCACTAGTAGGTTTTGTGGACTACTTTCGGTTTTCCTTGGGGATCTTGCTTGTGCGATGGATGACGTCATGATATTTTTCTTGATTAAGTACGTACCTTCTCTTTTGTAATTGTGGAGAAAATCCTTTTAACCTCGTCGGGATGTGTAACCTGTAACTTGTCAGTTTTGGGTGTTAATAAATTCAATTTCAAAGGTTAAAACATTTTTCGCCAAATACTAACATTCTCAGGTGGGTTGCGAAAGATGTTGCTTACAAAAAACATTCAACTAAAATAAGATTGTTTTCAACTCAATACACTCATTTATAAAGAAAATAAAACATTTTAAAACGGTTAGTCCTCTAAGAGCTTATTAGAAATAAAAATTTGTACTCGATAAATCGAATCATATACGTTTTCTTCGAGTGTGCAATTAAAGCAGAAACAAAATAGGTACCTAGTTCTTTAGATGTCCACAGGTTAGTACGGTAGCCCCTACAATTGGTTTGTCCCACGGTGGTACGTACTTGATTGGAAGTATTTCCTTTCTTAACCACGATGAGATGATCTGACTTTATATTATAACTGCTTGAAAAATTATCAGCAGTTTATACTTATAACCACAAAGTAACGTTTAGAAAAAAAAGTCGTGCACACACAAACTAGCACATCTTGCTTCACTGCCTCTCTTCGACTCCCGGCTTTTCATCACGTGGCATCGAATCACCACGCTCTCTCCCCCGCCCTTCTTGTCTTCTCACACCCCGTAACGGTCACTTGATTTGTTCGAATATTTTTACCACATCCAGTGGCGTGCATTTCACAAACCATACTTTGTCCCCTTCTTTGAAACTGCCTTCTGTGGTCTTCGTGTTGTACAGTTTTTTTCATTCTATCGCTGGCAACTTAAAGATTCGTTCGAACCAACTCGTGCATATCGTCCATACTTCTTCTAAATTGGATGACGCAATTTTCTTCCCTTAGATCTTCTCCCGGTCTGCAACCAAATTCTAGGTCACAAGGTAGCCTCATTTCACGTCCAAACATGATTTTCGCAAGTGTTTCAGTGATGGCAGATTGATAAGGCAATGCAAATAATGAGAGATACTGGTCTCAGTATTTCTGGTGGCTGGAAATTACTCTGGACAGGTATTACCCATTCTCTCTACCAGTCCATCTGACTGTGAATGCAACGCTATTGTCCTGGTCTTCTTCATTCCCAGCTTGTCACAAATTTCCAGGAATATATGACTCCATATTTTTTCCCTGATCGCTGTGGACTTGCAAGGGCATTCGGAACGATAATCGTTTTCAAGGGTTCTTTTTAACATGCCTTCAACAGACCAATATAGCTTGAGTGTCGGTGAAAATCTTAACACTTCTTGAGAGGTAGGTCGCCGATTTTCTTCCTTCCATTGCCGAATCATCTTTAAGTGGGGATAATTCTCCTGTTCTTTTCTGATCCTGGTGGGTGACCATTTTTCGTTGACTACCCTAATTCTTGAAACTGCAACTTCCTTAGATTCCGCCTTGTTGCAGTGGGAATAGTCTGTCGGGCATAATCGTGTAGACAGTGAGTCGACACCAGTTCTACGTTCGCCTTTGTATAGTTTTCCCCGTGACTGGAGTTCTTGGGTTGCAGGAGTCCTGAAGCGCTTAGTCGAACTGCGTACATACTCTAGCTCGCCACACTTCCGGCTTCTTGTCCACCATACTCTTTATCAAGTAGACGATCTGGTTCAATCTGTCTTCGCCACCTAATTTTTGCATGGTCCTAACTTTGTTGTACCCCGAAGCCTTCGTGGCTGCTTCATATTCAAGAGGTTCTTGGTTTGCAGGAGTCATAGGTCGCCTGTGGGAACTACGTACTTACTCTAGTTCGCTACCATTACTGCATCTGATCTTCTTCGGCCTCTTGTCCACCATACATTTTATTAAGTTAAGTCTATCATAGTCACCTTCTTCTTGCATGGCCCTACCTTCGTTGTATCCCGAAGCCTTCGTGGCTACTTTATATTCAAGAACACTGGTCATTACATCGACCATGGTTTTGGGATGGGCTAAAGGAACTGTCCTATGCATATCGAGGTCACGTAAGCCATCAATAAAGGCCTGGGTGCCCAGACATTCTATCATGTTCTCCTGTGCTGATGGATAAGCAAATCGAACTAATATGGCAATATCCACTTCATACTTTTGAAGGATTTCGTCACATTTCTGCCTTCGGTTTTTCAGCTGGGATTGGTACCAGTGTTCTAGATGCTCGTGACCATATCGCATATCCAACCTGTTCTTCAGCTGCTCGAATTCACCCGTTTGTTCAAGAGGTATCGCCTGAAGTACATCTAAGGCGTCTCCCCGAAGCGTGATAGGTAAATTCACCGCTTTCTCCATATCGGATCAATTATTCACTCTAGCGACTGCTTCAAACTGTTTTACATAATTGGTCCACGACGTTTTTCCGTCTCGGGCAAAACTGCCAATATCTTCTATCATGGGGTATGTTTCTGGCTTGCAGGGTTTTATGTTTTCGATATTCTTTTCTTTTGCTGGCATGTCTTGTGTTCTTCAATCTGTTATATTTCTCTCTTGATTTTCTCATCAATTGTTGTAAACTTATTCTCGATATCCGATTTTAGGGACGAACTTTTATTTTCGACGTCAGCGACAATGTCATGTTTCAATGATATCGGCAGAAATATCGTTCTTCATAGCAGAAATAATCGTTCTTCATGGTTGAAATCTCGTCCATATTAGCAGAAATCTTGTCGATGTTAGCAGAAAGATCGTTCTTCTTATTTGAAATATTCTCGTCCATAATAGCAGAAATATTGTTTTTCATATTAGCAAAAATATCGTCCTTTATAGCAGAAATAGACGAGATTAAAGTGGACGCCTCGTCTTTGAATATAAAGGTTTCAGGATCCAAACCGTCACTTTCCAGTGCCAGTTTGAGTCTTTCTACTAATTTACTCTTCTTTCCGGACGTTTCCAACTCGAGATTTTTCAATTCTGCTATTAGTAGCGAACTATAGCGAACGTGTATTAGGTTGAAGAAAAATAAGTAAAACATGTACAGAGTCGACTAGGTAGTGTAGGTAGGTAGGAGTCTATGTTGCACTAATTGTGTTAGATTCATAACAATAAGGTTTCGATGGATTTCTAGCCTCGTAGAATATTTTACATACCTCTTTTACTATTGATACTTCGAGATCTCTTACAAACCTTGGTCATTTGGAGATAATCATGAGCATCTTAGCTTGAAACCTTTCTAGAAGTTCCAAGTTGGAATTGGAAGCTGAACCCCAAAGTTCTATCCAAACGGGTTTGACAATAACTTGGTAGATCAGTAGTTTATTTTTTACGGATAGCTTTGATTTAGGACCGATTAACCAATAGTGTTTTTATAATTCAAGCATTCAAAATTTACTTTGTGACATCGGAAACCGTTTCACAAAATAACTATTTCAGCATCGTTTTTGGTAACTTTTTACACAGTTGAATGTACTGTTTAACTTATGACTGGCAATTATAACTGACTCGAACATTTTCTGTGTTATTTTTCTCGCATCACTTTAAAAACCGTTCATATTCCTTCTCATATTTTTGTTTACATTTTTCGGGCAGTGAATCATTAGCGGCATTATCAGCAATATTGCGAAGTTCTGGTGAAGTGCATAATAATTAGCTGTTTAATTCCATATTCATAAATTCCAAACTATTGGTACAATATACCTTTATTTTAATGAATATAACGAATAAATTTTTATTTGTCCACGTTGCGGAAACAAAATTGTACAATCCCTGGTTGCAGCGACAATATTGTACACACGGCTTAAGCACCGTATGTTATCTATTTCAAAGTTGACAGTTGTTGTCAAAATTTCCCAGCTAGCAGAATAACGAAAATTGTTTAAAATATTGAGAGATGAGTTTATTTTACCTTGAATTACTTGACTCTATTCTCAGGTGGGTTCAGTTCGTTCTAATATAACAGTTTTCAATTATTTTCTGAATTAAAAATATTTAGATGATTAATTTGGTTGTATATTCTCTCCTATGAATGTGTATTTAAGATCGGAAATATCACTTAATTGATTGCTGACACTTACTATCAATGAATGACTTGTCTATCACCAATGATTCACTAAATTTCACTGTTCAAATAAAATTCCAATTCAAATGAATATGTTTAATTTCTATCAACGTCTAAAATGATTTAAATAATTTCGAATGAAAATACGTTTTAACAATTATGTATAATTACTCAAATCGACAAATTCCAAATTTAACTTTCCTTCTTGAAACAAATAATGATATCGTATGTTTTACGACTAAATTAACATTAGAACAACCTACAAACTAAATAACTTCCTAATCTAATTTTAAAAAGTTTCTAATTTCTTTTCAAAAACTTCAAATTTAGAATTGTCACTCAGTTCCTTGGTAAATGTCAAATACACGATATTTTTTAATAATTTCTTCCACTATTTAATTGTTCAATAAGTATACTTATATTTCGTTGTTAATTGAATTCAATATTTAAACTCGATACTTAGATGCATCTACTTTTAATTTTGTATCAAGGCCTGATGTTCAATGATATAATAATAATTCTAGAGCGAACTCACCAGAAGTCTGGATGTAGAGAAGAAACCGCCAACTCGTACAACTGCAAACATTAATTTTCGAAAATACACGCACTGAATTTATTTTGAATATGCCGAATAACGCCTTATATTAATTAATTACAATGTACAACTACTAATTATTCAAAAAATTTGGAGAGATCTCACATGAGATGTTCCCCGTTCGGATTTTCAAATTCAACTCCTGATTTTTTAAAATAAATAACCACATTCTACTGTGGTTACAAACTTTCCTCTTTTTTGAAAAAAAAGCTAAATTTGTTATTTTTTAATATCAAAGATTTGGAATACTTTTATTATAACTAAATACCTTGTAATGACATGTATTTTCTTTAACCTTGAATGCATTTTTCAATTACAGGGTTTTTCAACCATATTGATTTTATAGACAATATAGGGTTTTCCGGAAGTATTGTATAAATGAAATTCTTTAAAATCTGTAATAATAGAACTGTATTACTTAATAACTTAATGATCATTCAAATTTAAAAATTCTGTCAACTGTTATTTGTGAGGGTTACCAACATAAATAAATAAATAAGCACAAATATCCCTAATTGCAATTTTATTTTTATAAAAACGTTTGTACGTTCTTTACAAAAAATAGTATGACTCGTATCACAATGACTTTTTGTAGTACTCGTGATTTGCGTAACTCATACTACAAAATGAGTCTATACAAAATACTATTGTGCAACATTAATCCGAGCTGCTTTCTTTTCGTTAAGATGTGTTTCCTCCATGTCAGTCTACGATCGAAATGGTTGCCAAGATATCTTTTCTCGCTATGGGTTTTGGATATTATTTTTATCAGGGAGCAGGTGTTTTTACGATTCGTGATTAACTTTCGTTGACTTTGATTCGCCATCCTTCATCTTATTTTCCCAAATATGACAATACATTTAACCAATTTAATCAAAAAATTACCAATATTCACAAGATAATTAATTATCAATTTAACCTCTCATAGTGAGTATTATGTTTTACAATCGAAGTAGGGGTAGGTTATATTTTTTATTGATTAACCGTCGTGAATTAGGGTAGGTCCTAGGCAGTCCCTGATTCGATTTTTGTTTTTTTTCCTCCATTATCCCCGTGGACAGCATGTTCTATTGAATGGAAAAGGTGAATTGATCCCGTTTATCCCTTATAGACTCTTTTCCAGAATATTACTCTCAACTAATCGAGTGCAATTTTGCCGGAGATTTTCTTTTCGAATTCAATTTGCTACAGTGGTTATTAAGTTAATAAAATTTAACAGGCTTACCTTTACACATAAGCGTATATTTTTAGTTTTACAGCTTATTACACCAATAGTCCAATTAGTTTCTACCAATATTTCATCTCATTTTTTTTCTATTTCCTTTCTTTTTCCACTCCATAATTTCCTCGTCTTTCTTTTATTTATTTAATTTTACTACTTGGAAATCTCTAAAATCTCATTAGAGGTGACATCATCATGTTTTTAAGTAGACTTAACATGTCGCGTTTTAAAAGAATTAAGGCAAAAATTAGTTGACTACGAGTAGAAAAAATATTAAAGTAATAGCAATGATTTTTATAAACGAAACTAATAAAAAGCTCAAAATAAAAATGTAATCAGAAGTTCAAATAATGGTGAAGATAATTAGGATAAAATCCTATTACTATTACTAATAATCAGATATTTTAATAACATACAAGGTGTTGTCTTTAAAATAAGAAATTAATCATAACCGCTGGTCTGTATATTCAGCCCCCGCAATTTGAATATCAGTAAATTTTATGTAAAACAATGTCAATGCCGTAGACTGTCTGGCGATAATTTGACCTACATAAATAATGACTAAAATTTCGATATGATAAAAAATAAAATAATGTCTCCTGCTGATCTGCTGTTGCCCGATAAAAAGAACTATGCCGCGTGGATCCCCATACATTTTTTATCGAAAATAGAATTACGTAAAAATTAAAATTAATTGAATACTACCGAAAAAGATAAACAATTAAAAGTTCGTATCATTTTACGAAACAGATGTAATTAAGTGAACTCCTGTTACAATATTTGTTCAAAAATGTCAAAAGAAATACATTTTTTATGAAATATAGTCATATATTTTCGATATTATAATAAATTCCGTTACTTTAAACTTTCAATTTTAGGCCGTTTTCGTTGGGAATTCAAAATAACTTTTGTTAATTATAAGAAACTGACTCCTTGTAAAAAATTATTACATATACATCAATAAATCGTATTTCTGGGTTTGGTAATATCTGTAAATAGAGGTAGATGTTACATAACGTCCCCTACTTTCCATTTGAAAGATTTACTCTATGTTTATTTGTTGTTGAATAGCTGAAAGTACCTTTAGAAGTACTTGTGAACGGGTGTGAAGTTAGTAGTTGATTTCCAGCAGTTAAAATAGTAAAATTGCAAATAATTGTGTTTTAAATTGCAACAAATTGTGTTTTAAAATTTAACATGCATAATATCTTATAGTTGTCTTTAAAAATCAACTACCGCCCCCCGTATCCACTTAGAAGCCGTCGGGGTGGAAGAAACCACCCCTAAGCGATAAAAATATAAATAAATAATTTAGAACCTCGACTTCTCGTTCTTGTTCCAGGATGATATTCACAGGATATATTGCAAATCCCCGTAGAAATAATTTACCGCTCCCCGTAGCCACTTAGAAGCCGTCGGGGTGGATGAAACTACCCCTAAACGATAAAAATATAAATAAATAATTTAGAACCTCGACTTCTCGTTCTTGTTCCAGGATGATATTCACAGGATATATTGCAAATCCCCGTAGAAATCATTTACCGCTCCCCGTAGCCACTTAGAACCCGTCGAGGTGGATTAAACTACCCCTAAACGATAAAAATATAAATAAATAATTTAGAACCTCGACTTCTCGTTCCATGATGATATTCACAGGATACATTGCAAATGCCCCTAGAAATCATTTTCCGCCTCCCGTACTCACTTAGAAGCCGTCGGGGTGGATGAAACCACCCCTAAACGATAAAAATATAAATAAATAATTCAGAACCTCGCTTTCTCGTTCGAGTTCCAGAATGATATTCACAGCAAATATTGTAAATGCCCCTAGAAATCATTTACCGCCTCCCGTATTCACTTAGAAGCCGTCGGGGTGAATGAAACCACCCCTAAACGATAAAAATATAAATAAATAATTCAGAACCTCGACTTCTCGTTCGAGTTCCAGAATGATATTCACTGCAGATATTGCAAATGCCCCTAAAAATCATTTACCGCCCTCCGTACTCACTTAGAAGCGCCGTCGGGATTGATGAAACCACCCCTAAACGATAAAAATATAAATAGTTCAGAACCTCGACTTCTCGATCGAGTTACAGGATGATATTCCCAAGATACATTGCAAATGCCTCTAGAAATCATTTACCGCCTCCCGTACCCACTTAGAAGCCGTCGGGGGGATGAAACTACCCCTAAACGATAAAAATAAATAAATTGTTCAGAACCTCGACTTCTCTTTCGAGTTCCAGGATGATATTCACAGGATACATTGCAAATGTCCCTATAAATAATTTACAGCCCCCCGTACCCACTTAAAAGCCGTTCGGGGTGGATGAAACTACCCCTAAACGATAAAAATATAAATATATAATTCACACCTTCCCGATCGAGTTCCAGGATGATATTCACAGGATGCATTATAAATGCCCCTAGAAATCATTTACCGCCCCCCGTACCCACTTAGAAGCCGTCGGGGGGGGGGGATGAAACTACTCCTAAACGATAAAAATATAAATAAATAATTTAGAACCTCGACTTCTCGTTCCATGATGATATTCACAGGATACATTGCAAATGCCCCTAGAAATCATTTTCCGCCTCCCGTACTCACTTAGAAGCCGTCGGGGTGGATGAAACCACCCCTAAACGATAAAAATATAAATAAATAATTCAGAACCTCGCTTTCTCGTTCGAGTTCCAGAATGATATTCACAGCAAATATTGTAAATGCCCCTCGAAATCATTTACCGCCTCCCGTATTCACTTAGAAGCCGTCGGGGTGAATGAAACCACCCCTAAACGATAAAAATATAAATAAATAATTCAGAACCTCGACTTCTCGTTCGAGTTCCAGAATGATATTTACAGGATACATTGCAAATGCCCCTAGAAATCATTTACCGCCCCCCGTACCCACTTGGAATCCGTCGAGGTGGATTAAACCACCCCTAAACGATAAAAATATAAATAAATAATTCAGAACTGCGATTTCTCATTCGAATTCCAGGATGATACTCACAGGATACATTGCAATTGTGTACAGTTATTTTTAAACCTTAAAATATATGCGGTTTGGCGAAGACGCTTAGACAAACTAGAATATTTATTTAAGAACATTTCAGTGTCAGTAGAAATTAATCCTTTTACGGGTGCAGTTGACCAGCGCTCGGGAAGATTTATATTTTCTAGTTTGTTTATTGGCCGTGTATTTTCATCCTTACTCAGCCAATCTGGCCCAAACCACCATAGCGATGAATTTAAAATATCTAATACCCCTGAATAACAAATCAGAAGCATTTTCACTTGAAGGAACATGACGCCATTCAAAATTACCTGTAAGGGTTTGAATTTGTCCCACTCTATTTCCAACAAATATTTTTAATTGACTAGGTGGGGTTTTTAACGACCCTAATACAATGGTCTAGTCTGTCCAAAATACACATTTTTTTAAATTGTAAATTAAATGATTTTAGAACTTTGTTGTCTGTTTACCTTGCAATGATAAATTTAATCGTTCGGTTTTTGAAAGACATCCGCCATAAAAGATTGTCGGAACAACCAAGTTTTATCATACAAACGATCTTTCAAATCGACATTTATTAAATACATGAAAACATTTTATAAATTTTTTCTTCCATCTAACAAAAATCAATTTCATACATTTTCGCAAACAGATATAACTTAATTTCTTTCCCTTCTTTTTTTTCTATCTAGTTTCATACTCGGAAATAACACGCCATCGAAAACACTGTTCGAAATTTTCCAATACCATTGTTTGCAATTCTCCAGTTTTTATCCCTCTTTTTTTTTGATTTTCGTTATAGTCCTCGGTTCTTAGCTACTCAGTTTTGTTGATGGGATAATGAAGCGCCCTAAACTGACAGAAAACTTAATTGGTTTTTCAGCAAGCTGTTATTTTCACATTGAAAGGTTTCTCTATTTTGTAGGATTTTCGGAGTAACGCTAATATTAGTAAATTATGACTTGAATTTGGGATTTCTAGAATCTTGTGAAGACCAATATTACCAATCACATTATGATAGGAGATATTAATAATAACATAATGGAGAATGATGACTTCCCAAAGAACTATTTGAGTGCACTTCTCATATAAATTCTGTAACAAGGTACTTGTATAGGTCATTGTTTCGTGAAAGATACCTCGAATACAATTCATTTATCGAAGAATAAGACATAACTGATCACTTCTCTATTGCATTACAAATCATTTCATCTGAAATAAAGAAAAAAGTATAAGAAATATCAAAATATAAAAAATTTATTGATACCAAAAAATTAAAACATAATATATGCGAAGAGAATTGGCTGGATTTATACTCAACCGATGATATTGAACTTGCTACTCAAATATTCATTAAAAGAACCAAGGAAATCGAGGAAAATAGTGCAACCACAATTAAGGTTGGTAAGAAAAACATAAAAAGAAATCCGTGGAGAACTGATGGTACACTCATCAAAAATACAATCCTTATAAACGTGGGAACCCAACAGAAACAAATAAAACAAAATATAAACAATACAAAAATAGACAGAAAAAAATAATGGGAGAAGCCAAAATAGATTTTTATCGAAACACAATAGGAAAAAATAAAAGAGAATCCTCCAAACTGTGGAAAACTATAAATGAAATTAAAAATAAAGGAACTAACGACATGCAATCAGAGAGATTAAATATAAAGATGGCTCTGATTACTTACAAAAAAATTGCCAACAATATAGTGAAATTGTTGAAATCCTGGCGAATGAAATACAAGAAAGACCAAACTACAAAAAAAACCAAAAACCAAAATTGATTTCTTTTTTCCTAGAAAAAAACTTATGAATGTGAAGTCTTTCAAGTTATTCAGAACTTGCCGGAATTGATACTCTTAGAGCTGAAACTATTAAACTAAACTGGTAGCAAAAGAACTGGCAATACCATTGACGTACCTAATAAACTAGTCATTCAGTAGTGGGGTATGTCTAGCTCCTAATGTGCTGTAATATTCAAGTCTGGTAATAAACTCAAAGTAGATAACTACTTCCCAATATCTTTAACTACTTCCCAATATCTTTAACTAAAATTTTGCGAAAATATTCGTAACCATATGTAGACGAAAAATTACCATCACTATGTGTATTCGTGGACTTGATTAAGGCATTTGATATATTCGGTCATAACCAGCTTCTAGTGATACTTGAATGTATTGGATCGAGAGGAATATCCCACCAACTTCTCTATAATTCTCCATGAAAGGAACCTATCTGTTAAAATCGAAGACATTCTCAGTGAATCTCGAATAGTCCAGGGGACAGTTTTGGGTCCGATCCTCTTCAACATCTACTTAAATGATATCTTACACTAGATGTGGAAGGGGACACAATAAGCTTTGCAGATGATATAGTAGTTATTTACAAATCGGAAACATGGAGTTCTCTAAAAGAGAAAGTAGAAAAAATGTCAAAGTTATGATTCAATGGTTTGAAAGTAAACTACTACCATTAATATGGAAAAAACATTATACATTTGCTAAGAATTTGCATATCACTACTTATGAAATATGAAAACGTAAATCTCGCTATCTCACCTGTAAATAAAATAAAGTATCTTGATATATATGGTAAAAAAAATATTTAGTGGTACATACAGATTGAAATACATGACACCCTATCTAGATTTAGCTCAGAAGCGCATACCCTACTATACTTTGTTTGAAACCCACCTCTCCTTTGTGATAATTGCCTGGAAGCAGCAAATGCCTTATATAAAAAAATCTAGAACAAATACAAAAATTGACTTTAAAAATAATTACCAATAAAAAAAGAAGCGCTTTATAAAAAAACATTGATTCTAGACATAAGACTCAAAACTGTTATTAGGGAACATAAAAATAAACTTGAACATAAAAAAATTGAACACCATAATGCAATTCGCCATAAAATTAATTCAACGTATGTGCAAAAATTACCAAAGCTATTATTAGTAATAATTTATTCAAAAATAAGCTCAAAGTTTAGATCTTAGATTTGCCAAGACTACACATAGACCAAATATGTCGGTATCAAAAATACATTACTACAGTGTATGAATATTATTTGAAGATGTATTTACATGTTAGTTGAAATTGTCTAAACTGTAGTTCAATTTGTCTAAACTGTAGTTCAATTTCTCCATTGTTTGTTGACGCGATATGTTATCTCAGTTTCCACGACCTTCAGCATTCTGTCAGGTGGCATTTCAAGGATGTCGCACCTCATGGTGTCGTGTATTTTTATATGTTTCATGGCACGTTACTTGCACCAGTTGCCATTACAAAGCATTCTGTATGCAGTCATTTTAGCCTCCCCCTGTATATATAGATGTATTGGTGGGATGTTTAGCAGTATTTCCAATGCTGCGGTTGGAGTGCCTTTCATGGCGCCTTTAATGCTCAGATCCGCAGCTCGCTGCACTTTAGAAAGCGTTTTAGCGGCTATGATTTGCTGGGCTTTAGGCCACCACACAATTGCACCGTACACCGTCTGATTACTCTGGTGTACAACCATTTTACCACTGACGGAGTTAGACCCCAGGAGCACCCAATTGCTCGTCTCATCGTTACTAGCGTGATATGAGAACGGCTTGTGATGCTTGCTAGATGGCTGTTCCAGGTTAGCTTGTCATCTAACCGGATTCCTAGGTATTTTGCTTCCCTGTCAACCTTTATCTGATTGCCGAAAAGTTTTGTCTCCACATTTCGCCGTTTTGTGAATGTTATGATGATTGTCGAGGGATTGACAGACAATTCCTCCGCATCACACCATCTTTCCACTTCGGACAGTCCCCTCTGCATTCGTTCCAGGCAGATGCCCACGTATTTTTACCGTATTAGAATACCAATTTCGTCAGCATATCCTTGAGCATATCATCCCTCATCGGTTAGTGCAACAGGAGGCCGTCGACTACCAAATTCCACAGCTTTGGTAACAGAACACCTCCCTGTGGACATCCTCTTTCTGTCGTCACCTCTCTTGTGACACCACACAGGGATGCTTGTGCTCTCCTGCTGCTTGGCATGTTCTCTATCTATCGGGTGATTGTCCTGTTTGTGCCCCTGGATTCCACTATTGAGCGAGTGCTCGTGTTGTCAAATGCTCCTTCGATATCCATGAACACAGCCAGTGCAACTTATTTGTAAGTAATGGCTTGCTCTATCTTACCCACCAAGCTATGCAAGGCTGTTTCGTAAGATTTACCATTTTGTGACCCTTAGATGCCTATCTATCATCTTCACTGTTGCCTAGAGAAGATATGACAAGAGATTTATCGGGCGATGAGCCTTTGCAGTATCGTACGAGGGTCTCCCAGGTTTCGGTATAAATACCACCTAGGAGATTTCCCAAACCGTAGGTATAACTCCTGCGGCTAAGCTTAGTCTAAACAGACTCACAAGTTTTGGAGTTGTTATAGCGGCGCTTTTCCAACCATTCCTGGCGCCTTGAAGGGATCAAAGGATTGGATAGCCCATGTCACAGACCCATATGTGACTATGTACTTTGCACAAGTCCAGTTATCGCGAGTTGCCAGACCACGGGCAACTTGTCGTTCTTCTCTAGCTTCGCTTGTTGCTTCGACTTGTATTTCGGTGGATCCCGGGAAGTTCGTTCTGAGCAGTACTGTAGTGTCTTCTCAGGGCCGTCCGTGTGTGAGCCGTCTTCTTTGAGTACGGTCTCTGGAACGTAGACTGGATTTTGAGCCATGACTCTGTGGAGTTTTGCACAGTCAGAGACATTCTCAATGTCCTGACAGAAATTTCTCCATGAACTTCTCTTGGCTTTCCTCACCGATTTGAATTCAGTGAGCGCCTTCGTGTGGCTGTCCCAATTTCCTGTGCGTTTGCACTGATTGTACAGCCTGCGAACTTTCATTCTCAGAGATTCAAGCTTCCTGTTCCACCAACGTGCATTTCTATTGGTCGTTCTGACCGTTTCGGGTCAGGCCTCGGTGTATGAGTTCATCATGGCGCTGGTGATGTCGCATATCATTCTCTCAACCCCTTGCTCTGAGACTGGGCCAAGTGAGGCCAGATTGATTACCAATTCCTTCCGGAATGCTTTCCAATCTGTATTCTTGGGGTTTTTAAAAGTCTTTTTCGTGTAGGTCGACTTAATAGTAAAGGATATATAGGTATGGTCCGACGCTGAGGCTTCGACTAGTACCTCCCAGTCCTTAATTTTGCTAGCCACAAAGTGGCAAATGTCCAGGACCTCTTCCCTAAGCAAATTCCCCCTTCTTTGTTGGAAAGTTGGCTTACGGCCCTGATTCAATAAAGTTAAATTTGACTCTATTAGGTAATTAATAAGGTACTCACCCCGATTATTGGTATTGAAGCTCCCACAGGCCAGATGGTGGGCATCGACGTTCGCTCCCAAGATGAGGGGATTCCCCGTTGTTGCCCCGTGTTCCACAATCCTCCTCATTTCCATGTACGGAGGTGCTTCGGTGGAGTCGTATGGCAGGTACACGGATGCAAGCAGGATTCTGATGTTTCCATCATCTGGCTGCAGATGTACCTCAGTCACGGTGGGGTCCCTAGAACAGAGATCCGTTATTTTCAATGTTTTAACGTTATCCCTGATAAAGATACAAGCCCTTGGGTTGACATTATCAGTGTCGTAGATTAACTTACCCTTCGCAGTGCTCATTCCCATCACTCCATGGTTCTTGGGTAAGAATCACTCCTATGTCATCAGCCAGGATCTTCTGGCAGAGAGTCGCCGTTGCCGCTCTACTGTGGTGCAGGTTGATTTGCAGCACTGCTGCTATCTTTGTTTGGTCCCCCCTGCAACTTGAAGAGAACTCTTTCTGCTCCCACAAATGGGCGCATCCCAAGTTTCCTCAGCTTCTGCAGGTATTCGTCGTCTATGTGTATGACCAGAAACTGTCCTTCTGGCGTGACATTGCCACCCGCAATAGCCCCATGCTGGGTATTTAATCCACTCTGGCTCTTCAGACCAAGCATCACATCTTCCTTGGTCTCCGCTCCCGTGGATCGTGGTACAAAAGTTGTGACTTTGCACATCTTCACCAGGTTTTTGGCTGGGCCTAGTCTCAACTGAATCTCGCCAAACGGATTCAGCTGCTTGAACTGTGCCTTCAGCCACGCCTTGGTGGTAGAGTTTGCGCAGCCTACAACTACCGCACCGTTCTTAGGATGGTAGCTGGATATTCTGACGTCTATCCCCCGGAGAACACGCGTCCCCAGCTCCATTTTGCTCTTTAAGGCTGTCTCTTTGTCGAGCCTTGTCTCTGGATGGTTCACATGGACGATTGCCAACTTTTCGACCATTGCCAACTTTTCGACCAACAGTTTCTCGGCAAAGGTGCCTTTAAGGTTCTCACTGAGCTTCCCTCTGCCTTGGATCTTTTTGCCATCTTTGCTAGTAGACTTTCATCTCAAACGTGTTTTTTAAATTTTCACATTACACATAAATTTGTTTTATCGCGTATAATTGAACACAAACTATTTGACAGTAGTCTGTCGATGTTTTTTTTTTAAATTTGAAACTTTATAATGATTTATATCTTCGAATTTGAAACTTTTATAAAGCCGTAAAATAAGGATTTATACAATTATTACACTTGTATATAATTATTTATCAGATACATCATTCACCAAAATTTCACGTTACCTTTCACTATTCGACAAACGTTAACAGAATAAATGTATAAAGTTCCAAAGTTAAATTATGAAATGTTAATGGGAAAGCGGTTAAGCATCGCGTTTTCGTTGTTTTAGGACGTGTGATGGGCTCCAGAGGTTCTTCCTCGAAATTTTCCCGAGGATATAAATGCTTATGGAAAATACAGACGTTTACGTTTAAAATATATTTGTATAGTCGTCCTTTTCTGGAAGACTCTATTTATCAGATGCATTCCATGAAAAATGTGTCACCAAAACGACTGTAAAGATTCAGTAACAGATGAGCACACATTTTCGTTGATTTGATTTTTTTTCTTTTAATCTCGAGCGTCGTATTGTCGGAACAATGAATCATTTTTGTATTTTGGTCCAATGTCATGTTTATTTTACATCTCATACTTTTTTAGTTGTAGAAATGAGCAGTCTGTTGATAAAAATAAAATGATTGTTTACTTTTCCTGCATTTTATTGCAAAAATTCTGTTGTTTATTTTTTCAGTTTCCTTTGTTCTATAACAAGTAACATGTTTTAATTATTCGTTATACCATATTTTTGGTGCAGGGTAGCACAATCTCTATTTTCTTTCGCATTATTTGCACTATTTTCTATTCTTTGCTTCGTTCCACTTTTTTCTCTTCTTACTCTGTATTCCTTCTACCGCCTTGTCCCTTGTTTGCTTTGGTCTTTCGTTTTGTTTATTCTTTATTATTGTTTCTTCCCATATAATTCTTCTTTGTTTTTTGTTTTCCATTCGTAACAAACGTCCCCACCATTCCAGCTGTCTTTGTTCTATACATTCTAATACTGGTTGTATATCCAATTCTTTTTTATCTTTACGTTTGACTTCAAATACTCTTCGTAGATACTGCATCTCAATTGATTGTATCTTACTTTGTTGTCTTTTGCTTAATATCCAAGATTCGTAGTCAAATGTCGAGATTGGTCTTTATATTGTTTTAAACACTTAATTTGGTCTCGGGGGTAATTTCTTTTTTGTTAATGAAGGCAGCACACATACTGTAATTATGTTCAGTCGTTTTATCTATTCTTTGGTATATTTGAGCTTTTTGCGTCGACTTTTATTTGAATGTTTTCACCTCTTCTATTTCACTTTTAATTAATTAAAATTATTTTTAAACGTCGGATATAATAAAATTTCATGACTATATAAACAACAATAAATTAAAATACGGATAAGTCATATGTACAGTATTGTCGCCACCAACGAGGGGCGCGAATAGTAAAAAGGCACGAATAGTAAAAAGTCACGAATAAAAAAGGCTTATTAATAGAAAATGAATCTGATGAAGAAAGGGAAGAAAGGAGTCATGGAAGAGGAGATTTTCAGGTACAATATTTAGAATAGGGAGGACAAAGATCGGAAGGAGATTTGACAGGAGAAGAAAATGAAGAACAACAAGAAGATATTAGACAAGAGACACAATGAAGAACAAGCGGATACGAGGCATTGATGGACATGGTGCAACATTTATTTGCCAAACAAAATGAGAATATGAACAATATGGAAACGAATATGAGGAGATATTGAATAGTATTAAGGGAGATATTTATAATATCAATGGAAACATGAACAGGTTGGAGAAGAAAATAGATGAAGGAAAAATCGAAAATTTGAAGGAGATTAAGAAAATTAGAGATGAAAACGAGCAATTTAGGAAACAAATGGCCGAGTTGAAAATATATATGGAAGAACAAAATAAGAATTTGAAAATAGAAATCCAAGAAAATGGAGTTACAATGGAAGAAGAATTTGAAAAACTGATAGTAGAAGTTCAAGAATTAGATAGATGCCTTGAAGAAAATTTATATAGAGCAATTCAAACAGAACTAAATAAACGAAATAAGAATATATTTGAAAAAATACTATTTATAAAAATACAAGAACAAACAAATGAGGAAATGGTAAATATTAATTTACAGGAACTAGGAAGCGAGGAAATTATGAAAATGTATGAAGAAAATATAGTGACATATGGTAAAAGAAATAATAATAATAGAGGAAAACAATTTAATTGGGAATTAGAGGAAATGGACAAAAGATTACAAGAAACTATTGAAGAAACGGAAGAAACCACAAAGCAAATGGAGGACAAATAAATTACACAGAAAATTTTGAAATAAGAGTAAAACTGGATAGAAATATGGCTAGAATTCAAACAAAAGTTTTCATTAAAATAATTAAAAATGAAGGGAATTAACTTGCATCAGAAGAAGAAAAGAATAAAAAGTAGAACCTATAATATGGAGGAATGTGAAACACAAACATATTATAAAAATAATGAGATATGGCACAAAGATTTTAAAAAGAACATAGTGGAAAATCTAAAGAAATTTAGGAAAAGAAAAGCAAATTGAATAATAAGACAGGAGTATAGGAACGAAATATAGAACCGAAAAAGGAATCACACATGGTAAGGAAAGGATATAAAAATGAAGTATAAATAGAAACTTACAAACTATAAAATCATATGAAAATAGAATTTATAGAAACAAGGGTTTTAAAATAGAAGAAATTATAGAAATGTAAATAGGAATTAAGATAATGAAAATAGAAATCACAGAAATGAAAAATAAAAATGTGAAATTTAAAAAATTAGATATTGTATAGTTAATAAGTTTTATGGGGAGTCGGGACAATTGTTTAATTTTACTGTAGATAATATATTAGAATTAGATTAGTAATTATTTGGAAAATAATGAGATGTTTTACGAAGATACTAGGGTAATATTGGGCAATGTAGAAAGATGAAATTATAATAGTATACAAGAATCGATTTGTTATTCTTTTATTAGGGAGATTTAATACAGTTCCTTTATTTCAAATTTTAAAGAATTTCATTTAATTTTTTTATATGCAATACTTTTGGCACACCCAGTATTGTCTGTTAAATCAATATGGTTGAAAAACCCATTATATGTAAGATTTGGCACTATTTAATTTCCGATGACATTTATTTACATGTCACAATTGAAAAAAATATTCAAGGTTAAAGAAAACAGAAGTCACTGCAGGCATGTAGTTATAATAAAAGAATCCCAAATCTATTTGTAATAAGAAAAACAAATTTAGTTTTTTTAAAAAAAAGGAAAGTGGTTAACTACCAAGAATAATGTGGGAGTTTGTTGAAAAAAATAGTTCAGTTGCGTTTCATCTCTCGAATAGAGAACATATATGAATTGATGAATTTCATATTTTGAAGTGAAAATATCTATATAAGAATTCTCCTATATTGCAAATATTTCATAATAATTTGTATAGTCATAAATAGTGGAAAGCTTTATTCGGAATCCAATTTAAATTCAGTGCGTGAGTGCTTCATAAAAAATTTAGTGAAAGATCCTGTATTCTAAATTACATTTACAATAGTACGATGTGGCAACTTTGCTCCAATCCAGATTTCTGGCGAGTCCGTTCCAGGTTAATTAAATCATACATTATTTCATTGAAAATGTCAGGCCTTAAAACAAAATTAAATGTTAGATGCATCTAAATAGTAAATTTATAAATTTGAATTCAAAGAACGAGAAATAAGTATAAGTTACGAATAATTAAACAATTAGAAGAAGATATAAAAAGTATTGTGATCAGGTCTTTAACATTTCGAATTCAAGTGACATTTCAAAATTATTTGAACATTTTGGTAAATAGATATTAGGTGTTTGAGTTAGTAATTTATCTAGTTTTTAATTTGTATTTGGGTAGATAAGGTTTTGTTATTTGTTGAAGAAAAAGGAAACTAAGATTTGTTTTACTTGCGATTTGGTAATTATTGTTTTTGAATTTTAACTTACGTTGGTTATCATTTATAATTATTTGGAAATTAAATTTAATTCAATAAAAAAAAATTATTCTTTTGACAGTGACATTTGGTAGAATATTGGTGACATATAATTGCATTGAGATTTAGTAAATGTCAGAAAGAAAGTAAATAGCACTGTATAATCTAAACAAACAGCCATACGACACTACTGGATAGATAAACAGGAATAAGAATCATAATCAGTATTTAATTAGGACATTACTTTGAAATTATAAAAAAATTAGTTGAGATGAGAGTAATAATATTAATTCATAATATATAAATTCATTTTTCTATACATTTCGTTGATAGCCGGGAATTATAAACAACAACTGTCAATGGGGGGGGGGTCAGTCAACGTTTTCCTTGCTGCTTAGCTACAATTAGAGGTTTTTGCAGTTTCGACAATTGTTCTCCACTCCTTTCTTTGTCCTACATCTGTCTGTCCCCGCCTTGTATTTCCAAAATTTTTATCTTTCACAACTTGATCTTCCCATTTAATTTTTGGTCTTCCTAGTAATCTTTCCTCATTCGGTCCCCATTCCGTAATTCTCCTTACCCCCTGTCGTTTCTCCATTCTTTTAACATGTCCGTTGTTTTGATTTATTAATTATGCTTCCATTGATATTACAAGTCTTCAATTATGCCATACCGCTGAGAGCCCATCTCCTTGTTTTACTCCAGCATTTATTTCAAATTCCTCCGATAGATATTCCCTTGTTTTTACTCTTGCCCTAGAATCTTCCTTCGTCATTTTCACCAACAGTATTATATATTGTGGTACATTTAGCTGTTCCATATCCTTTATGATTGTCCTCCGTTCAGGCTGTCGAAAGCTTGCTTGAAATCAATAAATAGCATTTGGACTCCAACATCGTGTTCATAACATTTTTCAATTACTTGATTTACAGTATGTATGGCATCTACTGTTGATTTTCCTTTCCGAAAACCTTTTTGATACTCCCCTATTTTTGATTCCATTACCATTTTTAGCCTTTCATTTATTATCGTTGTTAGTATTTTATATACGGTGTTGAGTAAACTAATTCCTTTATAATTGCTACAAATATTACGATTTCCTTTCTTCATTATTGGTATAATCATACCAGTAGACCATTCTTTCGGCATTGTTTCTGATTCCCATATTCTTTCCATGATTTTAAATATTTTATGTCTTAGGTCATCTCCTCCATATTTTATCAGCTCATTTATTTCGTCTGTCCCTCCTGCTTTGTTGTGTTTCAATTTATTAATTATGTTGTTACATTCCTTTTCGGTCAGTTTTTCCTCGTATTCTATCCCTGTATCGTTATCAGTCATATCATCTTCTTCATACTCCCCATCTTCTTCCATTAATAAAATCTTGAAATATTGACTCCACTCTTTTTCTTTGAATTTTATTGTAGTTGGTTTTCTGCTTTGTTTCTTCGTTGATATAGGGAAGTTGCAGAAGAGGAGATTTGAATTCCCAAAGACCTTGCACTATCATTGGCGATAATTTCATACAATTTTCTATAGTTTCAATCGGTGGTAATTTGGGAACTGAAATAGAAAAGATTTTCAAGTTAGGTAATTCAGTTCAGGAAAATAAACAAACATAACGAGTAGTTTCTAAAAACTGTTCCGATATTATTGTCATTTCAACAAAATTTGCTTTGAATAAAAAGCAAATCTTCAAAAACGTTGTACTCTTAATTATCGAAGATCCAAATATGTATGTAGGTACTAACAATATTATCCCCAAATTGTATAGGAATTACCAAAATATTCCCATTAAATTATTTACAGATCATTGGATTTGAAAATGCCAAATTTTAGATTAATCTTCAATCACTCACATGATACCATATTGTAATGACTTTATTTTAAAATAAAATCCTGGTTCCATTTTATTAAATACCACAGAATTATAAACTACTTATATCACTTATTTTTTACATTACTATCGTTTATATTAATTTTCAACTATTCACTGTCTATATTTTTATTTAATTATACAGTATTTTCACCAACCATATGATCTTTTGTGGTGCATTTAATTGTTCCATATCCTTTATGATTGTCCTCCGTTTCAGGCTGTCGAAAGCTTGCTTGAAATCAATAAATAGGATTTGGACTCCAACATCGTGTTCATAATGTTTTTTAATTACTTGATTTATAGTATGTATGGCATCTACTGTTGATTTTCCTTTCCGAAAACCTTTTTGATACTCCCCTATTTTTGATTCCATAACCATTTTTAGCCTTTCATTTATTATCGTTGTTAATATTTTATATACGGTGTTGAGTAAACTAATTCCTCTGTAATTGGTACACATATTAGGATTTCCTTTCTTCATTATTGGTATAATCATTCCAGTAGACCATTCTTTCGGCATTGTTTCTGATTCCCATATTCTATCCACGATTTTAAAAATTTTATGCCTTAGGTCATCTCCTCCATATTTTATCAGCTCATTTATTATTTCGTCTGTCCCTCCTGTTTTGTTGTGTTTTAATTTATTAATTATGTCGTTACATTCCTATTGGGTCGCTTTTTCTTCGTATTCTATCCCTGTATCATTTTCAAACATATTATCTTCTTCCGTTAATAAATTCTTAAAATATTGACTCCACTCTTTTTCTTTGATATTTATTGTAGTAGGTTTTCTGTATTTTTCCAATTCTCTTTCCGTTTCTTCCATTTCACCAGTTTTCAATAGGGTTCTAATATTCCCAGTGGCTATTTTTAAAAGTTTGCCTTTAGTTTTTTTTACTTTGTTTCTTTTTTGTTTGACGTATTTATTTTCATTTTTACTTATTTTACCTTGATATTTTCATTACTCAAATTGTTCATAGTATTTTTATTATCGGCATTTGTTTCCCCATTCCACATATCTCTAGTTTTATTACAATTACAACTACTACTACTACCATCCCCACCCCTACTACTATAATTACTAATATTAATCTTATAACTAATTTCGTTGTCCTCTCTTGTATCCTTTTCTTCTTTGTGGACTTGTTTACCCAACTAGTTTATGTTTTTTGAAATTGATCCAGTTTGGCTGTTATTTCTTGCTAATTTCTTGAACCCTTCTGTTCTTCTTCATCTTCTTCTGGTGATCTTTCACTAAATGTTCTTGTTTCTTTTCTCGGTGGTGTACGTTTGTTGTTGGATTGATTTTCAATCTAAATTTAAATGACTAATAGTAATTGAACAGTAAATAAACAAAAATCCCAAGTAAATATTATATAAAGTAAACCATAATGATAAAAATATCAAAAAAATAAACATTAATCAATAAATAACTGAAAACAAATCCACTATTATGAGAATACATAAATCAATTAATAAATTAGATACTGTAAAGTAGCATTTTTCGAAAACTCGTTGAGACGACCTTCGTTTTAACAGAATGACTTACTTTTAACTTTAACCTTTCACCTTTACATCACGATAATAAAGCTGTATACGTATTTTTATTCATTTCGTTGTTTTGTTGTTGCATCTGTTAACGCAATATACATCATTTTTTGTCAACAAGTTGAATGTTTTTGTTTGAAATAAAGTGGATTTTGTACATAAGAAATGTGTATTGTCTGATATAAGCAAAATCTTATGTCTTTGATACTTTTAGAGCATTTTTTCTATTGTCAAGCTGATTTTCGAAATTAGTGAGCACGTTATTATATATGAATATGTTTTATTTAAAAGCAAATCCGTTTTTTTTTGGACCGAGGATGTCCAAAAATATCCGCTTTCTATTATTTTTATTGTATACTTTGATTCGGTTACTATTAAACACTTCAAGCTATACAACACATGTTTTGAAACTTTAAATTAGCAATCCAAAACCAAACTAGAGTTTGTAGACTACTGGTAGATAACGACTCAAATACACTATCAATTTACAGGAAGATTAAAATTTCTTATAAATGACACAAAATAATGCGTTTCTTTTTCTCGCCCAACCAGAGGGCTTTTTTCTTCCGGCTTCAATGTTATTATTCCTATTTCGCTCGAGGCAAGAAAGATTGTAACGCCGGCCTTCACTGTCGGAGTCGCGTCGTAGACCGGGGTTGCCCGGGCAACAGACGTCAGGGAACGCCGTGCCCATGGAGACGGTGCCGTTGCCCGGCACGCCCATCTCTCTTGCATGCGTCGGTGGACAGCTGGGTTGCTGGCGGTTTCCGATGCGGCCTTGCCATACCGTTTAATTATGTTCAAGTTTCGAAGAATACTTTCCTCTTATTTATCACTTCATACTACGTAGAGTCCTACATAGTATGAAGTGATAAATATTGATATCATCTGTATATTTTGAATATAGGACCAAAAAAATCAAATCATAAACTCACGTTTGAGGACATAACGTTAACATTATTTCAATTAACCTAATAAAGGGTGTTTTATTAAAGACACAGTGTAAGTCACTAGCAACATCAAATTTGTTCCTATACTTTGTTTTATTGCTACAAGTTTTGAAAAAGCTTTTTCGCATGATCTAATAAAACAATATATGATATTGACCCGTTCTGAACTCGTCCGTCTGTGCGCGTAATGTCATCTTGTGACATATTTTTCAAAAAATTTGGCGCGAAACGATGTATTATCATTTATTACAATATAATGCTTTGAAATTTAAAAATAATTTTGATATTAGTGTTGCACTTGCTGTTTTGAACTGTAGTTTTTAAATTCGAAAACACATTTTTTAAATATAAGAATGGATAAGGAACACAAAGTTTTTATTAAAATTATCTCTGAATTTATTCAATTTATACATATTTTTTAATATAGAAAGTAATACATTGAATTAGTTTTGTGAGAAATCAACTCACATC
The DNA here is from genome assembly GCA_963921935.1 of Galeruca laticollis. Taxonomy (NCBI): domain Eukaryota; kingdom Metazoa; phylum Arthropoda; class Insecta; order Coleoptera; family Chrysomelidae; genus Galeruca; species Galeruca laticollis. The sequence continues at coordinate 47,330,695 of OY998185.1, forward strand.
TTACACATAATTTGTTCCAATTTGTAAAACAAGATTTACAAATAGGACGTCAGCGATTTTTAAGAATTAATAAGAAATCATCATCACAAATAATAATTGTTACTACAAACTAACCCTATATTTTCAGTATTCAATTTATTCGATTCCTCAGCAAAATGACAAGATAAACTAGTGATTTGACCATCACAACTATTTCTATTACTATTAGAAGTATCCACCTTATAATAGAAAAAATTTAATAATGAAATGATTATTAATGCATTTTCTTTTATTATCATAATACATAAGCATGACACAATCGTTAATAGTATATTACGTAACGGGTGTTGTAAGAAGCATTTTACGCAGGAACGGCTTCGTGCGTAATTCCGTGAGTGCGTAAAATGCGTTACAACACGAGTTACGTACTATACTTTACCTACCACCCACTTGTACTTGTGTTTATAATCTTATTAAGGTATTTAAAGTACAAGTAAAAACGTACATCCTCGATGCCCAGCCAGACACTGTCACCAGATGTACAACTCTGGTCCAACCTACCGAGTTGTTTCTTAAAACAAAAAAAAACCGCTGTCACCAAATGAAATAATCCTAGAGGCCTTACTGGCCCTTCTCCTACTATCTGTATAGTGGGTCATCAGAAAGAAAAATTATATAACCGAGCGTGAAAGAAAAGAAAGTCCGAATTAGGCGGGGATCTCCTGGTCTTAAAACGGGTAATTCTTTTGTCAGGACAGGGTTGATGTTTTTATCCAGCCTTGTATCTAATGAACTGCTCACTCTAAAGGGAAAGTCGAGGTAGGGAACTGAATAAATTTCGGTACCAACTATTGATAGAATTTTTTTTTTATTTATTTCACTATATAAATATGACAAAAAATGCTATACACGTATATCCATAATTTTCAATATCTGAATGGACCCCTATGATTCCGTCTCCTGTTATTTTCGCTGAAACGTATAACGTCTACGGATTGTGTAACCTGCCGCAATATAAGAAAATGTGTCTATATGCAGAATACTAGTCGACCGGTGCTAATTTCTTTTATTGCCGCATGTCATTGTACTGTATTTAAATAAAATTGGAAAAAGAATATAAATCTGCTGATTTGATCATCTTAGCTATAAGCAGTTCTGTACATACTAACATATTCAGTGTTGCAATTCTGCTTCCGCGCGAAAAAAAAATAAATCCTTTCTAGTTGTTAGCGAGGATTAAATGATACGACCGTGCCTACCAGAAAATTTACATAAATGCAGTGAAAATTAAACGATAACCGGGTTACGGAGACAGAATCATACGTTCCCGGTAACTGTTATAAATTTACAACTGGCCTCGCTTCAAATTTTACCTACCACCTGTCTACGGGGTGGGCGAGAACAGTATGACAAAAAAAATTATCTAAATCCTGTGAAATTACATATACAAAAAAACGTTCCCACTAATCGTGTGTAAAATCTTACTATAATATCACTCAAAATAAATACATATCTATAAAATGATCGATGCACAAAATCTGAGCCAGGACCTACAGATTTAAACTGAACCTATGAAATCGTTTCCTCCGGCTTGCACTCTCCCAGACCCTTTTTCCTGGGCGAGTGTATAGAAAATTATACAATAACAAAATAAAAAAAAATCATATATTCTATTTATATAAACATCTATATGTATATATCAAAGTTAGAGCAGCACACACAAAAAAATGAAATTTCCCAATTAATATTAGACGCATTCAAAAACTTACGGCGTGGAATCTTCCTTTCTCCCGTCTCTTGCTGCTGGCTGATTTCGATATAACGTTCTCGAGAAAATTAACTAGAACGGCGGCGACGCTAGGTTTCTAACACACGGTTTCGGGGTATGTTGGTTAACGGCTGGGGAGAGTTTACTCCGTGATTTTTTCCAGGGTGACAGTATTCACTGTCAAGGACATCTGAGTATCACTTTGACGCCCTGAACACAACGGAATGAGAAATTCTCCCGATAAAGCCGCGAACACTCAAAATGAACTAGCACCTGTCACCGTGGTAGGGAAGTACCTTTTCCCCTTCGCGTTTTTCGCCCGACTCCCTCCTCTGTCTGCTCTGAACTGACTTATTATCATTCCCCCAAATTTTTCGGGATTTTCTGCTGATTTGCAAAAGGTTGCGTATTTTGTTTTAGAATGGACCGTTTGTGTAAACAACAATAGTTTATATTTAACCTGGACTCTTTATTTACATTGTTGCAATGTTATGGTCCTGCCTCATTTTTGTTAAACAAAAAGTATGTCGAGTTCTAGTTTTTTTTATCTGAAATAAAACATATATTTTACCTTGTGTTATGAAAGTGTGTATGTAATTTTCCCTTTTTAATATTCGCATTTATTACCCTGCTCCAGGAATAAATCCAGAAGATAAACCAGCATGCAATACTATATACCTACAATAAGGAAATAACAAATTACTACTAGGTTTCCTAGACAGACTGCATAGCTCAAAACAACTATTAATAATTATATAGATTTAAATAAAATAGTGTCACTAGTAAATATTTGAAAAGGTCTTAAAATGGCAGGAAGGTTAGTACATCATAAATTAATTGCTAAATTTTATTATTCAATTACCTTGGACCACCAATTTTGGTTTTTATCACGCTTCTATGATTATAATCTTGCCGAGAACGTACAACAGTACCGTCTTTAAATATCCAGGTCTCATCCAAAAACACAAATTGATATAAACGTTCCCTTTTTATCTTGACATATTCATGAAGAAAATGTACACGTTTTAATGCAATATGTGGCAACTCCATTAAACCACGACGAGGATCATCTTTTTGGTATTTGAATCCAATATTTTTCACTATCTTCCAGAGTGATGTTAAATAACCTTTAAAGAGTTCACGCTCCTGGAGTTTGTCTGTTAAAGTTTTCAAGGTTATGTGTTCCTCTGAAAAAATATTGTGTTAGTTAATTGTGAATAAAATAAAACAGTAAATTCAATATACTCACTGTTTCCATACATTTCGTATATAACGTTCCGGAAAGCATTTTGATCAAAGTTATCAATTTTAACAGTAGGTTTTATGCGTTGTCTCTTTTTGGGTTGGCTTTTAGGCTGTTCACCTCTATTATGCTTGGCGGCAATACGGTTAGCAGTGGTAACGCTAAGTTGTAAAGCTTCTGCAACTCTCTACAATATAATTACTTCAATTTATGAAAGAATAATTTATTATCAAGTTTAATTAACCTAACCTAACATTAAAAACATTCAATCATTTACATTTAAATATGTAACAATAATATTAATAATGATGAATACAAATAGCGAATACTATTACTTACGTCTCTTACAGCAGTAAGCGGGAGAAGCGGGCCGCCATTTCGGCGTCCTCGTTCATATTAGATCACCAAAGATGTTACCATCTCTTGACATTTTCTGTTCAGGTGCTTCGGCATTTATATTAACCATACACTGCAGATTTGCCTAAATAATTAGTTATGAAAATAACTTTTTTTAATCTTAAAGAAGCAATGAATTTAAAAGCATCAAAAAAACTTGTAAATATTAGACGATTATCGAATGTCAATAAACGTCAAAACAAACTGGGGAATTTTACCAGTTGATTTGACAACGTCTTGAAGTTTTGCCAACCCGTTAGCAGTAAATTGCCCTGGCTGTTGAGGATAAATTGTATTCACGGTTGGTAAATTAATATTTATTCTGATAAGCAGGAAAGTAACTAAAAATGACATAATCGTCTTTTTATCGTAAATATACTATACATTCTCAATCAATCTTTACAACTAAATGCATCTAAGACTATTGCAATTATTTTTAGAAATAAAGTTGATTCGCAGATGTTCAAGCAAGAATACTCATCAAATATTTTAATTAATGGTCATACTATACAATTTAGCGAAAACGTAAAAAACTTGTTTGATATTTTTCAATATCGCCACGGATATATCGGTTAAAATCCTTCTATGTGAGTCATTATCTAAACTAAATTTCTGTAACATTGTATATAATTCTTGTTTAAACTTATTTGATATAAATATAATAAAATGCATGCCTAAGAATTACCTTTGGTATTCGCAAATTTGAGCATATCAGTCACAAATTCAAAATTACTGGTTAAACATGAAAAATCGTCGACAATTGCATTCTACCATGTTGTATATTAAGCTAGTAAGGGAAAACTCTCCACCATACCTGTATCATAAAATAAAATATAGAACAGATGTACATAATCTAAACTTAGGACATAGAAATACTCTTACTATATTTGCTATATCAGGGAAAGAGATGAGGGACGTGGGCTCTAATACTATGAGTCATCAAACAAATTTAATTTTTATAAGAAATTGTATACTAATATAAGAATCCTATTCGATTGCGCCATGTAAAGAAAATCGATATTTTTTCTATATACCTTTACGGTTACAGGAGATCCCTATCGAACGAATCAATCTTCTTCGAAAAGGCAGCGAAGCGGCACTGATGACGCCTACCGGGTCTTTTCGAACGCCGTACGTCTTGCTTTTTCGGTGTTATAAATTGCTTGACTCTGGGTTTGTTTGCTTCGCCATGTTCGCTCATGGTTGGTATGATTTCCAGGAAACGAACAAAGATATTGTTTTATAAATGTTGTACGAATCTAAATATAATGATTATTTTAACTTTCATCTCACATCCGAAATATTCTATGTATCCTTAAACGTAGAAATTGGAAAGCTATGGAAATATATCATTGCATGACACATTTTCTATTTCCACCTGTCTACCCTTGTCTCTTACAGTTCGTCGTAAAATTTGGTAGACGCATGCTCTCTTTTCCATAATATTTTCCTATGGCGCCTTATATTAAATAGAAATATGAACTATTTCAGGTGATTATCAAGAACCTTTTGTGCATTTGATTTATACGCAGCTAATTTTTTCGCTACACCCATTTTTTTCGAATGATGTGGATTAGAAAGTGCGCAGGGGCGTAAAATATGTCGATTTTGTGAGCAAAAGGGCTAAGTTGATATATAGTTTCTATTATTGTTTTTAATTATTAATTAGTTGAACTTTGTCGACTGTAGTAGACGTATTCAACTATATTAGTACTCATAATTTAACAACGTTATTGTCGAAATTAATAGTTTATTATACAGGGTGCGGCAGATAAACGGTCAATTAGAAATATCTCGAGAACTAAAGGTATCTGAATAATGAAAATTGGCATGAAGGGGTTTTGAATAATGAGCTATTTACTGAAAATATTGCCGTCACCATTCTACTTCCGGTTATACCGGAAGTTGCACATAACTTTGTAATTTTTAATGAAAGACCCTGTATATTTTTCAATTTTAGAAATATTTACGTTATTCTGAACATTTTTTGTTAATACTTCCCTATACCTATTTTGAACCGTTATTGAGTTGTAATGTTTTTTATATGAAAATTACACTTTTTTACCATGTACATAAAATTCAATATCCTCTAATGTAATTTGAATAAAAGTTTAAATTTCTTAGGAACTATTTAGCACACACGGCTTTATCGTTTACACTGTGAAGTTACCTTTTTTATCATACAGGGTGCTGTCAAAATTGGAATAAAAACGGAATCCAAAATCTACGCGTAATTCCTTTTTTTCAAATGTATGTGATTATTTATTTTAGAAGAATAAGTTGCTCACTATCGATATGTATTATGTACTATTCCCTATACCTATCTCCTGCAATTTTTAAATAAATCAGCTTTATACATTTTTGTTACAAAAAATTAATTTTTTTATAGGCTATGTGGTATTAATTTATTAAGTTAAACGTTGAACAATTATACAGATACTATCAAAGATAATAAGGCACTAGCTTGTTAATGCAACAAATGTTCAAAATGTTGCCCATCAACTTCCAAACATTTATAGACTCTTCTAATCAGATTCTCAATCTATTTCGTTAAAAACGTGAAGGACTTTGTTTATAATATTTTCCTTAGTAGTGACAGGTTCAGAGAATACCTTATTTTTAACATATCCCCAAATATAGTAATCTAATGGTGACAATTGTGGGGATCTTGGAGGCCAGAGAAACGGACCTTTATTAGCTATCCATCTATCGTTGAATATTTCATCAAGCAATGTGCCTACTCCTCGAAGATTGTGAGCCGGTGCACCATGTTGTTGAAACCAAGCTTCGTTAGCCTCATTATTAGGTAAAGCGTGCATTGCTGGTACAATTACTTGCTGTAAGATGTTGCAGTAACGCTCTCCGTTTAAATTTTCGTCATAAATCTTGAGAGCGCATATCTTATTATTTTTTACAGCACAAAAAACATTAAACGAAAAGGACACTTGAAATTTACTATCCCATGTTACTTGAGGATTTTCGTCACTTCAGAAGTGACTGTTATGGCGGTTAAACAAACCATTTTTAGTAAATTTCGATTCATCACACCAAATAATTTTTTTTGTAAAATCTTCATCTTCTTGGTATTTAATTAAAATCCATTCACAAAATTCTACGCGTCTTACAGAATCTCCAGGATGTAAATGCAGAGATAGAGTATACGAATAAGGGGTCCAATGATGTTTTTTTTTTTAATTCTGTGAATTGTTCTAGTCGACACCTCTAACAGTTTCTCACATTCCCTTAAGGATGAGTTTGGCTGACCTGCAAAATATTCCAGGATGTCTATTTGTAAATCCTCATTATCGACATGGGTCTTGGGCTTATTTCTTCTACTTTTAAACTGACCAAACTGGGAACAGTTGTGCAGAAAACGTTTTACAGTTTTATGATTTGGTCGAGGTTTTTCAGGATATCTCTCAGCAAACACACGGCAAGTTCTGGTACTATTCTGTTATATTCACCGTGAATTATAAATAAATTTAAGAAATCATCATTTATATATCCTAAATGTGCCATTATTATTTTGTCAAGAAAATTGAAGGCAAACTATTATTATACCTTTCACATCACGGCATACTACAAGGAGACTACTAAACATTAACAATAACTGTCATTTGTCAGAATATTCCATAGGCGACTTGATAAATTAATTTTTTGTGACAAAAATGTATAAAGCTGATTTATTTGAAAACTGCAGAAGATAGGTATAGGGAATAGTAATACATATCGATAGTGGGCAACTTATTTTTCTAAAATAAATAATCACATACAGGGTGTCCCATTTGAAAAAAAGGAATTACGCGTAGATTTTGGATTCCGTTTTTATTTCAATTTTGACAGCACCCTGTATAATAAAAAAGGTAACTTCACAGTGTAAACGATAAAGCGGTATGTGGTAAATAGTTCCTAAGAAATTTAAACTTTCATTCAGACTACATTAGAGGATATTGAATTTTATGTACATGGTGAAAAAGTGTAATTTTCATATAAAAAACATTACAACTCAAAAAGGGTTCAAAATAGGTATAGGGAAGTATTAACAAAAAATGTTCAGAATAACGTAATTATTTCTAAAATTGAAAAATATACAGAGTCTTTCATTAAAAATTACAAAGTTATGTGCAACTTCCGGTATAACCGGAAGTAGAATGGTGACGGAAATATTTTCATTAAATAGCTCATTATTCAAATCCCCTTCATACCAATTTTCATAATTCAGATACCTTTAGTTCTCGAGATATTTCTAAGTGACCGTTCATCTGCCGCATCCTGAATACAAATTTACAAATGAATCGTACAAATAGTTTATTGTGTGAACTTCGACGGTATTAAGATCGGAAGGTAATCACGAACGTAATTATTTTGGAAAATTCACAACAATATCAAGAGGATACAAAAAGAATTTATATTCTCAAATAGATTGCCGACAAACTAACAATAATTGACATTTATTGAACTTACGGTAATATACTCAAAAATAAAAGAATTTACATTCTTGAACAATTATTTAAGCAGTGACTGACAATCAATGAAAAAATTTACTGTTCGACAATTTTCGAGGGTGCGACTGGGATAATCGTTCGTTTATTTTGTACGATAAATAATTGAGTCATTGATAAAATAATCACATTATTCAATTAAAGAGATTATAGTATGAACACATTTTTTGCAATCACGAAATCGACATGTTTATCACTTTCTCACTCTGTTATTCACTTCATTCGAAAATTTTCGCATAGGAAAAATATGAAGCAAAAAATTTGCTGTGTTAATCTCGAGTGCAAAAAAGGTCTGGAGACTATGAGAGATATTATTCACTCATGTAAATTCTTTACATTTTTATAGTTTCAAGTTTCAATTTTATATTTGAAGTCATTGTACAAACGGTTATAATTTTATTTATCGCCAACCGTCAGTAAAGCCGTACATTATCAGATTGATTTCCGGAAGTGAACAAACACTTTATTTTACCGTAAAATAAATTATGACTTTGACAGTAATCGAAAATCATCTGTCAGGGTCACGCTTCTCCCTAATTAGGCGCTTGATTTTTTATTAGCGACACTGCTCCTGTCGTTTTACCCGTTATTGCCATGAATTCCGCGGAATACACTTAGAGAATGGCTGCTCTAACCTCTTCCTCGTAAACCCTTCATTGCTTTTATATCTCTTTTTTGCCCCCTTTGTCAACTTTATTTGACAACTAATAAAAGTTATACCAACCAAATTCTCTAATACGATAATAGGTCTTTGGTCCAGAAGCATTCGAGAAAGGGCCAACTTGTTTGTACACTTGGCTGTTTAGTCCAGTCATTACATATGTAGTAGAGAGGGCTCAGAAAAGCTTAACTTCAAATTATCAACCAAAATTTTCTATGAGCTTTCGCCGCCATCTTGAAATACGGGTCAAATTTGGTTTTTTTTTTCGATAACTCAGCTCTACTTCACGATACGAAAATTGTACTTACGTACTATTTTGTTGCTTTTTTTATGCTCTACAATTAAGGTTGTTAAGAATTGATGAGAATTCTTCGCAGTGAGTTATGAGGTGCGTTCATTTTGACTGAGATCTCAGATCACTTCAGTTAATGATAATGATCTGAGATAAAGTGATGTAAGTAAGCACCAAAAAGAACGACATCTCAATTGAAGCGAGCGATCTGTCGACGCATGCGTGAATAAGAAGCAAAACATATAATAATAATAATGTTATTGTATCCAAAATTTGTAACAAAAGAAAAATAGATTATGTGTGTTTATATGTCAATGGTTAAAACTATAGATAACCTTGATTAAAACTACAAATAAACCAAGCAAATCAAATATTTGTTCATCCCCTCCACTTTATTTCCGACTCAAGTCCAACTGATTCCCCCTTACAACACATTCAGCATTGGTGAAGGGGGTGAAAAATCTCAGCTCACTTAAAGTGAGTAAAACAAAAAGAACGCTCACATTACTGATGTGAGCTGAGATTAACTGAGGTCTCAGTCAAAAAGAACGCACCTATTGAAATTCAAATAATTATTTTTCATATTCTATCTGTAAACACTAAATATTATCTTGAAAACATCAATACCCTTTTAACTTCAATTTCTAGTCAGCAACCGCTCTGTAATTCCTTATTTATTAGTGCCAACTGTAGCATGATCAAAATACAATGCTTTTTAGTCTTATTTCAGAATGAAATAGGGCTATTGTAGAGAGTAGCATGACGCGACTTCGGAAAAATTTCAATGCAGTTTTTCGTTTTGGTGTTCCTAGATGCCAAAATCACCCTCCGTTCCAAAGGTTATATATATATATATATGTATGTGTTATAACGGAATTTGCAAGCACGATAGAGGGCGTATTTTTTGACGGATCGAAACCAAACTCACTACAAAAATCGGTTAGGCCAAAATCTTGGACGAGTTCGTTAATGAGACAAATCGGCCCAATATAAACAAAATGGCGGCCTGTCAAAGTTGAAAAAAAATCGTATTTCCTTTGTTTTTCATTTGACGCAAAAAGTTACTAAGCTTTTTTATAGACCTTAACACGTTCTACAACTTTTGTATTTAACATTTTTCTCAAAATCGTACATTAAAACATTTATTTAAGAAAATTCACAAATTATAACTGAATTTGTAAGCACGATAGAGGGCGTATTTTTTGACGGATCGAAACCAAACTCGCTACAAAATCGGTTAGGCAAAAATCTTCGAAGAGTTCGTTAATGAGCCAAATCGGCCCAGTAAAAACAAAATGGCGGCCTGTCAAAGTTGAAAAAAAATCGTATTTACTTTGTTTTTCATTTGACGCAAAAAAGTTACTGAGCTTTTTTATAGACCTTAACACGTTCTACAACTTTTGTATTTAACATTTTTCTCTAAATCGTACATTAAAACATTTATTTAAGAAAATTCACAAACTTACCAGAATTTTTTTTAATTTTTTTGTTTTTGATTTGATGCGAGAATGTTACTTTGGTTTTTTGTACATCTCTATTACTTTTGTATTTAATTTTTTATTTTCGGTTTTATGCAAACATGTTACTGAAATAAGACTGTCCAATTGGTCCTGTGCCATTGGGATTTTATTTTGTATTGTATTATGAGTAACTCACGGAGGTACATTAATTCAATTAAGCCACCCACTGAGTATGCAACTTTATACACATTTCTGTATAGTTGGTTGCATAACGGAATTAACTATGGGTTTTAAAATTATTTAAGCATATCCTGGAATAACGGGATGTAGATAATTAAATGGATGCTTAGAGTAATATTTTTATTAATATTCTTCATGTGATCTAACCAATCCATGAGTATTTTATTATTTTATGTGGGGATTTTATTTGACTGCCATTGGTAACACTGTTTGCTGATGTCAATTGTAAAGTAAAGGGAAGCTGTTGAAAGCACTTGTCTGATACTTGTCGAATGATTAAGTTGGGGTATCGATGAGGACAAGTCGTAAGTATATAAAATGGCCGGTGGCACATGGTTTAATCCATATATTTTGGGAACTATAGTGGTGAAAAACCCTTTGTAACAAGGTAAGCTTTCATCTTGTATATATTTTCACGGCTATAACCCCCAATTTCTTTTTAGGGTTTTTTTTATACTGCATAGCTTTTTTACAAGCAGTTTTTACAATATTTTTTGCCAATTGATGGTTTGATAGTTTTTATGGGTGATGGTTATCAATGATAGGATGATCAAGAACAGATTTTAAGAAGCTTCAATTTCGGATGATTCCTGTATGGTATATATTCTCGTAGGGATAGCTGACAGGATAAGTTCTCCGTCCAGGGTTGTAGACGTTTCGTACATCGGATTGCGATTAACGTTATAGAGCGACAAGAGCTTCTAACGGCGTTTCCAGTTCAAAGGACGAAGCTGGACTTTGTTTGTTGGTGACATCATGAACAGGGAGTATATATAATCTGTGATCATGAACAACGATTATTAACCGCATGGCTGAATCTAGTTCCATAAGTCAGATGTTGCTTGTCAATTAAGCCAATTGACGTCTAATAGTTTGGACACTAACCGCAAGTAACATTTAAAGTTTTATTTGTTTTTATCTGAACTATGAGCAATTTATTCATTTTATAACTTAATTTTTTTAACGTTGAATCACACATTAACTTTTATATTCCACTATTAGTAACTTCACATTTTTATAAAGACGTCTATCAAATTCACAATTTTAACATTACATTCTTTCAATTCTTTAGAGTTGAAATATCAACTTTGTTAATGTATACTGCCCTGAAATTATATTTCAGTTTAATCTTAATATATTAGAGATACTTTTGACCTACTTGGTCGTATATGGTTAATTATTACAGTTGTAAGGCGGTAACTGGTATACCATTTACGTGTTGCTAAAGATTTAGTGTATTGTATATTATGATCTCAGTTAGTTGATGACATTAGGAATTGTTAAACATTTTAATCACCTCATATTTTTGAGACAGGTTATTACAACATCTGTTCAAGGTTCCATCCATTTAATTGAACTGTTTCATTGGCAACAAAGTGTTTTATTTGATTCACAAACGTAAAAGCAAAACGACATAAATAACATATTTGAAAAGTTACAATAGGTAATTTTTTGTTCATTGTTGGTTTCTTGGTTAATCAGTAAATTTCTTGAATGTCCTACTAATCAAGTGGCGCCTTAAAAAATAATAAAGGACAAGCTTTCAAATATTCCTCACTAACTCATGACCTTATGCTCTCCGGCGAAAAGCGAACATTTGGCAATGTAACCTCACTTCTTGGAGTAACAACAACAAGGTAAGGTTACAAAAACATAAAAACATTCTTATCTATCGCAAAGCCATAATAATTTTGCCGTAGTAGCGGTTCCCCTTTTTTCAACCGGCATTTTAAATCAGTCAAATCTAAAAGTTTCTGGATACATAAAAATAAAACGTATTAATGTAATAGTTATAAGTCATCAATGCAGTATAGTGTTGACAACTGTCATCGAAAAATTATGAAGAGTTATGTCATTGTATTGATGTAGAAATAAGTCAAATAAATAATTATATATATTTTTTGTCCTTCGAGATAAAGTTCCAGTCCAGAATTAATAAATATTATACAAATAAATAAATAAATTAAGTGCCGGTCATGAATAAAGTGTTTGATTGCCAATAGAAGATATGTCTTCAGCTTCCTGATCAAGAAAACGGAGGTCTTCTGCGAGGTACCTGTGAGTGAAGGAGGGAAATAAAAATTCTACAGTCCACTCTAAATCAAATAACTCCTTCTCAAATTCTCGAATCCTTGTCCAAAGGTCATATGAATTTTTCACCTACCGTTGATCGTTGTTGAGATATCGAACGCGAAAGTGAAAAATCGAGATTTGTCTTTTCAGTTCTCTTCTTTCTAGTGATGGATATCGAAAACGTGTTTGAAATCAAATTTGCGAATTCGGAGGGGACTTGTACATTCTCGTCGTCTTCCGTCAGGATGACTATTTTACTCGTCGGGCTATATGTGGACTGTATTCCGTTTGGCGCTGGATTGCGAATTGTGTTCTTCGTAAACATTGACATCGAATGAAATTGAGAAATAGAGCGTCTCAGTTTTATTTATGCAATAAAAATATTCTATACACAACATCTTGTACTTT